>CM028906.1:17390000-17995000 GCA_016801845.1 Polydactylus sextarius
TTCTCTTCATGTTGGATAAAATGGTTTCTACATCACAACACTCTGCCTTTATCTGGCCCATGTTGAGGCAATGAAGGTTATTTTTTTCTCCAGTGCTATCCAGAAGCAGGTGGTTGGAGTAAGAGGTAAGAACTACTGAGGTGTGATTATCTGATCACAGTGCATGGCATGTTTAATGACAAACTGGCTAAGAAGAAAGACAATAACTAAATCCTGTGTGGCGGGTTGGAGCTGTGAAAAGGGTGTGGAATAAGTGAGGTGGCTAGTTGGGATGACCCTCTGGGGAACACACCCGACCCTGGACATACCCATAAAATGTATGAAAAATGATTAGGCTGTGACTAATTACCCGTTTAGTGTCGCCGAAAGTTGTTAAACACACCATTGCCTTTTAATACCTAAAGTAAGGAATGGGATTAATTAAGCAGAAATGTATTCTTCTTCTCTGCCAAGTCTCTTTCTCACAGTCTCTAAAAACACTGTGTGATGGGGTTTGCACCGCAGGGAAATAGTTGGTAATGGCCTGAGAAAGGGATCTCCTTTTCTCAACTCACTACTTCTTTTTGGGTGAATGAATGAATGTATAAGTTCATGAGCAGCTGCCTCTATAAAACATAAGGCAGATGGAAAAATTGAATTTTGGAAGACAAAGGATTTATTACTACAGCACTGTTCCTTCGAAAAGCATGACCTTTTAAGAGGTGATATCCATAATGGTTTTTTAATAAATATATCATTATTAATAGCTATCTGTAGGGTAAAGAAGTGAACCACTAAAACTAGCACATATATCATGGTTGGTCACAGTCTGTTTTGTATTCTGCTGCTGAACAATGTTGATTTTGTTTTGTTGGCTCACACCTGTCTGTTGACAATACCAGTGCTATGTGACTTCATAGCCGATCTTACGATGAAGGATTTTGTTGTACTTGTGCGGTGTAAGTGTGTGCATAGTGAATATCAATAAGTAATAAAAATCTGTCTTACTAAAACTCAAGTTGGCCACTAAATCTACCTTTCCCTCCTGTCTCTTTAATTTTCTCTTTCTCTCACCTCAGCCAGGTGTTGCTACATATCTCCACCTCCTGGAGCTGTCGTTTCAAATTAAAAGTACTCTGCAGAGTCTTGTAATCACGACTTCATGACATTGCAGTGACGGCAGTAATGCTGCTGTGGTGGCTGCCCCTGCAAAATGTATATAGTGGGAACGATGTGCTGAATATGGGTTTGTTTGCACTGTGTCTAACACAGGTATAACTAATAACATTAATTACGGCACCACTCTTATTTAGACTCCTGGTAAGTTGTCACAAAAAGCCAACATGCACAGGCCTATGGCAGCTGGTATGCTTAAGTGGAATGCAGCTCTTATTTATGTTATTTACACCTGCATGAAAAAATGTCCCCCAATGCACCTTGAAGAACAAGACAAGAACACAAGCTACCCCTTGGACGAAATGAGTTTCAACTTGTGACCTCTCCTGTGTAGCTTACAGCCTTTAATGGACAGGGAGCTGAATGCCAGCCTCTAACATAGCCAATGATAATGTATTCTTACCTGCTTCTTACTGATACCATCTGTACTGCTAATACACGTACACCTTTCTCTGATAAAGCACCAGAAGGGCGACAGTGTCCAATGTGCCTTGTGCGATTTACTTAGATCTGCTGTCATGGAGTATTGAACCACAAAAAAGTAAAGCCCTCGGTGGTTGTCCATTTTTCTGATAACTTTAATTTTAGTTGGTTATTTTGATGTTATAAAAACATGGTGTAACATTATGATTAACAGCTACTGATTACAGCAACTGATTCACAATTGGTCAGGCAGGTCTATACCACAGTTCCTCTTGCTATTCACCACTGCACAGACACAGGATATTTTGGCCTCTTAATACACAGGAAGGACCTATGTTTAAGTAGTGAAGCTCCTTTCAACTCTTTTAAAAACTGTACCCTCCACTCCATGGCCTATTGACAGTTTAGTAAGAATGTACAAGTTAGTTTGATCTGACCCTGTACAAGTCTGTTATTGACATGGTCAAGTCTTATAATATTAAGAAAAATAAAATCTAAAACAGTTTATGTCAATTTGAATCTTTTCTGAATAGTAGTTATTTTGACTTAACACACAGGTGCACCTTGTGTGGTTTGCTATTGATTGGAATTAAGTAGATGAGCAGTAGGCACTGCACAGCGCAGCCATTGTCAACACTAAAATTACAATGGAGTGCCACTTAAACACTATAATATGTATATATAATGTATAATAAAATAGGAGGACTGTTGCATGTCTCATCTTGCTTTGCTGGATTGTGAGTCACCAAAACACCAATCTGGTACAGGTGAAAAAAAAATCTTGCTGCACAATTGCAAAATGTCAGAGTTTGATGGCTAGTGGTTATTGGTTATTTTCCAACTTTAAGTAGCACTTTAAATTCAGACACAGTTTTTTTTTTTTTTTTGTCTTTATGTAATATTTTTCCTTTTGCAAATTATATAGACAAAAGACACTGTGAGTTGCCACTGTTGTTCCTGATAATAGCATGTTACTAAAGCTGGCTTCTTATAGCTTTGTGCGAGGTGGTAAATCTGGTCTGAAGACAGCAGAGATCAGTCTGTCAGCTGGGAGATTTACACTTTACATGCTCTTAAAGTTCTGGTCCGACACTGAGGGTGCCAGAAACCCTTGCCAGATTGCCAGACATCAGGCCAGAAAAGGCCCACACAGCCATTTAACGGCTGTGCTTTCTAGGCTTTATAGTCCATGCTGATGCACTGAGGACACAAGCAAAAGAGAGCATTGATTGACCACTTGGACAAGGCCAAGATGCCATAACTTAAAACTGCAGCCTGATTGCTTTTTATCCAAGCTACATTACAGGCCTTTTGCTGCCTTGGGATCAATTTTAATTGAAAAACGGTGATGTTTGTTTGGGACACAACTTGGCATTCGACCAACTATCCTACATCCCACACTAACCGCTGCATAATACTTCTGTTAGAGGGATAAAAAACAATCAAATAAACAAACAAACAAAAAACAGGACAATTATAATCTAGATATCTTAATATGTCAGTTTTATTCTGAGGAACTGTGACCTGACCTGAGTTGGACCAGTTGCAAATTACACTTCCTCAGGTTGGGTCTTTTTAATACCATGGATCTGTGTGTCAGCTACCTGAGCTGATGTAAATGAATCTGTGCATATTCAGTATCTGATCATGCGTTTTGTCATAATCACAGCAGGAGAAAATGAATCAGAAAATTGCAAATTATTGTGTAGTGTAAATTATCTCTTCTATTAAATGACATATATATATGGATTTGAATTGCATTCATTTATATAAAAATGGTTAAAATTATTATCTCCTGTCTATCTCCTACTTGCAACAGCATTTTAGAGCGGGACTAATTATCCTCTGCTCAGGTCTACATCTCTCTTTTGCTGGATAGTTAATTTATGTCCATCAGGTTTGTTCAGGTTTTCTACAGCTCTAAGAATTTGTCCCTTTGAGGATCTCTTGTGCACACTATCTCAATAATTATATTGTTATGAAGACAGATAACACTCAGAGCAAAGGATTAAAAATGACTCTTCCTGAACTTCAGGCAGTATCTAAACGTAGCACATATATCAGGACTTCCTTCCATTAGTTTCTGTAAAATGACAGCATTGACAGGCTGATGGATGAAAGATTCACATTTTTTAAAGATTGAGCAAGTTGAGGTAGGAAAGTTTTATAGCTCAGGACAGGTTAGGTATTTTTTTCCAGATGTATCTTTCAGCTTGAAAATCTACTGAACAAAAACAACAATCATTTTGACTTCATCTGATGTGATTAGAGTAGAAGACTCTAAGCTAGAACTCAGATCAATGTCTGAAACTGTTCAGATATGGTTTTTTTTCATCCTTTGTGCCCAATTGCGAAGTAAACTTAGGGGAAAGCACTGAAGTTTAATTAATTTGTATTTATTCCTCTTGCTTTTCAAGCACCTGACTTAATAAAATCCCACAACCATAAATCTTTTGACGTACCTCTGAGCTACTTTGTCAGCCAGCCACCGTGAGAGCGCAAACCGAGCCTGACATTTGACTAATTGCAGTCATTTGAGAATGATCACTGCTATAATGTATTGGAAATGCACAGCAGCGTAACACAACATTCAGGCACCCCTCTCCGTCTGTTGACCCACTTACTTTACAGCCTGAGTGAGGAGAAATCCGATGAACCGTTGAGAAACGTACTAATTGGAGCAAGGTAAATACGACAGTAATTATTCTAAACAGTTTTGTCTTTTTTTGTCTAAGGTCCAGTTTAATTTTTGCGACGAATACTGAAAAACAAGAAACCAATTCATGGTATCAATCAATCACAGAGTGCTGCAGCACAACAAACACCAACTTTCTCCCCCCTCCTCCTTCTGTATCATAGTGCAGCCTCATAAGGATGACTCTTACCTGTCCTTGGCACCTTCAAATTGCTGTGTGTTTGATGAAGACCTCAGTCACAGCCTCCTGAGCTAGAGAGGAGAGCTCATTACAGCCAGAGGAGATGAGTGCATAGGAAATAATGAAAAGAGGAGAGTCTGCATGTGTGAGAAAGGGAAAGACTTAGTGAGAGAGAGAGAGAGAGAGAGGGAGGGAGTATGAAGAAAGTAGTAAATATGAGAAATGGGGAAAGCCCCTTGTAAGGTGAAATAAGGGGCACTTGGGGACTTGCCTTGTACATTGCACCTGTCTTATCACCATTTAACTCTTATTTGTTGTTCTTACTAAACTGTCAGCAATTCCCTGACTTCTTGGCCTTTATCTGTAAAATGCCATGGAAATGCTGACAGGCTGCCAAACTGGAACTGTCTGGAAAAGACTGCTGCCGCCTTTTCTTTTCTTCAGCTCCTTTCTACCATGTATTGTCAAAATTAGATGTGCAAGCACAGAACTGCACTCAGTTGCATTTATATTCCACAGTCCACCTTTCAAGTACAAATTCTAATTGACTCCTCCCTCACCGGCAACTTAGCAGCACATATTTGTGAGCATGCTGTTCAAGCAAACATGTCTCATGCGTTCTTGCAGGCCGTGTCAGTGATGTTTCTGGTAATTGTGTATTTTTCTGGATCGATTCAATTGTCTCTTGATGTATTCCTCGCTCAGTTGAGCATGTCATTACACTCATCATTTGTGTGCAGTTTAATGCGATATGCAACAAGGTTATATTTCTATGGTAGTTTAATTTGAGGACTTGGTGCATTTCAGCTGCAACCGTCTCTCTGTCTCTCTTTTCCACTTGCGTTCAGAAATTGCCTCGACAATGATTCCATACTCGTCCGCCTTGCTCGGTCATGCCACATTTTAAGTTCACATTGGGAGATATTCCAATTATCAATTGGGTAATGTGATGAAAATGGTAACTTTCTCTCTTTAGCGTGGGTGTGCTGATCAATTTTGCTCGAGCGCACTGCATCATGAAATTATATCCATCTGTTGCTTTATGTCTTTTTCATTGGATGTAGCTTTAGTAATTTATACACTTCTCACTGGCTCTTGAATGGTGGATGCACGCACTGGTGACTAAGAAGCTTATACAGTGCTATGTAAACAAATGCACCTTGCGTCAAGGAGTATTGGCCTCTACATTTCTACAAGGTAGTGGACAGTTAGCCACATTAATGTTGGTGCAAGAGAATTTGGGCATGCACTGGGAGGTAAATTTCAAGTTCGTGTATTGTTTTATGTTCACAACTTGAACTGCACTAACACAGTATTCCCCAACCAAGGTCCAACACAAACACTAAAAATGATTTGGTAGCTTTATTTGATCAAGGCCTTACGGTAGCCTTCTCTTTGCCCTATCATATAATAATTATTACCTCCTATTACCTGTCTTTGTTTTGCTTGATGCACTGTTCAGTCACAAAGCCATGGTGTATGTGAAAGTGACAGGGTTCTCATTAACTTTAATTACTGTGTGCCAAGTCATCTGAAGGCAGTGTTTTGTCCCAGGAACCGCCCAGCCCCCTACTCGCAGCCACAGGCCCTGTCCTTCATCACCTGTGAAGGTCTAATCTTATCTGTGGCTGTTGCATGGCTCTTCATTAATCACTCCCCCGGCCCAATCAAACAGTGACTGATGGTTGACATGGCCTTGTCCGGCTATACTTCAGGTGTTGGGAGTCGCTGTTTGGTTGGCCAGGGCACAATGTGCTATAGATCCTGTGGCTGATTGTCGATTGTGTCTGTGTGTGCATAAACACGATGAAGTCATTTATGTGGGGCACGCGATGAGCCATGTAACCGTGTGCCAACTGTCCAGTGCACCTGAGGTTTAACATATTACTCTGATGCTGCTGACCTTGTCACATCAGGAGCTGTGATCTCCGAGCCTTACTTTGATTTGTTATACTTCAAGCTGTGAAGTGGGTACCATAAATTTCTGCTCAATGACTTAAAACTTTCAGTGCATTTTCTCAAAGCTGAGATGCTAAATTACTGCCCCATCTCTTGGTGAGTTTAGTTGAAGACGTGATTGACAAGTAATATCACAAATGGAAAGGGGTTTATACAGTGAAAGAGGGCTGCAGGTAGGAAAAAGGAAGAGGGTGGTGGAAAATAAATAGTTTGTTCTTGTAGCTGCAGGATATAAATGACACAAAGATGAAACAAATCAACCTTAGGTAGCCGCAGCCTTTAGCCAATCCATAGTAATCAGTGAGACTGCATTGAACTCTCTGCTTCATGGACCCTTACCAATCAGCAGAGAAAACAGAGATCTGTCATCTCTTTCCCTCTACTCACTGATGGAGGCAAGGAGCAGTGAGAGTGAAGTGTGGTAATTATATATGAAGGGACTGGGGGGTGTATGTTTATATATTTTTGTGTCATTTGCACCTTTTTAAAGCCGTTTTGCTCCACATTATTTGTCATTCAACACAGTGTGTCCTGCTGACAGTGATTAGAGGATTGATCAGGGATGTGAACTAATACATACCCACTGCTGATGTCAAAACACAGATGGCATGACTCACTTTTCTGCCTTCTGAAAGAGATTTTTGTTTAATCTTGTCTTATGGACACGTCTGGCCAGCTGACTTAAGTGGGAGGGGGAGGGGGGGGTCCGTTTGTATTGATCTTCGTCGCTGTGACAGAGAAAGATGAAATTAAACATGAGGCAATATGTAATTCAGAAAATATCGCTTATCTCCTCCTGGCTACGGACATACAAACTGGAGGCGCACACATATATGCACATACACAAACATTCAACATCTGTTATGCAGTGGCATCACAAAATGATCCTCCTGGAAGGCAGATGATTTGCCACCGCTGTGCTCAGGTTTTCATAACCTTTGGATACTTCCCATCCTTGTCCTACAGAGAACCGAGGACAAAGCTCTGCCCTATTAGAGATGAATAATGAGCCTGTTGGCAAAAGAGACGCTGCTAATATTTTGTCCAAATATCTCAAATCTGTCCTCAATGATAATGTATTCTGCACCAGTGCCAAACAGCTCTATATTTGAAGAGGTGATTTAATCGCAGATATGACTTATAAAATCTTTAGTCTGAAAAAGGAAGGACTGAAAAAAATCCTCTCACGTTGAAATGTCTGGAGGGTGTATAGGCATCACAATAAGGGCTTAGTTTGTTCTCCTGTAATTGATGCTTTGCCTGTGTGCCGGCATAGCTTTGTTTGTTTATGCAAATGGCTGTGATGACCTGTTGGTCCCCAATCTAGCAGGGAAATGGCAGCCAATGCTTTGGGGAGTGAGCCATTGATCTCTCTTCAGTGCCTCTTTCTTCACAGGTACTTGGGATTATGTGAGCCATAGAGAGACAAAATAAAACATCACAAAACTGGGAAAAAATCACTATAACTTCTGATATATACATGTATAGCATATAAGCTTCAGGCTAATTGCTGCTTATGTGACACCTACCAAGCTGTCTTGTGTTCAAGTGCTCACTTTGCTTCCCTTATATCGGGCTCTTGAGGTTTGATGCTGCCTAAACGACACAGCTGTAATTCCCCCAAGCAGCACACCCTGCAACTGTTATACACAAACACACAAACAAAAATAAAGAGGTGGGCTGTTGATGGATGTGCTTTTCTAGAATATTTCATAATATGTAGTGTTGCAGTGGTCAGTTGTATAAGACTGCGAGGGAGAAAATCACTCTTTATACTGTACTGAATAGTAACAAATCATATCTGTAGCCAGATTTTTAAGAATGATTGCTTTTGTTAGTGAGTTTGCCATTTTATGGAGGAAAACAAAATCATTTTCTTTGAATATCCCACTGTGTGTTGAACTACCAACATGTGGAAGCAAAAAAAAATGTTGGTGTAGTAGCGATGGGAGCCTTTTTGTGTGAATAGATAAATTAATAGTAAATAAATTCACTACTGTGGAAGGTTAAGCCCGCATTAGGTGATTTTTCTGTTTTCAATCAGACTACAGCATTTTACTTTTCAAACTGGAAAGACAGCATTAGGAAAGTGATGGTGTGTGGACCAGGGGAAGAGGCTCACAA
This sequence comes from Polydactylus sextarius, assembly GCA_016801845.1. Taxonomy (NCBI): domain Eukaryota; kingdom Metazoa; phylum Chordata; class Actinopteri; family Polynemidae; genus Polydactylus; species Polydactylus sextarius. The sequence goes on from CM028906.1 coordinate 17,398,538, forward strand.
AGCCGCTCCCCAGGGTAGATTATTGCTCTGTAAAAAAAAAAATCTTTGAAAAGAAACACTCACTTTGCACTATCAGCTCTCACTCCTGGACACACATTTTTTGAAATGTCAGTTCTTTAGGGCCACAGCTCTAATTTTTGTTCCACTCAGTGTAAGTAAATAGGTCTGACTGTGAGTTTTTGTTCACAGATCCCTGGAGAGTGGTATGCACGCTCAGCAGAGAGACCTCTCACTGCAACCTCCCTCTAACATATTGATCAGAAATGGCTATTGGCGTTAGCCCTGTGAACAAAACGCTGCTTCACTGAGTTCACTTCCCTGCTGTGCAACTACATGAAGAAACAAAACATTTAACAATTCTTTTTGTGCACTGCTATTTAACTTAGATCTTAAGCCCTAATGACGTCACCGACAGGCACGGAGGGAGGATAAAAAAGAAGGAAAAGGACTTATGTGAGCTGCACATGTTCAAATTACTTTATATACTTGTTTCTCTACCTGCCACTCTTATGTTCCAGCCTCAGAAGAAGACCAAGAACAGAGCACATTGTGGTGATTTAGAAAATCAAGGGCAGGTAAATAGTGTTTTCTGGCTCTTCACTCAAACTTGTTTGCTGACATCAAAATGAGGAAGAGGTTTGACATGTGCATCTAGGTACATTTCCCCGCCGAAAGCAATAATCCCCTTGACATTTGAAATAACTTGAACATGAAAAAAGACAATGTTTATACAGATTCAGAGTACAGAATGTGCAGTGTTTTGTATCCACATTATAGGAACAAGCATTGTTTTTTTCCTTTCTGTGACTTCTGTGACTGTTGTATGAGGAGGGAAAAGAAGGACCTCTTCATACTTGCCTTCCAATTTTAAACGCCTAAACTGTTCTGTTAAAAATGATTGCTTTTATCTGTGTCATTTTTTTTTCTTTTTCAAATGATTACAAACAGGAAATCCATCCGGTGTATATCTTTAAACATTAGAGACACAGGCACTAACCTTTTGGTCCACCGTTAACTTTAATCTTAATGATCCGCTTTGCTTCATCTTATTCAGTACGCTTCCATGCACACTAATATTCCATTATCATTCCAAATATGTCAATATTTGGAATTTTCTACAGTTTATGTAACCATCATATATTATTTGTATATTCCAAATTTGACCTTATTTTGAAATTTAGATAATAGTTAGTTGGATATTCCAATATTATATAACACATAATATGTGGAATATGTGTCCAAGTTGGGTTTTTATTTTTACGGCAGTTTGTGACCAACTACAAGGGAAGTGCTTGAGTTTTGCAAAACTGCTCTTTGACAAGGCAGGAAATTCTCCAGAAGGGCAATAATGTTGGAGACGGTGTAGCTATTGGGTGTATGAATACGCATGGCTGTATGTAAATGGGAATATTAGTTATTATTATATTCATTTACAGTAGCCATGTAAACAGCTTAAACGGAATATTTTTTTTTCAGATTAAGGGCAAAAAACAGAATATTTTGTGCATGTAAACGTAGTGATTGTGTTTTCCCTGAGCCTCAGAATGACATTAGGTAGTCGAGTGATTTCCCATATATCATTTATTTATTTAGTAATTAATTTATTTGTGTATTAATCTATGAGCTATGTATTTAATATTAAATTATGCACAGTCCTCTTCATGAGATTTATGATAAACTTAGGGCTTTCTCAGTGGTCCTTTGTTTTCTGTTTGGTTGGAATATAGGGCAGTACAGTTTGGGTGCTCTTGTCAGAGACAGTTTGTGTGCTGCTATTTCGTAACAGTTTTTTGCGGCAGCCGGGATTTAAGAGACCTTTCCTGGGTAGCGTGTGAGCCCCTGTCGTCCCTTTCACTGGCGAGGAGACATAGGAAGGGTCCAGACAGTTATGGAGGAGTGAGTGCTCAGAGGAAGAACGTTTGGGGCGACTGAGCTGGCTAGGAGACTGGGCTCAGTGTCGCTCTCTGGTGTAGCACAGCCACTCTTGTCCTCCTGTAAGTCATCTTGCTCCTCCTCCTCCTCGTCATCGTCACAGCACAACGCGTGGTACAGAATTTTGTCACTGAAGCGCACTCTTTCTCTTGTGCCAGAGGTACGGGAAGTCTTGTGGCTGTGTGTGGAGCTGCTGGCCTCCTCACTGGATGAATCTGGAGTAATTATGCGGGGCCCGTTGGGGATGGGCAGCCCGCCGTTCATCTGGGAGTAGACCGAGGCAGTGGTGGGGGGTGGGGTGGGGGTCTGCGTCTGGGTGGGGATGGTCCCGCGGCCCATCTCCATTCGTAGATCACCCATTTGCTCACCAGGTCTGCGGGCGGCGGCACCAGCAGCCTCCAGGTAGCTGCAAAACTCCCAGCTATCAGAAAGCACATCTGCATTGAGGAAGTCCAGCCTGAAGGCCTCTCCCAAACCCCGCTCACTGCTGGACGTGCTGCTTGCTGTGGCCACTGTCCAGTCATCTGGCTCCAGGTCAAAGTCAAAGTCGGACGTTAGTTTATCGATCTGACCCACCACCTAAAATAGAAGATGACAGTAGGAGAGAGAAGAACTTATGAGAAACCAATGAGATATTAAAAGCTATTTCAGGTCCAGGTATTTTCAGATAAGTGTATTTTTAGCTGTGTTAGTAGATGGTCATGTTTGAAGTGGTCAATCTGGTCATGACTGGTTCAGTCTGTCTGTACTGGTACTGACACTGCATATATGATAAACTAAGGAAACATAAAACAGTGGAAACTGCTTGTGGTTATCACAGTTACAGCAATCAACAGCTTATAGGGATTAGTAAGTTTGGGACAAAATATTCCTGTGCAGATGCTTTTTAAATAACTTGGAACTGCAAGCTGTCATATGCTTAGATTCTCTTCTAACAGTTTGTTGGACTGCAAGAATATATAACCACTCTCCCTGGTTCCCAGGTTTAACCGAAGCTAGGATTTATTCAGATTGTTTTTATTTCTGCTTCCTGTGGACAGGTGTTGTAACTTAGCTTTATTTTACATGAAGACAAATTTAAATATCCTCTGGAATGAGGCTGTAGCACTGAACATGTGTCACAACACAAAGAGGCCTATTGAGTTCTTAGGGGGAGAGTGAAAGACTGAAAAGCCACTTGGATGGAAGTGGTGAAAGCTGTACATATGCAGTCCAGTAGCTGATTAATTTGTTGTTGTACCGTATACCTACTACGTTGAACCTTTACAGCTTTACAGTAAAAACACTTAACCAAGTGTCTTTGATGACTATGCATTGAAGTGTGTTTTAATCCCAGCTCTATTGTGATGTCTGTGTCAAACAATAGAAACTCGAACGGTCACCTACTGCATGGAAACGTATCACATGAAAGCATTTCATTCATTGTTGCCTCAAATTTAACCTCAGTACTTCTGTCATGAGCAGCCACAGTGTTGAGTGGTGAATGAATAAAAAGCACTTCAGCTGAAATCACACTGGTTTGCTGACGACACTTAAAATCCATGCTCCCTATACTTGACATTTTAACACCTTCAATCAGCATGTTCTGCTCTCAACAACAAAATGAAATGAAAATACTGAGCATGCATGTACTGTAAATGATACATTTACCAAAACCATTCAGCAATTAAGCCCGGTGGAAGGAACTCTCAAAAAGTCTTCTTAAACCATGCACACATAGGTTTGCAACATAATTGCAGTTGAAAAGGTGTGTGTTTTTACTTAGAGACTTATGGAACATGATCCTTTTTTATGTCTGCCTCCGTATTATTATTTGCAGTGTTTTCTTCATTCTGGCTTTTCTGCTTCCTGGTTCTGACTACAAATGAGTGTGGTTGTATCAACAACACAAAGTCTTATCCCTGCATGTTAAATTAAAGTCCTTTTTCATCCTTTGTCCAACTTTAAAGGAGAAATAATGAGTCTCCGACTGAAAATGCAAACATACTGATAAAGCAAGAGGACTGTTCTGCTCAGTATAAGCTCAAGTGATCTGAACAAATGTGGCAGCTGACATCCATGAGCTTAAGATCTTATGCAGTTAAATCTGGAAATTGATTTGAATCTAACATTAATTTGCTCGCTAAATCCTTGAACCAAAAATAAGAACACTGACTTCCATTAGCAGCTACACATTTCTGATCGAATAGAACGCTTTAAAAAAAAAGGATGCTGAAGGTTGGCTAGATGCTACTCCTCTCCTCTCTATGATATATTTTGTACTTTAAAATTAAACCACCTACATTTAAATTTCTGCTGTATACGACATTAATGTCACTGGCTCGTCTGTCAATGAGCTTCTCTGCAGATCTGCCAGTTGTGGCATCATACACCTCATGAGTACCTGGACTATGCTTCTCTATTGGCAGACTGCCCTTAGGGAATTGGGCTGTATGAATCCTCTAATCCCTGAATTACTCAACCTGTTTGTTGTGTGATTTGCAGACATTTTACTCATGGACTTGTTAATGTAAGATGTTTTTCAGGCTCAGAGGAGGTTGAAAAGCTTTGTTTACACAATTGCACAATTTGAACAAGGGTCTTAATTGAATCAATGAGTTAAAAAATTATCTGTCAACTGTATTTCACAACCTGCCCCCATAACACCAGTGCAGGCTGTTAATTTGTTAACAGATATAGCAATGAGCAGCAAATCTTTTTCAGTAAATCTTTTTTGCCATTTTTATTTAAAACCATTTGAACTCAGACATTATACAGTGATGCTCCAGGAAAGACAAAAAGAATGACAAAAACAGTTTGATGTCTTTGATTATCACACAAATTTTGCTGAGTGTTTCACTGCAGTAGATCATGACTGCACTTTTTCTGTTTTAAAATGTATCCCCAAGTGTTAGAGGTAAGTTGTGCAAGCTCCCACTGCTAGTTTGTCTGACCTCTTGCTTGCGGTATGTAGGCTAATTTAGCTTGATAACTGTCTCAGCTCTAAGGGTCTGCTGAATCTTTCTAGGTCACAATGCAGCACATGCTCATCAAAGCAACAATGAACACGGGTCTCTGCTTTTTCTTCCAAGTACGAGAACGTGTGATGAAAGAGCTATGGAGTGAATTGGAAGAGCTGATTGCTTTTAGCACAAAGGATGAATGAACACATCAGGAACCAGTTATTAACAAGGCACACAATGTATTTGAAATAGAAAACACCCTATAAAAACCTACATGAGTCTAAAATGGAAGGAGAAAGTAATTGTTGAACTTAACAATGAAAGATTTGCAGAGGAACTCCACCATAACTGTATATCAGTGAAGATGATACGTGTCTTTAAGGGTCTGGCCTGTCTTTAAACACATTCTGTGAGAGTAAACAGAATCAGTCCAGTGCTCATTTCCTATAAAACAACATGCTCTTGTTTACTGTACCAACACTTAATAATTCCTAGCATTTACCCATTGTCATGAGGATAATTTAACAATTCTGTTAGTGGACACATGATGTTACATATGAGGAAGGTAAAACTTGAGGTTAAATACCAGTTGTAGTATTTTTGTTTTGTTTCCCTTAAATGTTAAATTCTGGATGTGCAGCTTGAAGCTGTGATGAACCTCTGGCGTCGAGCTGTGTATCCCCCATGGGCTTTATAGCGCTATCACTCTACAAAGTTTATGATGCGTTGATGGCATATCCTTGTGACTGAAAAGACTCCATTTGCAACACAGTTAAGCAGTAATGTACAGTATAAGTGTGGATATAAGTGCTGGGGATTTGAGTTTAACTTAAGTCTTTTCTTCTCAGTGTCTCTGCTGACAACTTCACTTTCACAGTTTCTTATCTGTAAATGGTTTCTAGCTGAAGATACAAGTATGTCAGTGGTTATATGATTATCTATGATTGTCTATGTGTGAATGATCAGTACACAAACTGTGGCAAAAACACCATCAGTTTTTTTATTTCATTAATCTTTAGATAATCTATCCATTGTAGAAGCAGGATTGCCAAGCCACCACTAAACGGGCATGATCTTGTTTATACAGGCCACACAGAGCAATAACTGGTGTAAATTTCTTTTTCTTTTCACTGCACACTATCAGCCGACAGCCACGAGTCAACTGTGGTCAGAGCACCTGATCAACACCAGGCTCAGTCATTTCAGAGTTCTCAAAGGTGCTTTAAAAGACAGGCTGCCTCGGCAGCATCAGGCGAAGGTTTATTACTGTACCTCAAGACCTGTCTGAGATGATTGGGCTGGATAATTGAGGGTCAGAGTGAAAGAGGGCACTTGGAGTCTTGTCTGTGACAGAAAGGCAGAGTGATGGAAAAGACAGACAAGGATAATCTCAGACAGAGTGATGGTCAATAATGTAAAAACTCTGTCGAGCGTCTTCGCAGGCGGAGTGGTGATTTGGGGAATAGATTCAGTACTGTCCGCTATCATTACACCAGTTCTTCTCTCTAATATTCAGCCCCACCTGGTATCATGATTCATTTATTGTGAATTGGTACCTGTTTCCCTCCCCCCTCAAGTGAGCACCTGTCCTCTGTTCAGGCTAATTGAAAATGTACTGAAACATTAGTAGAGGAATAAGTTACTCCGCCACCAATGTTTAATGTGTCGTTGAAAAACACAGATTGAGGTCAAAATTGGCAAATGTGAAAATTTGGCTGTAAAACCGCCTCCGATGAGGAGGTGGATATTTACTCCATGCTCTAATCACTCCACTGATCTTTAAGCAGATGTTTAATGGGAATAGCTTGTTGTTATGCGCAGTAATGGGAATATGTATCACTGAGATAAAACTGCATTATAACACGTTTCTAATATCTGTATTTGAAAGGGCATCGTGTTTTCAAAGGCTACGCTGTCATATTTTGTAGTATAAATCAGTAAATAAAACAGCTTTTGAACATGACATCAGCAGAAATACAGTTTGCACATATGTAAAAAAATAAAATAAAAAAACATAAATCAGGTAAGTTACCAAAATAAATGAGACATAGCATCCACGACTGGGTTCATTTGAAATGCTCACTATATGAGTGAATATTCTGTGGATTGCTTCATTACACTGTGTTCAAGTGGCTTCTCTCCATCTGTTCCTGTGCCACCCGTTCTTCCAGGTTGAAGAACGGAAGGATGTTTTCAGTGCTTGTTTGTTAATTATGCAGCATCTAGTATGGCTTTACTTTTTTTTTCTTTCATGCTGAAAAAAACAACTGAAATGTGTTTAGCACAGCCATTCAAACACATCTAAGTGTTATTTCGTTCTCAACGTGTCACAATAGATTTCCAGCTTGCCCCTGTGCAGCACTTCCAGCGCTGGAAGCAGTTTGTGCCAGTTAGGAAGTCTCAGCAATTATAAAAATGGCCTTGCATGCTGGCTTCGTAAGTAAAACATTCCCAAATATTGTTTTAATGCAGTTAGCTCCTGCAGTTTTGCAGTTCCTCGTTACACTGTACCCCATGCTTATTTCCCCTCTGCTTAATTCTCCTCAAGATGTGTAGAGGAGCATCCAGGCCATTCACATTGTGGTGATATGGTTTATCTTATCCCCCAGAAGCTAATGTATCATCACTGACTTACTTGGAAAGAACATAATTACTGGGTACACTAGAAAAATTGTCCAGTGACTCATAAATGTGTGCAATCTCTTCCAGACATCTTATTCACTATTGGATGAAACAGCATTTTGGGAGCATTTTGTGTTTCTTGTTATGTATTTAATATTACCCAGTTGTATGTGAAAATCATGCACAGTGTTCCATATCTGCACAGGACTGTTGGCTATAATGCTGGGGCATGGGACTTGAAAGCTTGGGGCAGATTTGTGGAGCAGAAGGCCAGTGCTCTGTCTAACCCACACAAAATAACACACATGCCTGCTTGTAATCTTGACAGGGGTTGTTATGAAGACAAATATCGGTGCTTAGATAATACTGAACACATGGATAGACAGCAAAGGAATTAATTATGCTGCAGGACTCTTTCCTATTGACATTTTTATACTTTGTCTCTGCTGTGAAAATTTGTGAAAATGTCCTTTATAACGGAGTTAACTACATACTTGCGGCTATATTTCAAGCTTACAGGGTATTAGTGTTCCATGTTCACTCAATGTAAAATAAGGATTTTAGTGAAGGAGAATTTTTAATCTTAATATAATATAGCTGCTTGAGACATTCCCAGCTGATGCAGGGCTGGAGGCAGGGTGCACCCTGGATATGTCACCAGTCTATCACAAGGCTGTCATATAAACAACCATTCACACTTACATTCACACTTATGAGTGATTTAGAGTCACCAATTAACCTGACCTGCATGACTGTGAGAGGAAGCCGACGTAGCCACAGGATGCGCAGGTACAGCATGGAAACTCTAAACAGAAAGGCCCCCAACCTAGAGCTTGCAAGCGATTGTGCAAACAATTGCACTGCACTGTGCCGCCCTAATGACAGGTTAACACCTTTCACCGACTGGTGTGCCGATTTCATTTTTAACACAAACATCTGCAGCCTCATGATTCATCAGAAATGAAAGAAAAAATCGAGTGTAGAATGTGTTTCAGACATTTTTGCATATGACGCCTTCAATCTCCGGGCCAGTGTGCTGGTGATCATATTGCACAAACGATACATTATCTGAATGAAATATGTTAAGTATTCATGTTTTTGCATGTTTCTATATTTGTAGAGCACACTCTACTTTGTTTGGCTGTCTTCATTAACACCTCTTGTGACATCCTGTTACATCCTGTGGGACTAACTTGTCAATATGTTTCTGCAGCAGAGTCAGCAAGACTAATTCCCTGTATGCTTATTGTACTAGTATATCGAGTGTATTATAATGCAGTTGAGTCTGCAGAGGTCCAGTGAGTCTGTGGGCGGGCAACATTACAGACAAGCCAGTGGGACCTGATTTAGGTCAGGCCATCTTGATTGGTGAGATGTGTTGCATGGTGTTGGCACAGGGATGAAGTGTCCTTTGAAGTGTTCGCTGGAAGCATTTGGTGTAATTATCCTGTCATGAGAAGGGCTATAAGCCTGAGACTTCATTAGGCACATGCCTCCTGCTTTTTCATCTTTTTTTTTTCCCAAAAACACTCATCTTTATGGAGGTCTTAAAGTGCTAAACAACACTGTGATGAACATAGGGCCAATACCTCCTGACAACTCACTAATCAAAAGCATCATTATAAACTTCATCACATAATGGGCCTCATTTATCCCGACGGGGCTTTAGAAGAGGTGGGCTTCTGCCATTCTTGAGGAGCGGGAAATCAACCACTTCCTTAGCCAAATTTACATCATTAGACTTATCTACCTGCTGTATGGCAAATTTGGAAGGTTTATACCATTATCCTGCAGAGTTTATGGGTTGTACAATCAGTGCAGGAACAAGATGGGAACAGCAACAGGGAGACAGCAGATGCAGCATGCGTTGGAGCTGGCAGAGCACACTGATCATTTATTGAGGTTCTCCTTCATTGCTTCTATCTGTGTTGAGAAGCCTAGAGCCGGTAATGAGCAGAAAAAGATGGTAGTGCCACGCTACGGGGCTCCTTAGTCTGTCTGTTTCCCTGAGATAGCACTTGGATTAGGCCTAAGTACTGTCAGGTCACGCTGTTCACATGTGTGGGGGGAAAAGAAGGTGTGCATGTGTGCACAGCGAGGCCACACTGACCTGTTTCAGTGGCTCAGAGGAGTTTTCATTAACAACATCTTGTCTTGCCGTAGAAGGCCGTCAAAGGTTTAAAGTGATTGTAGATTGTCAGAGCGTGGCAAACGTGTGTGTGTGTTTGTTTATGTGAGTATTGTGGGTTGAGGGGTTGGACATAGTTGACCTGTACTGGAAAAAGGGTAGAATCTCTCTGGCAGGGGAGAACACAACTCTACAGAAAATGGGTCAGCCCAATGTAGCAGTAAATCCCTCACCCTGACACCTCACACTGCCAGTTTATCTACTGGCCAAACTAGTAAATAGATAAGTTGTCTATCTTTAAAAAAATAAAAATAAAATAAGGAGAAAAAAAGTAAAGGTACAGTTCCATAGCTACGCATTTGTCCTATTTTGTGGCAGTGATTAATGATGCATTCGGTCGGGGTTAAATATGTAACTGTGTCTAGTATGTATGAAGATTTTTTACTGCTGTTATAGTTGATTTGTGATGATAAAAAATACCTTACATAATTCTTACTACAAACTGCTGGAAAAATACATAATATGATAATACAATATATTTTCAGTCAGTCAGTGTCAAAATCTGTTTACATCTGCTGCTTTGTTTAAGTAAAGCAGAGTGATTTAAGACTAAATATTAAATTAAAGCATACAGTGTATAATTAAATATACACACATCTAATTATAGAGTTATTATTATTATTATTATTATTATTATGTTGGAGTTATTGCTTTGGGTGCATTTTAGACTGTTTATTGGCTCTGTGGTGTACAATTAGTAGTAATAGTTCAAACAATCAATCAGTTCAGGAGATTGTTGACTCTTTTTGTCAGAGGAAACAATTTTTACATGAAATTCTGTTTAGAAACCAAACACACATTCTCTATCTAATTAAGATCTCTGCTGCAAGTAACGACAGTGACATGGGTCTCGAGGTGCATAAAATGATTTACATGTGTATCATTAAAACAAGCTCAGGTTCACGGGCTGTAACGATCATCTGCGTTTCAGAGTTATTAAAGGAGAGTAAGTATGAAAGATGATGGATGGTGGGAGGGACAGACGGTTGAGTCACAGAGAGACAGCCAGGAAGTAGGTGAAAGACTTGATTGGCAAGAAAATCATCTCCTTTATCCAAAGTTATTCTCACATTTTAACTTTTTAAGGCCTTGTTTTTAGCTTTGTTCCAATTTTGTATTTATGAGAAGAATACATGTCTAAGGAGACAACAGCCTACAATACACCATCTTCACAGCATTAGACACAGTCAAATTCTCAGTCATATACAATAACGTACAGCCATCAGTGCCTTTATCAGTAAAATATTTTTGCAGTAACTTGTCTCTTAAGCCAACAAGTTCTATTTATGGTGGCATGAGAAATGATTCATGGCTGGAATTACAAGGAAAATGATATCACCTATTCTGTTTTAGTAATAAAAAAAAAAAAAAAAAAAAAAAATCTTTCTTTCCAGATTTGTGTTATGGCTCCTATCACGCGCTGTCTTTCTGGGCTGGGGAAAGATGATATTACCTAATGACAGTTTCCATGTAGCAGTTCTTGGTGTTATTTCACATTTCCAGGGGTGTAAATGGATTTACACACCTCCAAAAAATCTGGAATAACACACCAAGTTGCCAAAAAAAAGAACTACCTCAAAGGCGAAGCTCTTTTTTTATTTTATCAGTGGAGAACATGTTTTTACTGTTTTTCTGACAAGATTTTGCCATCAGATCTATCAGCCCTGTCGGTGGTGAAGAAAATAAGGAGTGGTGTCTGTTTGTCGAAGATCAAATATGTGGATGTGTAAAACTGGGCAACTATCATGCAGCTCAGCGTTAATAGGTATCGTCCGTGACAGCTGCCAGAATGTCGTCAGTTGTTGACATGACTGTACATGCGTGTCAACAAGTCGCATTTCCTGCAGCTTGTGCAGCTCCTGCACACAGCTGTGCAAATAACATTAAAAATTAAGCAGAGGAAAAATAACAACAGATCTACTTTGTTACGTATGTACATATATGAAATGGTATTCTATATTAAATGAAAATGGGTATATCTCTGGATAACTCCTCCATTTGGTTCTAATCAAACTGAAACCACCCCCCAAATAAGTTGTTCATTGTTTTTCTTTTTGCAAACTGGATTGCTGTCTCCCTCCATTTTTCAGGAGAGTGGTTGTGAGTGGGGTCGAGTTTACACAGAGAGCGTGACAGAAAAGAGATGCAAACAGTGGCATTTCTTAATAGATGAAATGGGTCATATAATGCAACATTAAACTATTGGTATAAACTATATTCTCGACCTGCGTCTTGTTTGAACATATATTGTTATACCTTAAAAAGTTGATATACCCTGCAGCCCTAACAAATAGTTTCGTTATTGACATAATTTTTGTGCGAGTTTGGCGTCAGTTTTACACCGTCAGCTGATCATACTGTCGTTGTTCCTCTTATGTAAGAAACAACCACAGTTACGATGTAGTACAGGAGATGCCTTAAGCCATAGTTCCTAGAGCTGTGAGATGTTAACTGCACGAAAACTCTGACAGAAATAAACCCTTAAAAGTAAGTAAAAACAAAATGAAATTGTATTTTCTCTAAGACTTCTCTAAAGCCCCAGTAGAACCGTATTTTGCATAGCAAGTCCTCATTTCGAAATAGCAAAACAGGTCATTTGTCAGTGCCATCTGAAACAACAAATATGGCCATTCTAAAAATGTCTCATGCTGTTTTCTGTTCTACCAGCCCCATGGCTAAATTTGTTTTAGGACACTAAAAGTACATAAAGGACGGAATGCTGTCATGGTTCCGAACTAAACTCTGAGTGCGGCAATGTAGTGACTGTTGCTGCGAATATTTAAATTTTTACCTTTACTGTTCATCACGCAAGCAAAAAAAAAAAAAAAAAAAGAAAAAAAAAAAACTGGCAGCAGCGCTCCCTCTGCTATAATGCATTACACATACTGTATTAAGAATTATGTGAGCATGTCCCTCCTTTCATTCAAATGTCAGCTCTGAAACTACTGTGCCTCACTATAACATTGTTGCAATGGCACTGCCTTATTATACAGCATCTGTACTTGTTCACACGCAGAGGTCATATATCCTGATGAAGTTAGACATATCCATCAACAACATGCCAACAACAGAAACAATAAATCCTGCACTGAAATGTACATGACTCACGCTTGCGGGGGTAAAAAAAAAAAAAAATCAGTTCCAGACAGGAAAGCTAACAAATTCACTCTGAGCTTAAGGGCTTCAATTGTTATTGCTTTTTGTATTAGCAAGTTTATAGTTGATGATGTTAATTAGCTGGCAGTAAGGAATATATAAATGTAATCATTGATTAGTGATCAATGGTAATTACAAATCATCACACCTGCTGTAAATGATTCATTTTTGGCTGCTTTTCACGGTACCCAAGAACACTGCTTTTCTGCAGTCAATTCTGTTTACACCTAGTAAGTGAAAATGAGTCATAAGTGTCTTAATATTATGATATTTTCTCTAATACACATTCAAAACATGATCAACTCTGACTACCGAGCATTTTTTAAAAGGAATTAAACAGAACCAATCTGCACTATTAGGCCTTGAACAAACACTGAGTCAAAATAGTGTTAGATGTACAATTCCACCACTGGCAGCTTTGTAGTGCTGTGCATTTCAATAAACTGCAACTGTCTTTTCAGATTCGCAGCAATTGTACTGCTTTTCATTTTGGTTAAACTTGGGGTTAGTTTTCATTGCTGCTCATTGTTGTCAAACCATGGCTTTGGATGAAATGTCCAGGCTGAGAGAGCAGCAGCTAACCCTACTATTAATACAGGGCATGCAATCAATATGCCACTGGCATTTCTAGGTTTCCTTGGCCTGCAGTGCTTATCTTAATGGGAGTGTGCTCCCATTTTCTTTTATTGTGTGAACCCATATATCATTACCCACCAAATATAGCTGGATCTACCATTCTGAAGCAAAAACATTGAGGCTCAGAGAAAAAACATTTGTGCAATTTATTTTTATTTTAACCTTCTCTCTGCTGCTTTATGGTAGTGGCAGTAAACCTCAGGAATTCATTTATAGATATTTCATTTCTGCTCCGTCTTCCTTGTCTTTGCTTTGTACTTTCAGACAAATGGTTCTCTGTGGTGATTATCACCCAGCCAATGTTTGGAGCAGGTTATTGCTCATGAGCCCCACTATATCAGTACAGGATGATGTGCTGTATGTTAAGGATTCGGTACATGGACAGAATTACATTTCTTTAGTCTCCCCCTCCTTCCTGTTCACCTGGAATAATCTTTAAATGGTACACAGTCACATGGGGCGTTATTGTACCAAAAGATGGTGCAATGAAAAGATGCGTCTGGTCACCTGCAATGTTGCATAATACTTTGTGGTATTAAAGAAATTCTGAGCTGCTAGTAAGGCAGCTAATACGGTACCAAGAAAACTGTTTCATGCCAGAATTCGACCTTCATCATTTACTGATGGTGACCATGACCATGTTAGGTGCTGAGAGTTTTGTTGTCCCTGTATTTAATGATTTAATGATCATAAGCTCAGAGACATTAAATCTCACAGTTAGGTAACACATGCTGAGCCTTGAGTGATTTATTACTGTCATGAAACTTACAATTCTTGATGATTTGTTTATTCTTATATGCCTTTTTTCAGTCTATCATTGCAGTAAGCACTTACTTGTGGCCACTTTGTTAGCTGGAACAGGTCTCCTCTGACCTCTCATCAACAAAAGCATTTTGGCCCTAAGGCCAACTGTGACTGTGACTCACTGTCTGGAGGAGTGTGCAGTTTAAAATAAGCACTACATTTTACCTTCCTGTGCTAACGGATATGCTATGATATGGTCCCATTAATGGTGATGCGTTATCCCAAGGTGTTATTTTCTTGTTGAGAATACAAAATATAGAAACTGACCCTCTCTAATGAAGACACCCTTCGTTTGCTAAATATAAACTTCCATTGTTATTTTATATTCCATAGATTTTTATTTTTATTTTTTTAAAGAAATTATTAATTCTGAAAACTTAGACATAAATTTATCCAGTTTCTCCTGTGGTACACATGGGAGAACAAGAGAACCTTTAGTAGTGAAGATTTCACAGAAAAAACCTGTAGCTGGTTTATTAAAAATAATTGGTGACTAAATTTGTGTACTTGTAAAATGTTTGAGCTTTTACACCTAAATGAGCTTTATTTAGTGTGGTACTAGCAGTTACGAACCAGAAAATGTGCCCATATCTCCGTGAAATCACCCTGGCTTCTGTTACTGTGTTCACAGCGTCGTTCTTGCGCTCACTCAGTGGAGCAGATCAAGGATCATTTTCTTGATGACATAACGAGCGTCTTGACTTCTTTTATTTATTTATTTTATATTACCATTTTTCATGTGCCCGTACGTACACGCCGTAACCGCTGATGTGTAAACATTAAAAGATATAGCATCTCAGGGAGGGCAGATTGCTTAATTGATGTTTGCATTTTGGAACAGAAGATTCAATCATTTATGAGAAATCAGACATTCTTTATGGTACATGTAGATAATTTAGTTAAATGTTAAATTGTGTGGGTTAAATTGGGTGATAGGAACATAATTTAGCTTAATGACCAGCTCTAAATACATCATAAACATCTTGCCGATCTTCAGTTATTTCTGTCTGCAGCGAAAATCCTTGTCTCTGAAAGGGTCATGGCACCTTAACTTACTGACATGGGGAGTGAAAACAAAGCTCTAGAATAATGGCTCGCTGCCCCTCCCTCACCACTGCTGTGCTGAAGTGGGCCACTGATATTGGCGTGACTCTCTCTCTCTTCTTCTTTCTCTCAAAACAATTTGTCATTGCTTCCAGGTTTCTGCCATTTCTATCAGTGACAATCTGTAGGGCGGTCGCCTCAGAGAGTGACAAAACCTGTCACAGTGCGTCACTTTCACTCTCTCTCCAGCAAGCAGCAGGACATCTTTGAGTCTGCAGCACCTTTATCAGATATGGCAGTTCCTAAAGCTCTGCCTATAACAGCAGGCAAGTTAGAGGAGAGAAGCCGGCGACTTTTCAGAGACCTATTTGCAAACAAAATCACTGGGAGACATTCCCCACAAGGCACCATCTGGCTGCCACACATACCTACCTCCATCACTCCCTCGCCATCACCAGCTTTTCTATTTATAGACACTCACTCCTGTCCACCCACCCACACACTGCATCTTGTAAAACAGCAACCAAAATCTTGCAAACTGAAGAATCTCCTTCAGGAAATCAGTCACCAGGGTGACAGATGTCAACACATTTGCCTGTAATGTGTGGATAACATCTTCCTAACAGTCTGCCATTGCTAACAATAGAAATGAACAATCAGCCGGCTCCTTGCCAGACCTTGCGGAGATACCGAGGCTGATAAATGACCTTCTTTGTCATTATCCAAACTCTTCTCTTATTTTTAGCTCGGCTGTGTTAGAGTAAATAGTGAGATGAGCTAAGAAACAGAAAAAAAAGCATCTAAATGTGAGGTGGGTGATGGGGGCAGATGGTGAGGGTACTGGTTGTGATGTTATTTTTGTTCTAGGTTGAAAGAGCAGAATTTGTGATGATGTGGTATGTCAGCTGTCAACCACCAGTGGGCTGTCAGAGTTATCAATAAAGCAATTAGTGTCTCGTCTCTGAGGGGAGCAGTCTGAATTCTGATCATTGGTATTATGTCATTGAACAAGCGCTCCCCAGCGAGGGACTGATATTGAGAGTCCTAACACAGACCACGGACATGCACATGCAAGCGAGTCGGGCATTTGCTGCATTTTGCCAAGGTCCACAGTGACTGTATTAAATGCTATAAGTACTCTCACAGCATCATACTAGTTTGATTGCAATGCTAAAATGTCACATAATTAAACTTACTTAAGCAGAGGACCGCCTCACTGAAGGATGTTCTCTCCACATCCAAACACAAATCCCTGCGTTTTATTCGTTGATTTAATGCGTTCCCATTCCATTTGTGCTCAGCCTAAAATGTATCCTCTCAGAACAAGAATGAACTTTTACAAAATTTCAATCTAAAATACAGCCTTGTAAATGTAAAATTAGTCATGCAGCCTCACTTTCTCTCTCTCTCTGGTTAGATTTCATCAGCCATCTCATTGTGGGAACAATTAGTCAATGTGCATGGATCAGTACCTTTAATTACATATTGAAATATTACTCATAAACTCAAAAACATATTGATTACTTGCCTGAAATCTGCAGAGAATACATATATGTTCCCCTCAGAGCAATACTACAGAATATTTTCCTCACAAACAATTCTCTTGATTTGCATTTTAATGTGTGTATGTGTGTGTGTGTGTGTGTGTGTGTGTGTTTTGATAATTATAGGTTGCAGAGTTGGCAGGGAAACATGGTGGTGTGTGGAGAGGCGCTACCTCACTCACACAAGCCCTTCCGGCAAGAGGAGCCTGGTAAACAAATCTCACCAAAGTGAGAGATAAAAATGTTTAACTAGGGCAGTATTTAATTTTTTCCCTGAATTTTCTGGACATATATTTGAAATATCTGCCCATTGAAACATCCAACTGGATAAATATGAATTGTCAGGCTCACCTACTGTATAGCCAACATAAATAACAAGTCCATGTTGGCCAACCAGGAGAACAGTCCATTGTAATATGCATCATCTGTCCATACATAACATAGTGGAGTTTTCTGCCTGCATTCTCCTGGAACATTAAAAGGGCCCAATTACTGCAGACAAATAAGCAATGTACAGTGAAGGTGAAGGACAGGAGAGGCAATTTTCCATCCTTTTCTCCTCTCACTTCATCTCTTACTTTCATGCTTTAAATTGCCAGTACATAAACAGTGGGTCCATTGTACTGCGCTGTTGACACAAATTGGAAGGTGTGAAGAATGGAGATGTATTGTTCCATGCAAGGCATATTCATCTTTTCAATAAAGTTGGCATTGATAAGGAAGAGAAAGTGTGAAGTCAGGCACAGCATGTAATTAGCAGGTAGAAGTATAGTATGGACGCTTCGCTGAGCCATTTGTTCGGAACATTTGTGAGAATCTCTGTGACGGAGCTTCCCTCGCTTCTTTGTCTTTACCTGCACTTCTCGGTGACCCTCTTCTCTATATGCTTGGCCTGCCAGTGAGTTGCCTCCTCCAAACCTACTCCAGTGCCTGTTTGCGTGTCTGCGTGACGCAATAAGTGGTGTTTGCCAAGGCATCTTCTGATGCAAGCTCCTGGCTTTTTGCACTCCGTTCAACAAGGTTTCCGGAAACATTTGAAAAGGGGTTGCATTAATAATCGATGGGTTCTGCGTGCATGCGTAAATATCGTGCTACCTACAAGTGCGAGAGTCCTTAGTTGGCCACTGTTTTGACACCTTTCAGGGTTTCTCCCTCTCTCTGGCAGCCAACCTTTGATTGATGACAACAAAAGCAGTGGTGAAATCTGAGGGCTGGATGGAGAGATAACTGACTGGCTGAGAATGACTCAGTCTGTAGCAGAGAGTCAGTCTGCTGCAGCCTGGAGGAAGAGAGCGAGACAGGATTGCAAGAGCAAGGGGGAGTGGGGAAGGGAGACGATATCACGGGGTAAATGAGGCCTTGCAGTTTGGTAGTGCACATAGCTTCATCATCCTTGGCTCATGTTTGGGAGGCAAACATGACTGGGCTAATGTTGGTTTATTTGAGAAGAGAAACATCACTGACAGTCAGAGTGATGTGACCAAACACACAGCGGGGCCTCGCCAACAGCCTTCTATCTAACCAATCTACTGTGGGAGGGCAGAAAACGCACACAAACAACATGCACTCACACAAGAACACACACCCACAACAGATACCCGCCAAACCTACAGTATATGCACACACACTCCCATACACATAGAAAATCTCATATCTCCTGGCAGATACTCATACACCCACGCAAACAAATGCATCAATCACTAGCTCCTGTTTTTCC
Source organism: Polydactylus sextarius (assembly GCA_016801845.1). Lineage (NCBI taxonomy): Eukaryota > Metazoa > Chordata > Actinopteri > Polynemidae > Polydactylus > Polydactylus sextarius. The sequence continues at coordinate 17,417,123 of CM028906.1, forward strand.
TCTGAAATATAAACACAGTCATACACACACACACACACACACACACACACACAACAGATGCATATACAGCACACGCCAAATCAGTCTGACTGCCAGGCTGACTCATGCTACTTTGATCCCGATGGGAAACAACGATTATTGTGATGGCAGCTTGTGCATCTAACCTGAGGGTTAGGGTGTTTTATTTATCGGACAAAAATAACCCTTAAAAATGTGCTCCGCATATCTCACTCCATCTCTAACATCATCAGGCAAATTCACTCCTGTGTGACCTTGGCTTTTATGTGGTGAATCTACACAGATGCAGACGATGTGCAACGTGATCAAGTCAGTCATGGCGGAGGAAAATGCTCCTCTCCCCACCTCTCTTTCTCTCTCTCTCTTTCTCTCTCTCTCTAGCCATCATTTATGCGTCATGTTATTTTGTCACAAGGTGATGGCTGCCAATGATGTCAGCGTGGCAGTGGGTGCAGTGTGGACATTGGCGTCAGGGGCTTTGGCGTGCTCTCCCTCTTTAAATAGCCCCAGATCTAATCTGCAGACAGCAGCAGAGTTCTGACAGATCCTGCCTTGGTGCCTCCTCCCACTAGGTGACACATTTTTTATTTATTTTTCCTCTCCTCTGCTCTGGTATTCACTACATGGAGCACTGGCCCCTCAAGCTATTGTCAGTTCCATTCTCCTTCCATGTCTGAAAAACCAAATGGATTTACAGGGTTTACTGTCAGCCCCTCCCTTTTTCTGAGCTTATGAATGTGGCATGGTCTTCTATTTGCACTCTTTTATTTCCACACACTCCAACTCTTTATGATGACTTGGCCTCTGTTCTCCTAATGGGACCCTGTTGTTATACACTACTTTAACTTTGTTTAAGAACGTCTTTCATAGGTGACATCATAATATATCTTGACCTGTGTACAATATAGCACTGCCTGTCTTCAATAGTGTATAGTGCACATTTATGAGACGGTCACAGCAGTTTTAAAGGCAGACAGAAAATCTGTATAGTTTGAACCTGTAACCCTCACCACCTTTCCAGTACGCCTGAGAGTAAGATGTAGAACATACTGTTGTAAGAGACTGCCCCTACCCCCACCCATCATGAAAAACAACAGGCTCCAGTTCATTTCAGCAAGAGCCACATGATGACTTATGTTTACAGTACGCTCAAGTGACAGATTCTTCTAGCTTCTAGTGACTATACTAATGATGATGAGAGCAGAAGAGTGTTATGGACTGCAAAGACAAATGATGTCATCGTGCTGAGAGGGACAATGGATCAGAAAACAATCATATGTGCTGTTCTGAAAATCTGTGATTTGGTTGTAGATGGTTGACACCAATCTAGAGCTTCTGAAGACAAAAAAATATAGCGAACATGGTATTGTATACCTTTTTAGAAAGCTTTTTTAGAAATTCCATTATTCTGAACAGCTTTAGTGTGAATGACACAACTTCACATCCTGCCGGCTAAGGTTCAAAGCTGTTATTATGTCAAAGCAATAACTTATTTGCCTTATGAACTGTATTAAGACATAGTTCATTGTTACCTTTAGTGTCCCAACAGTGCTCCAGAGATGCACTAAATCACCAATGGCTCCATCACACTAAATCTCAAGCTTTAATTCAAGACATAAGGTTCTAATTATATGGTGATAAATGAGAGTAACTAAAAAGAATAATGCAATTCATCAAAATAAGGTGATGATAATAATTCACAAAGATTGCTTTAAAGACATTAGGATTTACTAGCCTCAGATTAGTGTGATGGTGATGATCATAGTAGCTAAAAAAAGAAAAAAAGCCTCATAGTGACAGTAATAGAGTGACATCACAGATACCATGTCAATTTTTTTTTTCTGAACGCTTGAACTTTGATTCTGTTTGTGAGATTGCAGAGTTTCGACATTTCACCATCTGTTAAATAGGGTAGGCCGCCATTAATAATTCCTGACAGATTTCACCTCATGACTTAATCGTTTAGGCACATGTATCCGCTACACCAACAGAAAACTTCAAAGCCTTGGGATAATCCTGGAGAAGTAGTCTCTTCATATGTTGTCTCACATAGTCATTTCAATGTAAATGCCGTGCATACCAGCCTTCTGCACACCATGCCGGAAAGTTGGGAAATTGGCTAATATGTAATGCCACACCATATCTTTGCACTGCATTCTGTATTCTAGCAGAGGCAGCAGCTGTGTGGTCTTTGCTGGGATGAAAGAGAAGAAAACAAGGAATGTAGTTTTACTTTATGCAATTGTTTGATGACATGGTGAAATCCATTTCTATGAGATATTCTCTCGACCCTCCTCACTCCGTGCACAATTAATTTGATACAAGCTACAAGCATAAATCCTAGATGATTATGCTGTGTTCAGGACAACAGCAATGAATATTTTCATCTTCTCAGGACTCAAGAACAGCAGGAGACAGGTAAATTAGTTTTGTTGTATTATTATGTAGATGCGGCTGCATTCTGCAGCATCGACAGGATTCAGCATTTGAGGTGTGTATATGTATATAGGAGGGGGGGTGGAGGAGGGGTCGCACAATTAAATACGTTTTTTCATAGTATATATTTTTTGGTTTTTAAAACAACTCCATTCATTCCTAAGCAAAAGGTTACGACTGATTTAATGACCACAGGTTTTTCGTCAATGGGTGTTATCAAACTGAGGTGAGATATTTTGGTAATGATCAAAGTGTGAATGTAATCATTGCAACACCCCCACCCCACCCCCTCTCACAGAAGGCAAGCACAATTAAAAGCGCAGTCGGTGAAGCTGGAAAGTGGCCAGCTGTTCTGGGTTAATAGATGGGTTTTGGCCAGACGTCTGCGAAGTGACCGCAAGCTGGCAGCCTGCTGGGTAAGGTTGCAGATTGTGAGTGGACATGTACTTTGCTTCTCTCTGTGTGCACTTGTCACTGGAAATAATGAAGCACCCTGAAACTCCCTCCCTTTTCCGTCGCTACCTCCCTCATGTTACCCTAAGTCCAACCTTAACAACCCTTCTTTTTCTGTCCAAGGCTGGAGAAAGCGTAATGCTGACACACAGGCACTGTCTTCCTGGCCCCCTGACTTTAGACCTTGGAATGGAGTGGAGTGTCTCTATTGACTCGGGAATTCAAGGACTAAGCGAGCAGGATAAAAAGAAAGCCAGAGATGAGGGGAGGGGGGAGCAGGAGGATTCAGGGATCATGCCCTTTGATAACCCATGCCCCATCTCTGAAAAACAACACATATTGTCTGTGGTGCTTACTTGGCGTTCTCCCACTTTTATATCAGTGTGCTCTCAAACCTAGAGTTAAACCAGTGCAGGGACAAGAAAGATCTGCTTTGACCTGGAATGACATGAAGTGGCATGCTAAAATATGTACATTGCTCTAAATATTCACTCAGTGTGTCCCGGTTACAGCTTCTTCTTATTTCAGTACTGCTCTGCTTAGTGGTTTCATTTGGCATCTGCTCTCATTTCCAAAGGACAAAAAAAAAAAAAAGAGAGAGAGCAAGATGGTGGTTGGTTGCTCGGTCAGCCACAAATGTTACTCTAGCTTTTTCTGGAATAGAGTCGTGTTATTGATGTTGTACAGAAATGTTGGTCAGAGACGAATCCCTCGGATGTATTGCCTCATAAATAGCCTGGAAAGCTTTCAATGCAAGCACTTAAGCTAGCATGAATTATCTTTGTCTTACTGGATGTCATTAAAAATCAAAGAACAGAGCATCTTATATTTGATTGACAAGAGTTTGAATGTGAGGGCAACGGTTGGGTCGCATGTAAATTCACTTTTTTTTTTTTTAATAATGTTGCAAAAACTTTGTCTGCATCAGCAATGTTGGTAAATATTGGAGCAGTGCAGCCTATATTCTGAAATATGATCGATTGAGAAGCATAAAATGCTGATTTTTCCATCTACAGCTCTACCTCTTCAATTATGTATGTGAATATACTGTACCTACTCAATAATTTATAGAGTCAAACAAATGACTGATTGGGCCACAAAAGTATTCACTCTGTCTAATGCAAAATAGAAGGAAATCAGGGTGTATGAGCAGGGCAATAAATAACAAGCAATGTTTGCAGACTCTCTGATAGATCCCATCAAAATGCATATGAAATATTCATTTAATGGGTCACACTTTATTTGGATAGTCCAGTGGTGAAAATAAGCATCCCATTAAGTGACTTTAATGTGTCACTAAAATGCCTTGGGTGTTTCAAATGCCGCTCGTAATTGTGCGAGAAGTAGTCAATATATCTCTGGGCTACAGTTAAACTTATGGTTGGGGTTACTTCAGTTGTACAGTGTCCTTAAAGCCTGAAAGCTTTAGTGCAGTAGAAATGGAGCAGGAATACAAGAGTGGAGTCTTTCGTAGCTCATGTCTTTTGCTTTGCACTGGCCTGATTAGTATTCTATGTGCAGCATAAGACACTGGACTAAATTTAACCAATAAAAAATAAAGAACTGGACTCAACCTTCCAACTTGGAGCTGACCAGACCTAAACTGCTCTCATACCTGCTGCAGGACCAATGTTTGTGTTTTTAGCCTCTGGCCACAATTCAGGCATTTGAGCAACAGTCCTGTGCCCGGCCTTGATTGGATGCTTCTAATGACATGCCTCAGTGCTGCTGGCAGGGTGCTGTAGGCCCACACTTACACCGACTCAGCCCTGCTACTGTATTTGCTGGAATCCAGCTTCGAGATGGCACATCAATAAATACTCGCTCTCTCAAGTTGTATGGCATAAGGGAATCACTTTAGTCAGTGATATGAATAAACATGGAAACAAACATGTATCTCAAGAACTCTCATATGCAGAGCTGAAATTCAAATGCCTCCATCAGTGGTTATACAATTAACCACTGGGCAGTAAGTAAGGAAGAAATAAGAAAGAAAAAAAGTATTAATGTGGTTTATATGTAATATGTCAATGCAACAGTGGCTTCTAGTCTCTCTCTCTAGATCTTTAGTATCTCTCTATATTCACTTTGAACATGTCACTAAGTGTCCTCAGATAGCGAAGGCAGATGCTCCAGCAATCAGTGCAGTCCACCCAATTCATTAGCCTCCAGATACCCTGCACTGATGTCAAAAACTCACTGTTCTGCTCTGAGTAATGAAAGTGGCAATAAATGGATAGCTTTGTGGGGAGCGGGAGAGAGTGAAAAAAGAAAGAGCGTGCATCTATCAATTAAATGACAGGGGCAGAGTGTGTGCGGTGAATTAAGAGAATCCGATGGCCTATTTTTCCTCTCTCATTGGAAATCATCAACACTAAATACAGCAATAGCAGATAAAGGAAGGAAATCCAATAACGTATAAAATGGATAGAAAATCCAGCCACTGGCCGTCACAAAACCTTACAGCGGGTTTGTCGTCAGACAGAATTCTCCACTGCTCCAAAATGAAGTCTCACATAAGAGTTGCTTAGGCTTGCTGTGGTGCACCTTTCATCGTATAAATTATATTTCTAAATTGAACTGCTGTGCCAGATTGTTTCTTTCTTTATTGTCCGGAAAGTCCAACATTTTTCTCCAGCAGTTCAGAGGAATGAAACACTTCTGACAGTTATTTTGACAATGTGCTGTGAAAGGAGGATAAGAAGTGGGTGGGTGGGCTGAGTGACGATGTTGTTCGCGGTGCCAGCGTTTCTTTTTCCTTCCTTCCTTGAAGCTTGTTTTCGCCTTTAATGGCTCAATGCTCTCAAAAAGATGATACCCGAGGCAACCTCCAATTGTTTACTTTTTTTCTTCTTTCTTTCTTTTTTCTTTTTTAAAGATCAGGATGAAATTTTCTGCTGCTGTCTTATTTGTCAATCCAAGATGAAGCACATGCATACCGGAAGATGAACATGATTTGAAAATAAAATCCACTTTAAACGTCACCATGGATCAGAGGTTTTAGTATCTGGAGCTTTTGAAGCCAGATATTTTAAGATAATATGTTGTTATGCAGATTTCTCTCTGCACACCTCATCGCAATGCTTAACTGTTGACATTGCCATGCTCACAAATTGAGGCTCGGTTGCACCAGATCTCAGTGCGCAAAAGCCCCTGATACATAAGTGGTTTTGATGCTCAAGATGTTCACCACAGGTAAGTTTTGTACCTTCAGGCTTTGCAACAAACTTTGTTATTACTCAGGGATATTCACTGGTGTCCTGGAGTCAGAGATCAATAATTTATCCTCTGCTACGCTCACTGATTAAAGGAAAAACAAAAATAAAATAACATATTTGTGAACTGAAAGTAACATTTATTGATCTTTGTTACCCTTCTTTTCTATGTTTAAGTGCATTAAAAAGCAATTTTAAATTCATAGCTCAGACTGTGGCCTTTGGCAGCAAGCAACAGGCCAGGTCAGGTGATTGTGCCCAAGTCCAAACAAATGGAAAGAGGATTTAAACTATAAAACACAGCAGATATTGCTTCAATAAGAGTCAAAGCGAGTCATAAATGGGAAACAAGAGCTGAACTTTATAACCCATTAAGACGACCTGTATTCAAAAATCAAAATAGTCACAGCCCAGAGCTATTGGTGTTTTTACTATTCCTTCCCTCTTCCCAAGTCTGTGCTCATACATATGTATAGTGCTGAGGGCAGACAGGCAGGAGTGGGCTGAGAACAGCATAAGGCTGTGTTTTGCACTGTGTTTATCTAATTGCCTGACCACCAACGGTTATATCCAGATTCGAATCTAGCACTAAATGTTTTCTGAGCTGTTCACCACTCCTCAACCTCAGAGCCAACCTCCCCGCAGCCCTGTGGATGCAGGGCAAACGGCCCGTCTACCTGCGGCGAGCGGAGGCCACGGTCAATCTTTATCAATCTGTCAATCAGGCAGGGACTGTCAGAATGAATTTCAGAGCATCAAGCCCCTGCTACCTCTCCTGCAGAATTTGGCTTCAGAACAGTTTCCCAAATGCCAGTGTTTCATGTCCGTGCAATTAGACTGAGGGAGAAGTAATGGTGTCACTCTCCTCCAGGTGTTTGGATGGGCCGCGTCCGGTCAAGAAGAGAGGAGCAGAGGGCGTTGATGAGTGTTTGCACTCTGTCAGGAAGAAGTGCATTTGTCCAGGAGTGCCACTATGTCTTCAACGTTTCAAGGTGTCAAAGCAGCAGTTTTTTTGTGTTTTTGCTGCAGGCATTAATTGGAGGAGTTAGTGAGCTTTGTGTGATTTACATTCCCTGCTGTGTTACATGCAAAGGTCCTGCTGCTTCCCGTTCGTCTCAGAGTAGAGTACTTTAAAACTTGAAACCCTTGCAAATCGCTCGCTCTTTTATTTTGTTCCTCTAGAGTCTAGAGGAACAGAAGGAGCTGTGTGTCTAGACTCTAGACACACAACTCTGCTGAACTTCAGCGACAAAAATGTAGCACTATCTTTACCTACTCAGTTCCTGTTCAAACCTTTGAAGTTCTAAAACGATCAGCTCTGCAAGGTTATGATCCATTTTTTTAAGAACCCGAGTGGCCCCATTATAAAGGCAACTTAGCTGTGAATGCTAAGTGCTGGGAGGACACTAACCTGAGCAAAGTAGTTTGATAGGTAGAGAAATGAAATTTTCATTGATAAAAGTTGGGGAAAATCCAATCCTTCCATATTCCACTATCAATAAATAGTGTACTATATATAATTGAAGCACCTGACATAAAAAAAAAATATTTTGTTTGTTCCTGAAGGTTACTTAGTGATGATATTTTCGAAAGTGTTTATACGTTTTAAAAATACCAGGTTAGATTTAGTTAATTTTAGATTTAGTTGACTTTTACTAAAAGCCCCTTTTAGTTCAGTTGAAGAACAATATGAGTTTCTGTTAATCCTTTTGAGTTTTGGTTGTTTTGGCACCAGGTTTGTTTAAGACATGGGTAGGTATGTCTTTATTTTAGTATGAATTACTAACATGTTATCATGTGTATAATAATTCAGTCATATAGTAAGTGTTATGTCAATAACACTTAACATATACTGACAATAGTGTCAGTAGTAGACAATAGTGTTGTTGTCCAAAAGCCTTGGTTGGGACTACTTTACACTTTTGTGAGGCAAATATAGTGTTTAGTCATCTTTGCTTTTCTTTTACATATCTATAGATATGAGTATACATTTAAACATATGCAAAAATAATTAAATTTATACGTTTATGTGTCTTTTTTGCTCTTCTTATCTGGTATATCAGTGAGTGTACTTAATTCAGCACTTCCTTGTTAAATGCCTTAAAGTCTAGATGAAGATGAAAGATCCTTTTTTTTTCTCCATTTTGTAAGCTTTTTTTTTTTTTTTTTCAGTAAAAGCATTTACATTGAAATAAATGCCCCAGGAAAAGAAGCTTTTTCAAAAAGCTGTTTTTTCTTTTTTTTTTTTTTTTTTTTTTTTTTTTTTTTTTAATCAAAATGCAGTTTAGATTTAGATTTTTTTATAGATGATGGTTGATTCTTTTCACCCTTCATTAAAAAAAAAAAGAAAAAAAAAAGGAAGAAGAAAAAAAAAGTCCTAACCGTATTATATGACATCACATTTCTTATGTTGTTGATGTTGTCCCAGATTTCGCACTGCCCTAATATTCTATATAAACTGAAAATAGAGGAAATCAGTTAGAGATCTGAGAGGCTGACCAGTTGGTGGTGAGCTGAAAAGGCTTTTTTTGTTTATTTGTTTTTTTTCCATTTAAACACTGTTCTATTGTCTCCTGTCTCCTTAATAATAATAATAATAATAATAATAATAATAATAATAAATTGATTATAAATTAGAGTGGAAGCTGTCCTGAAAACACACGTCTCTCTGAAGAGTGTGCGCCACAACAAATTTAGCTACTCGCAGCCCATTTAATATTGCCTCCATTTAGGTCATAGCAGATGTCATTGACTAAATGTAGACCAAAGCTATTTTTGGTCGTTACAAATGACTCTGCAAAGCAATAGAGATGTAAGACAGATGGATCTGACACTTCTTTAGGGCAAAGGACTTGTAAAATTCTAGCATCAGTTAAAAACAAATGAGATCTAAAAATATACTAGATGGACACAGATGGATAAAGATAAATCTTTCGTGCTCTTTTGTGAACCTTTGCAAATATGGTTTGGCTAACAACCGCTCTAGTCAGTTCCCAGTGCAGTTGCAGGAATGACAGGTGTTAAATAGCTGGACTCATTTTTTTTTTTAAAGTGGTGAATCTGCAACTGACTTCCAGCTGTAGAATTATGGGATGAACTGCTGACCCTCTGGCTCATGCACCCTGAAGAGGAACACACACCCCCTCCCAGTTCTGAATACATGGCTCTAGCTCTAAAAAAAAAATTGTTGTCTGCAGGCCAAGAGATAAGCCTTCTTTCTGTCTGTCTCTCTTTTCTTTTTTCCCCCCGTCTCTCCCTGGCTCCTCCCTTCTTTCCCCCACTCTCTCTCACCCACCCTGCCTCCATCTCGTCCTTCTTCTCATCATATTTTGATTCCCAGGTCTAAAAATATTTTTTTCCTACAAACACAGACACTTTTACAGACTGCAACGGACACTGGGTGCCCTCCCGTGCTGTACCCTTGTCCTATTTGTTTTGTGCTGACAAAAGCCTCCGACCCAAACCCAACAATGGATGACCTGTGTGTCTTCACCCTCACCTGACTGAAAGTCCTGACTGTGGGCAAACCACTCCATCTTTGCCAACGTGAACAGCTGATTCTAGGAGTTATAACTCTAGCTATGACCTTGACAGGTAGTGGGGAGGTCGTAATTGCAGCCTTTCTCCGCGTCATCTCCCCTTCTTTCCTCCTTCTAATCCATGTCAATGGCTCTGAAGTTAAACAAGCACAGACTCTAAACATTAGGTCAATTAGTCACGTAGTTTGCTTTTGGCAAGTCACAGATGCACACAGAATTGGTAATAAACCTCAAGCTGCAGACCCGGGCACAGTGATTTATGGGCTAGAGCCAGAAAATTTAACTTGGTGGGGGTCATTGCAGTCACGATTAACCTTAAGTCCTTGGTCACACACAAATTGAAACACTTCACTTCACTTCACACTGGGCCACACATTGCACTGATCAACACACTATATTCGCTGACCACTGAAACTGTGACTGTGGAATTTTACATAAAGAATTTTATATATGTATAAAAAAAGGACAGAATGGACGTATAATAGCAAGTCCAATGGGTTCATCCTCATTTGCCAACACAGCAACAAAGTATTTGATAGTAAGTTATTAAAATATACCGGTCCATATCTCATCATGTTCAAAAAGTAATTCTCACTATCACTATCAACCGTCTAATTTCCAGTGAATAATCTGCGCTCACTCACTGGGAGAGAGCACACTGTGAGTCATAGTTGAATTGAGGACAATATAGAGGCTTTACTTGTCAGACACTTCAGCTATTTCATACTTTTCTTACCACACAGAATGCAAATATGGATTTTAGTGTACTGTGGTGACTATACTGTGTGCTTGTGTATTTCTTGCAGCTGTACATGTGATTCAGGGTCTTGTGTAATGCTTTGTTACAAATAACCATGGTTGCCGATTAACTGCACAGAGTGTACAGAAGATGTTGTATGGTGTATTTTTTCCTCTGCTAGCAAAGGACGATAATGGAAGCGCTTACATTAAGTTAGTCAATCAAACCATATTAATGTCAGTCAACCTTTAAAGGCATGACTACACCACTAAAATCAATGTGATGTGTCAATGAAATGTTTGAGTTGTTGACTAAATGAAATGTTGTGTGTTGATCTTTATCTTTAAATTAACAAAACTAACCATGCAATTGACCTTGTAATATTGTTACAATTAGAGGTTGAATTACTGCTGTCAGGATTATCCTTCTGGTGGCTCTAATGCACCCTACAAGGCCCTTGTGCACAATGAGCAGTTCCTTTAGAAAGGCGTCAGTTTAAACAAACTGCTAAAATGTTGTATTGCATTTAAAGCTGTTCCTATCACAAATTTCTCTGCAGTATATTTTTTCTCAAATAATATTTTTGAGAGTCCTATACAAAATGTACAATCAATTTAAATAATAGAAAAACACAACCTTGATTTCCTACAGCTAAAAAAATGTATATAATCTGACAACAAAAATAAACTTTTTATCATATTTGAGATTGAAACCATCAAGTCTTTGGCATCTTTGCTTGAATGATTTAAGCATTAATTGATTCTTAAAATGCTCGCAGATTAATTTTATGTTTACATTGATTAATTGACTTACTGTTACAGCTCTAATTATATTGAATTAAGGTATAGGTTTATATTATAAGGGTTCTATACCTCATAATTAATTCCTATGCTTAAAAAATAGCCTTAATTTTTTTTGTTTACGTTTTGTTTTACAATATTACAAGCATATTAAGCAGCCACTTTATTTGTTATATATATATATATATATATATATATATATATATATTAAATAAATATTAAATAAAATTTTGTTAAATATGCTTTTAATGCAACTGACAAATCTTTCTTTGATCACATGCGGTGTTTTATATATATATCATCGCATTCTTACTGCTTTTTATCGTTGGCGTATATTTAATTTTGTTCTATCAAGCAGCTGCATGATCATAAAATAGATACAGGTCTCCCACCTGTGATTACTGACATTTTTGTTCACTGGAGCACAGCAATAAGCAAGCGGATGCAATTTAAGTGTGTAAATGTGACATTGCAAATATCAAATATTTTACAGTGAATAATATAAGAAAATAATGTGGATTCTGTTTATGATAATGGCAATAAAACAGAGATGTTCTTAAGAAATATACATTTTACAGTATGTAATGATTGAGACGAATCCACGTTATTAACCTTGAAAATTAACATATGTATGTTCATCTCCAAATTCATCAGTACATTTTTTTTACATCAGATTTTTGCATATTCGTAATTAGGATTTTTCACTCTAATCAGAACAGAGCAGCACCAGAGTCCTCTGCAGCCCACATCAACCTGCAGTCCCATCCTCAGTTAATATCCTTGAGAATAACAGCAGACCAAAAAGTCTAATTATGTTTTTTATCCCCACAGACCTTGCTGTATCGTCTACTTTGCATAAAAGTCAAAAATCTCATGTGCCAACTGCACAGGTGACTGCGCAGATGACAAAAAATATTAATCACCCAAACAGTTTGTTGACATGTTCTGTCCCCGTCTGCTCTTAGCTGTGCATCTGAATAATTAGCCTGTCCTCTCTGCTGTGCCTCTTTCATCTTGCCTTGCCCTGCATTAGATGGTGCGTTGTCATGCTATTGACAGTGACAGTGGTGGCAGCCATCCATGCTGTGCCACTGGCAGAGTGTGAGCTGCCAGTGTGAGGCGGAGAAGGAGAGGAAGGGAGCCGGGGGAAGGGATTCCGCAAACATGGAGAGCTGTCTTTGAAGACACTCGACTTGGTTTAATTTTGTGGTTTAACATCAAAGATGCTAAGATTTTACAGGTAGTGCCCTTTGCAGAAAACCACAATGGATGTAGTGAAACAAGCACAAACATATCATTATGACAAAGGCTACTTATTATCAGCAGAGCAAAAAGGGTTCTTCTTTCAGTAATGAGCTGAAATCATACTGGAAATATAACTCATTATCATGGCCAACTTATTCACCTGCCGCCTCAACACCTGCTCCGCTGACACTTACTGGCACACACATATTGTCCATGTTGGACAGGCCGTTATCTCTCTGAAACCATCTCAAATGAAATCTAACACCACCAGTCCAATTTATAAACTGGCCACCTGACCATAGTGACGGAGGAAATAGTGCTAAATAGTGTTGGAGGACAAAAATAAAATATCAAAGCAAGGAAAACCACAGAAATGTGGGGATTCGTAATGCCCACAGTCTTCTGTTTGACCCAACTCCCAGCATGCAAAGAGGCTTCCTGAGTGAACAGGTGTCATGCCTCGATGCAGGTCTGTGTGCCAGGCTATTTTAATTGGCTGGTTTTCCATGTGAATGATTAAATTCTGTGATTCATGTTTTTTTTTTTTTTTTTACTGCTGTCTGTAATAAATCCATGAAAGAATTCACTGTTATTCATGATGATTAATGTCACAGTCCCCGTCACTGGCTCTGCAAAGGCCACGCTAAGGTTGGTAGACCTCCTGTAGACTCTGAGTCTCACTTATTGTGAAATTCAAATGTTCGCTTATGTAATAAATGAAAACTAAAATAATTGAGTCATTCATTAAGACAGGTCCTGCTCACGTCCATGACGCACATCGGTTTTGACACCCTGGGCCAAGCTAAGACATCCTGCTTAGATATTCAGACAGACAGACTCCTCTCAAAGTAAAGTAATTAATGACATTTAAATGTTAAATGGATCTCTGTCTTGTTGGCATTAATTAGTTGGCTTAGAAAAAAATCCAAGTAAGAGAATCTAATGTTTTGGCATTTCTCTAGTTGTGTTGCTCACATAGCAAGGTGCATGACCTCCGTGTTAGGAGATAACTCCCTCTAGGAGTTTGTGAACTTATCACAGAAATTAATGTAATTTCAACAAATCCCTGCATTATTTGCCAAAACTCACAGATGTGTCGTTTTTTTCTGCAGTTTTTCCAAATTGAGGACAAACTGGAAGGGGAAAAAACTTTCATATTCCACCAATTACAATCAAATTCAAAAATGTTGCTGTGATGCCACGCCAAATTCAGTCAAACTTCAACCTCAACAGACCAACTGATATGCAAATATTCTTTTTATAATTATAGTCATGTTCTTAGGCAGTGTTTACTTCCATGCTGTGCATTGTCCCCAAAAAACGGTGCCAATTTTAATTGGACAAAACCATTTCTAACATTAGGCAAACAAACAAACCTAAAACTAGCATTTAATTCAAGGGAATCTCTGCACAGGCTGTCAGAAAATACTAGTTTAATTCGGGACAAAATTATCCCTCAAGAACATCATTGAACTGCTGCTTTGGCAGAATGGTTTTCAATGGCCAAATTCACCCATACAGACGACAGGGACACAGCTTTCTTTATGTCTGTGCTCCATTGTTATAGTGCTGTAGAAGTCATTTTGAGAAAGTCAAACTCTATTCAACACCTTTCCAGGAAAATAATAGTACAAATACACGTGATTGTCAGTGCAACCAAAATCTACCAAAACATACTGTTGACATTTTGACAAGCATGCAGCTGAGATCATTACAAAATGTTGTCATGTAGAAAAGATTTTTAATTTGTGGTTTTAGTGTCTGACTGCAACACAATCAATAAAACAAGTCCAAAATGAAGAAGGCAGATGCTGTGCCAAAATTTATAGACCCTAAAAAACGAGTTTTCTGAAGCAATGTGTCCTTATTTTGTCCTCTGTGTGTGTGTTGTTTTGCTACTACAGAAAGAAATTATACTAGGAGAAATGTGCTTAGTAATAAATGGCCAGAGTCTGTTCTAATGTATTACTCTGACAACTTCCTTATACAATCATTGGACTTTTGTGTTTTGAGATAATAAGATCAAAAGTCAGCACAAATGTGCTTTGTAACAAGGTAAACAGGAGGTGCCATTCTTCACAATCCCATACGGTGTTTTCTAAAACACCTCAAAAAAAAGCTGCAATGTTTCAATGAATTTTCCTCCCTCATAAATTGAACACAAAGACCTCATGATAAATGACACCGACTTTCATTGTGTCAAACCACAAGCACCCACTGATTCTGCAACTTGTCAGACTGTTACTCTGTAGAAGCATCTTTTTCCCGTTATAGTTTCCTATGCTGTGGCTTATTTGTTCTATTTATGACAAATTTCTGAATTTTGGACTGCAGTAATAAAGTTGACCAATGGCAGACACATACACACAACACAATTTTACAATAAAGAACTTTGTCGGAAAAAACATTTCCACTGTTCAAAAACTACACTTCCAGGCAGTAACATTACCAGAAGCCAAACCGCATTCTATTATTCATAAACACGATAAAATCTGGTGATAGTAAGGACCCAAAGATGATAATACATTTAAATGAAATTCCAAAATTCTTTTCCTCCACTTTTTGACATTACAGATGCTGTGCCTGCATTAGATCCAGAGATGTGAGTCATACTACGTAACTTGTCACACTCTTTTTTAGAAACTTCTCTCATCATGCAGATGATAATGCACATGGTGCATCATGGTTCACATATCTGAGATACTCTACACATATTGCTCTTAGAAACCACTTAATAATAATAATAACAATAATAATAATACATTTTATTTGGAGGCGCTTTTCAAGTCACCCAAGGTCAACTTACAAAAAAATAAAATAAAATAAAAGCATAAGAGATATGATCACTCGTATGTGAGCACCATCTTTACACTACACGTCATGATGGATATGCCACAGTGTGGATATACCACAGTGTGCACCATATATAAACTCAGAATCCTTTTAAAGGTCTTAAGAAATGTTATTTTTCTGGGCCAGAAGTGCAGTTGTGCAGTTATGTGCCATCTAAGTTCATCTGTTTTCGCTGGTTAAGACTGAACAATCTCATTTTAAACTGGGTTGATGTATGATGCATCACTTTGGCTAAAAATAAAAGGACAAAAAAAGCCTCCTGATGATCCCTCAGTATAACACACTTGCAAAGATTGTAGCTGGATTAAGCTGCTACATTGGTGAGTGGGTTAGCCCACGCTGTTCTGAGCACTTACACAGACTATGAAAATATAGCACCTCTCAAAATGTGTTTAGATTATTAGTTTGTATTTCTGGGTTTGTCTTATATGGATGTGTACTTTTCGTAAAAAAAAAAAAGTTGTGTCCTCACATGGTGAAAGAGACAGCCTGACGACGTAATGGAGAGCAAGCTGTCCCTCTGCTTACAGTATGCTTTGACACAATGAAATGATGTAGCTATTCTCGGAGGCTGCTTGTGCACTTCGATGGATGTCATTTTTCACACTATTAACTACAGCCTACTGGTTTTATTCACAGCACAGAGATAGGCCAAAACAATCCTAAACACGCCCACGAACGAGTACAATTGCAACAATTGATCTAAGCTGTTCCACCCAGTCTGTCGCAATTCTGTGCACCAGGAGAAACCATTATCTCCATCCACCCTTCATCTCTCGCTCTCTCTCTCTCCTGCTCTCTCTGTCTCTTTCTGTCTCACACACATTGTCTTTCTTTACACTGCCTTTAAAACTCCTTTTCATCCTATTCAGCTCTATCCCTGCTGAGGGACAAGCAAAAGTGTCCGTGGCTGAATCACAGACATGTACGGTAAAAAATGTTCACTGCGTTACCAGTAACTATCCCTCAAAAAGTGTGTTTGTTGATAAAAATCAATGAGCATGACGAGCGCGATTTTGGAGTGTTTACCTCAGCAAAGGTGTAACCTAAAGCCCTCATTACAGTCTATGCTGAGTGCAAGGTTCGCAGAGGGCGGCAGAGCTCAAAGGGCCAGCTAATCCAGTGGGTCTTACAGGCATGATGGGCTCGTCAATATGCTGGGCCTGCATCCCAAAGACGCTCGAGCTCCACGGCAGAGCTAGGTAAAAGAGGCTCAGGGGAATGCTTTGCATGGTGCAGTTTTATTCTCTTCACAGCTCTCAAGGTTAGATGCCGCTAAAGCCTTAACCTGTTGTTTACCACTACTCCCTCCCTTCTTTGTGTCTGGTCTCATTTTAGTCCTCAATGCTGCTTACTTTTACATATAAGGATCTTGGAATTAAGGATTATTCCAATATTGCCACCTTTGCAAACTAGTTTTGGTAAAATCATCAGATGTTTAATATCCTCTCCTTTCATTAAAGCAGAGATTGGCTATATTTGTATCGGATTATCTTCTAGTCCATGGGGGTCACGGTGAAGGATTTGTGTAGCAAATAACATGAGCATGACTGTGGCCAGGTCAAAACTCATCAACCAAAAGATGATCTGACATTCTACTTCAAATCCCGAAGCAGCGTTTCATCAGTCCCAAGCATAATTGAGCCTCTGATTCATTCCAAGAACAGACACATTTATGGGGAGCTCAGCTCAAGGCGGCAACACAGGTGTGGAGATGGCAGGGTGTTTTGTATTCAGTGAAGAATAGATAAGGCTTGAGGTACCTTGTTCTTGTTGTTTTTCCTGAGCAAAATGAACTCTGCTAGAGGCACGTCACCAAGTTTAATTTAGGAATTTAATTTCCACACACAAAAGAGGTCAGGCAAGGAGGAACACATTGACAGACACAGTAGACGAGTTCTTGTCATTTCTTCCAAATGGCTTTTAATGAGCAGAAACCCTTTGGCCCAGGTATGTCAGGTTGAAGGGTACTTTCCTCTGTGAGTGGTTATGTTTTCAGTGTTGTGGGCTTGCAAGGACAGCTGGTCTGCTTGTTCACAGGTTGGAGATTGGGCAAAAACCATGCCTTAATTTGAAGTAAATGGATTCACCAGTTGAGATCACTGGGCTGTGGTCAACTGGGCAGTAAATGCACCAAACCAGTGGCCAAACTGATTGCTTTGGGAAATGATCCACTAGGACACAGCTTTGTGACTGAAATAATTTCTGATTGCAGGCACTCATTTACTTTTTTTATTTACAATATAATTAGATTAGCATATTAGCACACACAGAGTAGATTGACTTTTTACCCGAGTTCTTACATTGTGTTGAAGATTTCAAAATTTAGTTATTGAATCTGAAAACATTGTATTACCTGCCACTGCATCCTCACAGGAACTATCAAATTTCCTAATATCATTGCAATGTCCTTGTAGTTAGATTGACTACTTCATTGTATGAGGAAGTGTTTATCAGTGTCCTTTAAATTGTTCTTCCCCCTGAGTGAAAGTGCCAGTAATTACACGAGTCCCCTCACTCCACCCCCACACCTCATGGTAAGTGTTCCTCTGTGGCAGTTTTCTGTTCCCTATCCTTCTCAGCAGTGGCATTAGCAGGGGGGGAACATAGTATAAGCAAATAATATGGCTCCTGAAGAAAAAAAGTAGCCTTTGATTTGGGTTGCCTCTGGGTTTGGAACATATCTGGTTTAGTGCTGAGCTGGATAGCTTCAGTAGAAAGGACACTGTGGTTCCCATGGATGTGTCATAACTGGTTTCAGCGTCAAGTTTTCAGGAGACAGAACTGGCAAGCTTGCTAGCTGGTTATTAAGCTGACTGATGTGGGTCCAGCTGTTTGGATACCTCACTGCCCACACTGGGTCTCAACAATGCAGCATTTAAGTGTTCCTTGGACATGAAAGAGCAGTGTGTAATAGCCTTTCTCATCAGATCATTTGCGTCACAGTTTTCTTTGACAGACTCCATTTTAGCACAAATGCCTTGATTTGACAGCCAGGCCAACTGGATCATGTGGCTGCTATTGGGTGATAAATAGAAACTGAATGGAGATCCCCATTTGTGCCACATGTCTATGACTAAGCTTGTCGAGCACGAACTTGCCTCTTCCTGAAACAAGCAAAACCTAAACGCAAACTGTGATAGAGTAGTTCTGCTACTGATACTTACAAGCAAAAACATGATGACTGTGACTTTCTGTAGATCAAAAGCACTCATGACACACTTTCAAAAACCCATTATATAATTCTATATTCTGCATAGTGCCTAGTGTCATTATTACTGCTGTTGATCACTACTTCATTCCTAAAAAGCTCACATTCGGTGGATAGATTTTTCACCTGACTAGTGTTTTCCGGCTACCTCCCTTCTGTGCTGGGAGTTGAGTAAAACAGTCTGCTAGTCCTCGGCAAAAGCTTTAGGATGTGCAGACAAGTTCCACCAGGCTGACTGATAGAAGCCGGTGTCCTGGACGTGCTGTACTCTGCTACCGATAATTGTTCTTTGTCCAGCTTATATTCATTCCTCTGATTTGGAGCTTTAATTCTACGAATCCTGATTGCCTTCCTGTGTTCATTTGTCTTGAGGCGAGTGCAGACGTACGGTGTCATCTGCTCATTGTATGATTCTGCATAATAACTACATCCCCATAATAACAGTTCATCATTCTTGTTTGGTTCCATATAAAGATGTGTAGTTCACTGCCAACCCACTCCTTCCCCAGTCTGTGCTACTGCTTCTTCTCCAGTTCCCACCCCCTTTTTTTCTCCTTTGCACTTCATAAAATTTACCAGTTGTATGTCTCTAATAACCAACATAGATGCATTGCTACATTTGCTTTTCCTCATTTGCTATTTTTCAATGAAATTCAGATTAGAACATTTCAGAGGGGCTTTGCGTTCTGTTTGGTGTCATTTTCCTCCTTGTTTATCCTGAGACTTTTAAGTCCAAGGTTGATGTGATTCCTAAATGAAATATTCCCTTTAGAGTTGCCACTCCTGACGGTATTATTATTACAAATGTAGTAATTTATGTGTATATTACCTTCCAATGTCCTTCCTTTAGATCCCTCTCATTTTACCTGTCATGAAGCTTGTAATAGGATTCAGTAAGACAGGCTGCATTTGACTGTAATAGGATTTTAAAGGAAACAGTCTTAAAAAAATCTACATGTGCTCTGTGTTACAGTTTTCTGTGACATGTAAACAAGATTTATTACTTCAGAATGTGTTGCATGATGGGCAGAAAACAATTTAGCTTTACATGCGTCAATTTAACAATGATTTTTTATAAACACTAAAATTTGAGGAGATAATTTTAGTGATCAACACATCCCCCCATTTATGAGCTACATACTCACTTTGAGGGTATTTGTTGGGTGGAGTCAATTCCAAATAACAGTGAGTGACACGTGGGCTATACTCTGAACAGGTTGTCAGTAAATCACGGGGCATATAGAAACCTCACAAACAACAATACGTACAAGAAATTTGGAGTCTCTAATTATCCAGCTTATCTTCAGACTATGGAAGGACATAGCAGCCAGTGGAAACCCACTCAGGCACCAGGGCAACATTCAAACCCAGTGCATTGTTGCTGTGACGATGCTTAACAGTGCTCCATCATGCCAACCTCTAATTTGACTTTATGAGAGCCATTTGGGGACTACTACATTATGGTATTGGCTGAAGATGATTGCAGTCACCGAGTAAAATCCAAATTTGACATTAATATACCCAGTGATGAGAGGACGGATGGATAAAAACTGCTCAACACTGTGAAGATGTGCCTGAGAAAAACCATAGGCCTCACATCTTTAAAAAGAAGTTTCCTTAGTATTGCTTTTTAATTTAACATTAATTACTGCTCATTTCTCAGACCCCCTCAAAATGGCTGACTGCGTAATGAGCCTTTGCTAAAATTTCAATAGAAATATACTTACAAAATATGAGTTAATAAAACCTAAATTGTTGCTATTAATCCTTCACATTTGTGAATGCAATGTACTGGCCACACAGGAAACAATTCCCATTTACATGATAGTGATTAAAGTTTAATGGTAGATTCACCACAGGCTTCGATTAAACTGCTTGCAGTGACTCAAACTGATAAAAACGAAGAACCAATTTTTTTTGCCATTATTTAAGATGTGAGTTGGGCCCGTCCTCCAGGGAAAGGATGTTTAGCAACAAGGATGATGAATTCTGGCAGGCAAGAAAAGTAAGACCCATGGGTGCCTCCTTTTTTAAGACTACAGATCCTTTATGAGGATGGCAAGTCACTTTGGGGTAGAATCAATGTGGGTGAAGGTCTTTCTAAAAGGACGCTGTTTTATTTTCCCCTGTTTATACTGTTAGCAGTGTTTGACATTTTAGTCATTACTTTAATAGTAACTGTTAATAACAATTTTGAAATACTATATTGTGCTGAAGAAGCTAGAAAAGCGAGATTGCCCTCAGGCTTTGTGAAATTTGGACATTGTTTAAATTTAATTAAAAAACCTGCTCAAAAATAACAACTTGATAATTAAAAACGGCTGTAAATCTCATTTTTAATATGTAATGATAAAATAGCATTATATCTTTGCATTTTAATTTCGAGAGCATTCTTTTTTATATATATTGTTTTTTTAGAAGCTGATTCACAACACTCTGCAGACCAGAAAACTAAAATTTGACTAGATACAGAGGTACCCACTAAATAGTCTGAATTAGCACTGCAGTATGAAATATATGCAATGGACAATCAGAAAATGTAATGTAGGTAAATTGTATTACAATGTGACTAATCGTGGTGGAAATGTGGGGTTTTATTCCCATATTTGTATACAGCTTTTGAGTCAAACTGTTCTGTCCCTGTACTGAACAACAGCATTGTAGATATGTGATCTTCAGCAATGAAATTAGTTCCTTGAAGTAAGAGTGGTTACACGCCAGTAACTTCTTAATTTCTGGGCAGTTATGTCCTCTGGGGTGTTCGGCTTTAACTCCTCCGAGCACTGCAGTGTCTCCAGTTCCCCAAAGACCTTGTGGGTGATAATCAGTCATTACTGCTCCTTCACTGACTTATTTATTTCACCACATTCACATGGCAATTCATCATTTATTTATGTGACATTTGTTATCTATTATATTGTTTTTCTCATGTGTCCAAGAATGAGAGATTTTATGGAACATTAGGCTTCCATGCATCTGATGCCACTACACTTATTCTTTTTCTTCACCTCTCATTGATACAGGCTGCAATCTTACAGGTCAGTTAATTACAGGATATTGATACCTGCATTATGACTGCCATTCCAGCTGATATGATTCCTTAGTCATTTCAATATGTGGGATTGGGCTCTCCCAATAAAAAATGACATTTGAGCCACTGTGCAGAGCCCTCTCTAATGGGGTCTGGGATAAGAATGGTAATATGTGTTGGAGCTGGCAGAAGCACAGGCCGTGTTTTTGTTTATAAATAGCTCCAGCCAGCATTATTCCACTTGCAGTTGTCCCATAATCATCAATCACTCCAGCACGCAGGCCGGCTTCTCCTGCTCACCAGAGAGAAGGTGCACTGTGAGCTGTGCCCTTACACCTCCAACTGCGCAAGTACATAAAGTAGAGCGTGGTGAGTGGGACAGAGCTGGGAGTCGGGGAGAAGGCAGCGGAAAGGTTCCTGTGTGGCGATGGAGTGAGTTATGGCAGTTATGGCTGTTTTCAAAACCCACCACCACCAACTTCTCCTCCTCCTCCCCCAGCAGGTCATTACATGCAACCTCCACTGTTTTGCTTCTTCAACACATCTGGATCGCACACACACACACACACACACACACATATGTTCCCTCTGCATCTGTGATCGGACGCAGGTGGGAGGCTAAATCATGTGATGCACTTGGAGGATGTGGGATGGGTCATACACAACTGTTTGCTCAGGTTTCATTTGTCTATGTCTCTCTATCTGCCTTTATCTCTTTCTTTGGAGGAGCTTTGCAAGAGAAGCAGCTTTGAAGACACTTCTGGGGGAAGATCCCAGAGAGATGATGAGGGCCATTTTTTACTCTTAGACACATGAACATATGTATACTGAGTATAAGCTGTCACACCATTTTTTAGTCCACATAAATACATACTTGTGAATGCATGTAAGAGGAATATGCACATATATCGTGCAATATGTCTTTGTTGATCCTTGTTCAAACTACGTACTTTAGACACAGACACAGACACGCACAAATCTCTCCGTGTTACCATGGCAGTTGCAAAAATACAGTAGGAATCCAGCTGATCCTTAACAAAATGGTTATATAACTACTGCGGTGCTAAGTCTTGTATCTTATCTGAGCATGCCTGTGTGTTTCCTTTCAGTCTGGCTTTGCTGCCTTTGGCAACTCTTCATATCTACTGTAACCTCCCACAAGACACCACTGAACACATGAAGGACATTTGTAATTGCTGATCAGCAGTCGTTTGATCGGCAAAGGAAGACAGCCTCGCTGCAGTCGTAATCAACAATATCCTCCTGTTATAAAAACAAAAAAAAGTAAAAGTGAGATCTCATCACTTTCAAATCTTAATCAAAATCTCCATCCTGCAAAAAGAATTTCACAGATAGTTAAGTGCAGCCTACTGGTGAAGCACACCCACCTGGCACCCACATTCTTCTCCTGCCTCTGTCTCTGTCTCTTTCTCCCCCTATTACTCACTGTATTTGCCTAAAAAGCCTGAAATGTGTAAGCTGATTTAGAATCTCACCTCCCGGAGTTCCTTGGCCACATCCTTGAGCTCTTTTAGAATGCCTTCCAGCTGGTCGATCACCATCTTCATGTGGCTGCGGATGCGTTCTCTCGGGCTGGGGGTCTCAGAGGTGTCCCGGGCCGGAGCTCTGCTGAGGGACATCCTTTACAGGGTGATGTGGGGCCAGTGGCCAACAGGCTGAGGGCGTGGGGGAGCCGAGTCGGGGTCCATGTCTTTGGCTACAAGGAGCCTCAGTGCTACTGATCCGAACAGGGGCCCCGGCCACGCAGGGAGACCTCAACATCTTAAAAGCACCTGGGCAGCCAAAACACCTTGCCTCGCCCGCACACTCGGCACAGGGTCACACTCGGACATCCATGCCCTCTGGTAGATGCTTCCAAAAATGAAGAGAAAATGAGCATGGGAAAAGTTAAACGCAGTAAATCCATGGAAAAGGAAGAGGCAAAATACATGGGCTCAAGCTGGTATGAAACTTACATAATCGTGTTGAGCCAACTCGTCACATGTGTCATTGTGCGTGTTTGAAATTGTTTCCAAAGAGATGCTATTTAAAATGCCTGTCTATACAGGGAAGAGACTTTTTCCTTCTTACGTTTGTCCTATACAATCTCTTTCACTTGAGAAACACAGTGACATGACAGGCTAACATACAAAAGTGAAAGCAGAAAAGGGGTTGACTTTAACCCTTTAACAGAGCAAGCTATCCAATGTAGAAAAATAGAACTCCCAGCAGTGGCTTAATTTTCAAAATTATCATGTTCTACATTGTTGTTGGCCGGCGGGGACAAGATTTGTCTTCTAAATATAGTCCTTTGGTAAGGGCTACTGTCTTTAAGAGAGAGAAAGGACAGATCCTGTTTGGAAAAAAAGGGATATTCCTCTGTGCTATGTGCCGTTTCCTTCTCCAAGAAAAATAAAAAGATTCTCAGTAGAAACTCACATCAAAATAAACTTTGCTTCACATCCATTTTATTTGCAGATGACGACTTAGTCATAATGTCCTTCATTTCTCGTCCATGAAAAGCGAGCAATGTAGGTGTGGGTCTTTGCACAGAGCGTCCAATATACCCCCCTCCTACCCAAGGCAGGGCTTATTCCAGGTGGCGTGGGATCAGAATGAATTGATGTCTAAGCCAGCGGAACGTGACCTGTGATGAGAATTTGTGGAGGGATAACAAAAAATCATGGTGTCGATGAGACACAGTTACAAGGGGGCTGGAAGGCGAACAAGCACCTTCCTCTGGAATTTGGGTGGCAGCTTGTCTTATGCAACAGCGCTCTCCAAGTCCTCTCAAAAAACACTGACCCACAGCAGTCCACAGGGGTGTGCCCAAAAACCAAGGGAGCAGAAAGAGAAAAGGATTCTCTTCTCTCCTTCAGTTGTTGCTAAGGGAACCCGGTCTGCCTCCTTGTGCTGTGATTGGATAATTATTTTACTTCTTATCCGTGTAGTATATGTTTTCTCCCTGGACTCTTTTCAGAGAGGCAGAGAGCTCCGTGCCATCCAGTAGGACGAGATAAATCCCATGAAAGCTTCCCAGAGGAGCCAGAGAGCACAAGCAGGGGGGAGAGCTTCTCGCCAAATCCAGGGCGATGCTACTTCCACGGGGTGTGCTGGCCAATCACACATGGCACCTGGACAGACGGGAAGGAAAGCAATCACTTATTCTCTTATGTCCCATCCTCTTTTTCCTTTTTTATTCCTCCCTCTTTCTCTACTTTACAGCAGCATGAAAAGCAACAACAATAGAGTGAAGGAGACTCAGAGATGAGCAGGAATGAACTGCGCTGACGATTTAACTGCTGCTAAAAGGGATCTCTTGCTTCAACTGCACTTGTCTCACCTCACACACACACACACACACACACACACACATGCAAGAACACACACCTACTCACCTTTCTTGTTCATCACTTTGCTGTTGCTATGCTCAGAGCTCACTGTCCACGCACAGCAGGATCATTCAAGCTACACACAACCTGCTGTTTCACTAGCCGACCCTCTGTCGCACACACTAACATCATCTCCTCCTTCCGTCTTGCTGTTCTCTCTCCTTCTCTTTTCTCTCTCTCGCTCTCACACTCACACACACACTCACACACTCAACAAACACACGCACACTCACAGTTCTGTCCCTCCCTCCCCTACTTACTGTCTTGACAGAGAGAGAAGCTTCTATCAGCAGGGTTATTTCACTCTAAGGCTGTGGCTCATCAGAGGAGGAGTAGAAGTGGAGGATGAAGCTGTGGAGGAGGAGGCAGGAGGCATGAGATGGGAACGGTGAATGGCCCTGATAGCACTTTGAGAAGGGAGAGAGGAGGCTGAGGATGACTAAGAGCCAGAGTGGTGAGGAGAGCTTCTGCTTTGGATTGTGACGCTGCCGCGGCCGCTACCATCACTCAGATAACTGCGCTGCTGAAAACACGCCACCCGTCATCCCCGTCAGTGTTTGCCTGCATCGGGAGGCGGCAGACAGAGTGGCTGAGCTGCTGCTGTGGAAGAGGAGCTGTGTGATTCCAATGACAGCCTCTCCCTCCCTTTCTATCTGCCTGCTTTTGTCTCTCTCTAGCCCCCTTTCTGTCACTCTTTCTCTGTCCCTGTCTCTCTGCCCCTCTGCCCTCACTGTGTCCTCGCTGACTGCCGGATGAAGGGAAGCTGATGCCAGAGTTTATCGTGGGGCTCAGGTTCCTGCCAGCACCACTCGACTGTTCTGCTTAGCTCTGTGGAGGAGGGGCTTGGTGCTTTAAAGGCACAGTGTATCGCACAGTCCCTCCTCTGCCTTGCTCCTCTCCTGTCGTCGTCTCTCTGCTGGCGTCTGCGCTCCCTCACTATCTCCTCTCACACTGCCTATCTAGCCTTTGTCACAGTTCTATCGAGGGTGTTATCTCTCTCTTAAATCAAGGTGAAGTCTTCCTCTGCCGCCAGCCAAGCAGTCTCTAAGGACTGTGTGTCCAAAAATGCTGGGATGTTACATCATTAATATACAAAGCAGGTTGGTGGGTGATGACCTCATCTGACTGAGAGACAGAAATAGGGAGGGAGGGCCAGTGTGACTTTTCTTCTGCCCCCATCCTCTTCATCAGTTTTTTATTTAAAACACAAGACACAAGACATAGCCCTGGTATAAGTCCACCAGAGGCATTTACTCTAATATGAAATCAGTTTTAAGGAGATTATGGAAAAGGAAAGGAAACTCATAATGACAACTTCTTGAGCAACGCACAGCAGTTACCAGAGGGATTTGGCAGATAACTATAGTGAGCAGCCAAAGGCTCAATGCATTCCTTAGCATAATTCTAGAGAAATGCAGAGTGGATTCAGGTTAGGTAGATCTTCTACGCAGATGAATTTGTTCCAGGCTCCTCTGTGGTTTCCACTACTAGGATCACACACGTTATGTTGATGCTGTAAGGCTAATTGGGGGGAATATTCTGTAGTATAATAAATTCTCTTTTGCATGTTTTCTTTGATAAATAAATGATCAAGTTTAGTTTTTAAAAAATATAAGGAACGTCTCATATTCTATGTTATTTTTTTTTAAGTGCATAGTGACGCTGTATAATCTTGGGACTATTAAATGTGTAATTTGTGGCATTATGAATTACATTGTGACTCTATATTAGCTTTAGAAACTGTATTGGGATCCTGTGCCCTCCCTTGTATTTCTACATGGCTGGTGCAGCATTGCATAGACAAGATGCTTCTCACAAACTGCTCCCTGCAAGAAACAGGTGTCCTTGAGCGTGTTTCCTTTGTAGCTTCACTGCTTTAGTCTCTCTGCACATATGGGAGGCTCCCTTAGAACACAGCAACAGTTTGCAGCAACCCCCCCTCCATCATTTCTTTATTTCTTTCTTTTCTTGACATTGCAAAATACATTTTTGCTTGGATATTCATGTTATATTTAATGGAATTGTGCCTAAAAGAGAGAATATACACTAAATGACCTCTTAGTGAAAAGGCCCAGGTGCACAGCACAGATAGCCTTATGTCAGTGATGCCTTCATTGGAAGGGAATTGGATTATTTCCCTCAGTAAAATATATTTTTTTAATGCTAAGGTCATCTCGACTCGTGAGTTTTACTAGGTATCTGGAGTGGGTCCAGCAAAATATTGGTTCCACTTAATATTTCTGCCTTGGATTTATTGTGCCATGCCGTTTATGGAGACATTTTATAGAACGTAATTTTTTTTTCTAGTTGGGCTCAGGATCACAAACGAGCACAAAGATGCATGAACACTCTAACACCCAAAGGAACGAACAGGCACAGACTCACAAAAAGACACATCAAATACACGCACGTAAACACGAGGCAGGTTGGGCATTTCTGTCCAGAGAAAACTATATTGGTAATTTGGTACCATAACAATGAAGTTTTAGAAAGGTTTTATTTGACTTGCATTGTTTACCTCCCAATAAGCCATCATACTTCTACTTATTTTATACAACAAGGATCAGGTTTTTTTTCACTCTCTCTCTCTTTTTGGCTACCTTCCCCACTGTGTCTGGGTTCATAGCCACTGTTACAGAATGTGCACAGGATTTATTTTTAATAATAAAGTGGAGAGAGTTGAGCAGCAGCAATCAATACAGATGCTACATGTCCACACTGTGTCTGCACAGCACACACATGTATGATTACATGGACATGGGGGGATGAGCTTGAAGATGTTGGCTTATTTATAAAAAAAGAAAAGGCACACTCATGTACCAATTTAATATATTGTAGAAAAGCCTCTCTATCAAGCCTCTCTCAAATACATTATGTTTCATCCCAAAGTGAGAGAGAGAGAGAGACAGTCATCACAGATGACGTTTTCAAAACTTAACCCTGATAGGAAGATCTTCACGTTACGCAGGAGCCACACTTCATAAAAATGATTCAAATCCACAGCGTTGTGAAAAAGTATCATTTTGATTGCATTTAGTAATTCAAAATTAAAAACTGCTGTCGTTGACATCTTGGCAAATACGCATACTCACTTTCTTGCCAAGCAAGATTTTGCTGAAAGCAAGATTTATGCTACTCCCATGTCTGTGCAATATATATATAAATATATATATATATATCTCATTACAGCGAGCAGCTGGTTAGCTTAGCTTAGCACGAAATAAATATAATTAACAAGTAACTTTGCACTTTATTTTGAATAATCTAAGTGGGTATACTCAGAACCACAAGTCTACTAGATGGGTTTTTGTTTGTAGTTGATCAGCGTTCTCAATGCCCTCTTCATGCACCAGTGAAGACCATTGCTATATGTGGAAAATCCAGAATACACAAGTAAAACACATGATATGTCATGCTTAACAAATATAACTATATCTCTATAGTCACAATATGGTTCGCCTAGAACTTAAAGGATGGAGCCAGGGTCAGACACACCATACATGATGGATATATGAGTATTGCATTATTTGTCTATTTCTGGTGAACCCATGACGACCTGTGTATATCCCATTCAGTGGTCATAAAACTGATCCGAGGCCCCATGAATAAGACTTGATGACTGACTTTGTCTCTATGTAACAAACAACACAATTAGACCTTGAAAAAGAACCAGAAAAAACCCTCTGTTTCCCGAGAGAGCATCAGAAGTGGTGTCAGCTCTGCACAGCATGCTATTGTGCTGTACGCTAAGGCCATTTCTCCTGGTACCAGTAAACCTTATACAACTTAAGACATCTGAGTGTCCCGTGTCTTCCTGAGTGTCTCTTTCAACGGTGCTCCTGGAATTTCTCCAACACTATATTTGTAGCCATATCCATTTTTAGCATTGCTCCTGTGTGATGGTGGTGGTAATTTGCATAAATGTCTGACACACACCCTCAACATGTGCATAATTGATAAATCTGTCCTCCTCTAACCTTTAGCTGCCATTCCCAGCAGTGAACAGTTGACTAACTCTTTTAAGGACTTGAAGGTGACTGAGACAAAATGTCCTTAAATATTCTTAGACTGTCAATACACAGCCTCCAATGTATTGAATGCTTGTGTAAAGTTTGTTTTCTAGGTTTGAATCTGAGACCAATCTGGTGTAAGATTGTTTAGCATTCTCAGCAGCATCTAAAGGATACACATCGTGAACATCATCAAAATCCAATCAGCTAATTTCTGTTTCAGGGACTGTCTATCCTTCAAATGTTAGCCCGGTTTGTTTGTAATATTCTGAAATATTTTTGCAACAAAACAGACAAGGGAGAAAAGACAACCTTTGTCCCACATTTTTAACACAAGTCTTAGTTTTTGGTATTATCCCTTTAATTAATCTGTCTACATTATGCTTTTCCTGTCCTGACCATTGTGTGGCACTGTGGTGTAGTTATGACGTCTGATGCTTTTAGTCTGCTCTGGCTGAGGATTAAAATGGTGGATGGACAGAGAGAAAAGTTGCATGATCCTTGTGTTCAACTGTAACACTGAAATATTTATTATGACATGATAAGGCTACTGTGTGAAGAAATCATGATGCGCACTCAAAGGAGAATTAATTGATGTTTTTAATGCACATTCAACACATATCCATGAATAAATTAAGAGATTCTTGGCAGTCAGTTCATGTTGAGCATCATTTATTCAAAAGTATATATGGTCAAATGATTTCCAGAGTTAGAATACACTCTCACTAAGAGGCTTAAGTATTTCCCACATAATCTCTGCATTCATTATTCTGTAGTTGAATTCTTGGTTTTATGACTGAGTGATGATTTATGTTCCAAAGGAACTGGAAGGCACAGCTGTCTATAATTTCCAGTTGTGCCCTTGATCTCACAGAGACAAACACTAAGGGACAGAGAGCTCAGAGGCCCATCCTGTCGTACAACGACACCAGTCTCTCCTCTTGCCTGTCTGCTGACCTTTTGATATTTCAGTCTGTGTCCTGTGTGTGTGTGTGTGTGTGTGTGTGTGTGTGTGTGTGTGTGTGTGTGTGTGTGTGTGTGTGTGTGTGTGTGTGTGTGTGTGTGTGTGTGTGTGTGTGTGTGTGTGTGTGTGTGTGTGTGTGTGTGTGTGTGTGTGTGTGTGTGTGAGAGAGAGTGTGTGAGTGTGATTGTGTGTTTGTCTGTGTGTTTTTGTTTTTCTTTTCAGCAGTCATACAGCATGCAGAAGAGCAGAGGCTGTCTCAGTCCATAACACTCTGTGATGGATCAGTGCTCTTACACAATGAAATGAAGTTCATGAAGCTCAAGTGTTTGATTGATTTCTCATTTATTTTCCTCACCAGTGGTGTATATACCACTGGTAGGACTGTGCATGCAGCTGCACTGGACCTTCCTTTCCTGGTCTCATTTTGAAGATTGGCCCTGTATCATATTTAGGACATGCTTTCGAGTTGAAATTACTCAGACCTCGGTCTGGTTAGTATGGATCAATGTGGATCTCAGTAATTCAGAGTGTGACATGATGGGAACACCAAGAAAGAGCGTGTGTATTTGTGTGAGTGTGCGAAAATATTTAATACAAGTGAATGACAAGTTAATGTGTATGCGCTATTGTTTCACTCACATGTAAGGGAAATAAAACAGCACTGTTAATTGCAAAGAGCACCTCTTAATCTTGGCTGCATTTTCAGCTACCATAGATTGGTACCATTGGTTGGTCACCAGTCTAAATGACAACACTGGCTGTAGCTGCTTTATGTCTTTCCAGTAGTTTGCAGTTAATATGGAAAAGCTGTATGAAATGTTCAGCTCCCATTAATGCCACCTTAACTGATTGGGCCATCATGTGTGCTCAAGCTGTTAATGGTGATTTCAGCACAGTGTGGTTGAGTATGAGAACTGTCATGGTTTGGCCTTGTTTATTGTGGGTCAGTGTGGTGTCAGCCTCCTGCAGTGAGGGCACAGTGGAAATAGAAATGGACTCAGTGTGCCAAGATATGCTTTCATTGTCTTAAGGCTTGAAAGAACATATGTAGTACAAAACCTGAATGCATAGACGTTATTCCATCAATACTAGAGCTACTAGTTGATGTATTGCATCTTAATTTATTTATTATAACCGTAACTTATTTATTATACCCATAACTTTATTTATTATGCCCGTAACTAATGTGATAATGTATTTTGTGTTGGCCTGTGTCAGTGAAGTAAAAATTACAATTTGGTAAACGGATACCTTCCCTTACCCTCACTACAATAGAAACCATTTCCCATAGGAGGTTATGGGATCAGGTTTGATGGCTCATTTGCTCTGATTACAGTTCTGCAAAAGCTGCTAATAAATGCAGGATTCATAGCAGTAATAAAAATGGCTTTATCTTACACCATGGAAGGTAGAAAAATGTACATCTTCAGATGTACATCATGTCAAAGTAAAATCCGGCCTTTGATCAGAAAGATGAAGGGGAAAGGATAGCAGAGGAATTCAAAGTTACAGGTCATACAAAATATCTTCAGTATATTGTTATGTAACCTATATGTGTATAAATTATTCCAGCAAATGAAAGTAAAATTGCATTGTTTAAGCTTCCTTGTTGTTTGATGATAAGCACAGTTTTTGAATCCTGAAAAGTAATTGCTTAGTTCCAGTTGTGTATTTTTCATCATCTTATATTTGTAGTCAACAGAAATTAGCATAATTTAGATCACAAGGGAAACCTGCTTATACCTGTGGGTCAAAAACAAATGGGGGGAAAAATGGTTAAAAACATCCTGTCATTTTAAAACACCTAAACCAATCGTGTTAGAGTCCTGAGAGCAGCTCAGGTTACATCATCTCTCTCTCACACTCTTTCTCTCACACACACATGCACACACACAGACGAATAAACACTTTCCCGTGTGTGTGACAAGAGTTGCTAATTTGCAGGTGCAACTATCATCCCCACTCTGCTAAACAAAAAAGCAGAGCAACCAACTTTACTTTTACATTAGCTGTGACAGTTGGCATCTCTTAACCTGGCACAGCTCTTGGAAATGGATGAGGGAATGTCACTCAATAATATTTGCAATATTCATGTGGACCAGTGAGATATTTACAAATCCTCTTAAATTGCACAAGGGATAGAACATAAAGGTTCAAATTTACAAAAAGATTAGAAAAGTCATAATCCATATCAACATTTAATCCCATTGTGTTTTCTGCGCCATTTGGTACTATTACCTTGTATTAGTATTTTAACAGTCAACCCAGTTTTATCTGCACTGTATCTTTCCCCCACTTCGCCTGTGTGTTCACTTTTCTCCGGATGCCCTCTCTGTCTCCTTGTGAAATGCTAAGTAGTCGTCCCCCTTTAACCCTGCCCTTCTCTCAGAAGCTAAAGTATCTTTGGTGTGCTGTTTGCCAAGAGCTATAAACAAGTGTAATAGAATTGCAGAGGGGTTAGCTGAGATAGCCGATTGTGCATCTCCCATCACCCCTGGCTCCCCAGCCGTGTGCTAACAAGCCCAGAAGCATCATTGTGAATTCATAACGAGTCGCACCAATGTGGGTCATCTCTGCTGCCTCTACGTCTTCCTCATTGCCCCTCCCTCTCCCCCTTTTCCTCAGCACACTTTTATGCACCTGTTTGCCTATTTGACAAACATTATTTGTCTCAGTTGTACTAGAGACTTGAGCGCATTTTTCTTACCCTCTTCTTTCTCACAAAGGAATAGTGAGATCACTTGTCGCCTGCAAAAGCAAGAGGTTAATTAAAGAGAGTACTCTCTTTTTAGAATTGCTACTATTTTGCTTGTGTCAAATTGGGATTGGGATATGGGATATGGGATTCCTATGGGAATTTTAGCTCTTACTTTTGAACAGAAATGCACTACCATTATGACAAAGGTGTTATATCAATGTTGACAACATCAGAAAAACTGAAATGAAAAGAAAAATATATCTACTCGATTCCATTTTTTATTGATTTGGCTTAGATACCATTTGCATAATGGACTTAAAGATGAAGTCTGGCTATTTATAATTGTGTAGAGCTGCCATACAGAGTCTGTAATGTAGATGTCCATCAGAAACAAGCTGATGGATTTTTTTCTGTGCTGACTATCAGTGTCACTGAATAAAAAAAGATATTGAAATGTATCATTTGGTTCATATGCAGCTGCTGTGTAGCCCAAGGATCAACAGTGGATTTGGCTTGTTTATTTGCTTCTGATAGTAAGAGAAGACTTAAAGTAATTTTTTAATGTGCATGTACAGTTTCCTCCTCACATCTGCACATGTATGATATTGTAAGCAACAACATTACTGATCTCAGAATGGCAGAGTCAAAGACAGCTTGCACAATGTGGCTAGCTATAGCTAGTCACCCATCATGGATCATATGTAAAAAAAAATGCTCCTTCACATTAGATGCAACAGATAGCTTTTAGCTTTGTCTGTCAGGTACCTCTTGCCTTGCTTGTCCTGTTGGGATGTCCCTGCTATAGCTTTAAATTTAACGTTTACGCCAACATAAAATTGCTTCATCTTCCTAACAAGAAAGAATTGAATTTTAATTATTGTGTCAAATTATATGTTGAAAAGGGAAATGTTGTACATTATACATAAACCTTGGACGTGATATAGATGAACCATGGAGACTAACCAGCATCGACAATGTCTTACAGTATATCAGACCAAACCTTCAGGTGTTGGCTAATGATGCCTTTTTAATTCCTCAAGAGGAATCATTAGTTAATCCAGATATTTATGGGGTCTGAAGGGGAAGATGCATTCAGGCAGAGGATGGGAGGATTGCTCAGATAAATGTGCCAGTGAAAATATGAATATGAAAATGTACTGTGATCCAAGGCTAAATTATTCAGCCTGGCCCTGATGCCTACTGCCACTCTTGTTTCTTTGCCCAAGGCAGACCAAGTTTCCTCTCTGAATGCCATGGTCTGAAACCCAGTAAGAGGCACTAGAGGAGGCACAGCTATCTTCTACCTAGTATTTGTACTGTAGCAGTCAAGATCTGGTGTAGGGATGCAGGCAGCTACAAATTAAACAGTGCAGTGCATTATGATCTCTAACCCTTCATCATTGTAAATGCTACCAGGCTCATAGGATCACAGAATAAAGCTCATAGGATATTCAGATTCAGACGGTTGTATTTAAATCTATGAAGATGATCAACTCCAGAATAATTAATAACTGGTCTTCAACGTAAACATAATCCACCCATCGTTTTTTGTATATGTGTTTATTTTTGTTTCCTGGCTGTAGATAATTAAATGTCACATACTGTGTCTACACACATTTGCTGCAATTAGAGTCTGTTACAGTTTTTCATTTAAGACAAAATGACCCTGAGAGACCAAATGTGCAGGATGTGAATTAGGAATGAAAAAAAGTCAATGTTTTGTGTGTGTGTGTGTGTGCATACAAAAGGAAAAGTATGTTATTATACGCTAGTATGGGTTTAGCCTTTGATTTTTTTTTTAATGTTGCATTTAATAGAAATTTAATTAGTCACTGCAAAGCTGTGCTTGAACTGCAACAGACTGCAATATCTATGACTAATGTTGATTTAACTGTATAGTTTACATTCCTTTTTGTATTATTACTAAATAAGATTGTATAATTTTCTGGGAGTTGGAAGTAATCTTTTTTCACCATGCAGGCATGGCTCTACAGATGGCAATCTCTGCAGGCGATGTTAGTTGGTTGGTTGTTCCACCCACTTTGGTCAAGACTGAAATGTCCGACCATTTGACTGATGGGCATGAATAGTTCATACAGACATTTATGGTCAAAGGATGAAGTGTACCGACTTTGATGAGCCTCATCTTTTTGCATCTTTGTTTTTGCACTACCAGATTTTCGAAATATCTCTGAATTTGGTGATCCTATGACTTTTTTTGGCGACACTACAATGTTAACATTTGTAGTTTGAATGAAATGTATCAACTATTGAAGTATAAGATTAATAGCTATACAATTCCCAAAAGATGTTCATGGAGCCCAGAAGATGAATTCTAATGACTTTTGTGATCTTAAGTGTCATCATATAATACTCAATATAATACTTTTGATTTACAGTGTTGTATACAGTACGTGAAAATCACACTTGAGTAGTAGTACAGATATCCTACAAAAATATGACTTTGGCACGTAGTCAAGTATTGACTGTCCTTAAGTATGACAAGTATCTATAAGTATCAAGTATCTATAATTGAATGTACTTAAGTAATAAAAATAAAAGTACAAATACACATTAATTAAAACAGAAGGCAGAGAAAGAACTCAAAGTTTTAAGTTTATCCATCTGAATGGATAAACTTATAGTATATATACTAAACAATAGTTTTGGAGTAAAAGTATGTAGTACATTTAGGGAATGTCTGAGGTAAAAGTGAAAGTTGACAGAATAAAAAAAAAAAAAAACTCAAGTAAAGTGCAGATGCTCCCAAAACATTCTTTAGTACATTAGTGAAGTATTTTTACTTTGTTACTAGACACAACAATGTTGATTAGCTTCAGCTGAACTTTATATCCTAGGTTCGAAATGTTAGCATGCTGATATTGAACCAAGATGATGAATGTTAAAGATTTAGCTTAAAGTCCTGCTGTGCCTTAGTGCTGCCTAATGACGCCAATAGGAGGGCTGTAGACTCTTAATCTTGTTTTCACACAAGTAAAGAGACTATTACCCATGATTATGGTTTTATGAATATTTTTCTGACAATGTTATGAGAGTTTATGTTATTTTCCTATGTGCCAGTTGACCTCCGCAGTGGTAATGAAAAGCATGCTTATTCCTATCCAAATCACATTCACTGTATAGGTTAGTGAATCTCCAATCTTGGTACAGCAGATTTCAGGCTGAACGAGGCCTCCACCCTCCGATTCTCCCAGCTCTCATCAACACATCACATAGACAGAGTGCTATGCCCTCCTATTCCGCCTAAACCTCGTCACTGACTCATCACAGCCTCTCAACATGTGTCAGGCTAGCCAGCGGCCTCCATCTGTCTCCCCTAGAGCCAGCCAGCCATGTCCATCCCGGAGAGCCACACAGGCAGAGAAAAAGTAATTCCCAAGACAAAGTGCGTTATGCCATGCAGCTGTTCCCCTTGAAAATGAGAACTCCATTTGGGGGAGTGGGGGTAGTTTAGCAGGCAGGCCGCTTGTGTGTGTGTCAGAGAGGCTGGGAAACATGGCCATGCAGTGGAGAGCTGCATGGCTGTAGATAGTGAAAGGAGATTTGTCATTCTGAGCCACATCCTGTCATGATGTTGGGCTTCTTTAATATAGAAGAACAAACACAACCAAGCTCATACAAGCATAGATGGACAACCACAGGAATAGACAAACATGTTTGTTTACTTATACATGTATGCATGTATCCACACTATAAGAAAACATAATATTATTTTCTTTAATAGAATACACTGTCACACCTGTGGGATGTTTTTGCCCCGGAAGTGCCACTTTAGGTGTGTTTTGGTCTTCATACAGCCTAATAAATAAATTAATTGAGAAATGTTTTGAAAGCTGTAAGTGCAAGGCATTTGAGGATCCCATATCATTGCTCTGACAGCTGTTGACACAGAACTGGTTCAGGCTTCTGGCTATGGCTTCAAAGTGTTTTCCACACAAAAAGCACAAAAAAAAGAAAAAAAAAAGAAAAATAGGTTGAGCTAAAATTTAGTTTTAATGTGAGTTTCAATAGAGACCAGAGTTATAGTTGTAATCAAAAGGGTTAAATAGCAGTGATTTTTTTTTATTTTTTGTAATGCAACTAACCCAACAAGTTAAAATCTATTTGCATTTTATTTCCTCTTAAGTATATCCAACACAGTTGGGCAAACTCACAGCTGGCAGTTTTAGAAAACAAAGACTTTCTCATGTCATACACTAACTCATCTCTCTGTCTGTCTCTGCAAACACATCCAAAGCTCACACAGCGTATCTCAGTAGGTAACCAAAGAGAGAAACGTCAGAAGGATTAATACCCACTGTGTGTTGTCTTTTGGGATCTGAGATGTAAAATGTAAATGCACATTTATGCCTTCGTCCATGGTGCTAATGAGAGCGTGAATAACATGAGCAAAAGGACAAGGCGGTGGCTATGGAAAGGAAAGTCTGCTGAACAGCGATGTTAATACACTTGCACTTTTCCTCATTCTAGACACATAGGTTAATGAGTTTAACTGCCTTCTGAATTTGTAGTCATGCAGCCAGTTTAGGTTTTATCTCCCAAAACTGAACCAGAACTGTAGCTTTGTTGATAACGAGCTAACGTAGAGCCACGGCCAAACTCATGGCTGTTATC
This sequence comes from Polydactylus sextarius, assembly GCA_016801845.1. NCBI lineage: Eukaryota > Metazoa > Chordata > Actinopteri > Polynemidae > Polydactylus > Polydactylus sextarius. The sequence continues at coordinate 17,454,362 of CM028906.1, forward strand.
AAGTCATTCACAACAACTGCACCACAGCGGGAGATTTTGTGTAGATTTTGGACCAGGTTTAAATGAGTTTTGCTTAATAGTGTTAGTATGGTGGTAAACATCTTCATCGCAAAGTAATTTTCAAGCTGTGTACTTTTCTGCTGTGACCTGAGTGAACATAATAACTTAAGTAAAGTCTCTTTTGGTTGAGTAAAACACAATGCAATTTGATTAATCTCTGCCCACAGTGGGGATTGTCAAGGGAGATATAGGGATAGAGGTTAGAGAAATGAAGAAGGGGAGAAATTTTTCAGCCACAAAAAATATCAGTGCCACTTGCACAATGACAGCAGAATAAAACACTCATGAAACTCTTATCAGTGTTCTGCTTAAAATGAATCTTGTAGCCTTGATTTATTTTCAGGCAGAAAATAAATCAAGGCAGATTTTCCTGAAAACTCTCAAGGCACCTAAGGTGGCATTGGAAAAGGTGACATTACTTCAAACCACCGCCTCTGTGCTTATTTACTTAAAAAAAAAAGTCTTTCAAGGCACAATAGAAAATTAAATGTCATATTAAGATGTTTTTGCAGAACTCACCCACCCAAGCATCTCCACAGCTTCCTCTCTGGGTTTGTAATGATGGTGTGTTCTTATAGAAAAGGAGGAAAAACAATTAAATTTTGCATAGTCCATTACATTTTGCATAGTAATGTAAGGGACACTTAGCAGCTTAGCAGGTTTACCTTGCTTTTCAGAGGGAGCGTCATTGTCACTGTGGCTGTAATAATTTCCTCTGACAATGTTTAATTAAAATATTGGGTTGCACGGTCTCTTCTCGTGCAGGAGATTACTGTAAAAACAAGAGCAGAATGTGAATATCCTTAGTGTGTATGTGTGCGTTATGATGTTCACTGACCCCTCTTTCCTGTATCAGGAATCCATCCATCACCTTGTCTTACTGAAATTCTCCACATAACTGCTTACCTACAGTATCCGCAATCATTAAATTTTAAGAGCAGCACTACAGGATTATCTGAAACTGGATCATGCCGGGAACGTGAAAGCCTGACTGTTCTTGCTGTTATTTTGCTGTCAGTCTTCTAAACTAACAGTGGAATCTCTGACAGACACTGCTGCCCTTCCTGTTCTCAGTCTACTGTGTATTACAGCTCGCTCAGTGATGATGCTGATGGTATTTCTGTGGAGACACATTGGACTATAAGGGAATCTTGCTGACACATAGGGTAGAACCAGTTTTTCTTATGTCTAATAATCCCAAGGAGGGATCATTTATTATAGCGCCCTATGAATTTTATTTATGCTTTGCATTAATCACAGGCCTCTCTGGCTGAAGGTCTTTTCAGTTTAAAGACGGTTTATTGTGTTGCCGAGGTGCTAAATGTTTCTGGGTGTGTATTTCTGTCAGTATTGCTCCATGTTTGTTTGCATTATTAAATGTAGCTGTGTCACCAAATCCACAGATGCATGCATGTGTGAATTCTAAATGAACTATTACATGTATTCACATTTATCCCGAGGAGGAAAAAGAGAAAAAGAGGAATGAGGAACTACACTGTTTCATTATACATAGTGGCTGAAGGCAGACTATGGTGACTTGTAAGTGCATGAAGACCACAGCTGTGGGGAATATCAATAGCAGGGAGACAACAGTGTGATTGTTTGTCGTGTGTGCTGGTGTGTGTGTCTCTTCATGGGGCTGATTGCATACTGAATAGATTCATTTCTGTCTTTGCCTGCACATTTGTGGCTGCCTAAGTCTCTGTATGCAAACCTATTTACATATGTATGTATTCCAATACCGTCACATCTGTTAGTGGAAATGTGGGTGTGTGGATATGTGCTATAGACATGAGACATTATTCTTCATCTTTTATATACCACGTGAAGGGCCTGGCTTCCCATGAAGACAACAAGGGTCCTAACAGCACAGAGTTACTCAATGCCGGAGTCTGTCACTCAACACTAGGACTCCCTCCGTCTCTTCACTGCTCATATGCTGCTCTCTGCTCAGCTGTGTCACTGACCGGCAAATGATGAGAAGTGACAGCTAAAGGCAGCCTTGTGCTCAGCCACAGCCTTGGAATTGAGTCACCATGCAAAGTAGCAGCGTACACAAATGCACACATACTCTGATGCAGCCAGACATAAATTTCCACAGACAGACTTATTCATGCAGACATGCATATACATACAAACACTTACAGAGGCATTCATGTTGTAAAATTAATGTCCATGTTAATATGTTTTTATACAAGATCAATTGTAACAGCATAAACTGCAATCAGCATTTTCAATAAATGGGAATCTGTATGTATTAATTTAGGACTGTATATGGAAATTTACTTGAAAAATGAAATTAATTACTCATTGCATGTTACTCATTAAAAAATTTAATTACTTTTCAAAATGTTAAACAGAAAAATGATTAGTTACACAAACTCAGTACAGTTAACTCAAGATAACTGGTCCAAGACTCTGTCTAATCTACTGAACTATGTACCGTAGATGTACAATAATTTTAAGTCATGATCTTTTGATACTCATTACTGAGGAAAAAATAACTGCATCCAATTGTGCATTAAGAACAACTGACTGCACAATATGATGTGGTTTTTACTGGATCGTGTGTGCTCTTATTTTGAAAAGTCAAACTAAAGAGCATCAATCTTATTTTGCAATATCCATGTTACAAATATCCCTAAATATCATCATAATATTGAAGTTGGAAGTGTAAGGATATGTATGTATTGATACCTTAAGAGTTCAGCATCTGTCTTGATAATGTATATTGATAAATACATTCTCTCTACTACTTTGAGCGAATGAGGTGAGGTGACTCTGACAAGTCTCCTAGGAGCCAAAGTGAAACTAATGAAACATCTTATTTATAATGAAACAGTACTGTGGCTCCTTCACAGGCATGGATGGTTATAAAAAAAAAAAAAAAATCTGGGAACCAAACCTCTCTCAGCATGATGCATTGCTGAACTGGCAAAATGTGCAGTATGGAGAAAACAACACAGATCGCATTTAAGTAACCTGAGGAAAGTGAAAACTTAAGTGCTAGTGCTAAATACAAGGTGACACGGTATGGTGAATAAAATCATAGATTTAATAATGGATGCACACTTTTGTCTGTGATTGTGAAATGGGACTTGACTTTGTAATGTTTGCTTCCTCATTATAGTGGAATTGAGCATTTCTAAAAGCCGGTGTGAATTTTAAAAGCCAGGGGAATTGTTGATACAGATTTTAATGGCAGAATCTGCAATACCTTTGCATACGCTTTAGAGGACAATTTAAGTGGAAACTTTATGAGATACTTAATTTGAGCCATGTGGGCAGTCCAAAAGATTCAATAAAAGGAGCAGACCTTTTACTGTAGAAGAGCTGTGCATTAATACAATGGCTCCATTTCTCGGAGACAGGTGAAATGGGAGGGGAAAATAAATGCTAACCTTTCATGGTGAACCAAGACAACAGCCTTGAGAAGGGTGCGTCTCTACAGATGGCTTACTGGATCTTGCAGAGACAGTGACACATCTAGACATGAAAGAAGTGAGTCTGGGATGACTTCACAAACTTTGGTGAGCTCCAGCAGTGGCAAGCTCCCTCGGGCACAAAACAGATCGCGCCTCACACAAGCTGGATTGCGTGAGGCCAGAGAGATGCTTGGCCTTGGTACACAGGAGCTGAGGCCTTGAGGGCCGAAACACCAAGCAATAGACAATGATGTCCTCTATCCGTCTCTCTTCTCAAAGCCGATTAGAGTACTGGGGGCCTAGGAGAAGTGACTATATCATCCCTGTCTGTCTGGAGACAGCTTTTTCTTTGCCAAACCTCCAGACACAAAATGACAGAGCTCTGAGGGATGCAGCTAAAATCACACCGAGAGTAGTGCAGTTTAGGAAACTTTGCATTGACGTAGAGTGGTTAACCTTGGAGGACAGGGCTGGTTATCGCCTCAATCAATCAGACCATACACTGACATGGTAAAGCGATCTCAACAAAAGTGCAGACAGTTTTGCTTTCGAGTAAAAATGTGTCTGAGAGCTGGTTATATGTATGTTATTTACGCTCTGTCAAAAGGAATGATAAATGTGCACAATCAGTGTGGATGGTTATTAATGTAATATCCAAGTTTTATATTTGAGTAGGGACAGCTCATTTTTCACTGACATGTCCACTTCCCTGTCATTCATGGATTTAGTTATCTTCTTCAAATATGACAAAATGTCTCAAATTCCCATCTTTCTGTCCATACGGGGGGTCAAAGGGGCCCACTAGTTTAAGTGCTACTCTTTGATCCAACAGGAGCAATAAACATTAGGTTGTGCACCTTTTAAACTCCATCAAAAAGCATTTAAAAACTTAAAAGAATTTAGCACTTAAAATTATTCAAGAGAATATATCAAACATACTATTTTAATACATAATACTCTGTATGCATAATGTTTCATTTCTAAGAATATGGGGAATTTTTAGGGATAATTTTAGGAATTTAAGTAACATGGCATTTGATTAGAACAAAACAGAATTATATTTAGTGGTTTATAATATGTAGTTGTCTAATATAAAGTAATAATGAGTTTCCATCACTGCCTCACAGTACCAACTTATTTAATAGTGGTACAACAGCTACAGCATTACTCATGATTATAGGACTGATATTGATTGTATATCTATACCAGTTCAGTACAGATTTAAGATACGTTTCTGTTTTTGCAATATTATCATTGTACCTTGGGCTAATGTATATTTTATTCTTTCACATTTATCTGAAAGTTTTAGCTACTAATTAAGATTCAGTTTTTTCATACCCTTTCTGTCAAGTGAATGTCATATATCTCTGTCTCTTTATAGGTTGGGAAATGTCTACTTCTTGAGGTAAACAAACCACTAAAAAACCTCCCAAATTAGCTGGTAAATGCATTGTCATAAAATGAAATCAGGCTGCTCTGAGCTCTTGAAAAGTTTTTGTGGTTCTCAGAACAGCAATGATGCAAATGTTATGCGCTTATAGAATATGAAGTATTTCAGTAGATGGTATATAAAATAGTCTGAATTATCCTTACCCTATAGAGCAGCTGTTATTGTTGCATCATAATCTAGCATTGCATTCACTGCTACTATTGCTATATACTTTGGGCTTTCTTTCTGTCCTTTTTCCAATTGTCTCCATCTTTATCGCAGAATACCTGGAGGCTTGGCAGTTTTCATTATGAAATAATTTGACCTAATAATAATAATCGTAGCATGTCTGTTACTTATCCCATTTGCTGTGTCAGTCAGCGTTAGGTGCCAGTCTTGCCAGTGATGCACAACTGCACATCAACCAGTAGCCATCATCTCCCATTTTAAGTGCACAGTGTCAGCTGACTGACAGTTCAGGGGGTGCAGTATGTTTTTGTTGCTAATTTTATTGTAAAAGAAAAGATTAATAAAATAGCACCCTGTGCCCTAGGTATCTGCCTGGGCCTTTTGTGGAACAGTTATTACTCCACCAGAGGAGGTTAAATAAAAGTGAATGGTGCATCACAGCTAATAAGCTACGATAGCTCACCATCTACTCAAAGGTCAGCACAGTCAAGACAGCTTGTAGCAGGTCAACTGAACTCTACAGCTGATTAATTTAATTTCTTCCTGTGAATGGATCATGTGATTGCAGTGATTCCATTAGAATGAACTGATTTTGCTGCACAATTACGTCTTTATACGTCCTGGTGGGTCCAGACCTTTTAGCTTTTATCAGTACAGTCAGTGCTCAACTGCTCGACTAGCAACAGTGTGCCAAATATGATTATGACAAAGACACTAAAAAGGTGCAACCTTTTTTTAAATCAAGGATTACAGAATTGTATTTTACTCATTTTGTCATAATTTTGGATGATCTCCCTATTGGTCTATCAGCTGTCTGATGCTCTGCATTTTTGTGTATGTGCATGTCTGTCTTGCAGCCTATCTGGAAATAGCTTGCATAATTGAAAGGGCCGACACAGTCCCCTGGTCTTTTTTCCGACTCGTGGTTGTGAGAGCTCAGAAGGAATAGCAAAACCAGTCTGCTTTGTTAATACTCCAATCAGAGTTGCAATACTCTGTTCTCAAATGGAGCAAAGCAAAAATAAAAAATATGCACTCTACACTCACTTCTTCTGTCTGGTTTGTCCTCTTTCTCTCTCAACTTTATCCATCACTTTCTCCCTATATCTCTCTCTGACAGACAGACACATGCACACACACAAATGCATTACTACATATTCCTACATAATCCCACCATCAATTTTGCACACACGTTCTACCTCATGGAGTACACCTGCATAATACTCAGGAGTTTTAATTTTCTCTCTTGAATTTTTTCACATGTACATCTCCAACCTGTTATTTAATTGTGAGGAAAAAATACTGGCTTGACATATATAATCCACATAATGCCCCCCAGCAAAATTTCCTGTCCAGTACCACTCCATCAAGTGGTGCCAGGGAATGTACGAAAGCGCTCACTGCAGGAAGCCATGCCGCCAATTGTTCCGGGAAATGTCCATTCGGTACAGAGAGAACTGACAACCTAATCAGACCTGAAAAAAGCATAGTTCACCTGACAGACTGACAGCCACTGTTGAGGTAAGGTGCTGCTTTCAAACCATCACTACTTCACCAAGACACATTGTCCCAGCCCTCCAAATACTTGTAAAAAAAAAAAAAAAAAAAAAAAAAGAAAGAAAAAAGCTAACTTTATCTAGGTACCTATTTACACGTGTTATTTGATTCATATTAGACTAAAGTAATGGTGATGTATAACTTTCTCAGCATAATTGGGCCTAGACTCTATGGGATGACTTTAAGCTCCCCCCCAAACTCGACATGAAGCCATAACTAATATGCAGCTCAGCAATCTGATTCTGACAAGCTGAGTATTGTGAAGGGCAGTGACATTTTCTTCAGATTTTAATAGCATATACTGTAGTAGACATTTATTTATCTTAGCATATAGATAGTAAAAGACAGAAAGAAAATTGGACTTTTTCTGTAGGACCAACGAAAGAAACCCTAAATAACATGTTACAATCTATCACAAATCTATGGACCAGTATTTATTCCAACACTGGTATCACTGCTAAATCTATTGTAATGACTAATTATTACTGGCAAATTAAGGTATTGCTGTTTTCTGTTGCTGTTATTATGAATGTTTTTGAGGATCTTACAGAGTTCAGGTTCAATGTTATATATGTGTTTTTCTTCTGCCAACTTACCATCCATTCACCTCCACTTACTGTTAATCAACTTTCCTTCAATGTTAAGGGAGTTTTACAGCAGAAGGAAACAATAAGTGGAAAGAGAAGAGTGCATGGCCACAAATGGGACTATTTCATTCCATTTAAAAGGGCAATATTCCACCCAGCTGTTTAAATAAGCATTGCTAATGTACCTCAGGGGCTTGGCGATGGGCATTATCTACCAAACAGGGCTCCATCTGGCAGAGGCACACTGATTTTTATTTTTATTCCCTACTGTTTTTACTCAGGTTTGCTTTATAGAGTACAATAGGGCAACTATACCATAGTTTGAGATCACAGGGCTTCTGCTATGAACAACATAATGTCTTAGCTGAGTCTGTTGTATACTGCTTCACCAACTCACTCTCTAAAAAACAAATCAAGAAGATCTTCACACTCATTTAAGCATATTTATATACACCGAAACCATGTGAATCGGTGACTGGAAACAACAGGCATTTTCTCTAAAGACTGAAATTTGCCTTCCACAGGAGATTTTGGTTGCCAGCTGGGGAAACATGCACTAGACTGCAGCCCCCTGAGCAAGGTATTAAAATGAGGCTGCCACATCTGTGTTTGCTCTGCTACAGGGGGTAGATCTTGCTACAAGCCAAGGAGCTGGAGGCTGGGATGATGAGCTTGTAAGGTCTGTGTTCAGCTTGGTCAGTTCCTCTCTGACTTCAATCAGATTCTCTGTTAGAGGAATTTAATTTGCATCACATGCCTCACCGGTCAAGTCTCCCATTTTATCAAAGCATTTTTAGAGGCATCAACCCCTACTGACTATTCTCAGCCTGGTCTGAAATGCACCTCGGCATTTAAGCTTTAAGATGGACTCCAGTGGTGAAAGCAATGCCTTAGCTATTTTGTTTCAAAAGCGAAATATCGTTTTCAATTTTTTATGATTCTGTGCACTGTATATTGTGGCTCAGCCCAGTTACGCAGGAAGGCAGACACAGTGTCAGAATTACTTAACCCACTGGAGAGCTGATTTTGACCCAGTCTGTCAACTCAGTCAGAGGTATCCCTCCTCCTTCTCCATCAGAGCCTACCTATCACAGAGAGGAGGCTCTGTCAGGGAGATGCACCAGTGTCAACTAACCTAATTGGACATGAAATGCTATTACCCCCCAGCTACCAAGGTTCAAGTTGATTGTGGCCTGTCATTACAGATTCCTATCTCTGGGGACAGGTGAGTGTGGATTATCATCACTGCTTAAGATGATGGTAAGTCCTTCTTCCTGACAGCTGAAATCTGTGCAACTTGGGCTAATCCTTTGTCCTGTTATGGTGATAAATGAAGGAGGGCAAGATTTTACCAAATCCATCTCCCCATCTCCTTCAGGCCTTCATGAAGCGCTCATCAACCATGGTGCCAAGAGACAAGTCTTCTTGGTGTTTACTTCCTCAACAGTCATTAGCTTAGAAGGACCACAGCAGATGATAAGGGCCACATCCAGTCTGCTGTAGTAAACATGTAACATATCTGTCTCCTGGTCGCTCTCTATGATCACTTTCTCTGTGGACAGACCAGAGTCACCAGTGCGAAGCATTGACTTGAGGCATTTTTGAGCCAAGTTAAATTTTTGTGGTTGGGTGTTTTTAATCATTTCTGGTTTTAACTGAATCCAAATTGGGCTAGTGGAGTGGTGCAGCTATGACAATTGATTCAGATCAGGTAATGCAGACCAATTTTAGAGGGTGTACAGAGGGTTTGCAGTCTTTTAGAGCACATTTACTGAAGTGTAATATTTATAAAGTAAATGTAGAGTAAGTTTATAGAGTAAATGTTTTCTATTGTTGTGTTCCTGGAAAGGTGTTGTAATTAGCTGGCCAAGTGACAAGACACTCAAGCATGAGTATGAATTTGGTCGTCAAAGGTACAAGTTTACTGTAACATCCCAAGACACATTTGGCCGAAACTATAGAGTTCATATACTAGTAATGATACTAGATAAAGTTTTATATATAAAGCAAAAAACAAATATCCTCATAAAACATTCATAGAGTTTGTCACAAATTAATTCTTTCAAGTCATATTCTGAAATTCTTTTGGAATGTCTCAGTGAGGATTGATTTATCCAATTCAAAGTGAGACTGATGGTGTGAACTGATAATCCATCTTTTTCTTTCTGATTTAATTTAACAGGCTAACACTGATAAGATTAAACAGTTGATATATGATATTAAAAACATGTGTTACTGTACAAGATGTATTCAGGGCAATCATGGTTTGGATTAGAGTTAAACATTTACTGGGTTTTTGTTTTTGCATCTCATTTGATTCAGACTTGTCATTTTTCATGGCAAGTTCACAATGGAGACTGCCAAATGTACTGTATATAGCTTAAAAGACTGGCATAAACAGCAAATAAAGAAACTAACTGCATGAGTGGTTTGCCAACACGAAATGTAGTTTGAATAGAACATCAAAATGTTGTGACCTGATGTTCTATAATTCTGGCATTCATTTTATTTTTATTTGCCTCCTTGTTTTTTTCCCCTCTGGCTGGTGTTGCCTTTCTCTGAGTGCATGTGAGCAGTGATGCATGGTGACCAGACGGAATAATTACCCAATTTCAGCTCCATTGTGCAGAGTGCACTTTGCTTTGCTGAAGCCATGACCACCACAACATGGGCCAATCAGCTGAGAAATTAAGAAAAGCACAAGGTGAGTTTTGGTAATTTATTTTTACCTGGCTTAGAATGTGTGTGTCAACCGAAAATACTTTATCATCACTGTGATTGACAGGTAACATAATCTCTTGATGGATATGGCATTTCCAAGCTAGCATGTTGATTATTATGACTTAGTTTTGTCTCTGTGAGTAAGACTGTGTAAGTGTATGCCTGCGTGTTGAGCAAGCACCCCACTTGGGCATCAGAGAGTGATGAGCCGTAGTAAGTATTAGACGTGCAATCAGTGAGGCTGTTCGTCTCTCCATTTGGAAGAGTGAAATCCTGAGGGGCAGTACTGAAGTCAGGATACCCCCCTGAGGGCCCAGAGCATAGTTGCCTCTCATGCTTGCCTCTGTAGGGCCTCGTAATGCTCATACAAGAAAGAAGCTGATGCAACAAGAAAGGCCCCTACAGAGTAGATTTTCTTTCATATCACTCTCCTTCTTTCTGCATCTGCTATGCACTGCAAACAATCTTGCGCAGTCTCTTCTACTTTGCCCCTTAAGACTCACTACCTATCCCAGCTCGTCTCTCCTCACTTGCTGATCCAGCCGCTCCTCTTCCTGTTGGGCCATTTCATTATGCTGTTGTTGAATATACTGCAACCAATTGTGCCAAAGGAGTTGGTTTGCTATAATATGAAAATCTGACCTCATCTTGCAGAGGTCATGGGCAATAAACACCTGACAAGAGGGTGGGCTGATAGAGCTTCAAATTCTAATCTTCTCTTAGCACCCTGTTGGTTCAGGGTGTTACCAGGGTCAGCTCGCTTCCTCCTCCCAGTGGTCAGTTGGGGCCAGAAGACCGTGGAGCATTTTATTTCCATGCCACTGCCTTCTTCCTTTCTCTAGCATCCAGATTTATTGATATTGACCTTTTGCTGAAATTAAGCGTGTAGATCCCTGAGCAGGGAGAGCAAAGTTTAAACCAATTAAAGGGAACTTCACCAATCAGCAAGGCAAGGCTAGAGCTGTCTTACAGGCTGGCCTGAAGAAATTAGAACCATTTGCACTGTATCAAAACCTGTTCACTGGGTGAACAGTGCGTAAGTAATATGATTAGGTGATCAATTTTTTTAAAGTGAAGGATATCCTCTGGTTTCTAAATATTATTATAGTAATGAAAATAAAGAATCTGGGCACATACAGATCCCTCCAAGGATCTATACAAATATTACAAAATGATTCCTGCATCGCTGTCTGAATACAAAACACTTTAATTACTTTGATCATGCTGTTGACTGTATGCATAATTGTTTTGATTTCGTACTGTCTCTTCAGATGAACTGAGAATAGGAAACACTTCTATTTGAAGTACCCGATGAGACATCAAAAGAATGTTTTCTGGTGATATTTACATCTGTATTCATCTGTTTAATGCACATTTCACATCTTTCACATAAAACACTTAAGTGGTAATACAAGTAAACAATATTGGAAAATAATTGACAAAAAAAGTTTGAGAGGATGTTAATTATATGCTAAAGAAACCAGATTTCTTTTTCTTAACTTAGAATAGCTGTGATAGTGGGCTCGAAAATATTAATAATGGCATTGAATAGTGAATTGCTGCTCCTATGCATTGACTAAAGGTGATATTAGCATCCGATCTAGATGCCTTGTAGATACTTCCTAAACAGGACTCATCTTGTGTGCTGGCCACACATGAAATCCGAGGTTACTGGATTTCCATTTGATGCATTTTACTTGTGGAACGTTTGTGTTGCGTCTCCGATCCACCATCCATCAATACCCACCGGATGCATTTTAGGTCTTGCAATCAGCCGGAAATTCAGCCGGCATCAAGAGTTCTCACAAATTCACGCACAATTGTGCAATATAGCACAGTGTAATTTCTACATAGTGTCAATGGGGTGAAATGATGTCTGAAAACCTCGACTTCAGGTCTGCTCCGCTCATTTTGAGGTTCCATGGTGTAGTGCAGGCAAATGTGATCTGCTGTGAACATGGTTTATTTTATTTTGAACGTTAACCAGATGCTTTATTTTGTTTTTGTGCACAACTTCCTGTCCTGCACGATCTGCTGTGTGCCGAATTGTTCCGCCGTGGTCCAGCGTCTGGCAAAAATAGAAGGAAACACAACCATTGACTATAATGGAAGCGTATCAGATCTGCTGAAGGATCGGAGACGCAAGTGTTCCACGTTCAGTGGAAATTGGGGGTAAGACAAAGCAGTGGGATAAATGTATTGTTAAGCACTGTCAGGTAGTAGTGAACAAAAAGGCTTAAAAACCTAAATGAGAAACTTCCAATAGGCTTGTGTGGTGCTGTGGCAGTGGTTAACTGATGTAAAACCAGCAGGTTGTATGCATAGCATATATGCATTCCAAATTCATTTTAATGCAGTTTTGAAAATACTAATGATGTGGACAGGCAGTGTGAACACAGATCATGTATCAAGAACATGGATGCAGAAAAGTCAATTTAATTACTGAACCTACTTTCAGTCATGTCAATTTAATAAACAAACAGTAAACTATCCTCAAGGCTGTAATGAAGACAGTTTGCTGTTCGGCCAAATAACCTTGTAGTATTTATGGGGATGTTACATCCCTGAGCAAATGACAATATAAAAGGCCACCTCTGCAGAAGACACCAAAAGTGCAGTGCCCTCTAAAAGTGATGTCTCTTCCCGGGGTGGTACCCATGCAGCTCTGGGCTGGTGGCCATTTTGGGAAATGTGGAGGGAGTGATGGTATAACAGTATTGTAAGCAGCAGCTGCAGCAGACACCACCCTTTGCCTCTTCACTCTGTGGTCGGAGTGCTGGCTAAGAGCCTAGCAGCCACTTTTCAAAATAATTCTGTTAGTTCCCATTTTCACTGCTATGACAGTCCTTGTTGTCTTTGAAGATGAGGCCAAGCTCCTGTGTCCTTCATGCGTGTCAGTCCTTCCTCACACATCAATCTAGTTTTTTTAATGTCATTATCCCTGAGGTGTTTTATAGTACTGCTGCCTCTGTTTTCTTAATATAGACCTTTCTCCAGTGGCTCTTAAACAGTTGAAGGAGACTGGTCATTGATATCCATTATCTTGTATGGTATTGTCACTGTCACTAAATCCAGTTCTACATGGGCTTGGACATGTATACAAATGTGTCCCTTTTTGTGTCTATTCCTTTATAGCCCTGTTTGTTCATCTAGGTGTAGTTGAGTGAGTTGAACTTTCCTATTCTGCTCTGTGGCCCGGCTGCTCCCCAGGTGACGGCTGTGTGTGTTCCGCATACAAACAAACCTGTCAGTCAGAAAGACACGGTGTACAGTTCAACCCAGCGCCCGGCTACTGTCAGAATACAGAGACGCCTTTACCGGTGCAATGCAAACAGAAGAGAGAACATGAAACTCTGCCCTAAGTGCATTTTGATCGCAAACGGGGTCCTGGGGTTGTAGTACTTTTTTTTTTTTTTTTTTTCAGGGCCAGCAGGGTGGCCTGTTCAACAGTGCATCAGCAGTGACGCAAAGCTCTGCATAAAAAAAACCCTGCTGTCATCACTCTAGCATTATATATGTGTATATTTACATTCATTTGTATGTTCTGTTTCTTTTCATGTTGAGTTGCCTTTTGGTGGTGAACTGGCATAATCTATTGAATTGGATCATTTCAGCTCACATGTTCTTTAACTTATTTTCACTCTATCATTAGAAACAACATTATTATGTCATTTTATTTTATTTCAAAGTCCTGTATGGTCTGATAAAACATTAAGCCAAATGGTCTACTGCAGGGAGCAGTGATTTGCATTTATCTGTATTTGTTGAGACAGCAAAATTACTTGTAATTGGGATGAAAGGGGGAAAAAGTGGTGCGTAACGGTGATACTCCAAAGCACTAATCCTGTTTCCCACACCTGAACACAAAAAGGAAATGGCATACAATTTTGAGCTACTTTAATCAGCAAGGGGTATCCCAACAAAAATAACCTAGGTAGAACTTAATTAAAATCTCTCCACAAGGCAAAGCAGCAATTCATTTTTAGAAAGTATACTGGCTGAGAAATACTCCTGTAGTCGCAGTATATCTATGTTTTCTACTGGTTCAGCCCACCTGATCTCAGTGATGGTGCCCTCAGTGGTCTCAGGATTATGGACAAGGGAAACATTCCAATTGTTCTTCCACCAGCTGCAGTTTACCTTCAAGGCATAACTTGGTGAAAACTGAATCACGGTACTGTTGGAGTGACACAATCAACGTGCCATTTCATCTGGGAATTCAGCATTGACAGTCACGACAGCAGCAATACAAGATGACAGGCCTTCTCTTCAATATATATATATATATATATATATATATATATATATATATATATATATATATATATATATATATATATATATATATATATATATATATATATATATATATATGTGTTCTTCATTTGAATGATTGGCATGTGGCCTATCCCATCGGTTACAGAATTCAACACAGTGCAATATTTTAACTGTTAGGGGTCTGCTGTTAAGAGCATCTCAGTGGGAAACAAAAAGGGTATTTGATGGCACATTTAAACTAGAAATTAGTAGCAATATAAACAATGAGTCTATTTATCCACAATGGACAAAATGCAGGCTGTTAACAGGATAAAGTACCTGCCTTCATTTTCCCAGTGGTACATTGCTCGTCAATAGGTTGGCCCCTGGGATAGCTTGTATTCATCAATAGCCTGGGTTGAAGGAAGTGAAATTGTTACAGTTTCTCTTAAGAGCTAAAATATTGCATTGTCCCCATATTTCAGTGGTCATTTACCCCGCATGAAATTTTGCATAATCCTTTATAGCCCCTATATAATTACCCCCATTGTTTATAGTGGTCCCTTGTCTTTTCCTCTACTGGCACAATGAGCATGACATTTTGGCTTTTCAGTGAAATATCTTGTTAGCTTTTGGCATCATTAATTACAAATTTCAAGTCACCCAGTACTTTGTTTTTTAAATACTTGCACCTGTGACTGATGTGGCATCAGTCACAGATGTACTTTCTGTTTTGTGCTAGCTAGCCAATGTTGGCTAGTAAGGCTGTAGAATATTTAGTCTTGTTCTTGTCACGATACTTTGACAGGACAATGTTTCCAAAATTATTGTTATGCAGAATTAGGATTTCTTAAATGAGGTGGATATTTTCCTCTGATTTAGACCATGTGGTATTTTAGCAACCTTTCAATCTCTTGTACAAAAGGACACTGCTTATTTGATGTCAAAGCAGGAAGCAGGTCAAAGAGAAAAAAAGGTGGAACTCATTCTTTCAGTAGTGAACATCAAATAAAGCAGATCAAAGTCAAATATTAAGAACAGAAATTCATCTCTGAAGTTTTTCCCCACACTGTAAGTGTGTGTGTGTGTGTTGCTTTTGTTATCTCACTGACACTGACAAGGAAACATCAAACAGAAATACAATGTTGCTTGAAGATGTTTTGTCTGTCACATGAAAGTGATCATCTATTAAGGCTTCCGTAAGAAATCACTGTATCCCACTGTATTCTTTTCATTCTGACTTTTTCTCCTTTTCCTTTTTTTTAACCCGTGAGTGCTGTCTTATAAGGTTGTCAATATTTTTTTTAAATCTCTAATGAAGCCTCTTCTGTTTCATCCCAAACTCATGCAGTTTGGCCTCTATTGCAATCCAGTGGAAAACTCCAGGGTGATTCAGTTGAATGTTTACAACCTTCTCATATAACATTGATTGACGCTGCATGGCTGCACAGGAGGCTTAGTACATACTCTGTATGCTTGGCGGTAGAGAGCTTCTGACCTTCTATTGACAGTTCTTAGTGGGTGTCACCTTGTGGATCAATTCCCCCTCCACAGTAGAAAACTGAATGCCACCCCACCTCTAGGGAGCCAGTGTACACAGCATGTCAAAATTCCATATGGATAATGGTAGTGGGGGTGGAAATCTAATCATTCCCCCAATGCTCCGAATAAATCTGCCTGCAAAGCATTATTCCAATCAAAAACATAATCTCCTAAATGTTTGTATTCATCAACCCTGTCACCTCTGCTAATCCGCGCCTTTGCTTACTTCTCATTGGCATCCTGGACCTAAATGCTGCTTTCCACATAAAGTCATGAATATTTAACATCGTTGCTGACTCATAGGAGAACGATTTTCATGCCAGCACCTAACAAAAGATTTCCATTTTTTAACATGTAAATATGGCAGAGACAATTACAAAGCAACAACAAGAGGCTTTTATTCCATCAGTGATTCACAACCCTAATCCCTCCTCTCAGGCGATTTGTCCTCCCACTGGTGGAGATTGAAAATGTGACGTCTCAAGCTTATGGCCCAAACTGCCATACCATATCCATATAGTATTTGTTTATTATTCTGTCCGACCTTTATTTTCCCTTGCCCCCCTGACAAATTGAGTTTAATATGAAACATCTTAACTGATATACAGACAGTATATTTTCAATTCAGAATATACCAAATCTTGCCTGCTTGTATTTTCTTATATAACATTTACTTTGAGGGCAAATACTAAAACAAAACTGTTCATTTCTGAATAAAGAAAGAAATGTTTCTGCTGTGAAATCAAAGGGCGGATAGACTACAACTATTTTAGGACTGGCTGTGAGCAAGTAATCTAAACCCATAGGAAATGACTTTTCTAGCTAAAGGGGAAAGGTGGGAGTGAGGTCAGCCTGAACCATCAGGCCATGGCTTCTGTTCATTATCCTTGAGTAAAACACTAGTGTTCCATCATTAGAGAGTATCTGGAGGTTGGAGCCATGATTGATCACCACAGGGAACAGAGCATGTGCTAAAATCCACAGGTACATCCAGAGGTTCATCTGAAATGTGACAATGGTCATGAGGCCCCATGAAGGATCATTACAGAATAGAGATTATGAACCATTTTTGTTGTGAGAAATGCTTATGTGAGTAATTTCTTTATCAGAGTGTTTCAATTGATTAAGTCCTAGTGCTGACATTAGTGACAAACTTGGTTATGTCTATGGTGATGATGCATTGAAATGCAAAGGAGCCTACTTGAAGCTCATATGATTGGAAATAGAGGTGAATCTAAATACAAGTTTTATTTGAAGGAAAACAAATGATAAATGATGATGAAATGTAAAAATGGCTTAATGCCTGTTATAAGATATTCTTATTTTAATCAATATATCACACCATCGTATTGTGGTATCAGCTCTAACGAAATTCAAAAGGCAAAAAACATAGCGAATTGAAGGCTATCACTTTTTATTTGGCTGTGAAAAGACTTTGTTGTTGTAACCTTAATGAGACGATTGATTTTATTTGACACAAATTGAGTTGTTTTGTTGTTTCTTTATTTTGCTCTGGCAAGTTCTACCGACTGCAAGGCATTAGCTAGGAAGAAATACAATACTTTAAGATGTGGTTCACCAGCTATGTAGGGTGCTGCATTCTCACGCTTTAGAGTTTACATAATGCAGTGTATCATCCTGCAGTGATTGAATAATATACTGTAGGTACCACACTGTGTGACTGCTACAGTGATGTTACTGCTTCAGGCAATGGGAAATAAGTCACTTCCTGTGTGCTACTATACTATACTTTGCTTTATTTTGCTTTAAATTACTTCAGTACACGTGAAATGTAAATTTTGTTCAAATTTGAATCGAAAATTGAAAAACAAAACAGATCACCTTGATTAGCATCAACAAATTTAATCTAAAATTAAACCCCAACCTAGTGATTCACTGAAAAATCATTGAGCACAAAGAACCAAATGAAACTGGCAAATGATCACTTTTGCATTGCACATTGACACCAACAGTTAACAACAATATAGCCACTGATAATCAAATAACTACTCAAAAAAATTAGGAATTTTATAGCAGAGGGGAGTAAACTGTGCATTCATAAGACCAACTCTTATGTTTACTATCACGATGACCAGGATCATCTGTACCTTCATTAGTCCGGTGTTTCCACATCTAGAAAGGCAGCTCAGTAATCTTGAATTGTTCACCGACAGCTGAGGTGTATTGTCTCCTTATATTATTGATGACGGTGTGGTCTAGACCCCAACAGAGCAGGATGAACTGGTCTGCAATGAACCTTGCCATGACTCAATGACTTTGCATCAATCCATCTGAAGAGAACGTCAACCATTAAAGATATATCAACCCAAGGTGAGGAGAAAAGAGATTAAAATATGAATCAATGAATATTGTAGCACAATCCCTTTTTTACTGCATCAGGGACAAAAAAGGCTCATAGTTATTACAGTAAATACTTGTGCAGTATGGACAGTGTCATATGAGGTTATTGCTTGAAATATGTCCTTGGTTTGAGAGTATAAAAAGTGTATAATGTCCAAAAAGAACAAATGTCAGCTTTGTTTAGCTATCACAATTTCAGCTGTGGTTTCAAGGTAGCAGTTAACTTGGATTAGGTTTTATGCAATTAGATTCTGCGTGAAGCTCCTTGTCATCATCACTGTCTAAGCACCAGTAGCACTGCTTTTTCTCCTTTGGATCTATTTTACATCATGTTTTTAACTGTGTCTCTCCTTCTTTTTCTTGTGATGGATCTAAACCAAAACTCTGCACTACCTGCATTGTTGATAGGTAGAATGGATTCTCTCTATCCCCTTGCCTTCTTTCTCACCTTGTCTCTTTGCCACTCATCTTCATTTAACCAAACAAAGTACAAGTGTGGTTCACATGCTTGTCCTCTGAAAGGGACATTGGCTCATTCATTAAGACGCAAAGCTTGCGGTTTTCTGCAACTAAATTGACTGACAGAACGGCTCTCGCTCTCTCTTTCCTTTCTCACCTGTCACAGCTCTGTTCATCCCACCAACTCCCTCTCCCTGGATCAAAGGATTAAACCTTGGGGGACAGCAATTGCTCTGCTTTACCTGAGGGTTAAGACAGCACATAACCAAAACATAAATCTTGAAGCAGATAGAATAAATGTTGATGATTGTGATGATTGAAGTAGATATCAGAAATCCTGCAGCAATTATGGTAAATGAATTTGAATGTATGCAACATATTCATACTGTATTTATATGAAATTTAGAGCAGAATCATGATGGTTTAGTCTAAAATCCTATTGAGGATTGAGTCACATATGCTCCAACAAATGATCAAGTGACTGAGGTGCACCTGAAATAAAACTAGGATGACTTTCAACCACCTGCTAAAATCAATGTGATTTGCAATGCCACTATAACTTACTGTAACATGTCTCAGTAAATATTTACGTGTATAATGATTCATCACCTCATTCACAACTGAAAGTTATTTAGTGTAATGAGTAAATTTTTTAGAATAAAATTAAATAATTGAAATAGCCCCTATCTGGATTAATTCAGATACACAATATTGATATTGCAATATAACTTTGTAACTTCACTTGTGGAACAGCACATTTAATTACAAGACAGCAGGAAAGCAACTGTGTAATTGTGATGCATGTGGTAATACATGTGGTCACTATTAAATGCGCTAGCAGCTTCTGCTGAATGAACTGAAAAATTGTTTACTTTGTGGCATTCACTCACAGTAATGCTAAGATAATGAATCACAAAGAGCAATAACAAAATTTTAACCAATAGGCCAATAGTATGCTTTTGATATTATGACTTGTTTTCATTTTTAAGAGAGAGAATGTACTTTTATTATACATGTACGAGTTACATAATGCACACACACACACACACACACACCTATATATGTGTGTGTGTGTGCCATTTTAACATTAGAATGAGGAAAAAATGTGGCAACTTACACATCAATACATCAAAATATATATTGCACATGCAGTATTGTTTGTTCAGTGTGAAGGCCTATTAGTTTTTTTTTGAGATAATAATACCCTGGATGCCACAATTGCATGGTCCTTCAGTCAAATCTGGCCATTTCCAGTCCTGAATACCATAAATCATTCTTTCTCTGTTGTCATACTGTGCATACATTATACCATGCATGCATTTTATTCTATTCTCAGAGAAAAAAAACCGTCACCCAGCAGCAAGTAATATTTGCATATCACTGAATGGTGTAGTCAAATGCTGTAAATCCACAGCTCTTGATCTTCGAGATATTTGTTGGTCGCCAATTTTTATGGGATCTGAGGCTCAGCATGTTCTCAACTACATGAAAACAGAGCACTGGGAACACGAACAT
This sequence comes from Polydactylus sextarius, assembly GCA_016801845.1. Lineage (NCBI taxonomy): Eukaryota > Metazoa > Chordata > Actinopteri > Polynemidae > Polydactylus > Polydactylus sextarius. Next base: position 17,474,464 of record CM028906.1, read on the forward strand.
GTACCAAGATCAAGACATATTCAGAACATGGTACAATTCAAAGTCCTTTCATGGGACTGTTCAACCTCTTCTTCAGAAATTCTGTTTGTAGCCTAGTTGGTTAACTATTTGCAGGTAGCAGTAAAAAGACACTGAATGTTTAATCATCTGGCCTCATTTGGGTGGAACTGGAACCAGTTTGTGCTACAGTTTAGCAAGGATGTGGAAATGGACTTCGTGAGGCACCTAGTCTGCATTTACATATAAGCAGATATTAATTTGCATATGTTCACTTGGCCTTTGTTAACCCTTGAGTTATTGTTCTTTTTTTTTCCTTGCTATGAACCAGGGGCTATAATTGTAGACATAATAAAATACTGCACATTTTTCTTGTTTTCCCCAGTGTTACCATCATTTTGCAGCAAAAAGAAGAATGAATGATGTCACCAAAGTCATTTGCATATAAAATGTATTTCCTGAAAAACAGTATTTCTGGCAATCGCCCTAAAAACTATGTCCCTGCTCTGACACTAGCTTGTGTCTTTGTTTGCGTGTGTGTGTGTGTGTGTGTGTGTGTGCGCGTGCGTGCGTGTCTGTGTGTGTCTCAGAGTGACATTTTTGTAGGTTCATTGTGTGAACTGTGACATGCACGCTGCATTATTGCTCTTTCAGCTGTTGAGTGTCTGCTCCTTACAGTAATCCCAAGAAAGGTAAAAAGCAAATCAAAAAAAGCAAAATGTCAGCTTTTTTTTTTATTTTCACTCTGAAACACACCTTCATTTTGTCAGTGGATGCCTACACTTGTGTGGAATGATGAGATTGATTGTGTGAATAGTGAGTGCTCAGCAAAGGCCTTGATGGACGTGGAAAAGGGAAATTTCCAGTGACTGAGTACAGTAGATTAAAGATTAAGTGATGGAGGTCTGAATGAAGAACCTGGAGTTCTTGCTGTATTGCAAAAGCTTTAAATAGCGTCTGATATTTAAAACGGACTCTTTTGTTCATGCAGGAGCTAGAACTCCTACAGCAATTCATTATGATAGGCTCTACGGAGAGAGGAGGCCTTGACAGCGCTGCTCACTGGTATTATAATATGCAAGTGCTGCGTATTTTGGGTTGTTGCTGTATTCAAACAAGAAAACTACATTATTTCACATTTTAAGAAAAAGTGCTGAGTTTTTATAACAAATTTCAAGGGCTTAAAATTTGTAGAGCTTGCTTTTGTACATCTATGTAAATAGGCAGTTTATCTGTAGTGTATACTATGCTATAAAATGATTTGATGATTTTGAATTTGTATGTGTGCTACTCTAATACCAACTCCATGTTAACAAATGCAGGCAGAATAATATTTAGACATCAGACTTTTTTGCATTATTATAGTGCTGGTTGGCTGGCATCTTATCTTGGATGTTGCTTGGATGTCAAAATCATAATAAAAACCTTTCAGTCAGAAACACACACACAAAAAGGTTTATCCACATATGGATTTAGCCTCAGCTGACTCATGAGGCTCTTATTTCACAGTTGGAATTGAATACATAATTTTTCAGGAATATGTGATTCTAAACGTGTCTATCACAATGAACATATAATTTTATAATTAATTATTGCCAAAAGAAAAAAAATAGTACACAGTGGTCAGATATTTTTTGCAGTTAACAATTTACAGAGAGAAAACTACATGAGTACTACAAAATCTAGAGTGTGACCAGGAAATCACAGTGTGTGAAAGTATTTGCATTTAAAAATCCTAAGCTCAGTGGTTTCAGAGGTAAAAAAAAAAAAAAAAAAAACAAAAAACAGGACAACTAATTCGACAGCTTTAGGTCTGTAAGCCTGGATTCTGCTGTAAGGATCTTACAGTGGTTCAAGACGGTTCATGACAGACTTCAAAGAATTTAAGATCAATAGAGTCCTATGTGTCAAAGTATAATGAATCTCAATTGCAAGGTTGTTTTAATTGATTATTATTGTCAAACGATTTTCATCAAAAAGACAGTGAAAGCCTATTTTGTCATGGCCAGTATGATCTGGTATATGGTATATCATTTTCACATAAGACATCAAAAAAAAAAAAAAACTGCTCCTTTACACAGGAGTGGTCAAGAATTCAAGTCAGGGCCATGAAACACAGTATGCATTATGCAAGAATGCCAGTAATTTAGTAAACACAAACTATATTAACATTCATTTTCATATTTATATATCTGATTTTTTAGAGCCTTAATGTTTTGTTTGTTGTATCAATATAACTGATCCCATTGCAGCTGGGAATTTTAAAAAGCGTATTGTTATATTATAAGGAGGTTGGCATTCAGTCCCTGTATCTTTTCCTCCAGTCACAGTGATGTTGAAGCAAAATGTTCTTAGAAACCTTTGATATAAGTTTCCTGTGGCAAATAAGAAGGTTATGCAAATATGGATGAATGGCTGGTGAAAATTTTTGGCTCCATGCAGGGATAGGGACATGTGACCTCGCTGCTGCTCTCAGGATAGCTTAAAGGCCTCACACAGTGATGGTGGTTTCACTGAGCCTCTCACCCCATGCAAATGTAAAATGCAAACTGAATGCATAAGATGCCTGTGCTCTCCTTTGGGAGACATTATTTCAAAATGCGGGAGGTTTTTTTTCTGCTATGCTTGCAGTATGAGTTTATGACTGTCGGTCTGTGTGTCATTCAGAAAAAAATCCATTAACAAAGACATAGCTCTCCAATATGATGATTTCTTCCCTTTGAAAACATGAGTAATGTTTTTCAAGGGAAATATTGATTGTTTATTTGTCATACTGAATAATAAGTGAACACACGTCAGTTAATTTTTAGGATCCTGGTAGATAACATGCTAAGCTAATACTATAACTGTAGCTGAACAGGGTACATTGACAGTGGTTGTTACCGTGACCGTATTTTGGTTTACTATTTGGTTGCTGCTACATTCCTGTGATTGCCATGGGCTACAGTCGTACTCGAGGGAGAGTGAGCAGTTCCGCTTTGGTTGCTCTGTTGAAACAGAGCAGGCTGCATTGCCTCAGGTAGGGAAGCATGGTAGTGCATTTGCATTTCCTTAACATCCTTATTGGCATAACTACGTAGAGATCTGTGAAAGGCATGTCATGACTGTTTCAATGACTATTCTGACAGTTAAAGCCTCACTTAATCTATAACAGTTTTCTGGAGAGTTTTCTCAAATTGAGTGCAGCATTTTGTCTTTTGTCATTGTGACCCATTTTGCTTATCAGCACACTGTACTAATAGACTTTCGACATGATGGATCAATGGATGAAAAGACTGTCAGATAACTAGATATCAAATATGTTTCCATATAATATGTGAATTATGAATTAACAAAGATAACAAGCATGCATTGCGGAGCCTGATTGGTTTGGGAGTTTCAAGTGTTTTTAAAGGCTTCTGATGAAGTATGCTTAGTTTGCAGATCTGATGTGTGACCCAGTTATGAGCGAAATTATTCTGGATTTACAGTGGGTTTTAATGCATCACAAAATGAGCACAGTGTGGTATTTACTGTTTACTGCTCAGCAAGATCACCGTTTTAATATTCTCTGCAGAAATGCAATATTTAAATGAATTAATTTCACAGCAGTTTTAATCATCTGAAACCTCTATTTCCTAATTGTCCCTTTCCTTCAAAGATCTTTGAAGTGATCTTTATGTTGTGTCTCTTAATGTCAGATCTTGTAACTCTGATCATTTCTAAGGCACTCTAGATGCAAAGCACTGCCAACACCTCTTGTAGGTAAAATGAGAAAGGAAATTGCAATGGAGTCTGTCCCTTTCCCCAGGGACAATAAAGCCATGCAGAGCGTACTTGTCTGAAACTCCTTTTGAATACAATTGTTGAGAATAGCTTCATCTTTACTCCTCACCTCAATCAGCTATACTTAACATATTCACATCTTCATGACAAATTTCCACCTCTTGAAATGAAAATTGTTTACATATGATATACATGAAAAGGCATCTACATTTCTGTTCAAGGACCAAACACAATTAAAAAAAAAAGTGCTTTTCAAAGGATGCTGCTTAATGTATTGTTGTCCTCATAATTACATGAGCCTTAGGCTTCTTTCATCTTTTACACATGGTACACACTTCATCAGCGTATGATTATTTTGTTAGTTACCTGTGTTTAACAGGACTTTGTTATGGGAAAATCTTTTATGTACAGTGTATAGAGGGTTTTCCATACACTGTAGATATAATTAAACTTAGATAAACTACAATGCAATGCTACTACTAATAATAATAATAACAATAATAATAGTAATAGAAATAATGATTATGCTGAACTGATATTTAGTAGGTACTTTATGATATTTCTTTCATAGAATCACTGCCCATTCACTGACAAAGATCTACAATTAAAGCAAAAGATCTGCAGTTACAGCAAAAGAGAATGTGAATGTTTTGGTCAGTTTTGCAGATACTGTAATTCTAACAACATTAAAGAGAAAAATCTCTAATCTTCATCTAATCTCTAATCTGTAGTTGCCCCTTATGATGTCCTATTATTGTCCTTCTTCTTGTAGAAAACCCTCTATCATAGTTTAAGATCTTATCTACTATATTCATTGGGCTACATCAGTCCATTTTGTCACTATGCACATAGGCTCTTTTTCATTCTCACTGAAAATGTTTTAACATTTCTTAAATCTCAAGTTAGTCCAAGATCCACCTACAGAGTTTTTAGTGTCAACAGCTAACCCATCTTATTTCAGTCTTGTTTTATGTCTTAGGTTTCCACTGTGCCCCCTTAAAATCTTATCACATTCTCCATTTTACAGTATATGATATTATTATATTATTTAGTATATTACTTACAATAAATCAAAAAGATCTTGAGCTAGAAATGTACAAAATGTTCCATTAGAGAGCCAAATCAAACCAACTAGCTTGATTTGGGTCATGAGAAATAGGGTAGATGATGCTGAGGAACCATAGGTCCAAAAGGGTTTTTATTCATACATGTATGCAACCACCTACTCTTTGGTAAAAACATAAATAAAATTGTTGAAAAGCAATGGAATGTTGTTTCTGTAAACCCTGTGTGTAAAATACTCTTCTTTGACCCTCATCTTTTCTCTCACCACAGAGCAAAGAATACAGGAGATTATCTTGTACATACAGACTCTTCCGCCTCCTCTTCCACCCAGAGGACTTTAGATAGAATGACCATCTTTTTTTTTTTTTTCTTGTTGCAATGGATTTAAGAATTCAAAGAAAACCAACACATTCAGCAATCACACCACGGGCAAAACATACAGCATCATGCAATGTTTAGGATGCACATCTGTTGGTGTGATTTAGTAACACTTATTCTGATTTGTCATCAGTACAGGGGGAAAACAAGTTGACTTGTTACAACATGCGTCTTCAAATCCATACATGCAATGTTCAGAAATTTTAAATCTGTAGTCTGTAATCTGTAGAATACAGTAGAACTGGTGGCTCTGATCAAAAAACAGGTCAGACTTCAAATAGATCTTCTACAAAAGAACATCACACACAGACGGTATGAATTTATTTGTATTTTTTGACTAGTTTTCTGTAAGAGCTTACTGTAGTCCTTCCATTTAACATAGCTGTTTTGTTTTTATTGTTAATTTATTTATTCTTCTATGCTCTTACCAAGCATTTTTATTAGGAACACCTGCACATGTGCTTACTTGTGCACCTATCCAGTCAGCCAGTCACGGGAAAGCAATGCAGTTCATCAACCTATATAGTTATACTCAGGAGCTTGAGTTAATATTGTGAAAAATTGTGATCTCAGTAACTTTAACCATGGCATGATTGTTGGGCCAGATGGGCTGATATATTTTTTTTTTGTTTCTGAAACCACTAATCCCCTGGGATTTACATGTGCAACAGTCTCTGGAGTTTAATCAGAATTTTATGAACAGCAAAAGAAATCCAGAGAACAGCAGTTTTTTAAATAGAATCGCTGAGTGAAATCAGTAAAGTGGCAAAATTTGTTAAAGTTTACATGACTCCAGTAACTCAGATACCACGTAACCATAATTCACAACACACCAAAGCTTGAGCTGAATGGGATACAACAGCAGAAAGCAATACTGGGTTACACTGCTTTACAGAAGAACAAAGTTCTGAGACTGGAAAATCATAACCTCGTCTGATAAAGTCATTTGTAAAGCCTGGATTTAGTGCAAACCCGGTAGCAATCCTTGTAAACTGTGATCAAATTTTGCCAAGCAGTTTTGATCAAATTCACCATCTTACTTTACCATGGTAGTATGGGCCAGAAGTTAATTAAGATACATCATCTCGAAGATGTTAATGTGTATAAAATTTTGCTGATATATTTTACTCAAAACATGAATCTGAACCTTGTGAAGGGGCTAGATGAAAAGTCAAGACACCACCAAAAAACAAAAAGGATTAGAGACCATGAAGATCTGATCTGAAAAGGCCAGTCTATGTAGAAGATGTGATATTTCTCAGAAAGTGTTATGGCACTACAAAAAAGTCACGGGATCACCAAAATCTAATATATTTTAATCTAAAACAAAGTGATGAAGCAACAGGACAGCTGTTCCTCCAAACAACCATCCATCCAGCCTCCATGATGACTAAAGAAGACTATTTTGTGACATGTTTTCTTTCATTTATTTCACCATTGTATTGGGATGTGTTAGTGGAGTTCTGTTACTTTCTGTTAAGTGAATTAAGATCACTTTGAGACTTGCAATTCTGATGTGCTTGCGCATTTTCCTAAAAACAATCCATCAATTGATTTTGTGAGTTCCCCACTTCTGAGCTATGACTAGTCCCATGCCTAAAAATCCTCCAAAGGAGTAATTAGCTAGAGACCCCTACCAACACCCCAATTATCTTATCAATTAAATTTCTTAAAGCAAGTGAGGAGTTAATTAGGGAAATGTCTACATTGGTAAGATGCACTAACTCAAAGCTGTCAACCCCACAAGTGATGATGCTGTTTAGTGGGCTTTTCACCCCACCCCCAGAGGGTCTGGACCATCATCTTGTCTCTGTCGCCCCTAATGGAATCCCTTTCTAAATCCACTGCTGTCCCCTCTGCTGCTCAACTAAGCCTCAATGAGTAAAATCATGATAAAATCAATAGAAGCTCACATTGAGCAGATTTTCCCAGAATGTGTGCACATGAAGAAATGTGGTGGTGTTTTCTAAAATCCAGCTGCATAATCATATTTATTGATTTGAACTTTGCATCCCTGACGACTTGCCTTTTTTCCAAGTAATCTCTAATAATTGTCCAAGGTCTATCATCTACACGGTCACAGTCAGATACTGTCACAGTTGCCCGTTCCATTGCCAATAAGTCCATAAAATCTTCCAGCCAGATATCAGCACTGAAACAATTTAACTTCCTCTGTTTCCAGTTTATCAATATTATTATTTATTTGTGACTGACAGGAAGGCTAATGCAGCAATTCGCTGCATAAGAGGTGATTGCAAGTTATCTATTCTCTTACCAAGCAAGCACGTTAGAGGGCATTCAGGCAACTGTAGGTCAAAAATAAAATTCAGTTGTGCAATAATGTTCTTTCAAAAACTTTCTCACTGGGGAGCAGTGCCATAACAGGTGGGATAACGTCCCTGCCTCTCCACAGCAATGCCAACACAAATGAGAAAGGGAGGGGTCCATTTTGTTCAATCTGTTTGGTGTAATGAAGGCTCTAAGTAAGACTTTAAATTAAATAGTTTTATATCTCACACATTTAGCAGATTCCATTGTGATTTTTGAAATAGATTCCCACTGAGCTTTAGCCATGGAAACACGCAGATCCTTCTCCCATTGATGTTTTACATGGCTTAGGATGTCAGGAGAGGCCAGGGACAACCGTTTATACAAAGATAAAATTACTCTCTTACCTTTGGCAGTTTTCTTAAACTTTTTGTCTAGATCCTTATTATACCCAGTGTTACCATTTTTTAATATATGTACCCTCAAAATGGATCTCAGCTGTGCATGAAATAAAAACTCTGTATTACTGATGCCAAATGATTTGTTTTGTTTTTAATTCATTAAAGGATATCATTGCCGCATCTTTGACAATCTGGCCTAGTTCATTCATGCCCTTATATTTCCAACAATTATTAGACAGTGTTCTGCCCCCTGCTGTAAATAGAGAATAATAACTTATAATCATTATTTGATAAATTTAAAGAACAGAACTGTTCATTTGTGAGTGGTCCTTTACTGGTTTAGGCAGTAAAGAGATTATAGCTTGGGATATACTATGTGGCATAGAGTGATTAGTTATTATATCATTAAATAACAATTTAAGAAAGGAGACTAAATCTTGTTGAAAACATTTATAAAACTCAATTGTGTACCCATCATTGCCTGATGATTTCCCTGTCGAGAGAGATTTTAAAGCAGAAATGATCTCAGATTCAGTAACAGGTGTCTCCAGACTAACTCTCTCCTCCTCTTTTAAATGTGGTAGAGAAACGTCCTTAAAAAAGAACCCCTGTTGACCTTTAATCATTGTAAGCTTTAGCTATCACAACTCTCAGCTGATACACTGCATGTTCTCTCTTTGGCATTGACTAGCGTGATTTGAATGGAGAGTCCAAGGCTGGATCAGTCAGTCCTGAATGAATCAGGACTTTATTGAGCTCGCAATCGACTGATTCAAGGATAAAATAGTTTGGCTATATATCTTTCACTGTTTGTGACCAGTGGAAGAACAGTTAAGCTATAAATGAAAAATGATGAAAAGGTTTGGGGATAAGACTCAATATTCATGCTGTTTGGAACTTTTGTTTAGGATATAATTCTAAAGGAGTTAGGGATACAGAAAGAATTTTTTGCTTGTAACATAGGTGGTATTAAGCTCTAAGAGTTGACTCTTTCTCTTCGACAAAGTATACACAAACAGCACCAGTATACTGTATATTTAATCTGTGCCTTGTCATTTTCCAAGTGAATCGAATATAGAACCTGAAATTGAATGTCATTCTTTGAGCAGAATTGCTAAAGCGGGTAGCAGTGTTTGTATTACATTCCCGTTTGACCTAGAATTCAGGAATTCATACTCACAATTTATGACTTTTGTGTACTCAGCAGATTTTCAGTCATGATACGTTTAACATTCCATACAAAGAATATATTTAAAATGAAATAAAAAACATTAATAACCAAAAGTTGCATGACCATCACAAAATGTGCAGAACTCGTACTTTATAAATCTAATTGGATGTATTTATTTAAGATTTTCTAAGAAAATCATGCCTGTTGCTTATAGTTTTAAAAGACACAAAAGGACTGTTATTCCTTCTCTAGAGTATATCAGTAAGCACACTAGAATGTCAAAAGACCTGTGCAAGTACACATTTTACATTTATCATAGACAAAGACTCAAATAACCTACCCTTCGAACTCAGGGCCAGTTACACAATGTCTTCTGTTGCCCCCACCTCGCTATCTTTGTGCCTTTCATCCCATCCTCTTGGAGAGGGACAGCGGATTTTCTTTCTTCTGCTCCTCGGCCTCTCTGTTTGATCTCTGTAATTCAGCTAATGAGGCTGGGCCTCTGGCAGGCAGCTGGCATACACACTAAAGGCAGCAGCACCAAAATGTACCCCTAGATTTCAGTTAGCTGCATAGCGCCACCCTGTCTTAGTCAGCGGCCCACTATGAAACATCCAGGGGCCCATAAAATAATGTGAAAAAATCACACCTAATTACCTGCTGTTTGAAAATCAGCAGAATTTAGAAATAATAGAATTTAGGTCAGCTTGATCTCAATAGTAAAACTACGTTGAACATATTAAGATGATGCTGGCAGTCATTTTACTCTTAATTTTTTACATATTAAGAGTATGCAGTGATTAATCTTGTTTTGCCAGGACTAGGCCATTTGCTTCGCATGATGAAGTAGTGCTGAAATGTTTCCCCCTGTAAAGAATGATTTTCATTGCATTGAATTTTTCAGTGCACAGTCAATCGTCTTATTGGTCACGCCCCTGTTATCAAATTGGTGATGTCCCCATCAATTCAACTTTGGCACATGTCAGCAGCAACCTACATTCTCTGAAAAAACAGAAGTTATTTGTAGTGTGGAATATGAAATGTGCCAGACAGATTTGTCTCTGGAGTGCTTGGGAGGACTGGGGAACATCTGAGTCAGCGGTCTTTGAGGCAAATGCAAACCTCTCAAAAATGCTAATCTTTGATTTCTTCCAGATTAGTGGGACTCAAGCTGAGCTGTAGATGCGGAAACAGAAGTAGCTGGCGGCCATTCCGTATGTGTCTCCAAAGCATCTGATTAAATAAAAGCCTGAAGCTGTATCCTCTTGTTGTTAGTCTTAAGAAAAGGACAGCCCCTGCTGATATTTTCAAAGACATTTTTTTCTCACCTTGTTTTGTATCATGAATATTTTGATGTAGATTATATCTAAATCCAGACAAATCTCACAGACTTTGGAGTAGAAGCTGATCATGTCAGATGGAATCATAAATGCAGTCCACACTGTGATTTAACAGTGAGTAGCTATGCTTTGAACAATATTCAAAGAAGTCTTGTTGGCACCTGTTCTGCATAGTTTCATTTTCCAGTTGCATAACTACACTCCAAATACAAATAATTGCAAATACTCACAGAGATGCAAATAAATAGCATGACCATGAATGGGTAAATGGTGACATGCTATTAATGCCATAACTGTTTTCTGTAGTAGCCATCTGACCTGAGGTTTGTTCACTCAAAGTGAAAGCTTCCAGCCTCTTTGGAGTGAGGATATAGGAGCCATGTCTGCTCCGTGCCCTGCATGAATGCCATGTCCCGGAGCCAGGCACAGATGGCATGAAAGAAACCCTGAACTGTAGAGAAAAACCCAAGGCATCCACCTGGGGGCTCACAGGGTGGCACCATGGTGGAACAAACTCAATGTTCACACCACCAGGATCCAGCTCAGCTACAACTCGGGGCTTTTTGAGTTCACAAATAGCACTTTCTGCTTTACTTTCTCTGCTGTGAATAGTAAGACCACAGGAAATATGGAATTTGCTGGACGTGAGTCAGCATATACGACATTCTGCAATTTAAGTTCCTGAATATTTAAAATGATCAACAAAGCATTCACAGGTGCAGCAAAGAGGTACAAGCAGCCCTCAGCATGATCACAATGTTCTCGCATAAATTCATCCAAAAGTACACAAAGTTGGCTAAAAGAAAAAGTTTTAATTAATGAAGTCATTCATTTGTTTAATCAGACATGACACAGTGGTCTGTATTTACATATTTATTCAACTGAGAAAACATTATGGCAGAGCCCTCAGCACAAATGTCATCAAAAGCAGAAATTTGAAATTCCAATTCACTGCATGAGAGACATTACCAAAGGGAGTAAAATGGAAGTGGGGAGCAACAAATAGATAATCTGGCTAAGCATTTACTCAGCATTTTGCTGCAAGTCTCAGATGACATCAATCTTGGTAGGTGGAGACTTCACTCAGGTGTGTAATTGTAGAAATGAGGTCCAGATCAGACAGAAAACAAAGAATGTTTGATCAGAAAGAGGATGAAGTACAGTGCAAGTTCCTTTCATGCAGTGCAATCGTAATATATAGCTTAAATACTGTAGCTTAAAATTAATCATTTTATCATTGTTTGCTTTGAATCCTAAATTAGTCTTCAATTTGTGTAAATGAAGGACTTTCCAGCTTTAAACAAAATTATCTACTGCAGTGTTTAAAGAACTTGGATGTAGTATATATGGAGATGCTCCAGCCAATTTGCAAAAGCTCTGATATATTGCAGTGCCCCTGAAACAAGTCACAGTATTTTACTGTTTGGCATTGACATTTCAAGTGAACAGTGAAGGGCAGTGCATCATCTGAAAATTTGGAAATAAAAGGTACTTTTGTAACATGTTAAAAAATGTAGTGTTGCATAGTGATGACAGGGTTAATCATGGAGTAAGGCCTGAAGTAAGGGTGTGTTGTTGCCTGTGCAAAGTCAAATGTCATGTTAAGTCCTATATCCACAAGCTTGCAAAACTAATTGAAGACCCTATTTAGAAGACAGTTAGCTTTAACACAGCTGGGGATTTGTGAGTATTCTCACACTTTGTGTTTTTTCCCTAAACAACTCCAGAAAAGGAGGTCTAGCTCCTATCAAGGAATTTGGCTCCAGAGCCAAAGCCAGTGCACAGAGGTGCCTCTAACTGTCTCGCTGATACCACTAAACCTCCTGCACAAACCGTGGCTCCCTCCCGAGAGATGACACAGCCAAGCCCAGTGGTATAGGCCTGGCAATGCTCCCAGAGGGAGTCGCTGCTCCTAATCCAACAAAGTGAACTTTATAAGTTTCACAAAGGAAGGGTTTATTGCAGGGCTGTTGGTGTGGATTGTATAAGACTGTAGATATATATTATAAATTAGTAACCCTATCTAGATAGTCCTAGAGTTTATTTCCCACACTATATACTGTTTAAATCAAAGCAACTACAGCTTTGATCATCTCATTATTCAAACGGGGTCTCTTATTTTGAAGAACATGATTTTTAGTTATGCTTGCAGTAAAGCTGAACTGTTCGGTGGATTGGCACAAAATTTGGCAAAGCCAGTCATGGCTAAAGGTTGATGAATTCTATACTGACTGCTCATATCCTGACTTTTGTTTGGTTTTGGATAAAATGTCTCAAAAATTATGGATAATTAATGGATCGTCTCTCTATTGCATCATATTTAATCAACATGAGCATGCAAGCAGTGTTGTTTTTATGTTAGCATGCTGATGTCAGCATTTAGCTCAAGCACAGCTTCACAGAGCGGCTATCATGGCTGTCCTCTTTAATTCTCTTCATCCTTCTTTTTAATTTTCAAAGCTGTTTTGAAGTCTCAAATTTTGAGTTGGGTCATGTTTTGTACTCTCACTTTGTATTGTACAGGAGAACCTGTCCTTGTACCCCTCCATCAGTGTGTCTCTGCAAAAACGTCACAGATGGGTTCAGTATGTCTGCACATTTATCAAGCTCACTGGTGACAGTCTTTTTAATGCAAATTCTGAAATGTAATTAAATTGAATTGATGGAGTTTGGGGTTGCTGCAGAGCCAGTGGTTGTGGGTATGTAGGCGTGAAGAGCCAACCATACATGGCCCCGCAATAATGAGTTGGAGCAGGCCATCAGTGGGTGTGGTGTGAAAGTGCTGAGCAGGGAAAGTGAAGGTGAGCCCCACAGGACTCATTTGAGAGGAACGTGGTGCTGAGAGCAGCTCAGAAGCCACACAAAAAAAAATCACAATTATACATAATTACAGCTTGAAAACTGTGGGCAAAGGGGCTCTTTATCTGCCTATATTGGCTCAGCACTCCACTGTGCCTCTAATTGCTGCTCTCTTACTTGTGCATATCACTTTCTGCGCCAGTTGCCATATACTGTAGTCAGTATTCTCTCAGTATTCTACTCAGTATTCTCATCAGTATTCTCTACTGCTTTGAACATTAAACACATTTAAAATGACAAGCTTTGACAATGTTGTTTGCCCACAGCTGACAGTCATTTTTCCTTATCGATCCTAAGTGTACAAGGCATGTGCTGCACAATATACATCCGTATCCAGCTGTTTAGTTTTGTCTACATTTAGAATAGAGCAGTGTGTGTTCATGAAAAGGACTTTAATTCCTACTGCAAGCACTCATGCTAAAAATGTCCACCTTTACATCTCCACATAGCACTTTAGGCAAAGCCATCTGTCACGGTGACCACAAGGGTTAAACTCTAAGGACATACATGGACATATTTTGCACATTAAATAAATGGCAAGAAACTTTGAAGCTCCATACAGTCCGGTTGTCACATAGCCGTTACCTTACTTGTGGGCCATTTCAGCTCCTTTTGTTAGTTTTTTATTTTGCTACTTAGACCTCACCTTCACCTATTGTTTGACAAACAAACATGAATACATTCACATAATCAAAAAAAAGTGATTTTGACTTCTTTTTTTTTAATCTCCATTTATCTCTTCTGGTTTCTTGTGAAGTACCTTGTGACAGACTTGTAAAAAGGATTTTATGAATTAATCTGATCTGACTGTTACTCAGTGAAGCTCATTATGTAAAGTGGTGATCAGCTTTGCTGTGACTGTGGCAATCATCTAGATATGTTTTCAGCTACTATTTTAGTGAAAAAAAGGCTGTTTTAATGAATGGGGGTAAAATCTATGATTGCTTATCATTTTCATAAATAATCAGAGTAAGTTATGACGGTGAACTCTAGAAGCAAAATATCTTGATAAAGTCTCTTTGTGGATGTTTGTCAGGTTTTGTCATGTTTGACTGGTTGGCAGGACATTGAAAGAAGTGAGTAAATAAATAATCTTAAAAAGTTTATAATAGATTCATGTTTGACATATATTTGGTCATATTTAATCATTATTTAATTATTTAAATGTTACTTTTTGAGGGGACGGGGACAGGGGAGGAATATATATATATATAAGCATTGTGCTAAATTACAGAGAAACAGAAAAGTGTAATATTAAGTATTTAAAATAAGTTTTACTAATGCAAGCACAAAGCAAGTTTAATGTTTCAGCACAACTAGGTGAGTGTACATTTTGTTCATATATTACAAAAAGTCATACAAATTATGAACTCTAAATACAAATGTAATCATTTGTGATGACATATAAGAGCAGATCTAATGTTCAAATAAAGTGCTTGACCAAGAGTGCTGAAGAAGTCAGCTGGACTGTTGTGACCATTTTACTGTGTTTATATCTTTTATCAGAAGGCAAAAATGCATGTATTCGTAATGTAGAGTTGTTCCCTCCACATAAAATATGTGTCAGTCGTTTTCCTTAGATCATGTCTTTACAAAAAAGACACAGAAGTCTGTTTTTCTGCCATGTATTCCACACTTTACCTGAGTTCTGTGTAGGTTGGCATCTACTCCTGACTCCTGTTGTTTAAACCATTTCTAGCACCCATTCTTAATTATATTACATAAACATTTTTTTAACACACACAAGTGTTGATAATAAAGGTGGGCAACGTTCACTGTGATTATGTATTTTATGGTAAGTTGGCCTAATTCTCAGAGTCCTGTGATACGAATTGGACGTGTGTAACTGTCGATGATGATCATTGACCCCATTAGGGCTGTCACATTTTTGTTTTTCACATATATAAGTATCTAAAACAGGAAATTAAAAATGCTACAAATATCTTGGTCACCTATTTAAAACATCAGTGATGACACGAAGCATGAAATGCAATCCTTTGGTGTTCTCCTCCTTGTTGTTCATCAGCGTTTAAGTCCAACACTTATCCCTCCCAAATCTCTGCATTAGTCAGATTTCTCACTTCTTGGATCAAACATTTTATTTGAATTTAAATCAAGTATACCTTCTAGTTTCTAAAATTTGGAAATATTTTTCTTCTTACTTCAATAGTTGGCAGTTGTGATGTTTTCTGACAAATCATTTTTCTAGTCACAACATTTTATGTGTTGTGTGTTTCTTTTTGATATACCATGTGGATTCTTAATGAGAATTACATTTACACTCCAACACAACAACATGCTATCAACACACCATTGCAGTGCTAGGGAAATAGATAACAGTTCCCTCTTAAGTTTATACATAAACATAAGTGACTGCTGTGTGATGGTACAGTGCATAGTTTGAAATATTTATTCAAGCCCATTTCATTCAGCCACTTGATAAACTGTGAGTGTGTGCGCGTGTGTTATCATTGATGTACTTTCTTTATCCACCCTATTGATATCTGACTTATTACTTTTCTTATTTATCAGATTTTTTTTCCCTTTGGTCTCGCTTTGTCATTGTTTTCCCTGTGTCTAATGTTACCCTGACCCATTTGCTCCCTCCACAGCAAAATCCAATATTTGCGGATACGCTCTCTGCCTCAGTCTCTGTAAATATGTTTTCAAAATCCCATTGATGTTTTTTTTTCCTCCCTGTGCAAATGGAGGACTTGTAATTAGATTGATTATTTTAATATGTATATACAGAATTAAACCCCCCTGCATAAGAAACTCATATTTAGAAGTCATGAGCCATATTAAAGAGTTTCTTATTTCTGTGACATGCACGCAGACCTCATGGACGCCTATTTCTACCAAATACAGACTTACCATTATGCATTCAGCAATGGTGAATAAATAATATGCGTGCCTTTGGTCTCTGTTCCCCTTCTGATCAGAGAGTGTTAGTGACATAAATCCATCTGTTGCTTGATGGAAGAAAATGTAAATCTTGGACCTCTTTGCATATCATGTCTAATTGGCCTCAGTCTTCAAAACAGCAGTGGCTTTAGATGAATCTTTATTAGATAGATAGTCAGGTCCTCTCATGTAATAAACCTCTGTCATATCCTAAATAGAAAGCATGATCTCACCACACCCCTTAAAATTTAACAATAAAGTACTATCCCGTGGAACCAGATACCACAGTCAGTATATTCCCATTCATGTATTGTTCCATTCAAGTAGGAGTGAGCAGACCAAAGATTAACTAATATCAATTGAAAAAAATGGTAAATTGCAATTTAAAGTCTCGAAAGACATGAAAGATATAAAAAATACAAGTTTGTTTTTGCACTAGTCTTACCTGAAATAGTAAGGCCTCTGTGAATGTATTTTAAATAAAGTATATGCATTTACTGCACAAATGTGATTTTGAATGAATATTTTTCCCCATATGATAACCATTGGGTTATTCCGCTGGGTGTTTAGAATCTAGAATTTCTTTTTAAGATATATTTTTGGCCATTTGCCTTTGTTGACAGGTGACTGAAGATAGACAGGAAGGTGAGGGAATGACACTCAGAAATGATCGGCACAGCCGGGATTTGAACTGGCGATCGCTGCACGGCTTATGTGCTGAAGTGGTGCGGCCTAACAACTTGGCTATTTGGGCCCTCTGACTTTAGCATTTCTAATGGTATTTGTCATCACAACATCTTACAAATTTCAGTACTGTAAGGAAAGACCTCAGCATCATCAAACATTGTCCTCTTTTGCACCCGAGAGTGTAATATCACCTCACTCTTCTTCTTCAGAGAGCAGAAGCTATAGTCATAACATTTCATGTTAAATCACTCAAACTGTCTCATTCCTCACAAACCGCCTCCATTGTCTAGCATCTAACTTTATGTCAGTTGATTCTTTCTTTACATCTGTCACTGCTCTGATGTCACATCTTTGACAGCTTAACTATTCATACTTGTTTGAATCTGTTTTGGTTCCTCCACCACATTAACATGACTAAAATGTGTTATGTTTATGCCTGTTAATTTCCAACAGTATGCCTTGAAGCACCACAGTACAAAATTTGTGATCGTGTTTTTGAACCAAACAAACGCACACCTGAATCATTCAGGCTGAAACAAGTAATTTATGATTGACATTTGTGCATAATTTGGGTGAATTCTACTTGTAACACACACATAATACACACTTCTCCTACAGAAAGATAAGCAATATCAAAAAGTTTTGTGTTGTGTACAGATAATGTGAAACAATCAAAGTGTCTGAATTGAGGAATAAAGTTATAATTCCTCAGTGGTTGTCATAATATTTTTTAGCAACATCTGTGTATTAAGACAGACAAGTCAGGGCCTATCAACAGTATTTTTTCATTAATTTTACAATCATAACTTTTTTTTGAGAACACCTTAATTCTAATGTCTGTCATAACATTGTAATTATGTCTAGTCTTGGTCCTCAGACCAGCCTGGGTGCATACAGTGGTTGATCCCAGGTCTCCTGCAGGGAGTTTCCCATCTCCTTATCACTTTCAGACTGCTCAAGCAGGGGGAGCTGGGAAATCTAATATTCCGCTTCATGGTTATGGAACAGACTTGGCCAGTGCTCATGGTTTAGCAGTCTTTAATTGCATCAGGGAAAACCATACAACGTACATTTTGTTCCCTAACTCCAACTCATCGAGCGTGATGTATATATTAGTGTAGGCAGGTGGGGGAGTCAGTGCAGCTACAGCTGTCAGCATTACTGTGAGGTATGGAAGATTGGAACTGTGGATCCCCACAGGTATAGAGATCTCATGTACACAACTGCATGTGTTATTATATAGCTTCTCCATCTTTATACAAGAAACATCATTTGGCTATGGCCTACAGATTGGAGCATGCAGTGGTCTTAAATAGATATATGTATATGAGAAGTATTTGTGACAATGAGATAATAAGTTGCATTACCAGCTGCTATGTGCAGTCAATAATAGACAAAAATATTGCACTGATTCAGCACTGTGTAAGCATGAATGTCTGTAACAGCATTCATGTGAAAGACATTTTTTCATCATATTCCATTGAGTAACAGCTGTGCTCTCTTCACCATTTTACAGAATGTGCAGTAAAAGGGTGAACTAATCTGCACCCACACATCTTGAAACAGCATTATGGCCCTTAAGAGGTTACAGGCCTGGTGAAAAGGATGGCTATCCATTTATGTGACTTTGTCAAGTGTTGCTTTGAATTTATTTATAGCCTATACTTAGAACTACTCACCAGGGTGAGTAGAAAGGGGAGGGGGCACAGTAAACAAATATATTGTCATTTTGGCACCAGTTGAAGAGCATTTGGTGTGGGGATCTTGAGTGGCAATTTTAAGAGCCAAGATCTTAATCATTTCTACCCATTTCCCCACCTGTGTTATGTAGCGTAAGTAGGGGTCAAGAGTGCACACTGCTGGGCAATGGTGAGCACTGAAATGCAAGTAGCCCCAAAGATGGTTAATGTGGATTGGGCTGAAGAGCCTCAGCATTTTTCATCATATTTTCTAAATCTGCCCCAAATCAACATATACTACCACTCCAAGTATAGGGGTCACCCAGAACATTTTTCATGAAAAGAACTAATGCTTTTAGTCATCAAATGAGTTGTAAAGTGAATAGAAAATACAGTCAGAAAGACACACTGACAAGGTTAGAAATAATGATTTTTACTTTAAATAATAATTGTGTCCTTCAAACTGTGCTTCTGTCAAAGAATTGTAATCTGCAGAAATTTCACCCCATGCTTCCTCCAGCTGCATACAAGTTCAATCGGTTTGATAGGAATTTCTTACACACCATACCGTCAAACTGATCTTACAATGGCTCAATAGGGTTGAGATCTCTGCACTACTCTGGTTACTCCATTATAGACAGAATACCCATAGATGGCTTCTTCTCTAAATAGTTCTTGCACAGGTTGCAAGAGCTGCACTTTGGGTCATTGTCCTTTTTTAGAAGGAAACTGGCTCCAATCAAGCCATGTCACAGGGTATGGCATGGCATTGCAAACCCAAGTGATAGTCTTCCCTGTTCAAGATTCCTTTCATCCTGTACAAATCTCACTTAATCACCACCAAAGCACCCTTACACCATTACATTTCTTTCACCACACTTAACAGATGGTGTCAAGCACTCCTCTCAAGTACTCTTCATTTTTTCATTTGTGCTATATCTCACAGTGTTCTTCTTTTTGATGTAAACACCTCAAAATTCATCTGCCCATTAACATTTTTCCAGTCTTTCCACCCTGCGTTCTTTTGCATCTTAATTTCTTCTTTTGATTGGCCAGTCTCAGACATGACTTTTCTCTTCAAATCTTTGTTGAAGTTGCTTCTTCCATGTTTACATTGACACTGGTGTTTTGTAGGTACCCTTTAATGAAGCTGCCAGTTGAGGGCCTGCGAGGCATCTCTTTCTCAAACTAGAGTCTTTTATGTAATTGTCTTCAGTTTGCACTGATGTGTGAAGGGAGTAGCACACGCCAATGTGTGAAGGGAGTAGCGCACAACGATGTATGAATATATTAATTTTTTATATCAGTTTCTCACATGGAATTGCCTTTATTTTTCAAAACAATAATAGTTTAACAAGTTTTAGAAGAAAGTTCTTCTTTGACCATTTTGTAGAAACAGTAAAACCCACAAACCCTGATGCTCCTGACACTTAACTAACCAAATGAAATGCTCTTTTAATCAGAACACCCATTTTCCTCACTGTTAACATTTAAACACACAAGGCTTTTTTTCTTGTAATTAGTTGGCCTTTTATAATAATAAACTTGCATTGGGTAACACGTGTTATGGTGAGACATGAGTGATGGTTGCTCATAATGGGTCCTCTGTACACCTACATAGATATTACCAAAAATCTTAGGTACTGTGGTACTCACAAAGGTACTCACTAAGTTACAGTAAGGAGATGAGGTAACGTGTGCTGACTTCATGAAGTGGAGTATCAGCACACCAATGTAAAATTACTGTGTCAGACCCAAAATCCATTGGTAAATGTGAAACACTTTTGTACAAAACATGCAACATGTGTGTATACAAACATACACATGAATAACACAGCACTCAAAATTACCACCAGTCACCTGGTCCAAGAAACTATCAGAGAACAACCTGCCCAAATCTAAATCTTGATGGAAGACAAGACCCTATGGCCCCCTAAGACTCTTGGCAGAAATCAAGAAAGCAGTCTTTTCTAATCAAATTTATTTTCACATAATTTCTCCTAATTTGGAATGTGCCACACTCTATGCACTGCGCCATTGCTGCTGCTAACTGCAATTGTTGGCCTGAAGAGAGTTTAGACTTAGCCATCTGCTACCTTCGTGACACACAGTGCCACCAGCTACTTCTTTTAATTTATCAGCAAACATCTTGAGTGAACTTTGAGCAGTACACAACAAAGATGGAGGTACTGCTATCCTGAATCAAACCTTAGCTCTTGGTGTTGGTGCATGGGAGGTTCATACCCATGTACCTGGCACTGCCCTTCATACTCTCTTAATCCATTTCTTTGGAAACTATGGGATGAGGGATACAGGACAGCACATTACAGAGCCAAAAACCACTGATGGACCATTAACTTTATTTCAAGGGGAATGGAGATATTGGAGACAAGAGCATTTGTTACTGAGTGGTCTCTGCCAATAAAAGGAGGTCAAACACTGCCAATCTGATGCAGTGTGAAATTCTGCAAACACCTGGAAGGCAGGAAGGCATCTGCTGTAACAATGGTGATGCGTAAAGACTAGTTCCCTTCCTCTCAGTCACTCCCACCTGTGGAAAGTTAACTGTAACCATCTGGGGAAAAACACCATAGCATTTTTCAGACTTCCAAGAGACACCCTAGTTTAAACACATGGAGAACAAGACTAGTGGAACCCCCTGGACTGACTGTCTAGTACAAACAATGCACATAGCAAGTAATGCTTCCCATTCTGCTGTTTGCTTGATATCTGAAAAAAAGCTAATGCTATTTTTATGATGTCATTGTTATTTCTCTCTGTCTTGCTGTTGGTCTGGGATGAACATTTTTAAGGTTATAGAGGGCCTAATGCACCATAGCTGAACTGCGAGTTCTCAGTGCCATGCAGGGTTAACACAAATGGGCAGACAGTGACATTTGTAGTCATCATTTGTAGTTGCAGGCAATTTAAAGTTGTCAAACCATCTCTCTCGAATGTTTTTGAATTATGGGAAGAAAACCACATGATTGTAGAGAGCAGAGAACTGGGGAGAGAAATAAAAGGCAGACCCTTACTGCCGAGAGGCGACAGCCATAACCTCTGAGTCACTGAGTTTTCACCGAGTCTTCCATTTCTGACAGTTATCGCCAGTGCCTTTATTTGATATATGTTATTTCCTAAGTCTTCACAATTGACTTGTGATTTATTTAAGTGCAAAATACCTGGGATGTTTCCCTGAATGCAGGTTTATCTCTAATTACAAGATGTCAAGATGCATATGCATGTCTTACTATAAAGTAGTTTGTTCCATCTATTATATGAGGACACAAGTGAGATACATTTAGTGAAGACTGTGAAGATACAAAGGAAACTCTACAAATGAACATTTATTGCACAATATGCAGCCTCCCTTCAACAATAAAGTGCATTGAACTCATGTAGAGTTTCTGTGTTGGCATAAGATCAATATACTGTGATATTAAATAGAGCAATAACTCAACAAATTAGCTACTTACACAAAAGGTCCACACTGTTTAAATTTTGAATGTTTTATGAATTTATTCAGGTTGCATTTGAGACATATCCTATCCAATTTCCACTGAAGCAGTTGCAAGCTAACATGGGTCTTTTGCCACACAGGATAATCTAGAGGATATAGATATAGTTTTTTGACAGGCAGGTTTATTATTCACTCTCAGCTGGCAAAATCTGGATAAGAAAAAATGAATGAAAATGCTGTCAACTTCCACACAAATGAGAGACCCTTTAATAACACTTTCTCTTGGACTTCTTTTGGCCAGAAGTAGACTTAGGGTGTTGTGGGCAGCTCCCAGGTATAGATGTAGTTGACAGTATAAATACAAAGCAGGCCACAGTTTGAAAATAGTAAGCATACTCAGCAAAATGTCACTGTATGGTATATATTAGATCACTGTACTGTGCACCCAGGCCCCTGTGTTTGTGTGTGAATACATATTAAATTCAGTCCTCAGATTTTTAAATAAGAACACAGGCCCAGTAAAGTGAAAGGTAAGTTTGATATGGATCTGTTGTTCACATAGAAAAGAAATAATGCTACAGAATGTTTTCATGGTGTGTTTACTTATATCTTACCGTGTGCCTCCATGACTGCATGCATTAAGTATTCAACATGAACTGGAACCATGATATTGTTAAGTGTCAGATAAGAACAGATGTTTAGTATGCAGTTTTATATTTCAATGTGGCTGCAGTCCTTCTTGTCTGGATATAGTTTTATCATCCTATTTCAATTATTAATTATTATCTACGGAACTGGCATGACATATGATCATGACAACATGAAAATGTAATGAAATATGTTTTACCTTATGCATTTCTTGCTTCTATAACACTGTTGGTCGCTAGCCGTTTTGCAAGGTACTGAAGCATGTCCACATTTGTGTGTAACTGAATATCAACACTGTACTGTATGTTTCTCACACTTGCACTGGTTGTAGATGACCCAGATAAAAAAAATATTCAGATTTTATGTACCCTACTCCAGGGCACTGAATTTTTCATCGTGTCATATGGTCTACACTCGTGCAGGCAAATGAGAAGACTAATAAGTGCTTTTCACTCCAGCCAGTATGTTAGTTCCCTACTGATAAGTAAAGGCATTAAGGCCTTACTTGGGTCTTCTCTAAGAGTAATCAGCAGTTTGGAAAAGCACTGTGTTTAGATGGACCCTATACTAGCACTGTGACAATCCTATTAAGAAAACAGTGTGTGCTGTTAGTGTGACGCAAATTGGCTACAAGTAGTCTGGCTGCTCTCCAGGCATGACTCAAGGTGACGGTGCAACACAAAGGCACAAAGTTACTGTCCAGATCAATATAGGCATATTGAAAGCATAGGACACCTAGCCATTTGTTTAATGTAGTACTCTGTAATGGAACTAAATAGAAGGAATAGTTGCACAAGGCAAAGTGAGGCAAGACCAACAGTGTATGATGTTTATATGCTGCTCAGGTAAGAACAAAAGAAACAGATCACAATCGTGTCTGATCTCATCCTTTAGCCAGATGTAAGATTCCCAGCAGACATAATCACTTCTCAGATATGTCATGAGAGAAAGGCTCAGTGGGCAGTAATAATGAAACTTGAACAAACTCACTTTGTTCCCAGAGCACTGCAGAAAGGAGATCGGAAACATAGATACACTTATATGTTGTATGTAAAAGGGGCAAAAATAAGTTAATAGACATAATGTACATTAAATTATATGGGTTTTTTGCAACACTGATGTATATCTCGTATTGTATGACAGCCTGTGAGCCTTCAAAGAAAAACCCCAGACACCTCAATAGCAGGAGAAAGAGTGCAGGGTGAAGAATGGTATCGTAGGTCAATGCTTGCGTCATGAAAAGAATTATAGTCCATATCTCTGGTGCTACGCTCATGTTCCCCTTTGTATTCAGTTCTTGTACCCTTTCTTTTATCTTTTAATGCAACCATTTGTCTCATTGTCTAAATCCTTGGCAGAAAAAAATAAGGTGGCATCCTGTTTCCTCACAAGAGTGAATAAACCATAGATTCTACTCAGACTCCTTCACCATGGCTTCATCTAATCCATTTGAAATCCATGTGTGTTAAGTCACTCGTCAAGTACACTCTATCCATTTGTCCTTAAAACCAATATGCAGGTTTAACAGAAGCATCCCTCAAGACAGTTCACCTTATTAGAGACTGTGTAATCCATCATTGGATTTTGACGAAACAAGGGTCTTTTTTTAGCCGCATCTGAGTGATACTTTGGCAAGTTGTTATGAACTTGGCTTACCAGTGTGGGAGGAGAGGCAGAGCAGAAGGCATGTCAGTAGCAATCAAGCAGTATAAAGTAATTTTGGTGTCAAGGTTTGCTGGCTTTTCCACTAAAATGACCTACCTATTCCTTTCAGGTCAAAAGTGCAATGGACAAAACATGTCATTGTCTGGTTTAGTGATGTGTCTATGCACAGACATTTTGAGTATCTCAACTTTATGCTATGCATGACGGGTTGGGTATTTTCACCGTCCTAATATAAAAAAACACACAACCCTCCCTCCTTCCTACACATGCTCGTGTGAAATGAATGATTGCCATCCAACCTTGACTTGCCAGTGTATGATTTGCTGAGGGAAGCCTTGTTCCCAGGGAGAAATGTCCTCGAAATTCACTGCCAACTGTTTTGCTATTCACCAAACAATTTACTGCATTAGTCTTTGGTTCATCTAGGATCACAAAAGCAGGACTGTATTATATCTCCTACAATAAGACGTTATCTTTTGCCCTCCACAGTTCATTCAAGGACTATATACAGTATTTTGCCTGATTTATCTTCTTTACATAGATAATCCACCACAGCAAGCATCATTTGCAAATCAAAGTTCTTGTATTACTTCACATTTTTCCCAAAGCTATGTTAGAGGTGCCATGAAGATGAAACTCATTCTTCATGTCCCAGTGATGAGACTCAGAGATTTTAGACTTGAAAACAAATTCTTACATTTACATGATTGTTGGGTCATTGTTATTAATTCATAAATTTGTGTATCTTTTGAGTTTTATATATTGTATTGCTTACAGAATTCATTACCTTTAAGTACTATTATGAGACAGTAGTATATGCAGTGTATAGGTAAAAAATAAAATTTGAACATCCATCAAGGGGATCAAATTACTTTCAATAATAAAGCTCTTTGTGAACAGAGACCACATTATTCACCTGTTCCACTTAAGTCACTGGATAAACTAATTGAAATGACACTGAATTTACATTACATTTGTGTCTATGTCATGTGATTTTATGGGCTGCCAAGACATACATATGCAATTTGCACTGGACTTTCCTCTGAAAAATGATTTATTATGTTTGTGTTTTAAAAGTTTGCTTGTTACCTTGTCCTTATAATTAAACTCAGTAGTAATTAGCTGAAGAATGAACTGACTCTGATAATCATTAAGTGTTGCCAGTCTTCCTCAATCAATACAATGAGGTTGTCTTTAGAATTTGACAAGCTCTCATTCTTGTGCAGCCACAGACACATATGATTGTTACTGGCCCTATTAACTGAGTTTGGATTTTCTACACATGCTTCGTCTGATTATTGTCAGTCTTATGACAGCATGAATGTGATTTGTAGGGGGAATTTAAATGAACTTGAATGCACCATATTGTTATTTGCAGTCTAAGCATCTGTATCTCCTTCATCTCTTAGTAGTGCAGAGTGGCCTCAAAGCAAATATTACTGAACTTTGTAGCATTACTGAAAACAGAGATATGAAAACCCCAGAAGCTGTGTATATTCATGAGGGATCATTTGCCATTTTACCTTAATTTTGATTAAAATGATTGACTGCATCAGTTACAGCTACAGAGAGCAACGTGACAAATGTCTGTCACATTTTAAAGAACGTTGCCGAGGGAAAGTTACCCTTCAGTGAGTTATAAATGGAGAGATGTTATGTGTCTACTGTATGTATGTAGATTGTGTTGCAATTGCAATGGCCTGCAGTTACATGAAGAGCAGTTTTGAAGGGAATAGGATTTGGCTTATCTTATCGTAACTGTGGTACTGAGGGAGGTAACAAGTAAAAATAATCAAAGAGATAACTTTTAAAGTGGCCATACATACTGTATATACATACATACAAAAGGGTAGATGTAAGTTTACAGCAAGAAGGTTCTGGGTGTCTGCAATAGACTGGCAAACTGTCCACAATGTTGCAGAATTTCACATTGAATTGGCTCCACCCTAATGACCCTCAGAGGATATGTGGTATAGCTAATAAATGTAGTATATATAGTGCTTACTTTGGTCATGGCATTGGTTTTCTAGAACAGTGGTGTTGTTATGCTACAGTATATTTTACTTCAATTGCATGTTTTTTTTTTTTACAAATATGTGTGACCAAGGGCACAAAATATACATGTTTGCATGTCCTTCACATCATACATGTCAGCATAACTTTGTAAGACATGACTCATTGATATTGAACTTTGAATATTCTAAAGATGGGATACCAACTGAAACTTGAATATAATTCAGTGAAATTAGAAGTATGGTGTAGTGGTTTTAAGGCATCAAAGCAATTTTATTCACAAAAAGATGTGTGTCTTTAATTGCCTGGAGCCACAGCATTACATTTAAGTATGTTTTGGGTAAGGGCTAAAATATATATACATTGAGTGTTTTTCTCTTATAAAAGAAAAATATAAGATAATTTTGAAGGTCTTGGGGTGTTAAGATAGCCCTAGTAGCCATAATAGTGAGCTTATGGCTGTCTGTTTTAACTTTATCAACATCAGCAAATTGTTTGAGGTAAAAAAGAAAAAGCCTCTGAGCCAAATTATATAATTTTTTTAACAGACTCCTTACAAGATTCAATATTTAATAATTAGCTAGATGATACTCAGTCATCTAAAAGTTGATGGCACAATAATCAATATTTGTGTGTTTGGTGCTTGAATTAAGAGTTCGATAATAATTAAAACTTCAACCTTTGGTTCAGGAATGGAAAACATCAGAAAAGAGTAGTTGTTTTCAGGAAAAAGCATTGAAGTCCCACATGATTCTACCTGATCAGTATCAAATGTCTAACAGACAAAGTTGACTACCAGCTAACAGCTGGTTAGGTGGTTGCTAACTAGGTTGCTAGCATTTAACGCCAAAGAACATATTTTCTAAAAGAGGGTAAATATTGCACAGGATTTACTAGGTTATAAAACTGGACTCTAAATTACATTGTAGTTATAATTTCCAGATGGGTGAGTTTTTATGCCACAATGAATCTGGACTATTTGGCAATATGGGACATGAAGACCTCTCTCATTCTCTCTCACACACAAGAAGGGTTGCAGTTGTAGTCTTTTTTCTTTCTTTCTTTCTTTTTTTTCTTTTTTTTTTTTTCTTTCTTTTTTTTTTTTTTTTTTTGTTTAATTAAGCCGCAGCTTCTTTTAGGCATGTTCAGATGAGTGGGCTGTCATTGTATGAGTAATCACTTTTGTTAGTGCTGTCGTTATTGACCTAGTGAATACAAAAAAGGGGGACACTGGACTTTGTTTGTGTAATCTGAAATGAATAGGCTGACTGTATCAGCATTACTCATTGTCATCTGTAATATTAAACACAGACATAGTCTTGACATCAACCTATGTATCAATAGAATGCTTTCAAGCAGAAATATTAATAAGGGAGAAAGATACAAGCCAGTGGTGGAGAAACTGATGTTGTATTCGTCAAACCTGTGTCTTTGTAAATTTGGAGGTTTACCCAGTATGATGTAAAAAGGCCATCTGAGGGGAAGTTGGGTTTCTGCTGACTTCAACTTTCCAAACAGACAGCAAAGGCAGTTTTACAAAGAAGGACAGACATTATGGTGGGAAGAATGAGGGTGATACAGTAAGAATAACTAAAGCTAGGTAAAGAAAGGTCAGTGAAGAATGACATCTTGATAATCCGCTTGGACATAACTGGGTAACTGTGGTTAAAAAGTCACCCTTTATGACTGTGTCATACTGCATTTCAGTTTTGATGGCTGATCTTTCTTACCTTAGTTGAAATACTTGGAATGGATTGAATTACAAATAATTTGAACAAAGTTGGATATAAACACAAATATGATTTTGAACACCAATATCTCTAATATCTGATAACTCAGGTACAATATCTGACTTACTTTAGACTTACTGCAATGAAATGCCTTGGTTTTAGTCTGTGGCCAAACAAATAAAATGATTACAGCAATACTTTTGATTTTTTTTCAGATGAATGACCTTTTTTGTGTTAGATTAATTTGTTGTAATATTATCCACGCCCTACCATTCTAGAGTTAAGTAGGATTTAGTGTATTAAGAGGCAGAAGTCTGTAGAGTTATGTTTAATTCACTCTTTTGGTTTTGTCCAAAAACACTGTGAAATCCATCATATTGATGCCAGTCTAATATGTGGGACTAACTGATCAAAACAATATCATAATTACAATCGCTGCATTGCAATGGGCTCATTACCCTTTGTGGATGCCGGAATTTGTCCAATTGAGTGGGTGTCGAAAGTGCCACATTCTGCCTTTCCAGACTTCTAATTTCTTGGTGCCATGCGTACATCATTTGTCTTGGACCAAAATCTATTCTGAATGGAAGCCTTTCATTAAGTCATCCAATAATGAGCCTGTTTGTCAAGTACAAATGCCACAGTGCTAAGGGCAGTCATTCAAGGGCACATTTTCCATGCGGTGTCAATATACTGCTCAGTTCACCCAGTACTTGAAAAACCAAAAATCCAATATTAGTTTTCTTCAAGAATATTACCTGAAATTAAGAAATTGGCATAGTGTGACCTTTGACGTGTGTATATAAGTGAGTGTGAAATTGACGTTTCTATGGTATTAATTCCTTCACACAATATGTGTTAATTTTATAATTTTTCCCCCTGTCTTCTTGCTGCCATCTCTCACTCACCTATGTCAGTATTTTAGTTACACAATAGACATTTTTAATTGAGCCCCTCCCCTCAGATCTGCTCACATGTAAACTGTCTATTCAGATTGTGAAGGGTCTTTTACCCCATCTGATCAATATACCAGTCTCAGAGAGGTGTCTGGCGCTGTCTGTCAGCAGGTCATCTTGTAGCAGCGATAACATGGCTCTGACTCCAACTCATGGCTTTTTTCTTTTTTTCTTTCTGTAATAGAGAGGCTACATTGACAGAGAACTAATTAGTCTGTTGGACAGTTAAATTTCTGCAGGAGATGGTGCTGCTGATGGGGGCCCTGTTAAGAGTGCAAACCACCTGCCACATGAAGACAAAAAGACAGTGGAGTCAGTCATCAAGAAAAAGCTTGAGGTGATTTCCAACTAATTTTGACTGACAGAACAATCATCTCTTTCTTACTCTTACTATATCTCTTTATTTTTTATACAATTAACTTTAACTACCTGAATTAATTTACAGTTGCTGTTAAAGTCTTTTAACCACAGCACTGTCTATCATCTGCTGCTATGCTACTTCATACTGTGAAAATATTATAGTTGAGCAGTGTAGAGAATGATGTATGACAGTGTAGCTGTTTCCCCACCATCACTCTAACCACACCCTTGGGCAGGTGAAAGCAAAGCTGACATATTACATACAGTATGTGCAACAGTCTCCACTGCATCATAGGCCGATGTAATATATTACGCCTCCAAAACACAGGGGAGACAGCAAGCAGAGACGTGATGTGCATGCAGCTGAAGTTTGCAATGGAGAATGTCCTGAATTATTTAATACCAAACAAGGTCTGGGTGAGTGCTGAGGATAACAGTTCATTTAGGTAATGCATGGTGAGAGCACTGTCAAATTTTCCCCCAGATACTTCTTAACACATCCAAAAGAATAGAAATACAAAGCCACATTGTCTACTCTTGAGAGATATTGTCAAATCATTAATGGTGAAGAGTTCCCATAGGCCTTGAAGTCCTTGAAAATAGGCTAGTTTGATAAAAATGAGGGGTTGTTATTTTGTATCTATTTAAATGTAGCAAAAACTCTTTCTCCATGGACAGTTGTGTTTATTAGTCTGGTTTTAATAGGAACAGTTGAATCATCATGCAGTCAGGCAAGAATGTGTGCATAAAACTTCAATTTATTTTTCTTCTTAGTTGAAAGAGAGGGTCTTTTGTAGCAAATTCTGCCTGGCAGTCAGCCTCAGCTGTAGTGCAGGATCTATGACATGTGTGTTAGAGACTGAAAAGGCTATTTAGTACTATTTCTGTGCCATATATGTCCAGCAGAGCATACCTAACTAAAATAAATGATGTTTTATGTCTGTGGCTACGCTTGCTCAGCTAGCCATGCTTGGAACCGTAAACAAGCCACCAGGCACAATAAATCCCAGACTAAGATGTATTTCCTGCACAGGCAGCACAATCCTAATCTGTCCTAATACGCAATCATGGGATATCGGCCTTGGTGCGATTCCTGGGACAGTATGAAAGAACGAAATTCTGTGTGAATGAAAAAATGGCTCAGCATTTGTGTGTGTGTGTGTGTGTGCATGCGTGCGTGTGTGCATGCGTGCGTGTGTGTGTCTGCATTAGTAGTGTGCCTTTTGGTCTTTGAGTGACAGTTAGCGCCATCGCCCAGTGGAGATGAGCTTGCTTTAGATGTTGTTTGCATCTATGCCTTTCATGTGAAAGTGCAGTACTATCCAGGGTGTGCAGAAGTGTTGTCTCCACTTAATGTTTGCTCCAGAGCAATGTAACCACATCTTCAACACATGCTGTGAGGCACCAGGGGCTTCACAGAGTCATTTTCCATTACTTGGTGGTACAAATTTGCATGTGTGAGCATATTGTCTTGCTTCATAAGACACCAGTCAACCCGCGTTTTCCATGTGTCAGTAAAATAATTCAACTCATTAGGCTTTCAAGTCTTATCAGTTGTTTATGGGATCACAAGAACTACAACTTTATTGGTGGGTGATTCCCTTAGGCACTCCCTGCCTTTTATCAGGGCCTGTATCTCTATATCTTGTGTTCAGCTTACTGTCATCAAGTAGCCCTCTCTCATCTCCATCCACAGTAGTTATCACTGTCCCTATTAACACAGAGCCCCAGTGAAAAAAGCCAGCAGCCTCCAACTGATCTTATCAAGGTCATCCCCTGAATAGCACTGAGGAAAATAAAACAGATAAGAGATCTTCCATAACTTAATTAGCTTTTTATCACACAATGCAATTACAAAATTGTCAAGCTGTTGGTGTAAGAGGCCAGGAACAGTTTGAAGGAGCTAACAATAACAAAGTGGCCAGTGCCACTGAGAGACTGATGGCCCTTTTCGTCTCTTCAACTGAGGGTTGTAACTCACTACTGAGGGTAAATCAGAGGCAGCAATGTGGTTTATTTAGCATCCATTGAGTAATGGTAGCCCAATGCAGAACATACCATTCTGGGGCCAGAGCACCCACTGAGATGCTGATAAGAGAGATTAATGGTGTTGTCTGAGAGGCTGGCATACGATCAGTGCTTGAGCAACCCAAATGTGTCTGCTATCTAAAGCATCTGTATCCCTGCGATGCGCTGAGCTGGATGAGGCAAAAGGACAAGATGTCACATGAATAAATAAGGCGACAGGAATGGGAGGGTAAAACAGTCCTGTGTTCGAGCATTCTGGTCAGTGCACAAATCCTGCATTAAGACAACACATGTGAAAGAGACAGAGAGATGGAGTGAGGTGCAAATGAAATAAGTATAAATGTATAAATAAATCAAAAGGTTAAACAGAAAAAACAGAGGGTTTGAGTCACAATCACACTGAATATGGAAATCTTTTTATCTTTTTGTAAGTATGCTCAAAATTTGCATGGAAATTGCATTTTGGTCCCATGCTCTTCTGTGTGAGTGAGTGTATGTGTGTGTATTTGGTAGGGGTGGGGATGGGGTGGGTGAGGGCAGGTCTATTATCGCCTTTGTAATCTCACCAATGCAGAGAATTATGCGCAAGGTCCTGGATGCATATGACCTGCCCTTTCTCACAAGGACCATTCAGGTTTTACCAAGAATGAAGACGAAAACAAAATTTGCATAGAATTTCTTTAACATCATGTAATGTTATACTATTTCAGCAATAGTCAAATGTTAGAGGAGTATAATTTCAGTGGAGCATAGTAAATTTAAATGTGGACAGGAAACATGCAGTCAACTGCAGCAGTTCAACAGATTTATTCCTCATGTAGCAGTTTTTGGTCTCGCCACATCTACACCATGTGTTTTGTGTTAGAAGGTACAATATATCATCCGCTTTCAGTGGTTGGATTGAAAAAGAAAAACTAAGAGTATCTAGAAACAGAGGGTGAGCAGCGTTATTTGGTAACCAAAGACAGAAAAAAATCTGTTTTGCTAGTCTCAGTACTTGACCAGCTGAGTTCCTTTGGTGATTAAAAAGTCCACTCAAACCCAATAATTCTTCACACTGCAAACAAGACTGAGCCTCAATGATTTCCTCAGGGTTAGAAGCTAGAGCTGACTGCTGGGACGCATGGCCAAGCTCAACAACATCTGGGCTGGAGTAATGTTCATTTCTCCACAGCAATGAATTTGAAAATGTCAGGAAAATCTTAACTTGTCTCACTCGGACTGACACCCTGACACTGCTCCATTGTCAAGATTCAGGTGAGTATTTTTATGGTGTGTTAAGAAAGACAGTTTTGTCTTTGTTATAATTGTACAGGTGCACCAGGCCCAGGGCTTAAGCCAGATTATCAAGGGTGTTATGTCTCCCTCACTTTTCAAAATCCTGTTTTTGCTTTTAGCTTCTCTATTTCAATTTGATTTATACACTGAAAGACCATTTTAGTGTGTTGTTGAGCTTTGAGTTGATCAAGATGGCAAAATGCTCATTTAAAGCCTTTTTCACATGAGAATTTTGGACATTATCCAGAGTTGCCCGTTCAAACATGCAGCACACAACCCAGAGACTGTCTGTGTCAAATGCATTCATGTCTTCCATGAATATTCCATCTAGTTAGTGAGGAGTGGCCACTAAGTAGAGTTTGCAGAAGGCAGGATAGAAACATCATCAGCACACCCACTTACTGGCTGTGAATTCACCAGACAATGGCACGCTCTACTCATATATTGGCCTAATTGGATAGTAGTCAGACTTTGTACTGGGGAGCCAGCACGGTCTGTGTCTGAGTACATTTAATGTCTGGTTCAACTGATTTGGACATTTGCGTTCACACGTACAGCTCCTTCAGATAATTTCTAGAAAAGTTCAGAGATGTAGTGTACGCGCGAAAGCACATTTCAATGTTGACATCTCAATGCACTCACAATATTTAAGCTTTACCAATGGTAGCAAATAATTTTCAGACATTTATCCTTTTCTAGCTATAAGGCAGCCCATTATGGCTACAAATTTACATCAGCCAAATAAGTAAGGCTCTTGTACAAAAATACTTAATAATTTACATGGAGAAGTTGCATATCGTGACTCCCTTGCTGTTTTTTTTTTTTTTTCTCACATAGGGAGATTTTTTCTCAGTGGAATTTCCAGTGCCCCATACTTTTTTGTACTAAGATCAGTCTCACAGTAGTTACATTAGTCATACATTGTTGTTCTGTGGGGCTACCAGCCTATTACTGTGGTGTGTCAATTTCTAACACAAGCCGTCACTACCAACGAGGAAGTATTGTCTGTAACCATGGAGACAGACTGTCGTGGCTTGTAAATAAGATGTGTGATGCGAGTTCACTGCACCCACTGAGCATGGACTATTTGACAGGAGATTGATCAATTTTACCACTTAAGTAAAGGCTGTGAAAGATGAGACTGTCAACAAAATAAAAAAGCAATATGTAAAAAGAAGGAACATTTCAAATTGTCCTTTTCCTTCAAAGTAAACTGATGTTCTCCACATCATTATAACTACCAGGCCAGATATTTTGACCTATGGAAAGAGTTCAGAGTAATCTTTTTATATTAATACTAAGCAAAACAACACATTTTCCCATGTGTTTAACATGTATAGCACTTTCCATCAAAGAAGACAAGACTTACAGCATATCTGTTAGGGCTTTTTGAGCTTTCTTTATTTTATCCTTTAATGTATCGCATGGTCAAGTCAGTTCAGAATGAGTTTTATGTGTGCCGGTCAGGTGAAAAGATATTTAGCTCTCAGCTCGCAATTTGAAGATCACTGAAAGCATGTTCAATGTATTGCAATCTCTTAAAGTTTAAGCATTTTTAGATGGAAATCCTTGACCTAATTTGTAAATAGAAAGGTCAAACAAAGCAGTCAAGCTGAAAAAGTTTCAGAACTAATATAAAAAGAACTCTTTTCAGTTGCGGTACTCAAGCTAGTTGATTGAATGGATGGCAGGTACCAGTGGCTTTATTTTCCGAGGGAACCTCAGAGAGACTGTAGCTCTGTGTTAAAGCCCTTTCTTAGCACTGGCATTATCTTGGATCTGGAAGTTGCTACTGTAATAATTGAAGTACTAGTTGCACTGATAACAGCCTGTCCCACTGCCACTGGCAGGAGGATGGGCTTTGTCTCTGATTGATCTTCACAGTATGGAGACCTCCAATGTGACATTAGCACTCTTGAATGCTTCTGATTGATCACTCTCCAATGATAACGATACATTTTCTTCAGTGCTGTAACATCCAGTAGATGTGGTGGGGTGTAGATTTAGTGTACATTAAAAGCTCAGCCATTTTCTTGACAATCTGCATCCTGCAGAGTAGTAGATAATTCAAAGCCAGAAAACTGTATGCTATTGATCTGAGGGGAGTCTATAAGTGTCCTTATCAATACTTGAGGCTTGTGCAGCATCCAGGATGCTCTTATTAACCAGCTTGCATTGCTTAAAATCTGTTTGATTCATTTGAGTAGCTGAATGGTTTCGTATTTTACAATGGTGTTTAAATTATTTCTGTCATGTTTTAAGCATACAGTATGTGGTAGCCAAATCTGTGCTATATTTATCAACCCCTTCCATGCTCTGCGCATCCATTGAGAGGCCCTGATTACCCTGATGCATTATTCATAGTCAGTGGGTCTTGGTTGACTGTGTGAAGAAACAGGGTATAATTTAAAGGGCGGGGAATAGAGGCTTGGCCTGTCTTGGAGTGCAGCCTAAGGAGCATGTTGAAATGAAACCACCCTTTTTGTAATCTGCCTGGCATTTATCAGCAGGATTGCTCTAATGGGGATGTCATTGGAGGAGGAGAGGAACCGTCTCACTGGGCTTCAGAAGAGGCGCCATGATGGAGATGGAGAGCTGTGTAAAGATTATATCCATATCTCCAAATGAGACCTCTTGTCATATTAGAAAAGGGGAAATTGTGTTCCTTAATCTGTTTACTATTTATCATATTACACTAATGGCTGTATCCAGGCCATAGAGGCTGATGGTTTGTTGGCCTCACTTAGTAACTGATGTAGGATCAGTCATAATGTGAGTGTCCAGTGACTCACTGTAGGATCACAGCTGGTAGGTTGCAGGGTGATAATGATGACAAATAGATTCATGTTGGTGGTACAACTGTAACACACAGGCTAGTTTTAAAGCACAGTGTGAGAATATCTGCTTGCTTAAGCCTTCTTATTGCAGAGCATTAACCTCAGAAGGTAGATCCCTTTGCAGGGTTTTATCAAAGTTGATTGTTCCTTAAGAATCAATTATTGCATCAAGAAAATCAGATTTCTGTCACAGGAGAGGACAGCAAAAGTGGGACAGATAAACTGCAACTGCTCCAGTTGACTGATACCCAAAGAAGCAAAAATGCAAATTGATGTAAACTGATTAGCTTTTCCTAGATGTGTATACAAAATATTTGCAGTTACCCTAACTCATGTGACTGGACTTTTTAAAGATAAAAATAAATTAAATAGCTGTCCACAGTGAAATTATTTGTTGACAACCAAAAAGCGGCACTAAAATTACATGAATTAATTGTGGCAAAACTTCACTTTGTGTCCAGTCTGACCACACCTCAAGGCTCTTAACATTAACTTCACCACCACAAATAATGGTTTCTACTTAATAAAAAAACAAGGCACACAACTGGCACGCTAGCTCTCAAATGTACGGTGCAAGCAAGCATAGACATGAGTGGACACTTCCTTCAGGCGAAAGGTGATCATTGCCATGTGTGTGTTTCAATGTGTGTGCTCTGTTTCACAGCATACAGTGCCTTAAAACATCCACTGTTATGTGTAATTTTAAACTTTGTCTGCTATAGTAGAATGGTTGAATAGAAAATATTTCTGTTTCAGCTGAGTTCCTTATTTATTTTCATGAAAATGTCCTGTAAAGACAAGGTAAAAAATGTTTTTTATCCTTTTTAGATATCCTCTTTGTTGCCATTATCTTCACTGTGGACAGGACTGTTAGCTGTGGATTGTGATTATAACTCACATGAATGTCACTGTACTTGGGCTTACAGTTTGATGCACTCACATTGCTTTTAATAACATTTGGTTGAACATAAACCGACAATAAATATTTACCTGTTCTGCCTGTTACACATGCTGTGCACATGGCACGTGCACAAACACATTTTTTCTTTTGCCATTCATAATTTAAATGAAAATAACAGTATCTTGAATGATAAACAGATTCCAGTACATCAGATTGAATTGAATAATAATGCCTGTAAATGGATATGTTTGTGAACAACTATTCCAACAATGCCAAAATTACTGTCAGGCTAAATGAATGACATTGCTTGTCTTGTTACAAAGTAATTTTCTGCTGGAAAACCTTGGGTCTTTGCAGTCATGTGGAAGTTACTTTGACGTGTAATGTACCTACACATGGTTTCAGTTTCAAACTGAACACACTCCCCAGTGGCAATGGCATTCCTGACAGCATCAGCAAGGCAATGACCCTGCAGCTCGACAAAAACTTCTAAGAAATTACTTACGGAACATGATGATAAGCCCAAGGTTTTGGCCAAGCTTCCAAACTACCTAGATCCTGGTTTGAATTGAGTATCTGCCGTAAAAAGACAGATCCCTGGATGCCCCACCTCAAAGCCAGTAGAACCAAAATATTCTGCTGCCAATGTCTTGGTGCCATATACCACAGGCTACCTCTAGAGGCCCTGTGTCCATGCCCCGATGGGTCAGAGCTGTTTTGGCAGTCCCAGGGACCAACATAATATGATGCAGATGGTTTAAATGTGGTTGATAAGAATAGATTCATGTTGTACAGGCAGCTTGGACCTGTTGAACTGGGGCCAGCTTAGGTGTTTTTGTAGATTAATATGATATGATTTGATACAATGTGATACGATGCAATACAATAAGATACATGATACGATGCAATACTACCTTAGAGTAATAAGAATAAGAATATTCCATGGTTTGTTTGTTGATGCAGTCAAGGGCAATCTTGTATATCCGACAGAAAGACAGCTTAGTCCCTGGCAAGGGGCAGGTGACAAGACTCTCTACATTATTGTCTTGCATTTGGATGGGGAGTGTGAATGACGCAGGCTGACAAAGAGAATTAATAAATATCACTCAAAGTCTGGACACCACAGAAGACAGGCTCTTACTGAGAGGTGCTTCAGTACATACATATACACTCTCACACAATCAACATTGCCTTTTATGTCCCATTTTATTTCTATTAACTTGATTAGTTAATGTAAACACACACACACACACACACACACACACATATATATATATATATATATATAATCGGCGGACAATTGGCAGCTTTTGTGTCAGAGGTCAGTATGTATGTGTGTATCCATACCTTCCTTGTAACGCCACAGCACTTGCTTTCTCTATGTGAGGTTTTATGGATTGGTATATGATATCTCTGAGACTCAGTCAAGCACACCACTGCTGTCCTGCTTCTGACCCCTCGTCCCCATCTGTCACAGCAGCCCACCTATTCATTCTCTTCTCTGTTCCCTTTGGCATTTTTGGAGCATGGCCATCAGGCTCTGTGATGACTGTCCTTTACCGTGGTCATAAGAAAATCATGGTACATCAGGGAAGGATGAGCAGCTCTGCTCCAGCAACTCACCCACAGGAGTCTAGTTGAGGATAAAAGTAGGAAAATGTCATTTATATACACTTATTGGACAGTGTAACATAGACTGTTGTATAAATGACATGTGTAAATCAGTTCCTCTATCAAAAACTAGGGTTTAAAGTTAAAATAAGCATTATAGTTGGATTGACTTTTGTATTGTTTCTACATCATGATGTATGGAAGGCAGTGTATATTGCAGGTTGCTCAAAGAGTCAAATTATTTTATAAAATCATTTGGCCCATACTTTGTACTTGATGTACAAATCGACCTTGGTCTTTTTGGCACACTTCCAGCTGGTATTAATTTGTCATCATTATAGTTGTCAGATAAACACTATCATCAGCTTCAAGAGCCAAAGAACTTGATATTTAAACAGCGACCACTACCTGTGTGGACCAATAACTGAGGAATATATGTAGATAGGTAAGACTGTAACCATGAATACGAGATATGTAAGTATATATACGTAAGTTCTTAGTTTAGTCTGGCAGTCAGGACACTTATGAAGAAATCCATCCGCCCCTCCAGCTGTCCATCTGTTATCTATACAGCTTTAGTCTTTAGGGTCGTAGCAGGGCCGGAGCCAGTCCCAGCTGATTGTATAGTCGGCTTCACACTG
Source organism: Polydactylus sextarius (assembly GCA_016801845.1). Taxonomy (NCBI): domain Eukaryota; kingdom Metazoa; phylum Chordata; class Actinopteri; family Polynemidae; genus Polydactylus; species Polydactylus sextarius. Next base: position 17,513,106 of record CM028906.1, read on the forward strand.
TTCAGCCAGGCCGGGCCATGTCCATTTGGGGGCCACCTAGGTGCTAGTGTCCCAGGTCTAGCCCTGAGACTTTTGTGTTCTGGTTGTCAGGCCACTAGCCTCTCCAGATTTCATCTCATGTCTCATTGTCTCATGCTTTGTTAACGTGGTACTGGCTCTGCTAATAACATCTAGGCATAGCATTTTTTTTCTCCATCCATCCATCCATTTTCTACCCCTTTATCCCGTACTCGGGGTTGGGGGGTGACTGGAGCCTATCCCAGCTGCTTACGGGCAAAGGCAGGGTACACCCTGTACAGTTGCCAGCTAGTCGCAGGGCCACATATAGACATACAATCATTCACACTCACAATTTAGTATGCTCTATTCACCTATCCCCACTGTTACATGTTTTTGGTGGTGGGAGGAAACTGGAGCTCCTGGAGGAAACACACGCAGACATGCAAACTCCACACAGAAAGACTCTGCACCCAACCCGGGAGTCGAATCCAGGACCTTCTTGCTGTGAGGCAACAGCGTCAACCCCTGTGCCGCTGCGCTGCCCGCGCATGCTGCATATGTAGAGGCACAGGAATATTCTGAATGTAAAGCTTGTTGTTTTCAACGAGATTATTGTGTAGCATAAAGCTGGGTGATTATTTTTCCAAATGATTCAACAGCCCGTGCATTTATTTGCGACAGGCATCTATATGAGACCAGCAATTCTGGCACCTTCCTTCCCACCATCACGTGCCATGAGCCTCACCCGCCTCCCCTAACAGGTTGGCGGCAAGCCACGTAATGCTTCTCGTTTTAATTATAACCTCAGATCGGACGAGAAAACCCACTGAATTTAAGCACATTACTAAGCAGAGCAAAAGAAACTAACCAGTATTCCCTCAGTAGAGGCGAGCGAAGAGGGAAGAGGTCAGCGCCAAATCCCCATCCGATTGGCAGGCGTAGGAATTGTGGCCAACACAAGACCACTCGCCCGGTGTTGTACGGGGGCCTGAGTCCTTCTAATCGAGGCTCAGCCTGTAGGCGGTATGAGGCCGTTAACGGCCCCTGTCACCGTTGTTAACAGTAAATCATACAATTCTACATAGATTACATTTCAGCAGTATGATTCATGTTTAAAGGCAGGGGCAAAATGCATAGACTAAGATCTCTCTGCTGACAGTAACCAGTTATTTCTGACGTGTGTTTACCCTATATGATGTCACACAATGCATTGTGGGGAAAGGGGGAATCGTTGTGAACTGCTATTGAAAGTACCTTCCTTTTTATATTTCCGTTTTCAGATACCCCACAACATAAAATACGGCTGATGATTGTTCATATGTTTATTTCCAACAAGGAAATTGCAGAAATTCTTTGGAAAATTAACCTGCAATATGTACATCAATGATTTCTCTGCACAACAACTTAGGTAAGAGAGAACTCCCTCCCGGAACCCCCCGGAATATTTTTTATCACCAGCCGCCACTGCCTGGACAGGTCACCAGTCCATCACAGGGCCATCTCAGGAATCCATTAAGGGAAATTCTTCAAATGTGCACTTGAACTCAAGGATGAATTGATTTGATTTGGATGGTCAGCTATCAAAGGTCAAAGTCACACTCCATCATTGACTGCTGAATGTGATGTCTCATGTGCCTGATGTCAAGTCCCTCTAATGTGGATGTAGGATGTCAGAAAAACCTGGTTGGCATTTCATTTCACACCTCCACTTTGGTACCAAGAAGGGATTGATTAGACATAGATGGTCAAAAGACTGAGGTAACCAAGACCTTATTATTATCAAAACATTTATTTTTAGCATGTAGGTTACCAGCTTAGGGGTTGTTAGCAAATGATATTATAGCACTGTGATTCACCAATTTTGACAAAATAACACTTAATTCATTTACAGTCTTCACTACATATGTCATATGAGTTTGGGCAAACATGGATGCAAACTAATTTCATTGGCTGACAGAGGCATAAAGCAGACTGTTTTTTCCTTCACAACTTGTCATTCCAGCTTGCTTGTTTCACATTTTGTACTTGAATGTTTCTTTGAGGAGCAAGGATGAGTCGCTAAAGTTCAGTGATTGATATTTCACTCCTTATTAGATAAACTTTTCAGTACCTGAATATGTCAGTTCATTTGTTTAACTTTTGTAAAACCTAGTTTTAGGGGAGTCCCTAATATATGTGGATTGTTAAATATGATATTTTGTGTGCTTAAACTTGGCAAACAGTAAAACAGATGTGTGGGGCACAGCACCATGAGATAAAGACAGATTATGAAGTTATGTTACAGTCCAGAGCCTGACAATTGCTTCTCAGTTTGGCAAACCTGACCAGATGAACAACTCCTTATATTTCCCATCAATGCAAAGCAAGACTTTGGGGCTACAAGCACCTGAAGCGTATAAAATAGCATCTTAACAAAGTGGCTTGGCAGAGTGATGGAAACTCTTGCTCATTTGACAAAAACCAACAGCTGTTTGCTAAATCATCTGTTAAAGAAACCATAGTGCCAAAATTCTGTTTAAATACCACATGTTAATGCCTCATATTTAATCGCTCACTGAACAGATGCTGGCTTCTTTTAATTAAGCAACCTCTCCGTTTTGTTACTTCTCAGCGAGTGCTAATGCAATCTGCTTCACAAACCTGTATCTAGAAATGCTGAACATCCCATTTTCCACGTTGCTGAACTGGTTCTAATGATCAGTTGATAATGGCCTATAACCATATAGATTAGCCCTGAGGTGGTGAAGCCTGCAGTCAACAGGTTTTAATGCAAGTTGTACCACCAGGCTTTATTGTATGACTTGAAAAGTTATAATGATAAAAGTCAATAAACTATACATTATTATGCAACTACTATGATACATATGGGAAATAAGTTTGAATTAGTTTGATCTGTGTTGCACTGAATTTTCAAGAGCAGGACACAAAATGAATACAAAGTACCTAATTAGTCGCTGCTAAATACTGATGATTGTCTGTTGAGGGATCATAGCCAGAAGCAGTGTGAGATCCTTTGAGCAAAATATTTTCTTAGTAAAGCAACTTGAGGTAATGGCATTTCTCTCACATTTTGAGTTCTGGCAAGGCAGCAGTGCCAGCCCCTGTGGTCCGTGACATTGTTTGCAAGGTTTAATTAAGTCACAGCCACTCTTGATGGAGTTAGTTTAAGTCATGAGCCCCTGTTGACTTTGGAATGGCTGAGTGAAGCTCATTTGTGCTGTTGCTTTGATTGTTTTTAGTCATTAAAGGATCAGGACCCTGGGGAAGTTAAGGTAGGGATTCAGCCAATTCCACCATATCCAAGAAATACAACTGGAAGTGTGAATAACAATATAGGATTTTGTGCCATATTTCAAAATGTTAACCTACATAGCCTTATTTTTCAACTGCAGGACGCATGATGTGCATGTGAGTTTTTATTATCTATTAAGAGTTTTGAGGATTTTCAAGTTCTTTGGAACATTATGTAATTCATTTTTACCATTTCCTGCTAACCATGCCATGATTCTACAATTTTTCTAATATTCTTGTGGCTGTCTTCATGGTGGCTGTGTCTGTCTGAGATGCTTCTGCAATCCCACAAGACTTAATAGCATCTTAGTCTTTAGATCAACTTTTTGTAGCAAGATTGATTTCTGTGGAAGATGTTAGTAAGTAAAATCAATGCAGCCTCAACAGAGATTTCATTTTTTAAAAACATTAAACCTTGAACATATCATCACGATTTATACTTATAGCATGGTGAATGGGAGGGGCCGTTATCTTCCTCACACAGAAAGAGCGCATAATACAACTGGCCCTGAAAAGATAGCCACAGTGATAGGGGCAGTGTGGTCAAGTCTGTCCTGTCCTAGCAGGCTAGTTAGACTTCTTGTGTCACTTGTGTTTCTTGGTCTTGGGGCACATCATTTCATCTTCACAGGTAAATTACCGCTTTCCCATGTAAACCTGTACAGATAATGGCATTAATGGCTGAACATATATGTACAAAATTTTCTGTACTATCACGATGACCCTGAAAATCTGTGCTCTGTAATGGGATGAGAAGAGAGCAAATCTTTGTTAGAAGTTTTAACATTAACCTTTTTCAGAGGCTGAAGGGATTATGTACTTCTTAATAAATAACCCTTACCCTGAAATTAAATCATTACTTTCTATCCTGCAGGTGAGAGTACATAAATACTGCAGCATCTTCAGTAACTGAATAGTGTGACATATGTATATGGTGAGTCTGTGTGAGTTTAAACAAGAAAGTACAGTGGTGAGTGGCTCTCTGAAGCACCTCTCGCTGTCTATATAACCCCGATAAAGCTGAGGCCATTTTGGCTTCATTTGCAGCACAAGCCTCTTAATCCCTGGAGTCTCCAGTGTAGAAAGGGACATGAGGAGCATATGGGAGGCTTCTGATCCTTATTAGTGCATTGCACAGATAGCTGGAAAAATTCAGGTAATTTTTAGAAAGCCGGACTTCTTTTAAGCTTTTCTGGTTTTATCATTATTTCTTCTCACATCATGGCCCATCAGCAGAAGTGTGAAGCTTCCTCTGCTCCTTTTGTAAAAACATTTCTGACTGCACAATTGAGATTTTAACAAGAAGTTTAAAGGGACGATAAAATATACATTTATCTCACATTTTCTACATATTAAAATGAACCATGACAATTTTTCTCTGTCTGTTCATTTGGGTCCTGCTTTATGCAGCTCTAGATCCTTGTTGCCTCTAGACTTGTTTTTTTTCTGATCCTAACCCCTTTTATCTCCACATAAATACTGACATATCTGCTGTACATTCAGTCAGAACACCCATCATAACCTCAGCATATTCACATATTCTGAATGCATATTGTTATCATCTTGATTTTAAGACCTTTAAACCCACTGTGTTCCGTGCTGTCTCATACAGAATAGACATCGTTCTTCCATTTGCCATGCAATCCACTCAGTGTTGTTTGTATGAACATAGCATTTGTATACACGGCAGAAATGTCCTACTTTATGTTCACTTTTCATTCATGTGTTAGAACTGCCCACTAAGACCACAGTCTTTGACTGCAGGTCTCTAAATAGCTCCACTTAAGCTGTTGGGGTTAGGAAAAGGGGATTATTCATTTACTTTCAAAGCCAGTGCTTTTGCAGATTTTTGACCCAGCAACCTTCCAGTTACACATTGGCTTCTTTCCTTTTTTCAGTTTAGTACAAGGTTTGACTTCTTCGGGAATATTATGATGTTGTTGTAAAAAATCGGAAACAAGAAATGATCTAGCTTAGTGAGGCATTCTCTCAAATCACAAATTACTCCATCGTCTAGAATAAATCTTTCCACTTTGTCTGAGTGAATGGGATGCAGCAGACCAAATATCTGGCACCATCACATATTTTGCTATTAACATTTGTCTCAGACTGTCAAAGTAGTTCAAGATCTGCTTTAATACAGGAAAAAAAGTTCATAGTGACTCCAGATACATGACAATTTACATTAACAAAAATGTAAATTCTTTCCTCAAAGTAAAATTATCACAGAAATGATGGAACATCCTTTAAACAAAAATATGTTCGAACATAATCTAATCAATTATGAACTTAAATTCTTGAAGACAAATTTGGTCTATGATTTCATCCGTTGGTGCACCAGAGTTGGCAGTTGGCTTTAATTTTTTTGCACAAATGTGCATGGTCCCCAGAGGATGAATTGTAAGGACTTTACCAAATCCTAGATGTTTGTTGTGCCACGGCCATGAGGTTCACATTACAGGTGTAACATCTAAATCTAATGACTTTAGTAATCCTTTGACATTACTCATTTAGTGACTGTCAAAATATGTAACATTCCCAACAGTTTATTTAGTGCTAAGTAGAAAATGATGGCAGTGTCATGCCAGTGGACATCCTCACACTGCTGTGCATTCAGATGATCACAGAAATCATTTCATTGCAGGCACCTCCTCCATTATTGTGTATATGGTGTGTTGTGACTGGTCTGCATACTCTGATGTCCATTGGTATGTTTACCAGACCAGATGTACACCTTTTATTTATGCACAATATATCGAAGCCACAAGAGATGAAATGCAATATGGTGAGGGATCACTGTGTAGCCAGTTACTGTTGACCACTACTAAAAGTAAGAGATGGATAAAATGATGGATGCTTTGTTACAAATGTAGTCCCAAATCACTTGTATCTTTAAATGTCTAGCATTGTTCGGTAATAAATAGGCTTTATATTTAATGTAAACTTAAAGATATTTGCTTAGTGATATACACTCACTGGCCACTCTATTAGGCACACCTGTCCAACTGCCCGTTAACGCAAATTTCTAATCAGCCAATCACATGGCAGCAACTCAATGCATCTAGGCATGTAGACATGGTCAAGACGATCTGCTGCAGTTCAAACCAAGCATCAGAATGGGGAAGAAAGGTGACTTGACTTTGAACGTGGCATGGTTGTTGGTTCCAGACAGGCTGGTCTGAGTATTTCAGAAACTGCTGATCTACTGGGATTTTCATGCACAACCATCTCCAGGGTTTACAGAGAATGGTCCGAAAAAGAGAAAATATCCAGTGAACGGCAGTTCTGTGGGCGAAAATGCCTTGTTGATGCCAGAGGTCAGAGTAGAATGGCCAGACAGGTTTGAGCTGATAGAAAGGCAAGAGTAACTCAAATAGCCAAGGAATGCAGAAGAGTATCTCTGAATGCACAACATGTCGAACCTTGAGGCAAATGGGCTACAGCAGCAGAAGACCACACCGGGTGCCACTCCTGTCAGCTAAGAGCAGGAAACTGAGGCTACAATTCACACAGGCTCACCGAAATTGGACAATAGAAGATTGGAAAAAACGTTGCCTGGTCTGATGAGTCTCGATTTCTGCTGCGACATTCGGATGGTAGGGTCAGAATTTGGCGTCAACAACATGAAAGCATGGATCCATCCTGCCTTGTATCAATGGTTCAGGCTGGTGGTGGTGGTGGTGGTGTAATGGTGTGAGGGATATTTTCTTGGCACTCTTTGGGCCCCTTAGTACCAACTGAGCATCGTGGCAATGCCACAGCCTACCTGAGTATTGCTGCTGACCATGTCCATCCCTTTATGACCACAGTGTACCCATCTTCTGATGGCTACTTCCAGCAGGATAACGCGCCATGTCATAAAGCTTGAATCATCTCAGACTGGTTTCTTGAACATGACAATGAGTTCACTGTACTCAAATAACTTCCACAGTCACCAGATCTCAATCCAATAGAGCACCTTTGGAATGTCGTGGAACGGGAGATTCACATCATGGATGTGCAGCCGACAAATCTGCAGCAACTGCGTGATGCTATTATGTCAATATGGACCAAACTCTCTGAGGAATGTTTCCAGTGCCTTGTTGAATCTATGCCACGAAGGATTAAGGCAGTTCTGAAGGCAATAGGGTGTCCAACCCGGTACTAGCAAGGTGCACCTAATAAAGTGGCCAGTGAGTGTACATAATGATGCACTGTGTCTGTCTCTGTTTTACAGTTACTTACTCCCAACAACATTAGTACTGTAGCAAAGTTGGTGCCATTTAATAAAGTGGCACTTGGATGCCAAATAGAGCACTATAACACATAACATGCAGCTACAGAACCTTGTTGCCTCAATACTTTTTTCCTCACCCCCATATATTTCCACATAAATACTGACAAAGCCACTATACATGTAAGTAGAATACCCAACATAACCTCGGTATATTCTCATTTTACTCCTATTGTTTACATCTTGATGATGAAACCACATTCTCTCTTATATATGTTCTATACAGAGTAGACCTTGTTCTCTGATCTGCCATACATTTAATTCAATGCCATTTATATCTATACACATGAAGTGTTATATAGTGTGTGCAGCAGTCATATGTAGTTACATAGTTAGATTCACATTTCGGTGATACTAAATAACTATCATGAGTGCTAATCTACAGTAGAAACTCTTTAGCCTAATGCAGGGATGAAAATGTCAGAGTTTGTCTTAACAAAGTGGATACATTTACAGCAAGAAAAAAGAAGGGAGAGGAGAAAGGCAAACTCTCATCCTGCAACCTCAATCAGATGACTCTTACCCTAAACCCCCCCCCCCCTCCCCCTGCCACATCTCTAATCCACAGCTTTATTTTTGTTTATCTGTATTTTTTTTAAGTTGATCATGAACAAGATCTTGTCTCATGCATTCATAACTTCTACGCCTTCAGAACTTCCTAACGGGGATGTATTTTTTTAATCTTTTTTTTTCTCCAGTGTGATCATTTGCATAACTAATCTGGTATTTACATTCAGCAATTGCTTCATTAATTAGGTCAGTGATCAAAGCAGGATTTCTCTGTCACTGGAGAGTGGAGGAAAAATGCATTTTGGTGGCTCTCTGCTACAGCTCTGCGCAGTAACAAAAAGAAATAAAAGCAGGGAGTTTGGGTTGAGATCTAACGCATAATTTCTTATAGAGAGCCTGCTGAGAGATACTGCACTCTTATGTAACTCAGCAACATCATTATGAAGACAGTCAGAGAAGGCAGAAAGCCTCCATCTTTAGCTGAATAGTCAGATCACCCACGCCATCTACTGGTGGATAGATGAATGGCCTTTAACCACCACTAATGGCCACCCAGGGGACAGGGCTAGGGGCAGAGGAAAACTATCAGCCTTTTCAGAGACTGAATTTGAGGCTTTTGAACACTGATGACATGTATGATCCACAATCGGTCAGTATCATTAGTCATGTGAGACAAATCCAAGCTTTGGGACCCACAATGCTGTTCTCTCGCTCTCCACCTCCTTTGTCAATGGTGATGTGTAATTTGTCTACCTTCCGCATTCATCTGACCTTCTTCTTGACAAGGCATCGTCTAAAAGACAGGTTTGTGTGTGCTGGGCATTTGTGGTATCTTGCTGACACGCACAATGTAACAATCGAGCTGTGCTGAAATCCCTGCTCCACTCCTCCAATCTCTCATCTGCCAACAGCAGTACATTATCATTTAAACACCAAGCACACGACAAGAAAGGTACACAAATAGAAGCTGCTGACTCAACTGTTTGATTTATGTGTAAACGGGGAAAATTATGAAATATATACAAAATTGAAAAAGGCATGATCAATTTGATAAGCATGACTGGATTGAAAAATGAGTGTTGCCTTGCTTTAATTGCATGTATTGAAGTTTTTGCGCCTCAGTGAGTTAAGTATCCTATTATTTCACCAGTTCACTCACTCTGTACAACCTGCTTAAAATTAACCTTCTGCAAATCAGGAGACAACAACATATGCCATATATACCGCATTCGGTAAATGACCTAAATTACTACAGTAACCATGACTATGTACACACATAGTCCATATACAATTAAAATAAGCTAATCATTAGCCAAAGTGTCCCCTGGTATAGACAAGTGAAAGTCCCGTCCCCTCCTACATATCAGAAAGTAGTCTCTTCTGTGACTTTTCACATGTAGTCACTGCTTTTTTGTGTGTGTCTTTGTGGTCATTTTGTTTCAAATTTGTAGATGTTTAATTGACCTCCTAAAAAGAAATATTAACAGTCAGACTCAAGCATAGGGGCACAAATGAGCAGGGGGCCAGTTCAGAACTCCATCAGCGAGATAAGTACACCTCATTGGGTATCATTGCAATATTTACTTTTATCAATCAAAGGAATAAGTTATCAGCACCCAGGTGTTTTTTTTTTTTTTTTTTGTGATTTCTCATCAAGGGAATCAGGTTTTGGCTTTACTGGAATTTCAAAAAATGCATAAATAAACTAATGGTTTGTTTTAATTTCTTGCAGAGCTTTGTGTACATTTAATACTTAATATAATATCAAATGCACCAATAATCCCTAAAGAAAACTGTTTCAGTAATTAGAAAAAGCAGAGCCTTTCTCCCCTTTTACATTCTTATGCCCTTTTCCTCTCACCTCAGCCTCCAGAGTATGTGGACCTTCGATACGATAATGTAAGTCATTCAGCAGGTTGCAGATTAATCTATATTGACCTCACAAAGTCAAACAGCACTGTTTCTACCATTTGAATGGCAACAATCCATCAGCCAGTCACAGAGGTCTTAACTTTTGTCACATCTATTTCTGGACTTAGCCATGAACGCTGAAGACACGCATGCAGTGGGTAAAATTAACAGGGAAATGGAAGTCAAGTTGAATCTGAATCTTTATCTCGTTGAATAAAAATTTCAGCTCTTGGCAAAAGTCGCTGTCAGATTTGGCTCACCTTCCTTCTTTTACATGACATCAATAGAGGCTTTGCAGATGGCCCTGTCCTCAATGAACAGTATTTTTTCACATTTCAACAATTTTCATGGACATAAGATATTTTGTCACATCTCTTCTGCAAATTGAAGGAGAAAGGGCAGCCCGGTGTGAATGATTGACCCTGTGCAAAACACTGTATATATAGCTTGTTTGCAATATTAACACACAAGAAAAGAAAATATGGGGATAAAAGAATTGTATGTTCTGTTCTCCCAGTATTGCAGCATCTTTCAGCAACAGCAGCCATGACTAATCCAAGATGAAATGAGCTGGAGGGAGGGCATGAGGGCTGTAGTAGCTTCAAATGGAAAGAGAAGATAGTGCTCATACACATCCACACAGACACACAAATATTCACTAGCATTTACACAGAAATCCCTCCATGAGGCTCAGAGTGTGGAAGATTAAATTCCATTAAATTACCTGCTGTTGCAGTAAAAAAAAAAAGTGTGTGCCGATTGCACTTCTAGATTTATCTATGCATATTTTTGATTAAATAAATTGCAGATGGAGTACAACGCTAGAACTCTTGATAGTGCAGAAAATGTGTCCCTGCTGAACTTTAGTAGCGCTTAGAGAGACTGGAGAAAAATTCAAACTTAAAAGCAAGAAACAGCAAGTCATAGAAAAGGCGACATTGTCCGTCGTCACAGATTTAGTGATGGCTATGTCCCAACAACAGGTTACAGCCTCCAATTCTCTGGTGTGCTGCTAAAGTGTAATTGCCTGCTGTTGCTCTTATCAAACTCCTGCCACTTTCATGTCGAGCTTCCTTTTTGCTGCCATACTTTAGCCCCTGGAAACCTCTTCAGAGTAAACAGAAATTACAAGAACAATGCAGTCTTTTGGTGTTTTTTTTACCCTAGGAAAGAGTTTGTGATGCTCCACCATATTCTACAGTTCATTGCAAATGCAGCTGTCTTAGTCTTGACCGCTAACAACCTTGAGAGCTGCAAGAGGAGAGCGTGTCCCTCCTTGAAAAAAAAAAAAAAAAAAAAAAACAGCTCAACAGGAGGGATATTATTCTTTTTTTCATTCTCATTATGTAATGTAGGTTAACCAGTGCAGTTAGACTGAAGAGAAACTGAGGTGTGTAAGTGTTTAATATTCAGGTCTCTCTCCTCTGACTAACTAAAGATCTGTGAGACAAAGTGAAGTTTCAATATTTTTTTTCTCTTTTGGAAATGTGGCTTTGTGCTTATTACTACCAATTTTGTTTTGTGTCCTCCTGACAAGAACTTCTGTCTTCAGATAAAGAGAGTCTGCCTTATCCTCTCTCTCTACGGTGAATTGGTTTTGGTGTCTGCTGCCAATTTATTAAGACACTTACACAGTGACTGCACCATTCTTAATGGCAGCAAATTCTCATTGGGGCACTGAAGGTAAAGGCTTTCAAATTAAGTGCCTGGTGTTTCCAAGATTAGACTTTTTTCAGACAGAATATATAATGTATGTGTAATTTTAAACAAATGCTTGGAATTATATATATATATATATATATATATATGCAGGGATTGATACATGTGTTGTTTTCTATCCCTAAGTGCAGAATAAAGCCATATAAATTAGCTTTGTTCCAGCAGCCATCACTCAGATTTCACTGCACAATATTAAACACTATAAAAGTAATGATTATTTATTTCTTTTTTTTTTTATTGGTTCAGTGATGATTGGAACCTTGAATACTTTTCTTATGTTTGTCTAGCGTCTGTGCTGTTTGTAAAGTGTGTGTCAAGATGAATGCCTCAACCACTGCAAATCAGATCTACCTGCGGCCGCAAATAAAGTTACCTGAACCTACAATGAATGAGAGGGAGAGAAAGAGAGAAAAGGTGAGGTAAAAGAGCAGAAATGGAAGTGTGTTTGGGGGTGAGCAAGAGGCCGCGGGGAGTGAATAAGAGCGTGGATGGCAGCGATGCACCTCACTGTAATAAGTAAACACATCACAACCCCATGTGATTTATTGCAGGGCCAGGATGACATTTTCAGCTGTGGGACAAGGAGCCAGATTTTTTTTTCCTCTTCTTTTTTTTTTACACATGAGGACAAATCCTGCATTCTTATTTTTGCATTTTCCCCTGTGAAGAAAGGGCAGTCTGCTTATCTCACAAGAAGAGGAGAGTCCAGCCGCTTGGACTGAAAGGGGTGAGAGATACCGTATTGGAAAATAGGGGTTGGAGGTTGCAGTTTGATAAAGACTGGAGAAGTGCACCATGGCAGGAATAATAAGTTGCTCTTGTCATTGATTCCTTTGTATATATATTTATTATTGGGTTTAGGACTCATCTCCGGCAAAGGGCATGCTAAAGATTCACAACGAATCCTGATTTTGCACCAGACACTAGCAGTTAGTCCTACTTTGCTGAAATTTTTAAAACTGAAGCTTCGATATCTTTCTCACTTTTAGAAACTGCAATTAGGCATCATAAAATCCACTGTTAAACTTTTAGGCCTCATCTAGTCGTTAATCTACATTTTGTGCTTTTATAAAAGCTCTAAAATGCAAATTACAGCAACACCCATTAATTTATTCTGATGTGAATTACAGGAGCTCCTGGGCTTCATGTTGATGTACTGTCTTTAAAAAAAGTACTTAAATTGTTTTTTAATTCAGACCTGGAGTCAAAATAGTTAACAAGAAACGGAAGGTCTGGCAAAGCTGATCCCAAGTCAGCATTCCAGGTTTATTATGCCTGCCAAGGGAACCTCATACACAATAAAACTTAAAGGTGTTGAGAAGTGCTAAAGTAGTCAACCATCTCCATGCTGAGGTGTTTACATGCAGTTGTACACTGTAAACTACATTTAGTAGCTATCACATAAAAACAGAGGGTTCAGTGACACTAAAAAGCCTCAGCGTGTACTGTCACCCTCACCTCCAGAGGAGACGCATTAGGCAGCATTTTATCACTTCATCATAGCGATGTGCTTATCTTTCACTAACAAAAGCAATACATGGGTTTATTGTTCCCATAGAGGACAATTTATAATATACAGAAAGAGATAAGACTGCTGCATTATCACGGTTTTAGAGTAAGAATGATGCCAGTTATTCTATCACTTATTTTTTTATTTATTTATTTATTTATTTTTCTATCCATGAGTACATTTGATGCAAACAAGAGAAATAAATGCATGAATGAATTATGAGGGCATAGGCATTGACATGTGTCAGGTGACAATTCTGTGTAACGATAAAAGCTGCTAGACCCCACTCTGCTCCTCAAAAATGCTTGAAATCAGTATCACGCAGTCGGCTTTGCCTTGTCAAACGTTTGTAGAAGATGTGAGGGGAGTATTAGTGTCTTGGTGCTGTATGCATTTGCCCATAAAGAGACCCACAAGGGGGCAGTAATTTGTTGATGTCCATGTCAGTTTGCATGTGGCTGGAGGGGAAAGTTAATGCTGAGGTGCATGCCAATGCACTAGTGATGGGTGGAAACAAGAAACCACCAAAGGCCATTAAACACAAAGACCATCAAACCCGGGATGTTATTGACATCTTCCTCCTCCATCAATAAGCTTTTATCTGAAGCTCCATGTTTCATAAAAGAGGCTTTGGCAACTTATTGAAAAGAATTGTTTCCATTTGTCTTGTCATGTATGCACATTAAGAGATCTGATTTTATAAATAACTACAATTTGCTACTTATGTGATATACTTCTACCTAGAAGGCATGTGTATATAATTCATTTTCATTTTAAGATACAAAACATGAATAGATTGTGTCTCCTCAGGATCCTTGATAGTGGAAGACAAAAAAAAAAGTCAGAACATGACCTCACGTCTTCATCGCTATCAGGTTGTGTGCATAGGTCTGCCTGGACCGCCAACATTTATACGCCAACAATGTAATCATCAGGAAATGCCTGGGAAGTGTTTTAACCTGCCCATCTTAATCCAAAATGCCAGAACACTAAATCAGGCAGCCCAGAGCAAATATTCCAGTCGTATTTTGGCTTGGCCTCTGCAGTGGGTTTGCACAGCACTCTCGCTCTCTTTCTTCTCTCTGAAGCACTTTGGCATTGACCCCACATAGCAGCATACATTACAGAAATACTCTGCCATTCCACTGGGCCAAGGCGGCATGAGGTAGTGAAATATTTATTACATGCATTCTACAATGAGAAACACACTCATGCCTCAACTTCAGTGCTCTTGGGCAAGGTACCAAACTGTTCAGCAAGTCTGCTCAGGGGCCAACAGTAGAGGACTGTGTTTGGACTGGGCAGTTCTTAGGTATGATTGCATGTAACTGTGAAACAGGGCGTTATTGCAAAAGAGCACATGTTCTCAGCACAACCCTCCCAGGATAAATAAAGGTTTAAAAAAACACACTTAAGCACCGGCCCTTTGACTGCAGCAGTATATGTAGCTGAGGTATTCTGTCATCCTCCTCAGACTATCCAGCATCTATTAGTTTAAGATTGATTCCACATGTTCTTATTTTGAGTCCCAAATCAATGTGAAATTTGATTTTTATATTGTGGTAATTTCACAGTGTGCAGAAGATCGTCTAAGTTGTGGCTTGTATTTGTGGTAAAGTTTATTTCTTTGCTATAATCATTCAGAATAATAAACTAAAGATGCCTTCAACCCTTTCAGTGAGTGGCAGGATAATAATTTGAGTTGAAGGTGTGATGAAACTTGAATTCCCACACTTACCATCCTAACCCCATGAATTTACGTAATGCAAGGTTTTAAAGGTGGAATTTCAAGATGAAGCCCCACATTCAACACCTGACCAAAATGATTTAGATGCTTCAAATAAGTAAAATTCTTCTTTTGTGTAACTTGGTTTCATCTAATGTTACTGATTTAATCCTTATGAAAAAAACAATAGCCCTGGTGCTGACCATAGGTGTGAAATTTCTGAGCCTGTAAAATGTAATCAGTACTGAAGGCCTCGGATCAAAATGAATAATGATATCTGGCCAGGGAGGCTAGTCCCCCTTTTAGAAACACAGCCTCTTGGAGGAGATAAGGGGAAAGAAAATAGTTGTTTCGCTATTCTCTTATCAGTGAGAACTGCATAATGTAATCTGACTCAATGGCATATCAGATCAATCACTCTGTCTGAGTGAGGATGGAGGGGGGAGAGAGGGACTGAGAGAAGTGTGGTGGAGACACTTTACTGATGGAGAAAAAACAGAAAAGACCAATTTTAAATTTTTACATTAAGAGGTTTTTCCTTCTCCATATTACCATTTCATATAACACAAGCTAGTGATTTAACTTATACATAATGAGATTTACAGTCCATTAATTAAGTTTGTTAGTTTATGTGGCAACATAAGCAGCTCTGCTTGGATGTTATTGGATTTAGAGAACTCTGTACTGAAGCAGGCCAAGTTAATGTTACCTGAGATGTGTTACTCGGGTGCAACATTTACCACACACATCGGCAAGTCCCTTAGCTTGTGTTGTTAAAAGTGAAAACAAGGTTATATTAGAACAAAATAAGTTAACAGGAAACATCAAAGAGTCAGGTGGAGACGGTTCATTTTAACGGTTGCAGGCTAGAAATGAGAGGCACGAGTTTGTTTTACCTCAGTTTAAAAAAATACAAAGAATTACCATAGTTAATCTTCTATCAGTGCAGGTTGAGCACCACACTAATAGCATTGTAACACTACCCCTGTCCTCTAAGAGATATTTCACTCCACACTTTATGAATCTACTGAACGCTAGCTTTAAAAAAAAAAAGAAAAAAAAGAAGACATTTCTGTAAATTACTCTGAATGTGGGGATGTTTGAGTTTGCCTGCTTTTGTGTCTGTACAGAGGAGGGCCTTAGATGACTCTTTCTCCTTGAACAATATCAAGCGGAGGTGTGAGATGATTTCAGATTCAGCCTGTTGTCTGTCTCCATGCTCTGTATCCCAGCTCAGCCAGCATCTGATTACCAGGACCTTGTTGTGTTGTCTAGAGAATGTAACAAAGAGGGAAGGAGAGAGTTGAGAGGAAAAAGAGAAAGAAAGAGAGAGCAGAGGAAGTTCTCTGGGGTGTGGAGACAGCACACAACACATCTGTGGAGATGACTCTCTGAGGACCAGCTGTGGATTTCTGGAGCTAATTGAATCAGCTGCTCTAACAAATTTTCAAACTCTTCTTTCTTTGGGAAACACATGATAATGGAATTCTCCCTCTTGCATCACTTGCCCCCACCCGCACCACCATACCTATCTTGATTTTTCCGCTCTTTTTCTTTAACGTGTGCTAGAGGTGCCCACCGACAAGCAGTAGACACTTACTATGCCAGTCACTGCCTTCCATCTCTATGTCCCTGAGAGACCTAATTGATATTCCAAAGCAGAGTTGGAGCTGCATCTCAGGCTCACCTTAGTCATTAGTGAGCCCCACAGGGCTGTTTGCATTATAATCTGTGATTTAGATTGTGTGTTGCCTCTGCGTCCTTCCCTCTAGGTTGAGCTGTGCATGCAAAAGGCCACCGTCGTTCTAGATCCGAGCTCAAAATTGCCCGCACCTCTGAAGTTTGCATCTGAGATAAGTGTTACAGGTTGTGACCTCACACTTAAACTGACAGATCAGGTGAGCAGATTAATATTCAACATCAGTTCTGTCACAGTGTGCGAGGAGTTAACAGAACCATCTAAAGGTCCATCTGGACATTTGTAAAGTAACGAGAGAAAAGTGCCCATAACTCATCAAATCTGACTTATTTATGGAACGGGCATGAGAGGAATATTAATGTCTTTGGATTCTCAAGAACACACAGTCCACTGTGTTATTTCTGCACAGACACGTGCCAAGTATACATGTGCATGTTTGTTTGCATCTGTGCTATGCCTAATTACATATTTTTTATTTCATCAGCCTATTACAATCTAGTGGATTTTTTTTTCAGCAGTGTAACAGACTCATCAGTGCCAAACAAGCACAGATTTCCCCCACAGCTCTTGGCTTAACCTGAACCAGAGTTTAACATCAATCACATCACTTCTGTTTTGCTAATGTCACGAGACTGTGGGCAGGGCAGCCATTGTCAAGGCAATGTATAGTACCTGTTAGGCAATTATCTCTCTGTGTCCTGCCTCCTCCATCCTCCTCCCCACCCCACACTCCACCCCTCCCCTGATTTACACTTCATTAGGTCAATGGCATTGAGGGACTGAGTAATCACACCACTTTGGTACAAAGTATACTGAAGGTTCTATGAACTTGGTGTCTCAATGGCACTTAGCGAATACTGTACCTATTTTTCAACAAATGCATCGCCAGTTTTAGGAAATTAGAGACATATGATTTTTTTTCCCACAGCTTCTCTATTCAGTTTTGGTAAACAAAAGGTGTAAATGTGGTGTAAATACCCTATTTATTGTTCCTCCTTCTTTTGCCCCTGTTTGATCATCCATTTGCCTACCAGAAGAATTTAAATGCAATAAGCAGCGCTATTATGTCCAAAAAGATCCCACCGAGAATAATCAAGACAATCTTGGCACTTAAATGTTCATGAGGAGGGAGTGGGAAAGCCAGTTTAATTGACTTAAATATGAGAACCACATAAAACACTGGGGGTTTCAGGCTGGCACATGCAAAATTATATATTTTGTACTATATAAAGCAGATGGTGTCTAACATCCCAATCTTCTAAAGTGTAGGCGTATGAGCTTTTGCTGTGTCTAATGTCGAACTTTACTCATTACACATATTCACAGCATGCATTCAGGACTTTATAAGTGAGTCCTGATGTTGTTTAATCACATTTTACAAATATGATTCTAATGCACTGACAAAAAAAAAGTGTTTTTCAGAAAACATTAATTCTTTGTTACAAAATGCTTGGGTTCAAACAATTAGACCATCTATTTAAATCTCTTTGAAGGAAGATCACATGCTTCATTTTGATGTTACTCTAAGAAGAAAAAAAGATTAAAATTGCCCTTATGATTGAAGGCATTTTTATCGTCTCTGTCTCCTGGTATCTGATTCTGAGCCAAGAACAGAGTGCAGGTGCCTGATGACTCTCCTTGAATGAAAATTAAATTAATGGAAAGCAGGTGGGTACTTCAAAGGCTGACTGCTCCAACAGTATGACCAAATGTGCTTGCAATCACCAACCTCAGCTGTTGTGTCTCTGCCATGGAGGAGTCAAAGTTAGGATTGTGAATGGAAATAATTACTTAATATTAAAGACAGTGTAGAGTACATCAGATAAAGGAGAAAGAGATACATATCATCGGACAACTTTGGCATTTGTCTCTCTGGTATAATCACAGTACTAGCTTGGGCTCAGATGATGAAATGTTTGTATGAATATATAGTTTCATATGTATATGTTTCTGTCATTTTTTCTTGATTTTTTTTGTGTCTGTATTTTATAATAAGAAGTGTTTAAACACTTTAACTGACCTGTTTTCACACTTACATTACAGAAGTCTGTGCACCTAAATAACAAAGGCAAACATTCTTTGGATGTTTGGGTGCAATAATAATGATTATAAATAGTAATAAAACGATCCTTGCCGTGACTCAAAACTCATTTGCAAAATAGCTGGAAATGTTCCAGAGAAAATGCAGCCACAGCAAAGATTGATGGTTTTTTTTTTCCAGCAGATTACAGATGGGGAGAGAAGCTGTAGGACAACAAAACGCTGAATGTGTCAAATTCTTAACTGGCTTCAGGAAGTGGTTTATTGTCATGTCTGACATTGAATATACAACAATAGAAGCCCCACCCCCCCTTTTTTTAAAGCATGTTTGCTGAACTGTAGCTGCACTGTTCCATTGTAAACTCAGTTGTAAACTCAATTGTAGACACAAATACAGTGCATATAAGATATATGCAGGAAAGAAAATGTTCCACACTGTCAGCCAATACAATCCTTTTCCTTTATGTTTGTCATGCATTTTTTTGAATGTCTATCAGACAATTTCATTTTTGGAATAAGGAAGGATCAAATAAGTGTATTGCAAAATGAAACTCTTGCAACATCTGACAGATGCGAAGTTGAAAGATTTTTCTTAAGAAAGAGACTTTTTTTATATAATTATGACATCTCTTCATGTGATCTTGTGTTGTCAGCTGTCAAAATTAGTAATTAATCTGTGCAAAACCAGTTTCCATGGCGAACATCTCTTTTTACAGAAAAAAAAAAACATGATATCTGACCTGATTCACCCCCAGCATCTGAATATCTGCACCAATGATTGAGGACCATGGTGGTTCTAAGCGGCTTGGTTGCAATGCACACAAACTCTTTACTACCCCACACAGTCGGTACACTTTTTATATTGTTTGTGGGCCACACACAGATTGAGACAACTATGCTAATGATACCTGCCATGCTGACTAGTCAAGGATGACATATGACAAGTCCTTTTAAAGAGTCTATACACCATTCAGCTGGTAACAAGTAGATTAAGGTTTTATCCAATATATCTAATTTTAAAGGTGGTAAAGTAATATATGCTAATGTTAGTGGTGCTTATAAGTTGTAAAGCTATGCACATATGAATTGGGTCAGATGTGCTGCCCATATCTAATTTGTGACATTCATGATGATTTAAAACAGAAGATGATGTGAATCATTTTCCACAATTTTCAATATTTACACCAGCATTGATATATTTCAATACAATACGATACAATACTACAATACCATAATTTAGCTTACCACTCAAGTAGCATGCTTAAATGTACAGTACCTATAGAAAAACACATTAGATTCATCCCAAGACCATGTTTAGTTGCTGGTTTCAGGTAAAAATGAATTACCACTGTGTAATAAAATTGACTTTTCCTTTATAGGGTGCAAAACAAGGCCACAGTTTTAGTTTGTATAGTGTGTACAGTATGATTTATAATCAACACTTAATTCAATAGAATTCTAGATTATAAACACTGATAAGTTAGTCATAACATTACATATGAAAGTTTTTGTTATCAAACATTTACATTGAGTCAGGAGATGAATGTAGTTCTATATAAGAGCATCCCCAGCTTTGATTCTGTGCAGTTAAAGGTTGCTCTCAGTAGGATGCCTATACTTCCTGGGCTTTCCTCCTGTGCTGCATAGTCACTCAGATCAATGCTTCCTTTCTCCGTACTTCACAGAGAACATGGTGTTTCTTGCAGACGCACACAGCAGTAACAAAACAAAACAAAACAAAACAAAACATAAAAAACCAACCTTACCTCACAACTTAGTCTAATCTCTTTGGAATGTTACAATGACAGAGTTTCATTGGTCTCTATTGGTCAGTTTCTTGAAATCAAGCAATTTCTGCCTCAGAGGAGAAACCTTCAATTGGATCAATCTGTAATTAAGATAAAAAATCTCAAGCCTACTACAGCTACAAAAATGTATAAGGCTGTAAGATGAGGAGTAAGAGATGAAAGCATGGCTGATCAAAAAAACAAGAAAGATTCCTTGCATTAAAAAACACATAAGTGGGACAGCGTAAGTTCAGTAAAATTTAACATTGTCCTTCCACGAGGAATTTCTCCATTTTGTGTCACTTTAAAGTAAATTGCCTTCATAAGGTATCACAAAGATTTACACACACTGTAAAAACATAGTGAAAATAAATCTTAGTACTAGAGAAGAAAGTTCACTAAACCAGCCTGTCACTTGGCAATAGAATGGATGCTAGTGGTAGTGTACTGCAAAAGCTGAATGTACAGTACAGTCATGAGAGTTGTCTTGTTTACCTCTCTGAATTTCAAATTTTAATCTTAACAATTAATAAGTAAAGGTAAAGTTTTATCCTATATTTTGGATCAGCAGGCTAGATTTCATAAATAGGCTGATTTTGTACAAGATTGGGTGGTCATACTGTTTCCATAATGTGACTATTTAATAGGCTATCTATTAGTGAAAAACAATGTACAAGTCCTTGAGTCATTGTGTAGCAGCATGAGGTAACAGCTCATGTCTGTAGAGCTAGATGTAATGTATATCACAGTGATTTTAAACCCATATTGACACACTCTACTGTATACTTGTGGTCAACCATTTCTCCTGAAATGATCCCAGTGAAGCTTCACTTTGCACTTCATTTGCCTGTTTGTGGAGGAAGATAGATATTGAAATCAGGCAGTTTCTCTGGATACTGTTATAGAGACAAAGTGAACATTGACAGTTTCAGTCCTGCAGGACTTCTCTCTTTTCTTTGGTCTGTGGCACATTTGTGGCTTTTCCCAGGGCAAGTCATTCCAAGGAAAATACCTTACAAACTGCTGACTTTGATAACAAGGTGAAATCTGATTCTGTCTGCATGCACTCTATCAAGGCGAACAGTAACCAAGCTGTTTCAAATCCCACCTGAATTGTGTTTACTAATGACTTAGTAAACACAATTCAACATTTGTGTAAATGAGGGTCTCAGAGTGCAACAGTGCTTTGATAGTATTTGCAGACACACACAGTCTTGTCTTGCTGGGGAGCTCAGCATGTACACATGTCTTTTGTGCATTCAGTGTTCTACAAGCAGCAAAGGGAATGAGGGGTGGAGAAAAGCAATGGAGTGTGTGTCTGTCTGTCTGTCTGTGCCTGTGTGTGTCTGTGTGTGTGTATATGTGTGTGTCTGTGTCTGTCTGTCTGAGTGCGTGCGTGTGTTTTTGGTGGGAGGAGGCTTGTGAACACTTACCTAATTGACCCAAGTTTGATATTTCTTAGGGTGGGGTGTACAGAACACATTTCCCAACATATCGTCCACATAAACAGAGAGCTGTTGAAGGAGTGACATTATTTCATTCATATGAGGTCATGCTGCATATTATTTGCTCGTTGTTTATGCAAACATATTAGTAACTGTCTCAACAGTGTCTATTTCAATAGTGCTTAATGTTATGTTTCACAGTAGGTTACACATAGGTGAGGCTAAAAAGAAAGTGTTGTTTATCATGGACTGCAGTAATAACTTAGTGTGACAAGATGCTGCCCCTGTTACCACTTATGTAATTTCCCAACAGTGTATGGTTTCTGTCGACTTAAAGGTTTAAAAGACAGTAAAAACATACCAAACCTCTGAAACACCTGTGGAAAATCAAGATCACAGTATCCTTATCTTGTACAAGTTAAAAGAAGAAGTCAAGCCATTGAGTGTGAGATGTGTGATACAGTATGTATGAATGCCTTTGCAGATGGTAATGTTGACTCTGGAGCCCTGGCTGCTGCAGGCCAGGAAACATCACTAGCACTAGGGCCATGTGGGACTTCTGTTTGAAAAAAAAAAAAAAAGTTTCAGATTTTTTTTTCACAGCCCATTGTAAGCAATCAGGCAAATAGAAACTTGCTGTCGTGCAGTGCACATGCACTTCTTTGCAGAAGGCAGAGAGCAATGCTCAGTCTACTGACAAGAGAGGCAGCAGACCGACAAGAAGTCAGGACATATTCTCATACCACAAACAGGCGGTAACACCACCAGCTGGTCTCCTGAAGCCCACTTTTCACTCAAGCTCATGTACTGCTGGCGGTGAAGATCTGCAGATGCACTCAACCAGCGGCTTACTTCTCAAACCTGCATCTGTCTCTACACTCAAACCAAAGCTGTGCCCGTGGGAAGAGGATACACATGTTTTATTGACAGAGCTACAGGTGGTTTGAGTTTGAGCCTTTGGTGGACTACGGGGGATTTTTTTTTCCTGTGTGGTGAGCTGTGGTGTTTTTTGAGCCAGTATGTTAGCTATTGTTGTGGCATGTTTGGTATTTATCTTGCTGGGCTTTGGGAAGGCTCAAGTTGCCACACAGACTAATGGGCAGAGCCAGGGTCGGGGCCAGGACAACTCTGCCACTCCATGGAGGCAGGTGATTCAGTGGGAGAACAATGGCCGGGTGTTTAGTCTGTTGAACAGTGGAGCCGAATATGTTCCTGCCGGGGCAGGGGTCCAGGACAGAGGTCCCAGGGTGGTCTTGGCAGATTCTCGTACACGTTCTACAGGCAGATCTCAGGGAGGCAATGTACGCCGACAGGCTCCATCAAGAGGGTCCTCTGAGACTGTCCGTGGGCAGGCAAGGCATCCTTTTGGATTTGGGCAAGTGCCTGATAATTGGAGACAAACTGCAGGCAGTGTAGGTGGTACCCAGTTTCAGGGATCATCTAGCACTCGGTTTAGGCCATCCACAGGCTCTTCATCCTCATCTTCCTCATCATCATCTTTTTCTTCATCCTCTTACAGTGTACCATCCTACCCACAGTACCCAGTCCCTCAACAGCCTCCCTTCCAAGCAGCACCTTATGACCCTGGTTTTGCAGATGGACCATTCAGGAGCTACGAGCCTCCCTTTCAACCTGTTGTTGGTGGGGGAGTGGGTGGGGGAGTGGGTGGGGGGTATGGTGGGGGATATGGTGCTGGCCGAGTTTATCCTGGAGTAGGATATGGTGGTGGTCTGACTCCAGTGCTTCCAGGCTCTCCCTCTGATTTTACTGATGATGGTTATCGCTACTACCAGTCTTACAGCTTTGGGCCCAATCCTGCAGTTCCTGCGGTTCCTGCGGTTCCTGCAGTTCCTGCAGTTCCTGCAGTGCCTGCTCGTGCTGCCCAACCACCATTTGCAGATGGTCTGGACCACAGATACACCCACAGTCTCTACAATGAGGACACAGCTCCTGCCATCCCTGCTTCTGATGCCAACCAGGCCCCACCTGTAATAGTGGACAGGACAGGACCAGCCAGTCAACAACCAATCAGAAGCCCCCAATATGAGCAATTTCCCCCATTTGGAAGACCTCAACCCCCCTTTTTGCAGCCCATACCACCAGCAAGAAATTCTCCAAACTCTGCTCTTGAGAACCCCAGTATGAATGTTGGGAGTGTGTACCGACCAGAACAGAGAGGTACAGTAAATTGTCTGTTTGGGTGTTTATGTACTAACACAATGAAACCTAATTTGCTACTTTGTTCAGGAAGTTTGGCCAAATCTTGGTAATATTAGGAGAAGCTGTGACACATGAGATCAGTGACAGTGGATGCAGATTTTGAGGAGAAATATTTCACATTTTCAGTGGAAAAAAACAGAGAGTTCATTTGTAGGCATTCACCCAAGGTATTTCTGTCTTTGACGCAGAAAATGAAAAGCTCGGCATGTGATCTCTGTTATTGCTGGACATATGAATTTGAAATATGTAAAACCCAAGGGTGCAAAGAGCTCACTGCCCCCTCAAGTACACAATCATGTTTCTCCAATATTCTTCTTTCATGTTTGTCAGATATCTGAAGTAATCAGAGTGAAACAGCTGCTTAAAATTCAGCCCCTTTTCAGTTTACAAACAAAGTGAAGTAGACACAAGGTTCATCTTTTCCCACTTGTATGGTTATTGAAACCAGGTGTTGAGCAAGCGCTGCCAATGTACAGAGAGCACACACAAGAACCACTGTGTTTTTGTGAGGGGAGTTATGTGCAGCAAGAAAATAGACTGGTTCGTGAGGCGTGTGGAGATTGGTAATGGTGGTGGTGACCTCATAGAGGGGCTGGTGACAGAGGGGTGGTGGTGGGCAGTGACTGCCTCCTGGGCTTGAGGACAGGAGAAGAGAAACAAGGGGAGGGGGATACACTACTTCACCACTCCCTGAGGGGGAGGGAGAGCATGGAAAGTCCCAGT
Organism: Polydactylus sextarius; assembly: GCA_016801845.1. Classification (NCBI taxonomy): domain Eukaryota; kingdom Metazoa; phylum Chordata; class Actinopteri; family Polynemidae; genus Polydactylus; species Polydactylus sextarius. The sequence goes on from CM028906.1 coordinate 17,537,960, forward strand.
AACACATGGGGTCCATTGCTTAAGCTACAGGAAATCAACTAAATATTTAGGCAGTTATTGGGGCTGGGGGTGTGGGGGGTGGAGTGTTTGAAACATGCAGTACCCTGACTTATAAAAAGTTTTAATGTAACACATCAGACACAGACAATTTCCTTGAATCTCTTAGCAACTTACCACTTTTAGTTTAATAATAGTATCACTGTGCTGAGGAGGAAGAAGTTTCTTTAAGCTTTTTCTCTATTGTAAGAAAAAATGACTTGGCTAAATGCAAACAACGTGAAGTTTTTCTGTGTTCTTACTGCTGGGGGCTATGTCTGGTCTGAGCTGAGAGGAGACTAGGGCCTCCAATGAAATTCTCAGACACTTAATAACGCAGATTTATTTTCTGTTTTACTCAGTGATCTGCCTTACTGTGCAGCAGTCTCTCTGGTGTGCTGTATGCTTGTAACCATCATTCATTAGACATTCTAGAGCTGGGAGCCATTTCTACAACACAAAAAGCCAGCATATGTGCAGATGCCTTGGTGCTCTCAGTAATCATTGTGATAAAGATTCAGCCATTGGGAGCTGTTGAAAAGTTGACATTTTTATTGCATTGCTTCATGGTACAGCATTAAGCTGTTACAGTATTGTAACAACTATTGTGATCTACAAGTTTAAGACTGACTTATAATACTACTTAAATTCAGCATTGTGTAGTATCAGAAAAAATTAAACACAGATGACAGTGAAATATCACTCTACACATGTAGCTTTTCATGAAATCATTTAAGTAAAATGGCTGTGACTGACGAAGGTTAGTGCATGATACAATTAAACACAAATCAGGTAAGGGTATAAGGCTAGTATGAGAAGAGTTGGCAAGCATTACCATTAGCAATCAACCAGACTGCAGAAATTATGTTTAAGGCAATTAAACAGGACAACTGCACAACATAAGCAACATATCAAGTTTGCCACTGCCCTTTCTCCTACATTGGCATTGACAACAGTCAGCAGGGCATTTTTGCCAAAGAACTACAGTTTCCAAGAGGATGACTTTAAGTCATGAACACTTGACATTGGGTTTGAGCTAACAAGAGCTAACCCTTTTTGCCCGACCTTTCTTTGGTTCAGCCACAATTCACAGCTTAATGTTGATCTTCAAGTAGTGTCTTATGTCAATGCAGACTTTTTCTGTATTGAACTGGACCTTGACTTTCACCTTCAGCATGTAAATAACAACAAAAATATAATAATGTGATAGTCATTGCAACCAAATGTTGTAAGATGTAATATTCTGGCAGAAAACAATGTCATTTTTGAAGATTGTTATATGCATTAATTAACTATCAAAACATATTCAGGTGGTTCATCACATTTGTTTAAAAGTGCAGAGTGTGCTTGTGTATCTCAGTTATGATTTTTTTTTTTTTTTCAGAAATCTCTATTTTGCAGTAGCAGTCAAACTAAGACTTTGATCAACAGTGTCTGATTTACAAGAAAATTCAAGGGCACTTTACTCAACATTAGCTGTACTCTTAACTAAGTTGCTGCTGAGAGGAATCTAACTTGGATTGTTCAGCCTTGATGATGGTATGCCCTCTTTGAGTGTGTTCTAGTTTTGAAAGCTGCAGTGTTGTGGTGGTTTTGTGAGTATTGAATTGTCTTTAATGAAGTGTCATGGCAAAGATCGGTTTAAAATGCCTGCAGAACTTCCCAGCTATGGCCTTTGCAACACATTGTCATTCCATCTCACTATTACTTACTCCCATAATCCCTGACAAAGCCACCAGCAGTCATGTTAGAATAATTAGACCATAATTGTTACAGATTAATTCATCAAGACAGCTGCAAGGCAGTACCACATTCATTTCATTCATGTTACCATCATATCTTCAAATTAAGAGAGGCTTTAGTACATCATTAACCACTTAAAGTAAAGTGTTTAATAATCATTAAAATATATAAGGTGCAATTGCATTTATTGCAAGAGAGTATAGAGTATAAACTGCTCGACACCAGGCAAAGCTATATAAGTACAGTTTATTGTATTGGTGCTATTGTCATTTTTGATTTGTCATTGTAAAATGACCTCACTTCCAATTAGTTAGTCATCTGCATTTATCCAGCCTTTATATTAAAACAGGAGTACCTGGAGAGGGAACCCTCATGTCTTTATTTATGCCATATTAGATGATATAAAAAGCCTGGCAAGATTCAGTTTCGTCTCTCTGTGCCCCACTTATACTGTATTGTGTGGCTTTGTCACATGCTGTCGAGAGCTGATCAGCTTTGGCTTCTCAATACATTTTATCCCTCTGAAAGAGACCCAGTTTCACATTTCAAAAGATTAGAGGGCAGAGAACAAAGCCCTCCTAGGGTGAGGAGGAAAAAAAAACAAAGTTTAGAGTGCTGTTGGAAAACCTCTGCATTTCACACTGGTCTTACAGTGTTTACATGGTCTGCCCCAGGAAGCTTCCCCCTGTACTTTATTCCTGCCTCAGAGACAGCTGTCAGGTGGGATGTTTACACAAAGCCCACGAAGGCATTGCCCTTTTGAAACCTGCAGGTGGAGAGAGAGGACTAGCATGGTTGTAAAACATGGGCAGCTATAAAAGAAAAAACTTCCATAAATAGATCATAACTAAAGCCGTTCATACCAGTTCAAGATCAGAAGATAAAATTTACTCATCAATCTTCTTTTTTCTAGTTAAAACAAACTGCAACAGAAATTGAAGGTTGTACTCAGCCTTTTAGTTGCTTGAACAGTCTCACATTAAAGCATGTCTGGCCTTTGTGAGTCCAACAAAGAGGGGTGATAAGCTATCACAGATACCCTTGCTGTCATGGCCTTTATTGGGAAGGGGACAGAAAGACTTTCACTTTGACAAGTTAGGCCTGATTTTTTTTACTTGTTCATTCGGTTTTCTGACAGGCTTAGTCAGTTGCCCACTTTAAAAAAAAAAGACTAGAATGAGGTCACTGTTGTTTTACCCTGGCATGCATGTTTTCAGTCTCTGTTTCACCATCTGGCTCTCCTTCTGTATCTCTGTGCACCTATGCCTTACTACATTTACTCATCTGACACTTGTGTGTAGAATTCAAAGTATGAAAAACACTGGCACTCTGTAGCTCAGACTTTAGCCTCATCCCTAACAGATATAACTAGTAATCCAATATTGACTGTGTTAAAGGTTCAGTTGGAGTGACACATTCATATAAAGATTAATGTCATCAGAGGATCCCATCACCTAATAGTACCTTCTAATAGTAAGATATATTTAATCAAAAACCAAATATGTTCAACACTGCAAATAAATACACTGCATATGTGATATATGTGACATATTGATGTTATATGTTTTTTTTTTCTTTTTTTCTTTCTGTCAACTCTTTCAGTCTCACCCCAAACTCACCCCTGACTGGGAGGCATATGACTGAAAACATTTCATTATGAAACCATGATAATAATCTGGAATGCATAATAATTACTGGCCATTGGCTTTCTGTAGAGTGACCCATTGCCGAACTGCAGCTCCTGTCACTACATCACTCACCCATCATGTCCTCCATCAGCACCATCATATAATTTTTTTATGAAAAATATGCAAAATACCCTAGTTTCAGGATTTGCAGTTTCAAGTCAGAAATCAAAGATCAGAAGATGACCTATCCTGTAATGATCAGTCAAATCACATATGGATTACTTTGTTAAATAAATCAGAATAACAGTGCTATAAATACTTTTTGTGAGCCATAACATTCTTCTAATAACATCTGTAAGTAATTTCTGTTTTTAATTTTTGACCAAATTCTTTGACATCTTTGACAGTCTACAATGACAATATAGTATGAGAAAACTGTCTATCATTTCAGGTTTGCCTGACCTGGTTCCTGATCCCAACTATGTCCAGGCTTCCACATACATACAGAGAGCCCACATGTATTCTCTTCGCTGTGCCGCAGAGGAAAAATGTCTGTCAAGGTAAAACCAATTCTGGATGTCTTTTACTGGCTTACATTTATTTATTTATACATTTCTTTACTTTTTCAGTGGGTTCATTCAAATGTCATAGAATCAGAATCGTACTTCTATGGTTTCAAACGTTCAAATGTTTGAAACCATAGAAGCACAAACATTCCTATTGTAATGGTTTCTGCAACATCATAGTAGCAGCATTGTGGCTCAGTATTTACTTCAGTCCAAAGACATTCAAATTAGGTCAATTTGTGCAATAAATTGTTTTTTTCCTGCCTTAATGTAGCCTCCTGGCAGCCTTTTTGTATGCACAAGTTATATGGTGGTTTGAATCAACAAAATGTATTTATTTTGTTTGTTTGTTTGTTTTTTGTTGGTTTCAACCAGTGAGTGAACCATCAACAATTTTAACATCACCTTCTGAATTATACCCATTCTGTGCAATAACATCTGAAACAAATAATGAAAAAGTGAACACCAGCACAACTTAAGTGAACTATATCCTGGTAACCTTTGGGGATACAGGCTGCCTTTACTTTCATTTCTCTGACCGAGCGGATAGCATCCCCTGAGCCATGGGCCAGGACCCTTTGACTGTCTGTGCACTAAGGACACTATTGAAATGATGGAAGTGTGCTGTCCCCATGGCTGCTCTATTTACTCTCTTCCCATCACAAGCACAGCCATCCCTCAAAGCCCTTTCATATCCTGTCTGAGTTTGCACCAATCACCGACAGATGGGCTGTTGTAATTTGCCATACACTCCAATGTCAACAACAGCCACAAGACGAATGGCTTAGATCTTCAGTGGTGTTGTGAATTTGAGGTTGTGGATTCTTTTTCACACAACAAAGTGAATCGTGCAACAGTCTTCCCTCTCCCCATGTTGAAGCTGTGTATTTGGAAAGATGGTTGTAATCTGTGGAATGAATTATTTAGTAGATATTCTTCTGCGTCCAAGCCTTTACACTCTTCCTCTTTTTTTCCCTCTCCTTGTATTAGTTATGAGAAACAGACGTGCCAACATTCTTTTTGCAGTCGCTTATGCAGTTTTCCTTACCTTTTTTCTTTTTTATGTGTGTGTGTGTGTGTGTGTTGTTGCATGTATCTGCTATCCAGTTCTGCCTATAGCGCTGAGACCACCGACTATGATGTAAGAGTCCTGCTGCGATTCCCACAGAGGGTGAAGAACAAGGGCACCGCTGACTTCATGCCTAATAGACCACGTCATACCTGGGAGTGGCATAGCTGTCATCAGTAAGTGCTTAATACAAAACAGATATTACCCAATCAGCTATTCATGCTTTAGTCACTACAGTATCAGCTGTTGTGGTAACCACAGCGACTGTTAACAAACATGTTTATATTAATCTCATTTTACTCTCACTGACTGTATCTGTAATGTCTCATCTGTATCTGTAGATTTCCTATATAATTAGAAATGATATTGTCATTTATTGTTTAGAAGAATGACCAATGATCACTTGCACTTCCTGGGCCTTTCAGAAAGAGCCTGCACCACCAAGCACCACCGGCCTATATCCACCAAATGGGTACAATGCTATGCTAATAAAGCAAAGTACTTCACATTTGATCATACAGTTAGTGTTACAGTATGTAACTATTGTTATTTTACACAAGTATTTCCATCTCACCAACTTTACAGGCACAATGGCAGAGTTATTAATGTCTGTAATACTAACATTGTATATGAGAATAAGATAATTACTAACAAAGTAGAGTAATCATATTATGATAATCAGACATGCTGTTGTCATGATTATCAGACGGCAGTGCTCATTCACCAATATGAAGAGTAACATGGCTAAAAACTAGTTTGACAATTCACTTTGAAAAAGTGTTGATAAAGATATATTTTTACCTCTAGTTATAATTTTAATGACAAGCAATAGTGCTCTTCAGTTTGTCAAGAGTGATGAATGCATTTTTGTGGTCATGGCTTATCTGATGGACATGACCTTGTCATGCTTGTGTTACTTGTGTTCACTGTAGGTTTTCAGGTAGTGAAAGTTCTCTGTTGAAGTAGAACCTTATGTGGTTGTTCGTCCATACCAGCATGTTTGCTCCTCAATAATACCCTCATGTGTTGGAAGGCACTTTGTGTGTTATACTGCCCTATATGGTTACAGTGCAGAAAAACACGAGGCTTGTCCTGGACGGCCAAGAAAGTACACACATTATATTCCTCATACTCCTCTAAAATGGAGAGCTTGGAGGGCAATTGAGGGGTAAGGGAAGGGTCAGAGCTACAGAGTTGATTTTAGGGCCAATCCTGTGCAAAATAGTAGAAAACAAGAAGAGAAGAGAACAATGCATTCTAAATTCCTTATTGAATGAGAAAACATGGTATTTAGTTATGCAGGTTTGATCATTTCAGAAGGCAGTTTCCTCATTGTGGCCTCCTCAGTGGACAGATTTTAGCTGGTTAAGCAAGGCAGTACCAGCTTAGAATGAATTTCTCCAGGGGTCTGCTGATGAGGTGATTCTGAGGGTATCATCATTGTTTTATGACATTATATTCCTTGTAGACTAGCTCTTATCTCAATTTCAGCAAGTCCACCCACTAACGTTAGTGCCAGGTTCTGCTCTACTGTCCTCATCTTAGAGGAATGTTGACTGGCCGTTAGGAGACTGGCAGTCTTGTTGCTGTCTGACATCAGTCTGCGTTTACACAGTGTTTCCCAGGGGGCAGAAAGCCAAGGCAATCATTCCACTGCCTGTGTGATCAGAATGACAAATCAATCCATTTTTCCTGTCAATCTGTGACACCAGATCACACAGCTGCTACAGTATGATGGCATGGATATGGGTTACTGGGACAGATTGTTTGGTTACAAAGAAATCTCTTTAGGGGAAGAAAATCTCAAGCCCAGATTCTCACAATAAACTTGCCCTACATTTTTGGCGAATAAGCTTCGTAGTTGATGGTTTTGCTTTTCATTACAGTCATTCCTATCTTTCTCACTTAAGTGTTAGATGAAGGGAAGGGAACAGTATCCTCTTGAGTATCATGGGCTGTGAAAATGTTGCAAGACTGTTTTTTTTTTCTTTTACCCAAATGAGGACACAGAATTCCATGTGGAAATTGTTTTTCACCTTTTTTTTTATCATAAAATTTAATAAATGAGTTCTTTAGCTTATGCTTTATTTATCTCAGTCAAGTTTATTAAGCTATGTGACCTTTGTGGTCAAAGATCATGGCTACTATTTGTGCAGGTGCTCAGACATATGTCTTCATATCCTGGTTGCACAAGTGAAAGGCAAATGTCAGGCCAACTGCTGGATAGTTCTCAAAGAACCTACTGTAGTCAACTGTGTTTTACAACCTAAGCTGTGATCTGAGAAACCTTCAAAGTCTTGTTTGTTGAAACACAAGTGGAAAATGACTCATGACTCTAAAGAGGATATGGGATGTTTTGTACATTACGATTACAAACTATTCTTGTTAAATCCTTTATGTGTCCTTCCAGCACTACATTCTCTATAAGTGACATAGTCAGTGAGGGGATCCAGGAACCCAAGAAGGCTGGGGACCTTTCCAGGCACCTCGTAGTCCAGCTCCTCCCACTCTTAATCTTTTTCTTTGCTTCAAGTTCTCTCTTCTCTTTATTTCACACACACACATACACACATATACTGTAGATAATCATCTCAAGATTGCCACTGAAATGAATGCCAGGTTAGAGAGCACAAACAAACACTGTGCTTCGAAATTCCAGGCCCTTCAGTTTCCACCCCAGTTTATATACTGCAAATGTGTGAAAGTATACACTTACAAACACAATGCACAAATTGCAGATGTACCCCACTTGGTGAAAGCCTGTAGACAGACACATATATTTGCATTTCAACCACAATAGGGTAATTTTATGTGTCAAATTCCAATGACCAAGATAATGTTCAGTCCCAGATTACAGCACACAGGTTTCTACCTGAGAGTAACTCTTAATTGGTTGCCTTTCCTATGGAAAGAATGAGTCAATGAATGGCCACTCACTCCATCAGTGGAAAGTACCCACTTTTCCTTCCAAGTCATCCTTCAATCTTTAATGACTGTTCCAGTAAAAGCTATTGCAATGTTGAAACATGGGCTATGAAGTAAGGCAAAAGTGTAATATTTATGTAGTCTGAATTTGTCTGACTAAGCAATCCAGTGCTGACCTCACCTGCTACAACAACAAAAGTCAACACCACTTAATTATACTGTATAGAGTAATTTAAGAGTCAATGAATAATGGAAATAAATTCTTTAATACTGACTGCTAGAAGGTATGTATGAGTATCATTCCAATTGGCTGTCCCCTCTAAGAACATTGTTATATTGCTGTAGCCTGGTTTTGCCTGTCTGAAAATTTATCTAGAGATCACAAAGGTGTCACATTCTAATCTAATCAGTGATGTTTTAAATTGAATTGGACTCACTAAGAATCACTTGGTTTGTATTCTGGTTCAATTGAGATGATCAGTGGTCATGTGCATCCAGGCTTTCACAAACTGCTAAAGCTGTGCTAACACTCAAGCACACCAAAACCACTTATAAATACATACTTACAATGATACAAGCACAAATTCATACATGCACACATGCGTACATGGGTGCTTAAAAATAGCCACAAGCTCACATAAACACACACACAAATGCATACACTTTAATATCCACACACAAACACCGCTGATCTTGCCAACTGATACAAGCTAATTAACAATATTCATACATCATTAGGGTGTTAATGTCGTGCTTCAGCAATATTTATTGTTGCCATTAATTAGTACCCATTGTCCTTTCAAATTTAATGATGTGTTCAGACAAGGTGCAACATCTCTCACAGAAATGTTAACAGATGAGTTCAGGAGGTTCAACAGTGAATGCACTGTTTCTCTTATTAGTTACACTTAAACTTAGTCAAGCTTAATCTAAAGAAAATTACATCATCATTTAATAAACTTGATAAACTTTTTTCCAATTATTGCAAAAGCATACATGATATCAAAGATTAACACGAGAACACATTTAAACTCTTACAGGCATTACCACAGTATGGATGAGTTCAGCCACTATGATTTGCTCGAGGTCAGTACCGGTCGTAAGGTGGCAGAGGGACACAAGGCTAGCTTCTGTCTGGAGGACACCACGTGCGACTTTGGTCACCTGAAGCGCTATGCATGCACTGCTCACACTCAGGTAATGTGATAACAGACGCCGATTTGTTGGTCACTCATAATTCTTTTGGTAGTGTCTTAAAATCAAGTAGTCAGTATTCTTCAAAAGAACCTGTCCCTCCATCTTTGTCTTTTCTTAGGGTCTGAGCCCAGGCTGCTATGACACGTATAATGCTGATATTGACTGCCAGTGGATTGATATCACAGACATCCAACCTGGAAACTACATACTAAAGGTAGGAGTCAAGCATGAGTGTGGTTGTGCATTGCCATGGCAAGTTTCTGGGCAGCACTAGGTCACATCTCATGGAAGACAGTGAAGCTCTAGGCTAGGAAAACAGATTGATCCGGGTAATAAAAGAATTATGAAGTCAGGAAGTTTTTACGTTTCTGGTTTCCACAATTACAGTACCTCATGGCCCCGTGGCACTGGTTTCCCATCTATCACATTGTCTATTTGTCATGCATATTTTATTTGGTTGATACAGCTACAAGATGTACAGTATACACAAAAGACCCATACATACTTTGTACACATGGGTCTTCTGTGTTTTTATCCCAAATCTATGTCTTTTTTGAAAAATCATTGGGCCCTTTAGCCATTTGTTACACTGCAGTGATTATGGTGAATTGTGATTTGCTTTCTCTCCTTTGTCTTCAGCTCCAGGTTAATCCCAAATTCTTGGTACTGGAATCAGACTTTACCAATAATGTGGTGAGGTGTAACATTCACTATACGGGACGATTTGTTAGAACCACCAACTGCAAGATAGCACAGTAAGTAAGAGAGTATACACTTCTGTTTTATCACAGGATTAATAATTGATTGTACTGGGAAGATTTTATTATATTTTAAAAGTTCACTGTTTGTTTGTAGAGTTAATTCCTGGACAAACTGTAAATTAAGGTTTTTGTCATTTCCCCACATATGAGTTACAGTGAGCTACATGACAAGGTGTCGGCTAATGCACTTTTATGAAGAGCCTCACAGTGTTTTGAATTACTTAGTGGACTTAATGGGTTCCTGGCTGAAATATTTGATGATTTAATGAATTATGTTCTCTAGTTAAAATTAATTGCCTCTGAAACTTTCATATTTGCCTTCAAAGGGAGTCGTAGAGGTTTTGAACTTTTCAATAGTGCTATTAAGAAGTGTATCATTGCACTGAGAATTGCTATTATATCCTCTTCAAATAACTTTGTGTAGAGAGTGGATACACATGAGCAGAGTGTCAGTAGGTTCAAGTGCTCTAACCAGTCTGTCCTAGTTTCAGTGGTACAGTGAAATGTACAGTAAAAAATGCTTTACCAGAGTTTCAGAAAGCTGAATACAATGGTTAGATGTAGACAGTAATGATGCCTATATAAAAAAATCAGCGTTGGGTTGGGTTTGCAGAGTCTTATAGTCCTATTATCATTATTTAAGTCTCATGTTTAAAATGTTTCTGTTATCTTAAAACACACATCAATTATGTTGTTATGTCCACACTACTTTGGTTCAAATTCCCTTGTTTAACATTTCAAAATGGTGCATATTCTTGGGATTTACTGTAATAAAAGACACATCTGCAATCACAGCATTTGCCAAAGGATGTGAAACATTCTTTTTTTTTTTTTGTTTTACCAACTTAAACAACAGTGGCTTTGTGAGCACAGAAAATAAATTAAAATGTTAAATGCACTATACAAGTGGGCACTTACTTGTCATTTTTCAGCTTTCAAGCTGTAATCTCTGCTGTCTTAAAGGTTTTGGAGCATCCAGTATTCTCTGTCCTGTTGTTATTACATTGGAAATACTTGTGACCCCTTCAATTCTTGCCTTTTCTAAACACATGAAAAAGCCACATAGCATACTGTTTGTGGAAGATTCTGCTTTAAAGCTGTATTTTTGGTTATGAGCATAATTATAGATGTCAGTAGGGTATTGACCAAGATTTTCTTATCAAAAAGAAGTTCTGATTTCATCAGCTCTTTATGAGATAACATTAGTGCTGGGCTGTGGTGGTGAAGACTGGTTGCACACTGCCTCACCACAGCTACTCTATCAAATATTCTTTCACAGCAGATTCAATTTAGCTGGATATAAACTATGTTTTAAACATAAACTTAAAGGAGCTACCATAAGCTCTATGTAAAGTGCCATGAAATAAATGTTTTTATGATTGAGTTTTTATGATTTGGCATTATATAAATAAAATTGAATTGAATTAAACTGAATTGAATTGAATTGAATTGAATTAGCTGAATTGGCGAGCTAATATTTTTGTCTTAATTTAGCTGGCAAAATTTAGATTCTGAACTCTTAAAAATGAGACGACTAGATATTAGCAAAGTTGTATCTGCTATTGTTAACAAAACATAATATAACATGTATTATTTGCATATTTTCTGTAACTGTATGACAATGTAAAGCTTACAAATGGGGATAGTAGTTAGTGAAAAGTCACTAACAGTCATTTCAAGAAGCTTTTATGATCATTTGCCACCTGAAACTCACAATAACAAAGAAACCCCAATACAACACCTGTAAATCATGCAATGAACACTTACAGAAACATCTGGAAGCAACTAGATACTTGAGGAGGGTCAGGTATCCTTTCATGTTTGTTATATTGGTCTGTGATAATGTGCATGTAATGTGTGCTTTATGCAATTTTGTAATTCATGGAATGAAGTTTGTTATTAATGGTGGACATTATGTTTAAGGCCAGTAAAATACTTCTTTAATTTGCAAACTATCTCATATTGCATCTGAATGATTTACTAAGGTCTAGACCATTATAGTCTCTCTAACACTAGTCTTATTTGTTGTCTGTTTATTTTACAGGTCTTGAACAGGCACTGGAAGACTGCCACACTAGAGTGACCCTGATTGCTATTCCATTGAAATGTGAATGGAATCCATTTGTTGTTGGTTCATTGTTGATGTTTTTGTCTCATGACAAACAAGGGCTCCACTGGCACTGATAGGAATGTGGGGGTTTAAAGTACATACACGCCATTGCATAATGCATATTGCACATTGATATGCCAATAATGAACCAACAGTTCAGATCCCTTCAATCTAGATTATAATTTTGTCCAACCAATTATATTTTTCATATTGCAGCTATATCAGTCTGGTTTGGTTACATGTTAGGACACTTACCTGACTTTCAGAAGAGATGTTAACTGTATTTGCACACAAATATCTATGCATACTATCAACAAAGCGGCTTTGTCTGAATTATACCACAAAGTGTGAAGTGGAGCCGATGCTGAAATGAGTAGCTCCAGACAAGTCAGGGTTCAGCAGAAATCCAACAAATAAAATTAGGGGACAAAGTCTACCCAAGTGCATTCATCCATGCGGTGTGGGGACAGACAGAAATGCCCAGTGACTCAGAAGAACTCTAATGCGTTAGTTTTCTTTTCTCTCCACTGCCTCAGTGGGTCAGGCTGGGATACTGTGATTCTCTGGGCACATCCTGTTTAATGTTGTGTTAAGAGTAAGAGGAAGAAAGCAGGTCCTAGTTTCATTTGTCAACTCCATTAAATTGTAAGTTAGCATAAAGACAGGCTCTCAGTACCGGTTGCTGTCACTTCTCCATTTTGTTAGATATAAACATTGTGTCCCCGTTTGTCCTTTCTTATTTCAGTAAAACAGGAACAGGAAACTCAGCTGGCAGAAAAGGGTACTTTCCAGAAAACAAGACTCAAATTATGTAAGCTGTATGTTTACACTGTCTTGAGGTCTTTTCTTCATCTACCAACACTGGTCAGGTGGCACATAGGTCATCTTTACCCTTTGAAGAATGTATATACAAATATTCCACTGTTGCATGACTTTAATGATGGAGATTATTTTGTTTAACTGATTGTACTTTGTTTATCCTTTTTTGATCTGTTACTGTAATTTGTGAAATCTAATGAACGTATACATTTTCTTGAATAATCTAAATAATTCAAATAGTGTGTTGTTGGGAAAAAAACACTACTGCTACAGACTTAGTATCGTAATGCAGAGTGCCAGAAAGCCGTCTCTACCTACCTCTCCAACTGAGTGAGCTGTTGTTTCCTGTTAAGTGTTTGGTTGCCATTGACTGACTTTGGCCTCCCACTACTCTGTTGCAACACACAGCTAAATCCTTAAATCTGCTCCATATATCAGAGAGCACATGGTTTGGGGTGCAAACACTGATTTAGTGATATTCCAAAAGATTTGAAATTGTAATCTTTAAAATTTCGGTCCAGGTTAAATTGTAAACAATATATGGTTTTATCCCACAATTCCTAGAAATGTGTTGGCAGCAATCACCCCCTTGACCAGTTACTTTTATATAACACGACAGTAGAAAAAGTGATGTGATAGTTTAGGGACCAGCCAAACAAACTTGTTTAAATAAAAAAAGTTAGTCCATAATTGTCCCTTTTTCTTGATGTCATGAGCAACCACAGTATGATTTCATGCCACACATTGCACATGTAGTTTTCCACACAACAGCAGGGCACAGTCACAGCAGTTTTGGTTGTAAGCTCTAGTTTGATGCCTGCAACTCTTCTTGTAACACTTCACTGTGGTTGGTCCTTCTTGTTGTATTTGCTCACTGGGGTATTTAAAACTGATCCACTGCCAAAAATAGGAAATAAAATGGAGAAATACAAGTATTTATGATGCTTGACTGTTAGCCTCAGTGACCATAATACACTTTCAGCTTGATTTTTAATTGTGAGCAGTAATTTGATCAAGTGTAAATACAGTGAACATTGAGGATAACATTACTAACAGTAATTCTGGTTTACATGCATGCATTTATATTCTTATGCATGTAATGGCAGTTTGAAATGTGCAGAGATAGTGACACTTGTCACTAATGATTGATAGGTAATTACTGAAAGTGAATACATTGATGGACACAAAACATGCCAAACAAAATCAAACATGACATTTGATTTCATGAAAATTTCATGAAAATAAATTTTTAGGATCATTACTTTAATATCTTAAATGTGATTACTAAAGCAAGCCTTCCTTCCAGTAACAGGCTGGTCAATATGTATTGATCAAATAAATGCAAAGCACCAAAATTAATTTTGCAACAGACATGTTTTAAATATAGAACAGGCCTTGTCTTTGGAATCCAACATATTGTCCGTAGTACATAGGTCTATCGTATTGTACTGTAAATGTTCAGTTCTTTAATTTGATCTAAGATGTCTTACTCTGGTAGCTCCTGATCATACTGTACGCTCACTGAGAAAGATTCATCAACATGTGATTCAGACATTCAGTGGAATGACAGCACAAGAGTAGGTGACAGTCATACAGCATCTTTGACATGTGGTGATGAAATTTGTTTTTCTCTAACAGTGAACACCTGTCAAAATGTCATATACAATAAATACATTTACACATCTGTTGTGTACTCAGAATGGAATATGAATGTTATATTCTCACAGCAGTGGTTTGGTGTGCTGCATATGGGACCATATCTACAGGTTTACACGGAATACATATCAGTTGATCCAAAGGAAATGCCAGCTGACAGCTGTGACAACTTTCCCAAATCATCTCCTTCATAAAAGATTAGGTGTGATATGTTTAATGTATTAAGGCATTTTCCAAGGTACTGCGTGTGATTTTTGTCATGCACAGTTCAGGCAGGGATGCAAATCTGACCTTTAAAAAATACAGAAAAATACACACACTGCATATAAAAACCCTACAAACACCAAACTGTGAATGCAACAACACTGTGGTGGCACTAGTTCCGTGCATACATGAATCAGTCACACTAGTTTTCATGCTGTTGTTGAATTTCCACAATCTGGCATGTTGAGACGTGTGTTGACACCATGAAAAATAATGTGACTGGGTCATATTTCCATCATAGTCACACACCATCACCACAGAGCCAAAGATCCATTCATTCCTACAAGTTTACTCTCTATGACATCTGGCTTCTTCAGGCAACAAACAGAGACGAGACCTATTGAGCGTGAGGAGTCATTACATGGAACACAACAACGTGTTGCAACAATGACAGAAAGGCTTATAATGTTACCAGACCTAAATGCAGAACTAAACTAAACATAAATCTCTTTGTGTTATGAGTAAAGAGACCATCACCAGACTGCTAGTTTTGCTTTGTTTTCAATCCTCCAACACAGCTGCACATTTTGATATAATACCAATGACTTGAAAAATATTGGCAATGATGGGCCACACTGTGAAGTGGAACTGGAAATGCCGATAAATGAATAGTATTTGTCAAGTGATTACAAGCTCCATCACACTTCGGTGACTAAAAGTCAAGATAATGTGTAGTCGCGTTTAATAGAAAGATGTCCAAGTGTGAACAAAAATTACAAGCTGCACAGAAATAGTCTACATATATAATAATATGAGTTATTCATTCCCTTAACCCCCCAAAAAACCCAACAAAAATGATCCAAAAAGAAAATGGAAGAAACAGAAGAGAACAAAAGAGAGCACATTCACACAAAAACACAAAACAAAACACTCACTGGAACAGACGCACCCACAGACACATACTCAGTCAGAGAGGAGTCAGGGCTGAAGTAGGGATGTTTCAAAGTTTCCTCTGTCCAGAAAATCAGCTGCTATCCAGCTGTTAGCCTGTATGAAAATTTAACTCAAACAATGTAATTTAAATCCAAAACATAACTGAGGATAGTTTAGCAGTGTACAATCCAGTATGCAGTAACTTCCTTCTTAGTCCACTTCTCATGCAGGTAAAATAGGGTCAGTTTTATGTAAAGCTAGATTAAACTGCAGCTAGCTATATACGCATATCTTGTGGTGGAAAATAAAGGCCAATCAACTTCTCAAAAAAAAGAAAAAAGTCTTCACAAAGATACACTTTTTTTTCTTCATTTCTGCCCTGTGCCTAATAAACTGGTAGCTCAGTGTAGCTAGTTTCAGTTGAGAAAAATGGTATTTGGAAAACACATAGACATTCCTCATAGAAGTATTTCCTGCCCCCCAAAGGAATGAGAATCCATTATCTGGTTGTTTTGATACGCAGTTCTCACTCTCATATTTGGTCTGTCCTAACAAAACCCTGACCCCCGTGATGGAACTTCCTCTTGGTATGGGCTGTTTGTTCAGGCTGTTCACACGAAATCACCCCATTCCAGCTCTCGATGTCACATTATATTGTTTTGTGTGAAAGTGATGCAGTACGTGCCCGTGCTTGCGTGTACTTGACTGTGTTAATGTGTTTGCGTGTTTCTGTGTGTATTTTTGTTTGTGTATGCGTGTGTGTGTGAGAGGGAGAGAGAGAGAGAGACAGATGGATAACTCCTAATGAGGGAGAGCGAAGCCAAATGATGTATTGAGTTGTTTTACTTAGAGGTATTGCTTTTCCGAAAAGACTGGATAGACTTTGTCTGTCTTGTTGAAGTTTCATTGTTACAGATCCATTATCCATCTTTTGCTTCTACATATTTTTATGCCTTTGCTAAGTAGCATAAGAAGCATAAATGTAGCATTATATCCTCAGTGGGATATGGGCAGTAATCCACAATGTCCACCAGGAGCCTCTTTTAAAGTGCTGGCTTCATGTTCTTGTTGTTGGTAATGAAAAGGACATACTGCAGCACATTTTCTAACAGCGGTGTGTGCATTGACTGTCAAACCAGCTGAATTAGAAACATGTAAAATGTGATTTAGGACAATTTAACTAAAGAATATACAATTGTATTTATCCAAAATGTGCCTGAGGGTGTTTCCAGAGTGAATCCAAACTGTGTGAGATTCTGAGAGGAGCACATAAAAATACCCCAAGGGGTGTACTGAACAAAACCCAGCAGATGCATATTGTATCGCTGAGATATGGAATATATATGATGCACAAAGCCAGTGATGTCAGCACAAACATGCTTGTAAGAAAGTAGAACAGGAGGAAAGTGGAGGGACAAATAAGCACAGCTAGAAGCATGTAGTGGGAGGAATGTTGCTATTAATGGTCAGAGCAGCATGCTATATTATGAGGTGATTGTAAGAGTCCAATGTACTAATTAACTGACAGGAAGTGTAGTGTCATGGCTCTCTCTGATCCATGAATTAAACCAGGGTAAGAAATATTGTTAAACATTTTGCACTCAAGGTTCCAAGGGGAATTCAAGCAACTAGGCTACACATAGATCATTTGTAACATGATAAGAAAAAAATCATTACATATGTAAATACTCCCCTGTGGGCATGAAATGTTATGTCTTATCATCAATAAGTAGAAGATCTGTAGGGAGATGCTCAAGAACCCCCAAGACAAATATTTCCCCTCACAACAAGCTACATTTACTTTACCAGTAAACTTATGTAAAGCAACAAAAGTTTTGCAGCTGCAAGCTTGCAACCTAATTGAGGAAACAGAACAAGTGAAGTGAAGCAGGACTGATTAGATCTTCCAGCATTCTCTGTGGTGAGACGTCATTGAATACACAAAACCCCCGCAGGAATGGAAGCCATGGGTGTAACACTGCTGATGAAAAACACAAGGAAACACCTTTTTCTTGGTTTGAAGTTGTCAGTCATGAACAAAGGAAGGCTTCGTATTGTGAAAGTTTTTTGGCTTAAATGTGTTGCTTTGCTAGTGAAGCAGAAGGAAGGTGGGCCTTCACAACTGTACTGTCTGTACATGAAGCTGGAAGAGATTAAAGCCTTTGGGATCTGTGATAGATAAAGACAGGTTGTGGAGGTTGTTTTAACTCTGCCACCTTTAGTGCCTGGATGGCTGAGTGGCTAAGGTGCACCACATTGGCGTATATGCCGTGCAGATGTTTGCCAGTTTGAATCCCAACCAAGTCAACCTTTCCTGCGTGTCCTTCCCCCACTCTCCTCCCTGTTTCCTGTCTCTCTACACTGTCTCTCTGATTAAAGGCAAAAATGCCCCAAATAATAATAATAAAAAAACTCTGCCACTTCTAAGCCTAAGCAGTGAAAATTATAAATTCAAGTTATTTGATTAAACAATATAATTAGGTAAATAAAACTTTATTTATATGCTTATCAAGCACCTTTTTAGAAATTTCATAATAATACCAGTAATGATAATAAAAATAATCCCAGAATATGGCCTCCGTCTGCTCTTAAACAGTCTCAGTTCTTTATGGCATTGACTGTAAGATGTTGGAAACAGTCCTTACTTCTGGTCCATGTTGACATGAATACATCACATCGTTTCTGCAGATTTGTCAGCTGCACATTCATGCTGCCAATCTCCCATTCAAGCACAACCCAAAGGCATTCTATTGGATTTAGATCTGGTGGCTGGGGAGCCCATTGAAGTACACTGAACTCATTTTTGCTTTGTGACATGGTACATTATCATGCTGGAAATAGCTGTTAGAAGATGCAGACTGCAGCCTTAGATTTTTGTTATTGACTGACAGAAGTGGAACCCGACGTGGTCTTCTGCTATTGTAGCCCATCCACCTCAACATTTGACATGTTGTGATTTTTGAGATTCTTTTCTGCTCATTACAATTGTAAAAAGCGGTTATCTGAGTTACCATAGCCTCCATGTCAGCTCCAGTCTGTCTATTTTATCCGCCCATGAGTGAGTCTTTCGAGAACTGTCTTCACTCACTTGTTCACTAAAATACTGTTTATTGTCTAGGTTTATTTTGAGCTGATATGCCATACTATTGGATAGGATAGCATTAACTGTGATATTTCTTCACAAACATCCAGAGGACAATTTAGATGGTTACTGCCAACATTAATTTTTGAACTTGCTAATTCCTGATAGCAACACTAAAGATAGACAACTAAAAATTACTGTTTACAGCTGTTTATTACTTCATTCTCAGTAGATTGTATATTAATTCCAGCCATAAAGCAGTTTCTTGCAAGAACAAGTAATGTCAGATAACATAACTGGTAGATGCATAACTTTGGTATTCTTATTAATAGGGCTGTCAATAGATTTTAAAAGAAAAACAAATTATTCTCACATTTTGAAATTAATTAATCTAGATTAATAACAATTAAAAAAAAAACTTTGGGAGTGGGGTTATTTAGTTTAGTTTCCAAACATTACCTCTTTTTTAGTATTTGTCTTGTTTTTGCCATGAAAATATAGGTCTCTAACAAATACTTTATGACACAGTTTCTGTTGATATTGCTTATTTGCAACAACCGTGGCCAAAACTATTATGTTTTTGGATCGTGTGTCCATCCATCTGTACGCTATGTACATTTATCCTATGTCTCAGGAGCATTCATTCCATCCATCCATCTTCAGCTGTTTATCTGTGTTCAGATTATGGTAGCAGCAGGTCAAGCGAGGAAGTCCAGGTGTCCCTATCCCCAACTTTCCAGCATTCCCATGCTAGATAAGATATATAATCTCTCATTGTTTGGGGTCCATCCCAAAGTCATTACAAACATTAATTTGGATTCAAGGACAAACTGAACAGAATTAGATGGTCAAGGCTCAAGGGCAATGGTCACTCTGACCTCACTAAAGATGTTTTATTCAGCAGCTTGACTGGATGGTGAAGCCATGCAACCATAAGGTGTACTGCAGTTGTTTTTGGCACCATTCTAAGTAAACTGTTGTGTATGAATATTACAGATGATCAGCAGAGTCAGCAATACTCATGTGTTACCAGCAATTATGCTACAGTGAAAGGTACTTCCCTCATTTTGATAGTTTATTTGAGTGTTAACTGAAGCTCCTGATTTTATGCTTTTTACTGCTGTCACACCATTGGCAAGTAGTTGTATAAATAAGTGCGTATAGGTGTTCATATTAAAGTGAGTGCAATTTCTCCCTTAGTTACCTCATAAAACATTATTACACCCTATCTTAGATTCACCTAGATTCACATTCCTAATTTTTTTTTTTTACCCCATGCTCCAATTTAGTCAGTCTGCATTTATTTCCCCCATGCAGTTCATAATCATAGCTTTGCGATGACACTGATGACAACGTGACAACATTCAGCTTCAGTAATTTGCTCACACCAACTGCATCCATCCCCATCCCTGTCCCTTTTTAGCCACAGTCAGTGTGAATATTAGTTCATGGTGAGGTCACATCATGAGGGAGTGTTTGTATTTAAATCATAATTATTGTTTGTGTTTAATCAGACTTTTGTCTGGGGTGATTTGCCTTCACAATCTGCATGTAGCGTGTGCAAAAGCCTAATTAAGCTTTTACTAAATGCATACATCTTTTTTTAATAGTTTGGACTATCTCTTAGGGAGTTTTGTATTTTTATGGTAATTTGCAACATTCATGTATGTAATCTTAAAAACACAAGTTTGTCTTACAAATATGCTCTTGGCTTAGCTAAGTTACAAAGTTTTCAGTTATGTTAGCTTGACTAACTGTTGACAAAGATCTTGAATCGCTTGAGCCTAATTTGACCAGCTGGATCACAATGAGACAGACCTAGAAGACATGAGTTGAGACCACCATTCTTCACTCCAGCAGGTTTATGTGAGGAAAATTGAATTTAGTGGAAAGAGAAAATAAGGACTAGTCTGTGAGCTGATATTGCCAAAAAGCCCACCTCCAGACTTAAGGTCTAATTTCTGCAGAGCCTACTGTGTAGAGATTCTATGGCATAATATCAAGGCCACAGGTAATTCATCTTCTGACGCTAGCTCTGCTTTGCGACTTAATTAAATGAATAAAGATGTGAAGAAATCTTCATTTCCGTAGGGATAAACACATTGCTGCATGGGATAGGTAAGAGGAAAGTCTGGCTTTGTGAAAGAAGAATAGAAGGAGATGAGAAACCACTAGCTGGGAGACAGTGAATGGCTGAAGACATTTCAATAGTGAGGGGAAAACAGTGTTCAGATTTACATGCAGCTGCTGTTGCTGGCTCATTTGTTTTGATAATAGCTCATCCCTTGCACACTTTATGCAAAGCTGGCGCCACCATATATATCTGAGTTAACAAACATTTTACTTCTTGTGTTTACACTCTACATCGAAAGCAATGTACCTTATATATGGCAAAGAAGTAGTTTGTGTCACAGAGACGAGACACACTCGAGTGCACTGCCTGATGGTTTAAATACTGCCTGCCTCATCATTGAAACATCTGGTTTGGTGTCTGCTGCAAAAAATGTTCTCTTTCTTACAACTTCTCTCACTTTCGCCACTCATCAATTTTAAGGAGTATGCAAATGTATCCCTGCGAGTCTGCACTGTTACAACAACAGAGCAATAAATTCTCATTAAGGCATTCCTTCCTTGAGAGGTAGAAATTGAAGTTGGGATATTCGTTTTTATAGTTCTAGGCAATTAGGACAAATGAGGAGATCTTGTGTAAGGAAGATAGGCTTACAATCTTAATCGGGTCCCCGCAAAACCTCCACTCAACTGCTCACCCCTCCAGTGGCTCCATAGGGAGTGTCAATGATGAAGTCAGCCACGGGGAGTGAAGGCCCTGCACCACTGTGCTCAGCCTCTCTCTCCACTGACAGGCCCATATTTCACCAGACTCATTCTCCAACCTTCACTGTCACTGTTTCCTGTGCTGTCAGGGGGACGACTCCCATCATCAGATCGTGATTTCACAGGCTGGTGGCAGAAGCACTCCCTTGCTGTAGCTGACTAACATGGCCCTGCTCCAGACAGCTGGGTGACCCCTCCTTTGTAGCTGGCGGGATGCTCTGATTCCCTTCATAACGGTCATGTAGAGATAATCTAGGGTGGGAATTTTTGCTGCATTATGCCAATAACTTTTTGAAGCTGCTGATTTGTATGTTTGTTTGAGCCTGTGTCAAATGGGACTGCACCCTTGTTGTATTTCCAAAGTTGGATAATGTCAGAAATCACTTTGCTGCTAAAGCAATAGTTGGATGTTTTTGGGAAATTCGCTTAATAGTGTTCATGTGTGAGACAGAAGATTAATGACATTCTCACAATGATGAATATGAAGCTAAAGCTAGTAGCTAGTTAGCTTGTCTTGGTCTTAAGAGTGAGAAAACCTTTTTTTTCCCAAAATGTCAAACTAGGACACAAAAGGACTGAACTTGTAGTGTGTTATTTTAATGTAGTGACCAACTGTTTCGTGACAGCAGAAAACATAGTGAAAGTAAAAGTGTGGTCATGATTATGATGTAAAATCACAAATGACTGCAATAAGACCATCATTTGGTGGCATTTACCATTACAACGTTTCAGCTTTTGGCTTTCTTTGCTTTTTACTCTCATTTGAGAGATAAAAGTCTGATTCTTACTTCAAGTCACAGCAAACCTTTGATGAGCTCAGTGAAATTCTTTTGATTTAGTTACTGTCACTGTTACGTTACCTGTGGCATCACACAGTGTGATCAGTCATTACACAAAGACAGGTTTTTTGGGGGGGTCACTAGCTCTAAGGGCCATAATTAACAGAAACCACTTTACAGGGATGCAAATGGGCAGTTCTGCAAACAATTATGAACATAATTGTTTTTTCTTCCTTTTTACTTTTTGTTCCATTTTAAGCCAGCTCGATCATTAACCGCCCAGTTTGCTAAACCTCAGGCTGCAGATGCACAGTCACGGAGGCAGAGTTAAATGACTCACTTCCACACATTGATTTCAGTCTGTTTCTTTAGGTCATTTTGTAAACTCAGTCATTTATTTTGAATTCGTATCATGTGCTCAAAATTAGTCTTAGTCAACTTTGTATGCCCCAGACTAAAATAGGTGAAAGTAAAAGGCAAATTGGCCTATGAGTTAGCTGTATTTTCATCCCTGTCTCAACTACAATGTTAAGGAGACAGGGCTTCCTTTCTGAACCTTCCTCCTCCTTTTGACTTTGTTATATTTTACCCACAGGAAATCTGTGCAGGTCTCTGGCCTCAGTTTTACAGGCGACATGTTGGGTGTTGAGACCTGGCTCCATGTGCACATGTGTATCTGTCTGTGATACACCAGCATAAATTCGTGCCTGTGTGAGCGCATGACTCTACATCTGTACACCTTTGTCCAGATGGTTGTGTGTGTGTGTGTGTGTGTGTGTGTTTCAACTGCATGAAAGGGCACTCCAGCTCCATCTCTCCTGAGAAATAAAACAAAAAGGGCCTCTGTGCTCTGTCAACTTTAGGTCATACTGTTCTCTTCATGCAGACCTCACTTCTTCCTCCTTTCAAACCTCTCTGTTCTTAGCTGTTGACTTATCGTGAGGAAAGGTTGGATGTCAGAAAATTCTTCTTGGCTGTAAATGTTTGTATAATAATTTCTTTTTTGATTTTCACTCAGTGTATGCATTCCCATAAGTGACATATTGCCCTTTCCTTTCTGGTGATGTAAATTTTAGCTCTTTGTTATTTCATTTTATCTAATTATACTGCATTTGTCCTCACAATTGTGTTATTATTCAAAAACTGCAAAAAATTCACATGTCAAAATCCAACAACAATATCTTAAAGCTCTTGAGCTCTTGTGGCAGTTATTTTTAAATGAAAAAGCTAAAAATGATCAGGCTACTAGAAAAGCACAAACGGTTTAGGACAACACCTTGCTGGTCCAGAGTCCAAAAGCAGAGCAAAAGTAAGATCAAGTAAGTATTATAAGCTGAAAACATAAACATCAAGAGTATCTTGGCTAGTATAGGAATCCCACACTCCCACACAACCCTTACACCACTGTGAGCTCATCCTTCAACACAGACGGTCTCTATGTCAAATCTGCCTTTTTTGTTCCAGCCAAATTAAAATAACTTGCAGCATATGGTTGGATACCATTTTTACACGGGGTCAGAATACAAATTTAAAAGGAGAAAACATTTGTACAGCTGTGATTTGTTATGACTGAATGAATATATTCTGATGCTGACAACCACTCCTATTTACCTGAAGGCACAAGTCTTTGCTGTCACAGCTTGTCACTAGAGATTTCCATGTGTATTGCAATTATAGTGTTTGTTGGTGGCTGTTGGTGGGTCCTCTGGGTATCTATATCACTGTATAATTTCATCTCCCTCTCCATAGAGTAATTCTATCACTCTCACCACACAGGCTGAGGCAGACAGAGGGTTAGAGGACTTCCAGAGATAAATCCATTTAAAGTGTATTTTGAATCTAATTTATGATGGTCACCTGTTCACAGGATGTCAAAAGGGAAATTGTGTTTGCTGCTTGTAACTTTAAAAAAAAAAAGAAGAAGAAGAAAAAAAACAGTTTTTAGTCAGGCACATATTATCAGTCACCATAACTATCTCAGATTTCTTGTGCTTTTGTTCAGACTCCATGATTAGACAAATGGAGGGGAAAAAAAGTCACACAGTGCCCCCAGTGGATGGACAGTGTGACTGTTAAATAACTACAAAGGGGCAATACTGCCACCTGAAGGAGAAGACTACAAGTCCTATTTTATATTTTCCCATTTTAACAGCATTTAAATGTAGCTTCAATATCATTTGCTGAGTGTAATGTATCGGAAACAATTTAAAATCACATTTTAATGATTGAGTACAATGTCTTGATTAAATGGGGCAAATATAACAAAATGCTCAAAACACACAAAAATATGCTTTATGGAAAGCAGCTTTTTTTGAGTAAGTGCATAATAGTAATAATAATAATAATACAAACTATTTTCAATCTGTGGTTATCAAACTTAGCAGGTTGCCCTAAGATTTTATTCAAACAAAGGCATTTAATGCACTTAGGTCCTTCAGTTTTGCTAAAGTATGAAGTAAATAACTGTTAATAACAACTAAAAATAAAATAAGGAAAAATGTTAGTATAATTGTTAGTACATATGCAAACAAATATTGTATAAAAATTATCAGTACAATATATCTATTGGAAACTATTCTATCTAATCTATTGGAAAATCTCTTGGTTTGTTAGAGGGTGTTCAGGATTTAAGTAAGAGGAAATGAAATGTGATGGACATTTTCTCATCATGATACCCTCATAGTAACCCTCCTGCAGATTCATTGTCTTTTAAAAAGAGATCATTTCTCAGTGAATATGGGATAAGACGATGTAGACAGCGCTAACTCAACAGTCAGACATAAGCCTGATGTCTGCCTTTCAAAAGTCCTGGCTGCTGGAAGGGCTGAGTGAGCAACGATGTGCCATTCACTACCAACTGTCCTTGAGGTGCCATTGAGCAATTCTTTTAACCCCCAGATTCTTAAGTAGAGCTGCCGAGCACGTTGCACCAGACAGCCTCTCTAAATGACCATGTGTGTAACTGTGTCAATGTGATGCAGATTACTGCTAATATAGAGCACACGCTTCCCAAAATAGCCTAATACGTAATATTTGATGCTGTAAGTGGGTGTTTAGTGATTACCTTTATTTCCATTGTGCTCGTATAATGTGGTGGAGAGGAAGACAGAGTAATGAGTGACGTAAAGCAAGAGAGACAGTCAAAAAAGTGAAAATAGAAGGAACTACCATAAATGCAGACTGTGATATGTGAAGGATGAATGAAGGTAATCTGCACATGTTAGAGCTTTTTTTATTTCATACTAAAACCATCAGCGCCTCCCTGTGGTCAAACAGTCATACAGCAGCAGAAACGTTGTGTTTCAAAACACTGCATTTAGTCAACACAGTTAACAAAAGCACTTTCACATTTCATGGATAAACTGTAAAGAGAAGTATTGAAATTGGGCTGAGGTCACAGAAAGTCACCACTGTTTAAAACAAAGTTACACAATTGGAATGAATCTTTGGTTCACCTTTGAAATTTAACATCTTAAATCATCGTCATTTATACTTGAAACTGTGTTTTTATGGATAAGTGACATTAATACTGAATAATAAATGAATATTCATCACAGCAATTGAAGAAAAAAAAAACTCATCTGTTTCCTTTCTTTTGTAAAACTGCTAAGACTGCAGGTCAACACACGGCACACAGCTCTCACAATGGAGCCCCTAATGTAATACACATTGAAAACTAGTTCAACTTCTCAAGGACAAAAAACATAAGAAATGATATAAAACACTACAAATAATTAGCATGCCCTTTAACGAAGGAAGGTGAAAACCAACATCCCACTCAGGAATTTGTTTGCCAAATGATGAAATGCCTCAAAATCACTGACAGTTACTGTTGAATCACATTGGCATGTCCAAAATGTAAAAAATGAATGTTTAAATGTTTGTTTTTGTTTGTGTTTTTTCTTTCTTTCTTTCTTTCTTTTTTGTAACATTTCTTGTGGGACATTTGGTGAGATCTTCCTAACCCTGTCGCTCAAACTTTGGCATAACTGTCACATCATTTCTTTGAAACCTCTTATCTCAAAGAGGTTACATCTGGTTTTCATTGTACTGCGGGCTGGAGTACTGATTTTGCATGGCTCCGGCAGCTGCTCCCATGGCGGCCTCCTGGGCTGCTGCCTGGACATGAGGGTTCTTCCAGGCTCCTGTGGTCCATTCTTCCTGAGCTTTGGTCATGCTGGCCCCGCTGCCGCGGTAAAAATTATGAATCTGCAGTAACGTGGGATCAGAAGTTATTCTCGACAAACCATCATGGATGGAAGGAAAGTGGTTTTAATTACTGTCATTGATAGTATCACATGTATTTTTAGAGTTATGCTACATATTCCCTACTTAATAAGTCTTTGTAATTAGACCCATTTCAATGCTGTGAATCAGGAAACTCCAGCAATTTTAGTAATAAACTTAACTATTCTGCTGTACTGATATGAGCAAAAATTAATCAGTCTCACATTCTGGATTGATAAGCACTCATCACATTAGTTTCTACCACACCAGAATACAAAACATGTGTAAGATCTGATAGAGGCTACAGGCAGGAGAGGCTACAGAGAATAATAGCAATAACAGAATTACTTTTGATGAAAAATAACAGAATCTACTGAATAAAACATCCCAGAAACTCTTCCAAAAGTCATTAGTTAAGTTCTTACCCTGGTGAGGGCGATGAAGGACAGAGAGGCCACAGCAGTGAACATGACAGTAGGTATGAGCATTATCAATGCGATCAAAATATTATAGCTGAAGAAGGAGATGGTAGCCAGCCAACCACTGAAAAAAATGACCATAAACCAAATTTAATTTTCAAAAATGATTAAATTTAAACAGTGTGTTATTATCATGTGTTATTAGATTATCTGGTATTCCTCATCACCACTACCATACTACCGCTGAACATCTGGATGTTAAATGCCAATAATTTTGTGTAAGTACTGCGATATAAAGTTTAAAAGTGTTATAGCTCATACATGGGGATATCCAATTGCACATGGTGACATTTATAAACTTTATGGAGACTGCCATAATATTAATTTCTGATCATCAGCCTGAGTCAGGTGACATTTTGAGAATCTTTTTAACGGCCACTAAAAAACTAATAACAGGACCATCATAAATGTTATATGAAGGCAATTTCTGATGGTCCATCACTGTCATGTTAATGAAAGCAGCAAACGGGGTCTTTAAAAATAGATACTGTCTGGAGTTATTGCCCGAGTTGAAAATGTTTAATTCAATAGCACATTTTGTAGTCTTTTTAAAAACAACTCTGAAAAACAACAACTGATTTTTAATGTTAGCTTTTATGGCATAACAATGAATTAATCATCTGTAAAAGCTGGTAGAAATATGTGGGTGATTTAACAATGACTGAGATACTTGAGTTGCACTCGGCTGGCTCTGAGCATGAATTACTTATCAAGTAATGCCACTTACCTGAGATTGATTTACTGATACTTTCGAACGTTTTTTCTTATTATAAATATAGAGATATAGTACTACTAGACAGAGTTGTCCTTGACACACCTGACACTTACACGTGAGTAAATTTCTCCATATCCCCTTAAACAATGACTGAACCCTTGACTGAACTCGACTGAAAAAAAATATATCATTTGAATGAAAAACTGATAAACATGCCACAAATCTGAATCTTATTCTCTCCTGAATATACTGAGTAAAATATTAATCATAAAAAAAGAACAATTTGAGAGAAATATTTTCAATCTCTTACCATACCCCCCATCCAGGGATGCCTATGCTTTGGATGATGCTGATGCCAACTTGGGCCATGAACACAAAAAAGAACAGCATGAAGTTGAAGGAGCTGTCACTCCTGAAGAAAGAAAAACAAAAGCATATTTATACTCACAAATGGAAATACCACTAACCACTAATTTAGCTATAATATAATATGGTAATTTCATGTGATATTTTGTGACATTTTATCTAAACTTAAGTTAACCTAGCATCCAGACTTTTAGCATCCTCTTTTCGTGCTGTGCAGTGATAATAGTAAGATATAGTATGCCACTCCAACTTAACCCTCAGTGGGTTAAATTATCTACCTCCTCAAAGAAGTAATATGTGTCTACCAGCTGATGCCCAGACATTGCAATGCATTTTGTGCCAGAGTATCATCCACTGTGCTAGATAACACATTGCCTTCCCTTGACTCTCCAAACTAATTATGCCCTAATTTGCAATTAATGCACGATGGACCAACACCCTGTCTGAGTATACATCATATTTACTATATAGTAACATGACTGCACAGTGAAAAGAAGTGACTCATTAACACCTCGCAAACCCCCAAGTGTTGGATACACTTTTTGCAGCTGAGTCTTTCCGTGGTTGGCACCACAGAGAGAAAGGCTGGTACATGTCATATTTTCTCCATGAAAATTTGTACAATATATGCATATATCTAGTCTAGCCTCTCTTTCAGTGAAACAGTTTTACATTGGTGGTTGCCTACATTGCATAAGAAGGAAATTGCCTGTGATCTATATGAATCCTCTGATCTGCCAAATTGGATTCAAACATGCACATATTTTAGTGTGTGATTACATAAAGAGGGAAGGCAAAGCCCAAAAATCCATCAAAGGGCTACAGCAGAGATCACAGAGGTTCTATTACAATGTGAAAACCTGAACCAGAAATATTTTCTTTGTCACTCAGTGTTATTTGAAAGCTCAGTATACATCATATTATGTATGTTGCACAACTATTGTCCCTGTTCAGTTGATATGATACACAAATAGCTTTTTACTTCATTCCTTAACATCTTATACCTTAATGTAATACATTTACTATATTAAAAACATATTTTTACTGTGTTTATTCAAAATACAATTATAACATAAAAAAGACTTAATGATGAGTGACGGTACTTCACTTACTTAAAGGCCTTGTAGATGGGCCGAAACCAACAGACATAAGAGCAAGGAGTGAACATGATGAGCCAGATAATAGCCAGTCCAAAGTTGGTGACTCCACCTCCACCAAACATCCAAGCAAAGCAGCCAAGGAGATTCACAAAGAGTGTAGCACTATTCACTGTAAGACAACATCAGAGATATTTTAGGCACTGTTGCAGCGCTATTAAATACACATGCACACCGCATGCACATGCCGAGAAGTGTTTGGAGAAAGAGACAGCATTAACATAATGTGAAATATAACACTTGGCTTACAAGATGGCTTTTGGTCCCCAAATAGCCTTTTTGTGCGTTTCCTTTCCTATTAATTCTCAGTAATGTTATGAATCTGCAGTCCTCCCCACTTAAGCTGCACTTGGTTCTAATTGGAGCTCTGTGCTGTGGTCCCATAATTTTTCCTCTAAACTGGAGTAGAAAGCCAATCAGTGTCAAATTTTGGTCTGTAGAGAAAATGTTCAGTGCCTCCCCACAAACTTAAATAAACACTGTGCAACATGACAACTATGATTAAGTAAACACTTAAGTTTCCAAAAAAAAAAAAAAATGCACCACAGGAAAAAACATGCCATTTTAATACATGAACAGGAATGAGAAGGAACTATCTGAGTAACAAGAAATTTGCATGCAATATCTCCATGTCGTAACGTGTGGCAAAGACCAAAACAAACAACTACTACAGAAGCAAAAAGAATAACAGCACAATCAGCAGAAGCAGACTGAAATGTTGAATACCTTCTTATGTTTATCAATTATGAAAAAGAGGCCGCCTGCAGAATAAAAGAGGTTATGATAGAGAGTTCAGGGTCAGAAATATGTGCACATACATTATTATTCTATATGAAAAAGATATTTGGCTGTGGTTTGTAGCAGATATGCTGGACTGGACCTGTCCTTCTGCTCACGCTTCATCAAACTAAAATCAGTTGCAACCTGGCATCAGTATCAAGATTGTTCTTCTGCTCCTCACTGCTACAGCTACAGCAGCAGCTATGGTCTTTTTTACTGCCCTGTGCCTTCACACATACGTTCATGGACGGGCAGGGAGCTTCCAGTGCACAGCAGTATCACAGACATCATTGTACTGCTTGTTTATGGTGTAATAAACTTTGGTGAAAGTGCTTCTGTCGAAAATTGTTTGACACAATTTCAAAGTTAACTGTTCTGCTCAAACCAAGGCCATCTGGTCAATGCTATGACTCATTTGCAAATAAACCATTCAGGATATAACAGTCAGAGCCAATAAAAATAAAAATCTTTTTTGGACCAAAAGGATCCTTATAAATTGTTGCCCTTCTGTTAAAAAGCTTCTATCATGAGTTAAACCACAGAGGAGAAGACAGTTTATGAGACCTCCAGGAGAATTGATTCAAGTACCCTTGACAGAAAAAAAGGTCAATTTAAAGTTTCATTTCTGAAACTTAAGCTTCAAAGTTTATATACTAATACATATGATAAATTAAAAATCCCCAAAACATACTCACACATCCACAGGTGGTACATTTTCTTGCACATGCTGCGGTGTTGTTCAGGGATCTCATCAAAGTCCTGATAGAAACACGGCTTGAGTGGAATGAATCCAGGCAGCGGGGGGAAGTTGGGCTCTGCAACACATAAATTAAATTCAGTTAGATATGTCAAACCTGCATATGGTAAACATTTTTCTACTATATGACTTTGTAATAACTGACCTGCCATGTGGACACGGTGTCAAGTTTGTCACTTCGATTCCCTCCTGCTTAAGTACCTTTCTTGATCCTGTCAAATCAGGGGGGAAAAACAGCATTTTTTTTTTTTTTGGTGACTTCCTGTTTATGTAATGATATGCAGGTTGTTTTAATGTGTGTATGAGCGCATCTCATTACACTATTGTGGAACCACAGACGATAGGCTACTTTATGAGGAAAGAAAAGATTGAACAGAGGGTGCTATCAGCTAAGCTATAACATCCTGCCGGGGGATTTAAAATGTGAGCCCTGCAACATGTCTCAGAGCTGCTGATGCGACATTAACGACGAGTGGAAATATTAAAAAAAAAAAAAACAATATTCACACTGCTCAGGACAATCGGAACGTACACCGGTTGTAATCATGTACAAGGTGCGTTAGGTGGATGAAATTTGTTTGACAGAGAGTTGGCCATCGTAGCCAGGAATTACGGATTCCGAGGGAAACATAATCTGCTTACCTCCTCCACAGAGCGACCGCTCGTCTCTTTACTCT
Source organism: Polydactylus sextarius (assembly GCA_016801845.1). Classification (NCBI taxonomy): domain Eukaryota; kingdom Metazoa; phylum Chordata; class Actinopteri; family Polynemidae; genus Polydactylus; species Polydactylus sextarius. The sequence continues at coordinate 17,569,461 of CM028906.1, forward strand.
GTACAGTCTCCGGTGAAGAATTTAGCAGCGCGTTTAACACAAGATCACCGCCAATGGGACGACACCTTCAAGCAAATCATTAGACAATTACGATATATTCTCATTAACGGTGTAACTAGAACAACAAATCCTAACTCCCCTGACTCTCGACCAATCACCGTGCCTCAATCTGCTGTCACTTTGATTCAGACCAATAGGCGGATTACTCTAATCCTTGACGTTGTATTGTTGACCCAATCACTGTTTAGCTCTCTGTCCATGGTGCTGAAACACACTCACCGACGGAGGTAAAGAAAACATGATAATACTACACATTTGCAGTGCATTTACGTGATCTTTTATTCATTCATATTTAATCAATTGAGGTAACTCGTACTTTAAAGATATGTGCACATGGTTTAAAAGAAAAAAGTGCTTTTTAAAAAAGTTATATATCAGAACTTTTTATGTTTTCAAATATTTCTCATGAGACATTAAACGAAATATTAGTACTTTCCAGTGGTGGAGGGTAACTAAATACTACTAATTACATGTATATGGCGTCAACTACCCAAAAGTGCTTATTTATATGCTGATGCAATAATGATCCAATAACACAATACAGATGATGATTTGCGTAATGAGTGTAAGTACACATGAAATTGCCTGTTTCTGTTCTTTCACTGCATTAAACATTTCAGTGTGAGATCTTGGCATGTGAGATAATAGAGTATTTTGTAATGTAATATTGCTACTCTCATTGAAATAATGAACCTTTTCTACCATTTGGACTAAATCACTGATTCCTTACCTTTGTATAACCAAGGACTCATCATGACAACCGCAGAGAAGAGAGCAGTCTATAGGGCCTCAAAGAAAAGCGCTCCAGCTCTGTTGTACATTTCGGTAGTGTCCTCAGAAAAAAAAAAAAAAAAATCAAGTTTGCAGTTTTGTAACTGAAGCGTAAACTTCATTGTTTAAGATGAGAGTCTACACTGTAAAAATATTAATGTAAAAAAAAGATATTTTCTATAATTTAAAAAATACATCTTTGTAACTTAATATGACATATTATGTGTTTTTCTAAGTTTTTAATGTAAAATCAACTATATTATATCTGTTAAATCATAAATTTGTACATGAAAATTACATAAAAGTCAACATCAACAGTAAACTTTAACATCTAGAGTAAGTCCTTTAACACTGCTGATTCTGCTGCCACCATGTGGCTGAACTGCTTTGTTTACAATGTTTCTTCTCAAGCTTTACAAAGACAACTTAATAGTTTTGAAGATGTTGGTCAAGCTCCTCTGAGGCTCAGCTTCTTTTAAGTCCAATATCCAGATGTGTTCAGGTCTCAAAAATAGATGCTTGGTTGTAAGCTTGAAAGTTTGGAGATTAGATGGGTTTGGTCTTCAGGAAGATCAGTGAATTTTAAAGTGTAGTCTTTGAGATGAAAGACTTAAGAACTCTAAGAGAGGAACTTTGTGTGTCTTGAGTGGTTAGAGGACAGGCAGCTTTTCAGAAGATTCTCAAGAGGTTCAACACCCTTTGAAGTCCAACACTTAGATTTATGGACTCCATCAGAGGGGTTTCAAATCTGCTCAAGCTTCAAGGAATGTGTGTATGAGTCAGTCTCAGTCTATATGGGATCAGTAAGCCTTCACTCTATATGTATATCAAACACACATTATATATTAATGGGGTATGTTATGCATATACAGCACCAATAACGATGTCTAGAAAGATACAGATTGCATACAGAAAAAAACAGGCTCCAGATGTTTTAAGACGAGTCTTGAACTTTTAAAACCTCAAACGAACATATGCAATGGATGTCCTTAAGTGAACCAACCAAAGGGAACTTTCATAGGCACTAAGAGAAATCTCAGAACTGTCTGGCCAAATGGCTCAGGTGGTAGGACCCATCAGCATGTCAATATCCTGTTGTGGGTTAAATTTTTAGAAAGCTTACAGAACTTGAGAATAAACCTAAAATATACACTTGGTGAGTTCTCTAAACATGGATTCTCAGACAACTTTGTTTGAATAGCTCAACAGGTTGAGGAGACTGCAAGAAATCTGGAAGTTGTGGGTTCAGTCCAACAACCAATGTGAATACTTAAAGATTCTAAGAAACATATTTCCAAGTGGCTCAGGTTGCTGGTCGCTTGTTTGAAAGTCTGAGAATGTGAGTTTGAGCCTTATGAGCCCTGTTGATTTTTGAACATATCTGTTTATTTAAAAAAAATCCATGTAAAATTACAGGACTTAAACCCTTTTACTATTCATTTTTAAATAAACAATATATGGGAGATTCTACCAAATTTGTGCAAATTGATGATCACTACACGTGTTGAAGTTTCGGTTGTGACGTGATTGTTTTGGTAGTAACAAAATTACATTTATTTCTTTATTTCATTATTTTGAGAAATAAATATACACTTTCAAGTACACATATATATAATTTTTTTCAGTTATTCAGAAATAATTTGTCAATCATATTTCTATAATATGTTATGTGGTTTGACTACACCTACCAACTAAAATAAAATACTTTTAAGAGGAACTATGCCATTACCAGTTTCTTAGTAACTTTGGTGGTTAAATGTCATTATTAGGGTGAATGAAGGCTATCTCAGCTATGATCATCTCCTATGGTCTCTAGGAAAACTTTCTGCACTAATTTAGTGAGTCTTTGACTGATTTCATATGATTTCGGCTTCATATGATTGACATAACAGACAGCACTTATCAGTATCATTGTAAATGGACATGTCCTTGCTATTGTAGCTATGGCAGGCTTACACTAGTAGCTTACTGTTTGTTTTGCTGCATTGCATGTTAATAATGTAAATATCTATGGTTAGTTTGTAGATGGAGCTACAGAGAAAGAAAGGAATCGCCAACATGCCTAGACAGAGAAGAATACCAAGAATACTTTAGAAAGGAAAGAGAAAGAAAAGCAGAAGAAGATCAAGAATTTACCATATTGACCCAAATACGTGATGACTCCTCTTTTTCAAGAACAAGTTTTGGAAAATTTAGTGAACAAGCACATGACCTGTAGTAGCAAGCATGCATCATCAATGAGTGGGGTTTTTGTTTGTATTATTATTTGTTGTGGATTTTTGCCTTTAAAGATAGAGACAGTGTAGAGAGACAGGAAAGGAGTAGAGCACACGCAGGAAAGCTTGTCTATGTCAAGATTCAAACTCGCGAACAGCTGCGGCCGCTGGGGATGGTGTTTAGCATGTGTGTGAGCATTAGCATTAGCATTACGACTACCAACCACTTGGTAGTCATAGTAAGCATCTTGCACCCCATCAAGGTCTGAACTATCTGCCAGCTCTTCAGTGTAATGTCAGTGCAAAGGTGTTACTTTAGAACATGAAATTTGAAATCTGTATCAGTGCATGTATGGTATTTACAGAGAAATATTGTTTTCAAAATGCAATTAATTTGATGAACCACCCTTTCTAATCAATATAACCATGAAGTTGTCTTTTAAAAATATAAAAAGGATATTTAGAAGGTTACTGTAAAATAAATCAGAATAGGCTATTATCAAATGTTGTTGTGTTTTGGTAGTGACAAATTTTGGGAAAAAAAATATATATATATATCACAGATGAATTTCTTATTTCTTAAAAGCATCACCGCCCAACGTGGGGCTCGAACCCACGACCCTGAGATTAAGAGTCTCATGCTCTACCGACTGAGCTAGCCGGGCTGTGTCTGTTGTGGGTATGATGTCATCAGCCACACCCTCTTGTGCCTGGGAAGCAACACTACAGGCAAGTTCAGCTGCATATAAACAGATTGTAGATTAGCCTAGAGGCTTTGATTTATATATATATGTATATATATATATATATGTATGTGTATATATATATATATATATATATATATATGTATGTGTGTGTGTGTGTGTGTGTGTGTGTGTGTGTGTGTATATATATGTATATATACAGTGCTTAGCATAAATGAGTACACTCCCTTTGAAAAGTAACATTTTAAACAATATCTCAAGTCATGTCAATGCCAGTGGTTCAGACATGAACATGAGACATGAGTTTGTTGCAGAGCTAAATAACAAATAAAATCAAACTCGCCAGCTGGGGTCACTGTTTCACCACTTTCAGAGACTTGGGGGGGAAAGTGAAAGCGCCTCAACAATCTCTCGGTGCACTTTTAACACCTTCACTTAACTTTAACTTTAATAAGATCATCAACAAATTTAATTGAATGGACTGTTAATTAATCAATCACTGTCAATTAATGAGAGATTAATGAGAGAATCACATAATAGTAACAATAACAACAATCGTAAGAATAATGCAACTATATCTAGCACATAATGTGATAATGTCATAATACTTTGGCATGAAAAATCATAACATCATAGCTGAGACTCAAATGGAAAATAAAATATTCATAAGATTCTTATTGTGCATATTGCTCAATTATTCACTGTTTGTTAGTATTATGAATGAGTAAAGATGCCACTATCATAGTTATAATACCATCTTATACCATCCTGAGTTCACACTGCTTACTGGTTTCTAACACTTATCTTGTGATTTGATTTGTAACAAACAGATCCATTATAGGTTTTTCTTGAGGTTCTTGCCCCATATATACTATTTTCAGTTGCTCATCAGAAGTAAGCAATTTGCTCTCACTAACCTTGTTCTGTCATAAATACTTTCTGAGCCTGAAGATAACTGGTACAAATTGATTGACATGAGTGTAGCTGTAAGACAAGACAGGTTTTCACTTATCTTTACATAGTATTCTGCTGCCACCGAACCGAAAAGTGGGTTAAGAAATCTGCTCAAGGGCATCTATGTGGTACAAATTCAAAGATGGAGTTGATATGTCAGTAAAACTGAAGCTCAATGTGAGTAGTAAAATATTTTATAATGAAAAAATGTATCAGCTCATAATCATATTATTAATTTATCATGCTATATCATGCTATTACCAATGACCAATGTATGTGATTATTGATGGTAAATTTGATTATTTTTGGTAAATGGTAAAATATAAAATAAACATATCATGTATTATATTTTATTTATCATTAGTGATAATTGGCAGAAATATGTCTTTGTTAACAGATGTTTATTCTAAGAACCCGTTGATGAAACCAACAACAGGGGAAACATTTAATTGTTTCAAGCTTTGAAAATAAAAATACGAATTATAAACTGTTGCTTTAGATTAGCAAGTTTTAATATGTGCAATAATCTTTTTTTTTTTTTTTCTTCACTTCTGGTTATACAGTATAGTCTTTTTTATCTCAGTTTCAGTGTTTTCATGGAAACCAAGAGTGGTTTCCAAGTATTATGAATTTGTCCACTTTATTTCACACCTATTAGTGTATAGGTGAATTCATAAGTGCAAGGAACTCATATGCTGTTGATGTTGGAGCAAAAAACTTTAGATGAACTTATCTAATATATGTCTTAAATGCAGTGGCACTGTTTTCCAGTAAATTCCACATTCCTCCAACATACTGAGCTCATGAACAATATACATGAATACTGCACATCATCACAGGACAAGCTAACCCTGCAGACTAAACAATAGTCCTAAAGTGAAATGTTGACAAAAAATTAAAGAAATAAATCAAGAAAAATCAAGGAAAAATATATATTTGTAATTGATTGATTTGAGGAGGTGGTATTGCTCTTGGCAGTCAGTGGAGGAGTGGACTCTGCTGAATATTCATAGAAGCGCTCATTTACAGGTGCCCGTGCAGAATGCAAGAACAAGGTTGCTTTGGGCATCCAATTATCCAGTTGCCTATTTCCATACCAGTCATTCTGGTAGGAGTCTTCAGCCATTCCAGGGCATACTGGGAAGAGGCAGGTATTCACTGGAAAGAGAGTTACAACCAGCAACAAGAGCAGGAACAGGAAGCAACTGCAGGGCACAGACAGTATAGAAGATATAGGTTAGCACATTGACGATGAGCTATAGGGTACCACTTAATTTCTTGGGAGTTACAGTCAGACCCAGCAGAGGGAGACCTGCAAGGTACTATGATTCAGTGCATTGCAGTGTAGTCCCAGTGAGAAAGTGTGGAAGCTGTATTGTTTTTCAATGTCAGAAAATTAACAAATAATAAAAAGGATACATATTTAATCAGCTGTCAAATTATAATCTGCCAGATATGGGCTACTGGGGCTATAGAGCTGGTAAAACTGTCCTTTCTCACCTTTCTCACCTTATCTCACATTGTCACCCCTGCAGAGCTCTCATTTTTCCTCGCCTCTCTCCATTAATATTTATCAGAAGTAGTTTCAGTCTAGACATACTTCTGGCAGGTTGTTCTAAGGCCATCATGCCTTCTACAGAAATCCACAGAAAAGTTGGTCATAAGTGGTCTCTTTTTCTCATTCCTTTTTCTGTCATTCTTAGTCTCATTCTACCTCACTTGCCTCTATAACCAACAAGGCCACCATTGACAGCACCATTGAGTGAGCTCCTTTCTTTAACACCTTGCAATTTTCAAATGACATGCTAATTCAGAATCTGCTCTTTTAGCTAATTAGCACAAGGGCTGCTGCTTTCAGGAGGCAGTAGTCCTACTCTGTTTTAACAGAGCCCACCTTCCTTCTCCCACCCCGGTTCACCAACAGTGCTTCACTCTGCATAGATTAAAATAGGAAAGTCAGATTTCCCCCATAGTAGCTTTGTCAACACAGCACTGGTGCAACACAATGGGTCTTTTCTGGGTCCTCTTTGCCTTGTGCTTTGTCATCATCCTGGATGGGGTGTACATAGAAAGCAGGATATTAAGTATTGAGAAAGACAGTCAGAGAATGAGAGGGGGGAAGACAGAAAAGAGTGGAAGAGAGAGAAGGGACATCTTAGCACCAACATTTACTGTACATCAAACAGAGAGAGATACGGTGTTGATTTATATTCCTTTTGAAGTCAAAATTCCCTCTTTGCAACAGTTAATCCACAAATAATCTCTGAATTATTCACTATCTATGAAATCCAAGTAAGACATTGATCTTTAATTCATAATTTACATTACAGCCAACAGCTTAATTTGTGTTTTTATTTCTCTTTAAAACTGATGTTAAATAAAGTCCTTTGTTTCAATTTGCTTTTTAGATTTAAATCTTTATAAAACTTTGTCACATTTTAAAATTGTCAAGTAAAATGTGGCGCTGTGACAACGTCACATGTACAAACACTTGCACATGCACATTAGGCCCCTTGTCTCATATTGAATACATGAATACATTTATTTATACTCATCCCTGGGTGAGTAAATGCACTTTAAATGAGGTAAAAATAAGTGTCTGTTGTTTGACACTCAATATCCCTGCTTGATGCTTTCAGTTGTGGCCCAGTGCCAGCGCACCCCAGTGTCATTGTCCTCCAAAAGAAAAACCATTTGCCCAGTCACCCTCTAAGCCCATGTGCCACCGTTGTCTTAGTTTCTATGGAGACGCTTTCCTCCAGGCCAAGTATGTGGAGGGCACCCCTCCAGCGGAAGGAGGTGGAATAACATTGTGGCGAGGCAATCATACACCAACTTCATTTACATATCCAAACATGAACCATGGACCGTAGCATGCAGTGTTTGTTCACTAAACATTTCACAGTAGTTGATTAAACTCAGCTGGAAATAGAGGACACACATATATATGATTATTATTCTTTAACAAGACAAATGTTGGCCCTGCTGTTTGTGAATAAAGGAAGGTTAAAGTAATCAGAGGAAAGAGAAATTACAGAAATAAAAGTAAAAAAAAAAAAAAAAAAAAAAAAACTATCCATCTTTGTACAGTGGATTCACTGAGTATTCTGATAACCGTTGCTCTCTTCATACAGCGATCATAAATGATTGATGCCTGTCTGGGCCTGATGTGGTCCATCCTCAGCACCTCCAGCTGGGGGCACTGTTCTATCTGTCTCTCAGTTGGTCTGTGGTGTTTCCTTACCTATTCAAGAGACTCTGTGCTGTCAGATGGAGCGAGATGTCTCTGACCTTGAGGAAGATGAAAAACACCCACCATGGAGGCTACTGTATTCAGCATTCAAGCACATAAAGCTCAAAGAATCACCATTGTAACACGTGGCATTGAGACAAGGACACAATAAAGGGGAGGGGGGTGGTGGTAAATGAGTGGTTGATAACTGATTAATACCATTATAAATCTTGACTACCTACTAAAAATGTGTCTTCATAGTTTCATTTAGAATCACATCATATTTATTTACAATTTTTTTTTACATCTGCAAGACAAATAAAGCTGATAGAACAATGTTAAAGAAAACAGGAGAGCTCTCTCATTTCTTTAAATACATGTAAAATGGAAAGGATACTAATTAGGAGACCAAATAACAATGTAGCCCAAGAAATGGAACAACAGCTAATCATTAACATATTTTAATGGAGCAGTAATTGTGGCAGTGATAGACTGCCATGCAGTTACTCTGATTGCTGAAGAATATAACCCAGCACTGATTCTGAAACAGCAGGAAACACTGCTGTGACGATGACAGTAATGAAAAGGAGTGTTTTAAAATCACTGAAATGCTTTTCAGACCCCATCACAAGAGCACATAAGCATACAAAGATTTCAAACAGACTGGAAAACTAAGACTAAATTAGGCCATGATTATCATGTGTTCAATTATTAAACAAAAAATATGAAAAATCACATGGTATATGTACAGTATATATATAAAGAGAGCATCAGTTCCTGCCTTTTTTGGTGCAATACAGTACAAGCGCTTTGCAATCCATGCGCCACAGAGTGGGTAATGAACCTTATAATGAAATCATCAATATACATTTCTTTACAATTCGCCATTCTCAAGAGAAAAATGCACTTATCTGATCTCATGTTCACTGCAGACGAAGTACGTCAATGCATGCAAACATTTCTTTTTTTCACCTCCAATCTCCTCTATCAACGATTTGAAAATATCACCGAGCACACAGTGTGTGTAGTTTATGAAAGCTGGTAAAGAATTATAAGTATGTCATCATCATTAGTCAGAACACATAATATGCTATGAGTCCACAGACAGGAAAGAAAATTAACACAGAGGCTTGTTATTACAGTTAAAGTATGTGTTTTACGGTTTGATTTTATTTTATTTTTTTGGTTCTGTATAAGATCCTCAATGTTCAAGTTCAAAACGGGTTCTTCGAGATACGGGCCGTCTCTTGAAAATTTTTTTGCTTTGAGTTGCGAACTAGAAGCCAGTTTCAGATACCTCTCCACTAATTGGCGCAGCGAACGCCACAGTGGACACCGCAATCATCATATTGTGTTTTTATACAATATTCGTTATTTAGTACATTTTTCTTATTTGAGAACATGTAACAAAAAACTGTGGTGTTTTTTGGGGGGTCCAGAATGGATTAGTGGCATTTCAATTAATTTCAGTGGAGGAAATTGGTTTGACATACAGGTAATTTGAGTTATATGCTCGGAAGAATTAAACACCATTGTATATATACTCAGTATCTTTTCTCTAACCCTTATAAAACTCTTACTAAGATGGACACTTTCTTGAGTGCTGCAGGGTTGTTCAGCTCCTAACCAACCAATTACAATATTGTCTGTGGTAGAAAAATCTAATTTGTTTTTAAAGGAAAACAGCAACACCTACTTCTTACTGCCAAGAGAAACTACTAAAACCTTTTGCTGTTTGACTCAAGCCAGACAAGTTTACTATCCTAATTGGTCTCAGTGGGCAGAGCATCAAATGTGTAAATAATTTTCTCAGCAATTGGCTTGCTCTGTGTTTGGCTAGAGTGACTTTCTTTCTTTGACGGTGAAAAGAAAGCTGGAACGCTGTTCAGTGTTGAAATTTCTGGAGCATGTTGTTTAATTTCTATAAAACTACTTGAAATATGGTAACAAGAGATCAGTGTTGAATTGTAGAGCCACCAAACTCATAATACATAACCAGAGCACATGGCCAAACATGTCTATTGGGGGTAACAATTTGCAGATGGGGTTTTAACTATTGCTGCGGTGTGTTCAGTTGGATTGTGGTCTAAGGGAATCAGGTTACTCATAATTAAGAACATAACCGGGAGCGGGTCGTACATGCCACTGGATCGGCTTTTAAGGTTCTGACACGACAACACGAAAGTTGTTTCACTTCTATCTGCCTGGGCTCTTGGCACTGCAACAAAAACTTAGATTTATATCGTATACTCATGTCCTGCATTGCACACTTATACTGCTTTTACTTCTGAATGCTTTCTACAGTAACCATACTGTACAGCAGCACACACATACAGCGTGATGGATAGAGGCACAGAGCCAAACCTCTGGCAAATAGTGAAGTGTCAACATTTTATGACAAAATTGAACTAAAGCTATTTCTTTTAGATGGTTTGTGCATTGATATCATAGCACTTTTAGTGATTTGCGAGCAGCTGGTAGTTTTTGTTCATTATTTTACAGCAGCTGGGGAGGAAAACGGAGAAGCAGGGAAATTACAGCTTGACCACAATCACAGAGGACACTGTAACACTATTAGTTTTCCAATGCAATCACATAATCCGATGGCCCAGACATTTGCTTTAATCAGACATCTGGGAAATGCATCCATCCCATTTCATTTCATCAGCTGAAATCAATCTTATATCAGTATTAAATTAACACGCTGAGATGAGAAACCTGCTTGGACGAGCTATTATTGTGAAAGGGAACTCCTTCATTACTACTTTTGAATGATCGTCTGTTTGGTCTCTTCTTCATGCAGTGGAAATATGCAAAACTTCTACTCCTGCATACGCTATACACATTAAAAAAAAAAAAAAAAAAAAAAGTTGTAACAAATAGTACAAATAAGTACAAATATTGCACTAAAATTTTAACAGTGCCAGGTAACTTCTCAATGATCTGCAGCTGACTTAATTTCCATCGCATATAGCAAATTATGATTGGATGTGTGGATGTCACATCATTGAAAAGCAGATGTTGCACTTTGGAAGTTCAAGGAACAGTTCATTACAGTTTATCAAGTAGTGGCTGAGGTAGATTTAAACTGCTAAAACCTTTGCTTTGTCGTCCTGTCTCCTGCTCTGTCTTTCCAGGCTGCTGGTTGTGTGGATGCTGCTTGGTATCAGTGATGCTGAGAGAGCTGCACGAGACAAGTCTTTTGTCTAATCTGGGGAAGGCTGGGCTCCAGCTGGCTCCAGCTATGTGGCTGCATGCAAAAGTCAGCGGGTCCCTCAGCACTCAGTGCAGGAGGCGAGCTGGTTGATTGATTGGGATGCACACCACCAAGTACCCACCACCACCACCCTTCCCCACTCACACTCACACTCACACTCACTCACTCACACACACACACACACACACACACACACACCTCCTCCTCCTCTTGCTTGTTCTTGCTTAGAGAGCACATGTGCCCCTCCTGCTCTCCATTTTTTTTTTCACCCGGACCTGCTTTATTACACACAAGCATTCATGTATGCAGCAGTACATACATGTCCATGCATGTGTATAAAACAAAGGTGGATGCTCACTTAGAGACAGCTCATTTAAGAAAATCTTAAAACACATTGGAAATGATTGATTAAACAATATAAATGAATGTTTTTTTTATATTATTTATTTATTGTTACTGAAACGTGTATCTGAATATGTGATTCTCATAAAGATCAGCAGTGTCTCCAACACTGAGTTCATTCAGGGCAACACATTAGCAGTCATTACAGATAACCGCTTAGCCAGACCATTCTCCACACTTCGTTTTGCTCCAGCAGAGAATGAAGCATTACCCTAACGAATCCATCGTCCCAGACAGACAGAGGGCGCCTGGGGTAAAAAATGTATTTTGACAAATTTGATATTGAGTGTTTCCCCGGCATTGAATTGATCCTACCAAGTGTTAGTGAAAAGGCATGGAGCTGAACAAAAAGGAGAAGGGAAAGGGGTGTGTTAGAATCACCGACAGCTTTTCAGGACTCCAGCGACGACCAGCCAGCCAGTGTCTGGTGAACGTGCGTGTGCGCGTATGTGCGTGCGCATGTGTGCACCCGTATGTGTGTGTGTAAGTGTGTGTGTGTGGACCAGCAGCCAACACACACTTAACATTCGTTCGCAACATGGCGTTGGAGCGCCGAGAGACACGACGGCTCTCCCCCGACTAATTCAACCCGTATTGTTAGGAAAAGCAGGGGACTGTTAACCAAAGAGACTTTAACATTAACGGAGACTCTTTTGCACACCGGCGGAGACAATAGCGGATTCCAACATATGCATGTCGCTATAACGGTATAGCTGGTTGTACAGACGCACGCTGCTTTACCTCACTGGTGGAAATCAAAGGCTGTACATGGCGGTGGAGAGTACAATTTGGCTGTTCTGTCTTCTTTCGCTGTTTTGTGGTCCATCCAAGCAAGGTAAAGTGCTCACTTCGAATCATTTGTAGGTTTATTTATTTATTTATTTCAGTGGAGTGCATGTGTGGGGCAGCGGGCCACTCATATTAGTGTTACTACAATAAAGTGCAGTTACTCATTGAATAAGTGGGCTGTGATTTATTTATTTTTTTTAATTAAAAAAAAAAAAAAGCTTGCACCTTGCACGGTCCGTCCGTGCAATATTCTCTCTGCACTATTATATGTTCACCTCATGTGGCCTCACTGGTACACCACTGGTACTGGTAGTGGTGTATTGTTACTTCATGGGTGTCTCTCTCTCTCAGGACGCGCTGTGAGGATTTTGGCGATATGAAGTTGCAGCACATTGCTCCAAAGAGCAGCCCCTGAGTGTTGCCACAGGGGCGGCCAGAGAGGGTGGGTAGGAGTAGGACTGACCAGGAGGGGGGCGAGGGTGGCGGTGATGAGGGTTGGGGGGTAGTTTGGTATCAGACAAGCGGATGAGAACATGTGCTGTTGAATTGAATCGGAGCGGTGCGTCTCATATTTTAGACGTGTTAATTCCTTTTGCCCATCCCACTAAATTATTATTATTATTATTTTTATTTCACTCTTTAATAACCTTGAACAACTGCGCGCATGGGACGTCTGGTTTTTAGGTGCTGGCTCCTAAAGTTGAGAGGGAGAGACACACACACACACACACACACACACACACACACACACACAGAATAAGCTTTGTTGAAAAGAGTAACGACATCTTTATGAACATTTGAGCCTCATAAACCTGCAGAACAATGTGTTTGGAGGATGGAGGTTGTGAAAGATGCACAGTAGCTGCTGCCTGAGGGATATAAAATCTGAAAAAACAAACAAACAAAAAAAAAAAACAGTCGACATGGCCATAGGATTTACATGACAAAGACCTGCGTAGTGAATCAGTGAAGGTTACAAACTGAAATATTCTTCAGTATCAGGAAAATCAAAGTAGTGAATTTGCTGTGAATTTCTTCTCTTTCGCAAACCTGAGTACACATATGCTGTGTCCCAAGAGGTTACTCTCGTGCGTGGCTTTATGAAGTCCCTGTAACAAGCCACAGGTGACAAGATGACAGAAGTAATCTCATGTGAAAGGAGTAAAGTGAGTTCAACCACTAATATGCAGGATAATACCCATATTATCTTGGATCAGTCCTTTAGAGAAAAGAGAAAATGTATGAAGTGGTAAACTGTATTATTTCAGTAGCTGTATGTAGACGCAGAGGTAAAAATGTTCAAGTTTCAAGTACTTAGTATTCACATGTTAACAGGTGTATCTGTTATGAGCCTGTCACGAGGACCAGACAAGTGGGACTGTGTGTACTGTATGAGAGAAAGACACACACAAAGAGAGAGAGAGAGACAGAAAGAGCGAGAGCTACAGACCTTTGAGATTTCCCTTCTTCGACTGTAATCTCCTGAAGAGCTGTCATTCACACTGAGGTTGTACAAATGGAGGGACTGATGATACATCTAAAAAAAAAAAAACAATTATTTAAATCTGTGCTGTTTCATTGTGTGGATTAAGACTTTATTAGAAATTAATCAAGAATTATTTTTGAGCGAAAAAAAAAAAAAAAAAGACAAACTTTATCCGATTACAGCTTTTATTTAAATTGTGAGGATTTGCTGCTGCTTTTATTTGCCATATGTTACAGTAAACTGATTATATTTGGAGTTTGTGCTCATGGATATATGAAACAGCAAATCTGAAGATGCCACGTTGTTGTGAAATATTAAGGGCCATCTTTATAACCTGGTACTGGTAACTGGTGAAGTTCCAGCTCTGAAGTGCAACAAAATGATCATGGAGGAGGCTGTCACATCTTTTTCTTGTTGTGTTGCTGTGTTGAGCAAACACTGTAGCTCCACTATTAGAGGTTTTTCATTTAGACTATGATTCTCCTCCTGTGTCTGGGGCTTACATCCACCCTCAGATATGATGCTGCTTCAACTCTTGTGTGCCATGCTGTTCAGTGACTGCAGCCAGCAGTGAAGGAAAATAAAGCAATAAAGTGCACAAGGATGGTTGTATTGGTGAAAAGTCAAGCCTGGCAGAGTGAATATATCAGAAACTATAAATTACTCACACACATCCAGGTAGACATCACTTTCCTCTAAGATATAGAGTCATTATCTCCCTTAAGTTCCATTATTCATCGTTCAATTATGCAAATAAAGGCCTTAAAACGGAAGTGACTAGAAGCTCCTTGGCTTCCATCTGATGTTGCAGTGGAAGGTCAGAGGATACACAGTATATAGAGTTAGATTACCATGCCCTGCAGTCTCCCGCCGAGACAGAATAAGGAATTACTCCCCTTGAGATCGTCCTGACAGGAGAGTGAGTGCCACACTGGGGGCGATCACATCCAGATGATGAAATCTCATGCAGGTAAATGGCGTTTGTGATGGAGGTTGTCTGTGATAAGAGTGTAGGAGAAATTGATTTATTTGCACTGCAAGATTTATCAGTGAAAGTTGGTACCCAAAAGCATTTTGACAGCCTGCTTGGTATCTTAAACGCTTTGGAATTTCTCAAACGTCACATTTGTAACAACTGATTAAAAAAATACACAAAGCAAATTGTAGACTAAAATTCATTGCTGTGTTTAAAAGCTACCGTGAAAAGTGTTTTGCTTCAGAGCGAAAATTCACATTTGTTTTCATGAGCTTGGCTGACGGCAGCATTGTGCTTTATAATCAAATGAGCAGATTAGTATTTATCTTGTATTATTACTAAATAATTACACTGCATTGTTATTACTCATCAAGACTGGCAAACAACACAGTCATTGAGGGCGACACTGTGTGTGCATGTGTTTTGTTAGGTTCTGAAACTGGAGCATGAATGTTGTGGGTGTCGGTGTTTGCGGGAACAGAGGCTGGTGGTGAGTGGGGGCTGGGGGTGCTTCTGGGACAGGGATGAATTGGCGGGCGCTGGTGGGGCAAATTCGAGGGCAAGGGCCACTGCTACATCCACAAACAAAGAGCTTGTTTGCTCCATTCTAAAGATCAAATGAAAATATGTCAGCTTCACTTATCATACAGCAAGCAAATGAGTGAATGTGAGAGACCGAGTGTCTGTGTGTTCACAGTCCATATAGCACCGCACAGTTATTAATGGACATAATAAAAAAACATCTGCAGTGCTGCAAGACTTTATGAGCAAATGAATCTGATTATTGTTACGTCCGCATCCTTTTTATATGCACATGAACACTGTAAACACAGCAACAGTTGCATAGTGCAAGTGTAGGCAAGACTACAGGAACGTCACATGAGTCCATTACCCAAATTTTTCTATACTGTTACGAAAAATGTTTGCATCGACCGTCTAAGAGTTCACATGAAGTCCTATTAAATATCTCTTGCAGTCGTAGTTATCGCTACGTATCCACTGGCAAGTAATAATCAAGCTTATGTGATGTTTTTCTGCAATGTCCGGCTTCATTCTCACACAGTTACACAGTTGGGACGATGCCCACAGCAGCAGCAGCAGCAGCAGCAGCAGCAGCAGCAGCAGCAGCAGCAGCAGCAGCAGCAGCAGTAGTTTCCTGCAATTGTACAG
This sequence comes from Polydactylus sextarius, assembly GCA_016801845.1. Classification (NCBI taxonomy): domain Eukaryota; kingdom Metazoa; phylum Chordata; class Actinopteri; family Polynemidae; genus Polydactylus; species Polydactylus sextarius. The sequence goes on from CM028906.1 coordinate 17,585,438, forward strand.
GAGTAGCACAGTGTGATATGCATTGATTATGGGGAAAAGTAGTTCAGATTAATTTTCTTTCCCTGTACCAGGTGCCATCCGTTCCCTCAACTGCTTATTCTGCAAGTCGACGGGAGAAACTCAATAATACCTTCAGGCAATAGCAGACACAGAGAGAACATACAAACAACACACAGCAAGGCATCTTTTCTTATTTACAATTCCAGCAGTTATGGAACACAATTTTCATTAATTTGGAGTTGCAGTTTGCTCCATCTGGCAAATGTAAGTCTAATATTCATCTGTTTGAGCTGTGTCTTTGGTTTCTGCCAACACCTGTAAGGAAAGCTTGTTTTTTTTTTTTTTTGTTTTTTTTTTTTCTTTTTAGTTTAGTTGTTTTATGCTCCACTGTGTTCACTAGCCAGTTACAATCAGTGTCTGTTTACTGTTTGGTGCCGAGCAGGTAGTGTACAGTAGGTTTTTAGAATCACGAGAAAGGTGGCAGTGAACCAAACAGAGAATCTGTTGACCAGACAGCTGAACAAGGAGCTAAAACCCACAGTAAATCTCTGTAAAGCAGAGGCAAGCAGCAAATTAAGGCGATAATTATCTGGTAATTCTTGTGTCACACGGTTTCTTATTATGATATGATACATTGTCAGGGAGTGATTACAGCAGCGTTATATGTAAAAATGGATAACAATCTCAGAATGTTATATGCAGCCAATATTATCCTGTTTTTTTTTTATTCTTATTATTTAACATTTTTAATTTTTAACCTTTTCAACAGAACTGCTTTATTGGTTTAACATTTACAGCAATTAGTTCTAACTGCTTATTATAATGTCTTTAATGTCATTGTTTTTTTTTTTTTACCCCAGGGAAATTTTCTTTATATTACTGGATTGTTAATACTAGTTATATTTGGTTTAGTATTATTTTCAATTTGTGAACATTAATTGAATAAAATGACAGAACCTGTATGGGTGGTGACGCAGTGTCTAATGACAAAAGACAAGTCTTTGGTAGACTCTGGAAACAAGAGAAGCATTTAAAACAAAAACCCACACTTTCCTCTCAAGGTTGCCTGCATCTCTTCCCAGCTTCTGCAACACCACAACCAGTACTAATTAATATGTCTATGCCTCAATTGCATTTCCATCACAGCCTCCTCATGCCTGTATTACTCATAATGTAACATTATATAGACCCACAAAAGGTTATTATCTTACCCAAATGAGCAGCATTTGCTCACAGCTCTTGACATGAGTGTGAAGTCTGTGAGTCTGCCCACCAACGCTTGATGTCTTATTTTTGGCTTGCTTTGAAATTACCTTTGTGTGATCAGTGGAAGATTACATTCTAATATTTTATTGTGAAAGAGATGGATATCTTAACTTATCTCAGCTCAACATGTGATGTCAGAGTTGCCGCTGCTGCTCTAGGAAAGAGAAACACTGTTTTATTTCTCCAATATTCTTCGGTCAGCCGATGTCAGCTCAAGCAGCATTTTTAATACTAAGTTAATATTTCCATTAAGTACCAGTGGAAAAATTAGCATGCAGGAATCATACTGCTGAAGTGACCCCCCAATGTGAGGCATAGTGGTGGGAGGGAACTATTTTCTCAAGTCAGCCATTTATTCCATAGACTGCACTGGGGTTCTGTGGGGCAAAGTCCATTCTGTAGCTTAAATATTATGGAGATGTAAAGTTACACAAGGGGTTACATTTTTGACTTGGCACAGTGTCAGAAAAAGATATTTGAGTATAGTGAGTAAATTTTGGCTTTTTTATTTTCCCCGAAAAGTCTGAACAAGGTCACTTATCTTGAAATTTAAATTTTTAAGTCTTACTTATTTAAACATGAAGCACTGAAGTCATTGCTATCACCGATTGACAAGTAGGGGACGACATTTTGAGCGGCAGATGTTTGATTCTCTATCTTCCACTATATTAACTCAACATATTTGTCATCTCATATCCAGTATATTGATACATGGCAACCAGTGTATCTAACAGTGTATCTCACCATAGGATGGTGCTAAGAGCAGCACCAGGAGCAGTTTTAAAGTTTCTTGTGAAGGTTGGTTTGGTTTCTGGTGCGAATTTTCTTCAGCTTCTTCTGTCTGATGATTTGATTTCACACCAGTGAGGTAGCTGCACTTTTGGAGGTCAACCTCTGTCCTAGATTTTCATAAAAGTATGAAACTGGTATCAAGACTGGAATATCAATCAAGTTTATTGGCCTCAATTATAAACACTCTAAGACAGACAGAACTTCCTCGGCCATAGCAGGTAGAATACCCTCTGCAGTGCCCATTTTACGGTTGAGTCAAATGGTTTTTCCCCCTTAGTTCCCCTGATAGTTGTCATCCATGCTTCCTCCTGAACTCTCCCGTCATGTTCAATATTTAAACTGTGTTCAGCTCCAGTTTGTTGTGTCTTCACCAGAGGACCAGCTGTTCAACCTCCCGTATAGAGGCAGCTATGGAATATTAAACACTGAATTTGTGGAGGGTTGTGTGCTGTCTGCAGTACATCTTATGTTACACTCTGCTCATACAATGTATGTATCAATATCAGTGTGTAACTCTTCTGATGTCACTACATATGTTTCTGTGTATAAACTACATCTGTGGTTATTATCCTGACATGTAAATACAGTGATTACATATATAAGATATAAAATACATAATACCTACTTTTATCCCAATGCCACAGTCTACGCTTTGATCCCTGTAGCAAATCACAGGTCCTCTCTTTTTTTTTTTTGAACACACCATTTTAATGGCTTTATGTAATTGCTTTTTAAATTTAATTATAAATGATGTATTCATGCAAATAGTGCTTTTAAATGGTAATGTTCTAGTTGCTGGCATCATATGGAGTTTTCCTGGCCTCAGAGTCACCACTTTCCACTTCCTCATTCAGTAATTCTGTGAACATACATACTCAGATCTCTTGAGACATGAAACTGGAACTCGTCGGACAGCAGCGCCTGTGGAGAATAGTTCATTGCTTATTAGGAGTAAATTAAGTACCTGCATGTGTGTGCGTGTGTATGTGTGTGTGGATGAGGAACATGCGTCCTGTGTGTTTGCTTGCTTGTGTTTCAGTGTGGGTGTGTCAGCTGCAATTTGTGAGTGCATCTTGATATCATCCCCAGGGAATCCATGCTAAACTGGGATGCATATTATTTAAAGATGCCTTGGGCAGAGTTTCAGCTGGGTATATTTGCGCAGTGAATATGTTGATTTTTTTTATGGTGCCCTGTGTGCATCTATTTGTGCTGCCAGGGAGCAATCTTAAGCACGGAGGTGTTTGTATGAAGCAAAATGGAAGTCCTGAGCTTGATTTTGTCTGCTATGAATTCAAATTATTTGCTCTCTTGGGATGTTTATAGTGTTTTGTGTTTAGTTTATCTGCACTTTTATTCTGGTTGTAAATAACATTGCCATGTCAAAATATCTGAAAAAGAGACCCTGTGAGTTAATGTGAAATTTAATTACGTTGGTGGAAAGTGATATTTGCTTTCACAAAAAAAAAGGATTTTACATATGTAAACATTTATAGTTTAAAAACCTTGGTTTTGATGGCCTCAGTCATTTTTGAGTCACATTTTGAGTCTTTTCAATCATGTAATCGTGACAGGAATTTAACAAATAGAGCAGCAGTCCGTGGACAAAAATTTCAATTTGGTTCATCAGTTAAGTCAGTCTGAATATCATGTGTTTATTTCAACTGATAATTATATTTCAGTTTGGACATTTGAGCATTTACTGGCCATTTATCTTATGTTTCCACCTATTGGTTTGTGTACTAAATGCAGAGATGCCATATGTAAGATAAATTTAATTTTATGTGTGTTTTTACTATCAAGGAAACCACTTTATTCACATTTGAGCAATGTAGAGAATGTCCCTAAAATGCTATAAGGTGGACATTTTCATATGATGTAAAATATGACAGAAATGTGAGAATACAATTATTTGACCAATAGTCATGTTCTCCATTTTGCTTTTACATGGGGTTGTGTCTTAATTGCACGTAAAGATGAAAGTGAGTGACTGCACCGACTGAAAGTGAGTCAGTCGGTGCCCAAGTTGCTTTTTAGCAACACTACTCTGTTTGAATTCTTTGATCCCAGAAGAACAATATTACAGCGGCAGACGGATTGTCCTATTTCATCCTGTCAGCTTACCAGGCCATTGAGGTTTGCAATGCTATGTATCTGATAACTGTGCATGATTGGATTTTGAGAAGATGCTTGGGTTACGGTCGCACTTGCACTGAAGGTGGTGTACTTTATATTATCTGTGCCTTATCCAACACTAGCCTCACTCCTAGATCTAATCGTGATTTCATTTAAATTCCAGCTTCCAGATCCATAGCCCCAGCTTCACTGACTCCACTGGCACTCTTGAACATCATCTTCATGTAAACATTAGATTAAGATTGATCAGTGAAGCTGCGGCAATATTTTCAATGATGAGGTTACTGAACATTAAAGAATCAGATCCTTATTGCAGTGGTCTTTTTGTCATTCTGCACATTCACTCAGGGACTTTCTGGATTTTTTGAAGGGAGTTAACTTAGGAGAGGGCTCTGTAAGCTTGCATGAGAAGTGCACTTGATTTCCACAACAGTGGTTTTGTTTTGTGTCTGGGTATTTGGGTCTGGCTGCACTCACATGGTCAACTAACTTGCTTTCACATTCTTTCCATTCCTCCCTGCTGTCTGCTTGGTCACGAGTTACACTGGAGGTGTCCATATAGGTGGATGTAATTATAAATAAATATTGCAGTGTCACCCCTGAGTTACAGTTCAGCTGCAGGGTTAATGAGAACATGCTACACAGGGTGGAGCTGTTCGAATAGTAAGAATCAAGCAGAGAAGTCAAAGGAGGGCTGCACCTCCTTTGACTTCATCAACACTTCAGGCAGTTAACATACAATGAAGAGCACACCTTCATGAATCATTTGTGCATCAATACTGACTGCGCACACTCCTTTGTTCTCATTCAAATGCAGCACATTGCTCAAAGATTACAGCACATTTCTCTCTCCTTGTTTCACATCAGTGATGGAAAATGTCATTATTGAAAATCCAGTGTGAGCGTAATATGTGAAGCCCACTCAATGCAGGGTGCCCTTCCTTGTTGCATGTAGCAGGTAATGTCATATAGCTGTCTCATTCAACATCCTAACCTTAAGTAAGATGCTCAGCCCTGATCCTTACACCCAAGCAATATAATTTACATTTGGCTCACTTCAGAGAGCAGTGTTGAGGAAGAGGGAAGTGTTCGCGAACTGTTCTGCTCATATATTGTTTCTTATCGTTACATCTGCATGTCTCATTTTTCTATAGAACTCACTCCTGTGTTTGCTTTTGTCCTGCACACTAGGAAGCCCCAGCACACATTCCTGTACATTGATTATGCCGCTGCATAAATAAACACATTTGGATTCGGATCTCCCTTGTAACTCCCATGTTAGTTTTATTGCTTGCTTTGTTGACTCGTGCAACTGGGCCTGGCACTTGACATGGCCATGTGGAGGCCCCATGCTGCTGGGAGGCCCTGCCTGCAGGAACGTTGCTCTGTGATTGGAGGAAACCAGACTGGGATGAATGAGCACTGTACATAGAGAAGGAGGCATGAACGACCACAGTGGTGCCCCCCACCCCCCTTCTCCCTCTAACACAACCACACATGGTTAGTGGAACACAGGAGCCCTGTTTGTTTCACTATAACCCCTGTTTTTTTTTTTTTTTTAACATTGTACACTCACTTTCATGTCATTGAACTGGCTGTGAGAAAAAGGTCACTGTATAATCTCACTTTTAAAAGTGAAAATCAAGTTTGTTTTACATTCCAAGTTTTTCATATAGTAAACTTTTAACAGGAACTATTAAGAGCTGAAAAATGTGTCAATTAATAATGATAGTAAATAATAATAGTAAATCCAATCAAATTTCTTAAATGTAACCTTTTGCTGGTTTTCTTTGTTTTCTATAATAGTAAATTAAACATGTTTTTACTGTGGGTCAAAATAAACATTCTGAATGTGTCTGCTGAAGTTTTACATTTTTTTTTTATGTTTTACAGACAAAACAACTAGTGGTTTAATTGGTATAAATAATAATATGAGTAATTCACAGTGAAAATGACGTTTGTTTTCATTGTAAAATGTCAATTATGTGCTTTTGCGAGGTATTTAGATAGTATTAATTGTCATTAGGTCAGCTTTACTTGATCTGTGAGCCAGGGATCGAAAGCAGCAACAGAACAATGAGACAGTTTTCCATCAGAGGAAAGAGAGTGATTCATTTTCTGATAGTGAAAGACTGTTTGTCATTAAAATGACGGAGTGTGAGAATAACCCTGCAGTAGCCTATCATCATGGGAGGAAACACAACTGGAACAGTTGACACCTGACACGACAGCTGTTCAGATTGCTGAGTGACTCACAACCTCACTGTCGATTCACTGAGATGTTGAGCTCAGTGCTTGTGGCTTTGCTTAACTAGTAAACAAAGTGTTTTAATTTGGCATCAGAGAAACTTAAGGCCCATGAAGACAGATAAATGTGCAACACAATTCAGTCTCCTGATGGCGTTTTACATTCTAGCACAAAGACCGCAAAGCTCAAAGCAATATCTTTAACATGAAAAGCCAGCAACATTATGCAAGATAAAATCTTACATGCATGTGTACAAGGCAATCTGGTTATCACTGCTTTTGAGTGCTTTAGTGGTTGCTCTTCTCAAAAACGTCTGTAATCACATTTTGCTGCTCTCTTCAATTGAGTCTCAAGGCTGCTCTAATCTTATCTGCACTGCTCGGTCCTCTATTTTATCCCGTAATCCCGAGTCTCTTTCTCTGTCTCATGCACCCTTTTTTTTCTTACTTCACATTCCTGTTTATCATCCAATATCATCCAAGTTTGTGACCTTTTGCAGTTTAGTTGGCTCTTGCATTACTTGTAGTCCTGTTGGCAGTTTGATTTTATAGATGACACTTTGTAGAAGGCACTTTGGTTTAGACACATACCGTAACATACCATTTATAGATTCCAATGGTATTACATAGTATACATTCATGGCCTACTGAAGATAACCTTGCGGATCACACTTTCACATTTGTCACACCATGAGGTTTATAGTTTTGTGTTTAAGTCTTGGTAACTCATGCTCTGACTTCAAATGTTTAATCTGTAATCAAGTAAAACAACTGAGATTTTTGTTAGCTTTTGACATACTTTGTGCTAAAATGCTAATGTTTGCATCAAGACACATTAAGTCTACGGACATGGTAAACAAATAACTAGCAGAAAGTTAGGGGTGTTATTTGGTATGCTGAGGGTCGCTATTAGATACAAATGTAGAAAATGGTGTTAAGATTCAATTTACATTGACTTGCAATAATGATGTTAGTGTGATCTTATCTTGCCAACCTATGATGTGAGTCTATAAATGGTTCTGTGACCACTTTTGCATGTTGACATAAGCATTTAGTCCAAATCACCACTGCACTTAAGTAGAGCCTCATAGACCTGCTCATATGGTTGTAAAACCTCTTGCTTTTAATGACCCTCTGTTGTACAAACTCATCAATCCTACTGTATATTACTGTCTTGGTAATATACACAGCCAAAAATGTGAGATGCAGCATGATGCACATCAGCATAAGATAATAAAGAGCAACTGTACGTGACTAAAAGTAAAAAAAACTGCTGCAATAGCAACATATGTTTTACTGGAGCACAACAACAGGTAAAACAAAAGTTCAGTTCCTTTCATGAAACCCTATTTTTTGGACCCTTTTAGCCAAGCTGAGCCTCTGTGCATATCTCTAGTTCCCGAAAGGCTTGAGGTATTGTATCACTTCACTTTAGAGGCTGTGGAAACCTGAGCTGTGGCCTCAGGGTCATAGGGTGTCCATTCTCTGTTGACAGTGAGCTGGGCCGGGTGAAATATTCGCTGTGTTGGGTCACTCTCCTCCTCCTGCTCCTCCTCTTTCTCCTTCTGTTCTCCCAAACGTTTTGTGAATAGGTGATCCATTAACAGAAATGGACAAGCCGAATAAGTGTTGATGGGAGAGCACTGCCCTGCTCACTTCTCCATCTCCCCCTGGCTTTTCTCTCTATTTCACTGAGTGACATAGAGACAGTCTGCGTCTTTGTCTGTCTGTGTGTTTTGTTTCTTTTCTGTCTTTTTTGTGGTTTTCTGTTGTTAATAGAGTAGCAAAACTGTCTTTCATAAATTCACAAACTCATAGAGATCACACCAAATCCATTATAAATCCAGACAGTGTCAAAATTGATACAGACTGAGTGTAGGGGCTGCGTATCATTTATGGGCGATACGTTGTTTGCTTCTTTTTTCTAACTGTCTCCTGTAGTCTGTCGGTCTCTATTACATCCTCTCTCCCTTTTGTAAACCTCTGTCCTCTCTCTACTTAGAGTAAGCTATGAACCTCTTGGCGCGGTGCCATCACAATCCATTCACTACAGCTCAGCGAGACCGCACAGCCGCTACTATTTCCCAGAGTGTGCACCCTGTCCTTTCCAGCAGCTCCCACTTGTACAGTAAAATGGCAAAATGGCCACTTCACAGATCCCCCCTCTTCACCGCATTGTGTCCTCATGAGACACCGACAGTCACAGTGCGGGCGTGTATGCGTCTGTGTATTGAATGGGGTGTCAGTGTGTGTGTAAATGAATTGTTGTGTGAGTTGCATGTGTGTGTGTGTGTGTGTGCAGTGTGTGTGTGCTGCTCATGGCCACAAATCTAGGGCATGCTGAGGGTTTTGGGTGTGAATGTGTGCGCGAATATCAAGCGATTTATAATATTCCCAAATGAAATAACCACTTCTTGAAATATGTGATACAGTACGCTTACCTTGCCTAGTTTTTAAGACATAGTAGGTCAAGCCAGTCCTTGGTTCTAAAAATGTTATGGCAACTTTTCAAGGTTTGATATATTTTATGTTTTACTTCCTTTAATTAAATAATGAGTTTTGCGGGTTAAGATATGCATCTTTCTAAAAGGAAATTGGTGTTTTCCTGCTTTCCCAACTTTGTTTTTTTTTTCAGGTTGCTTATCACACCTCTATCCAGTTTTGTGCAGCGTAATGGCTTCCATATCCAAAGCAAAATGATCCCCACCTCTCGCCAAGTGAAACCATTGGCAGTAAGCTGGGAAATAGCTGCTAACATTTTAATGACTTAATGAGACCTAATTAGTTGAAATGGGAGAGAGGAAGAGAGGAGCCGTGGAGGTGATGTGTGTCCGTGTGCGTTAGCGTGCAAACGTCTCTGTTTCTACAAGACTGCATGTATGTTTCAGTGTTTTTTTTGTTTTTTTTTACATGTTTCTGAGCGCATGCATGTATATGTTGTCCCCATGATAGATGTGTGTGTATGTGTGTGTGCCTGAGTGAAATGCAGCAGCTTTTCTCAGCATTACCCAGCTTCTTCATCAGGAAGTGATGGTGGGGGGTCAGGCCTCATTTAATCAAGGGAAAAATTCCATCTCCCATTAACTTAATTAATCCAACGCCAGAGAAAGAGAAGCTGAAAAAAAAACTGTGTGTGTGTGTGTGTGTGTGTGTGTGTGTGTGTGTGTGCGCGCTTCTGTGAGAAAATCGTGTTTCTTGAGCTGAATTCACCAAGTGAGAGGAAGTTTAAATGAGATGAAACACACAGTCATACATGTAATGTACATGTAATAAATGAATGTAAAGGATATTTGAAGTGACCTCACCCCAGTTTACAGTTTTGTCAGCCATAGGCTGACAAAACTGTAGCCAGAGATAAACAACTGCCATTTTTGCAGCTACATTGGTAAACCCATGTTTGTCTCTGTAATGTATGATTTCCTTGCACTTTAATATGTTTCTTGGCCCACATTCCACTTTTCAGCAGATTATTGTGTGTCCCTTTTCTATTAAATTATGCATTTCCTCTGATTACACTGCAAGAAGTCTAATTATTTAAATCATTAATCTGCCCAGTTTTTGCCTGTGGAGATTTTAATGTTATTTATTCCCAAGGTCTTTGTCAAAACTAATTTCTATCTAGCGTTTTGAGGCGGAATCATTTCCACACACTCAGACAGACTATACCTTCATCTGTCGAGGGACTGTGACTGCCAACTGTAAACAACCCAAACACCTCTACTCTACTGGCTGTCTGTGTAAATGTGTTTGCTTGAATTCTGTAACAGCAGAGTTGGCGGCAGCGCAACAGATAAATCTGCTGCCAGATTTTTTTTTTTTTTTTTTCCTACAGAGGAGGTCAGACAATAAGACTACAGTAGAAAGCTTTTTAAAGCAATTTAAGGCAACCCACTCCAAAGATGCTAAATTGTCTGTGTGAAAGTGGTGGTACTTTGGTCAAAAACAAAATAAATAAATAAAGCTAAATTACATGTTAGATTAAGGGGGCAGTTTTTAAAAATCATTATATCCTGGTACAAAAGAGACATTGGCAGATTGTCAGAAACAAGCATTTAATAGTGAGTATAGGATCCCATTTTTACAGTCATTTATCTTCTTCGGTGTAGCTTGAGTGTGACAGCTGATGTGCTGTTATTTATATGTTGTGCTGCAATTTATGCAACCTAAGTAAACATACCAAAAGCAATTTTCCATTTCATCTTTGATAGAGTAAAAACATAGTACGCTTTTAGCACTTCTGCAATAGCACTTCTGCAATAGCATTCTGCAATTTGTGTTTCATTGTAGTTTCTTTTTAGTAATTTGATTTGATATAGTCAGTAACTTTTATACTTTTCACCTCTTACAGGGAAAATAATTCCCTCCAACAAGTGATTATAATTATATTTGTTTTTATGTTTCCAATTCTATCCAGCCTTGTGAACGATAGAATAAAGGGTCAAAGTCAGTTGAGTTCTTTTCATTTCAGATCTCTGATTGTGTTTCGATCTTGTCATTTGTCATTAATTTTCTTTTTTTCTCCCTGTGATCTCTACTTGGCTATTTTTCTCTCGCAATCTTGTTCTTCACAGAAATGAATAAAAACATTTCATTCACAGCATTTACTGTTTTAAAATAGAGGGAGAAAGCACAGAGGTAATATCCAGTTATCTATAATGATATGAAAATAAGCTATTAAGAAAACTGGATACACTGGGCAGTAGGAAGAGTTTCAAATAGTTACAAAAAAAAAACACAATTTTGAAGTTTGTTGGGGTAACATCACTCTTTTGACAGAGGTTAATGTAGCACTCTGCTCAGCTCAGCCCACACCAGCTCATCAACCTCTCACTCCAGGACTTCCCCTCTCCCTCTGACTTTAATGTCCTGCTGCTGACATACAAATCCCCTCATGCTTCTACACCCATTTAATTTGCAGAGCTCCTCCTCCTCGTCCTCCTCTGGCCTCCTCTCTCTCTCCAAAACACCCCGCTTCTGGAATGCACCACCCCTCTATCCATCTGTGCTGCCAATGCTACTGACTCCATTGAAGTTATGCTACAAAATGACAAAAGTGCCAAATTCTAAAAACTAATAAAGTAGTCAGAAAAAGCCAAATATGCCAAATGATACATACATACATATATATATATATAGTATATATATTGTATATTGTATTTTACTATATATATATATATATATATATATATATATATATATAGTACACTGAGAGGCAAACTAGCTAGTAAAAATATAATGAACATGCTGGAGCTACACCGATGCAGATACAGTGCATAGTTAACAGTGCTTTCTCTCTCTGCCCCTCACAGAAAAGCCTGTTTCAGTGGAGCTGAGCTGCGGGGCTGGGCCCAGCCATGTAGTGTTGGAACCAGGTTTGCCCCTCTTGCTGGACTGCAATCTGGGGGCCAGCGACACACCTTTCAATGTCACCTGGCTTCAAGATGGCCAGACCCTGCCTCTGGAAGGGGAGGACCATCTGCAGTATTTGGCCAATGGATCCCTCCTCCTTCTGCCGACCTCCAAGGATGGCCAGCCTGCCCAGGAAGTGGAGGGGGGCTACAGCTGCGTGACTGCCAGCGCCCACGGAGCCCTGACCAGCCGGACTGTAAATGTACTCTTGGCAAGTAGGTGTCCAGCAACACCCACAACATACTGGTTTATTCTGGGTGCTTTGGTCTCCTTACACGCTTTTAACACATGCTGTTTTGGTTAAGCTGGAAGCTCTATAGATGTAAATGAGTCTGAGTGTATTAGCTCTCTGATAGATTGTCAGTCTGTCCTGGTGAACCCTCCCTTAGATACACATTCATTTTTATGACCCTGCACAGGACAGATGGAAAACTTCATGGACTTAACCAAAATTTTGTTGTTGTTTTTTTTAGTTGCTCTTTTAATCAAAGGCAATATAATGCATTAATTAGTGATGCCTCTTTACATTTGGACAGTTATTTCCCCTTGTTTCTAGGCCTTATGCTAAGCTTATTGGTTAGGTATGAGTGCTATTGATCCTTTTGTTTAACTGCAAGAAAGCACATAAACTTTCCTGCTTTAATACATGACAAATCTTAACTGCTTTTAGTTTCCTTTCATCATACATATATTATGTCAGTACTGTATGTGTTTAGGTGGTATGTTACGGCTTGTAAGGTAATGTGACGGAAAGAGCATTGATTGATTCATTCGTCTATTTAAGCTTACCCAACTACGTATTAGCTCAGGTATTCACACACATACAGATACGCACACGGAGCAATGTGATTTGTCAGATTTGTCAAGGGAATTTCTCTGCATGGACGGCAATGAACTTGGTTCTCCTTTGCTGCAGATAGAAGTCTTATCCTCTGGTGGAGCGCTAACAAGTGTCCTGGGAACAGGTACACTCTTAAACACCACTCTCCTTCATCATGTTAAAAGGCACACAGTGAAGGAGAAAGCGTGAGTAGAAATGAGAGAAATGAACTGGAAGATGAGAGTGTGAGGGACATGTGAGGACATACTGCAGCTTTTTAATCGCTCCTCCAAGGAGGCGTCTTTCCCTCTCACTCCTAAGTGGTAGTCTTTATTTAGTCATTAGCTTTGTGTAAAATGAGACAGTATCCTCAGTGGATGCCCCTACTTTTGTCAGCTGTCACATGCCTATTTATGAGGATCTCTTGTTTGAGGGACAATAAGAAGTAAAAGGGAGGGAGGGGGATGTTAGATGAATGGTGGGAAGGCGGAAAAGGCTGAAGAGACTGTGGTGATGGTGAAAGGAAAGGCTTCAGAGACCATTAAGAATGACCTTCGGTGTGAGTGTGTGCGTGTATACGTGCATGTGTGGGATTTGAATTAAATCAGCGGTGAGAGGCTATGAGATAGATGTGGCCAGTGTGCAGGAGGTCGAAGCTGAACTGCCTGAGAATTGACATTGAGCGGGCATTCTCATTTCCTACTGCGTCCTCACTACCAGAAATGAGACTGAAGAGAGAACATAGCGGAGATCACATCTGTAAAAACACATTATGAAAGCCACCTGCTCCGGTTTCCTTTTAATGGTACACGACGCATGTGGCCTTGTCTAAAAAACATGGACATGCTGGCGCCAGAGAGATAGTGAAAGATCCCTTTTTAAATGCAGACAAAAAATGTAAATAGGTTTATGGTCTTTCAGTCTCTAACTCACTCTTCTCTTGGCAAAAAGCCAGAGGCAGCACACAGTGTGCAAAACATGTTTCCCAAATACATTTATGGGTAAATGATGATGCAGGAGGAGAAAAAAGCAGCTTTTAGTGTTAATTAGACCAATTAACCTTTCTGATTATGAGACTGCTTGGGTGAATGTCAATATTTCCTAATTCCAACCAGCTTTCACAATGCATTTTAATCAAAGAACTGTAAAGTGTGCTCTCACTCTCTCTCTCCTCCCTGCAAACTGCAAACAAACTGCTTTTGCTCGTGTGTCTTAGTCATCGGTCTTCATTACAATTTCATGCATTATAATATGATCACGGCCAGAAACAGAAACAGACAATTTTTTTGTAGTAGTTTTTGGGCGCTCATTTTTTATTAATTTATTTTTTGTAATGAAGTTGGTGTTTTCATCACAGCATATCTGTCTTTTCATGCCTTTTAATGAGCCATCTTGAGGCAAAAATTATTCGGACAAATTCTTTCATTTTACATTTTTTGCGATGGAAAAAGTAATGGGGAGAACCACTTGTCAAGATGGAAAGTTTTAGTTCAAGAACATCTTATAATCTGAAATAAAATCAGTGACTTAAATCTATTACTTTAAGCATAAAAGATATTATGGATATGCCATAGATAGCTTTCCCAGCATGCATGTCAAAACTGATAGAATTGAGCACCTTTATGGAATTAAAAAGGAAAAAAACATACTGTCGTTCACATATCGCACATATTTTTCCAGGAGCTGTTACAAATATCTGTTGAAGTTGGGGGTGCATGCTTGATAGATTTTCACATTATTACTCTGTCTGAAAGCTGGGTAGCAAAGAGGTCACGGGTAGAATTATCTGCTTGTACAAGAGGAGGGAAAAAACGTTGCAATCTGATAGCTCTGGGGCCAAAGAGTGGGGCATAGATAGAGGGACGGACAAAGACAGAGAAAGAGTTGGGGTAAAGTCCAGGGCAGAAGAGAGAGTGAGGGAGAGACGCAATGAAAAAAGAAAAATGAGAGGGTGGAGAAAAAAAGACAGGCTGGGGACTTTTGAAACAGCACATGGAAGGGTTGCACACCAGACAGAAGTGCCCATAGAGTTACCTGAAAATGTTCCTTTAAAACATAGAAAGATCTTGTTGCTAGGATACAGGTGGACATATCTTGGCCCCTGTGGCTTGATATGTCACCTTTCCTGGGAGTTGTTTTCCTGGTTAGTTTGAAAAACTGCTCAGTGTATCTGCACAAGCCTGAGCAGAGCAGTGTCGACTTTACAAAAACCTGAGTGAGTGTGTGTGTGTGCGCGCACGCTCTGCATGGTGCTGAAAGGATCTACCACAGAATTCCTGGGGACACTCACGGAGTCCTGGAAAAAGACTAATATGATTTAGTTTTGACAAAGTGGAGGTGGAAGCACAGCCAGTTGCCATTGTTCAATCATAGCATGAGCAAAGTGTCTGCTCTGAACACCCACCCCCGCTGCCCCTCTTTGCGTTATTGTTTACGTTGCTGATCATCTGTTGCTTTCTACTCACATACAGACCCCTCTGACGCTCTCCCCGGTATGAAAACATGCACATACATGCACACAGGGATCCCGTAATATAATCACAAGCAGTCTGTGTGCAGGCACACACTAGATTAAACACTGAGGGACAAGTAGCTCTTCACACTTGCACTCTAATTTACACAATCACACACACGCTCAGTGAGTCTGGCACCCTGTCAGGTGCTCTCTGGCAATGTTACAGGTGGTGTGTTTACATGAGGGCATCACAGTGTGTAATGGCTGGAAGTGGCTGGGGTTAATCATCAATTCTTCTTGGAAAGCTGGCTAAACAACAGTCATTGCATTTTTTTTTTTCTGAAATGAATCAAATGCTATTTTTTTTCTACTATGACCAAGCATGTTTGTGTGTGTCAGCCTCTGTGTACTCATTAAGAAACTTTGTTCCTTCAGTGCAGTGGGAAAACACAGATGGCCAGTTTGTTGCCATGACTAACAGTTGGTGTGCTGGTGATTATGGCCCGTGTCTCCTTGAGTTCACAGTGGTTTGGGGAGGGAAATCTTGTCCAAAAAAGTTTTGGTTAGCGAAACACTGGAAATTACAATTGGCTGCAAGGTTAAAAACCCCAAATTTAAAAATGGCTACACTCGTCTCTAACTACAAGTTAGAGACAGTTGCAGTCTCTGGACTCAGTCCCTTCCATAGCTTTGTTTGTTTAATGTCAGAGGACAAGTCACTGTGTCTCCACTCTTATGCATTTTTTTTCATTTAGCCATGTTAACAGCAGCTACACAAATGGCATTGTCCATTTATTAGTCACATTGAAGGTTTGTCCATGTGTGAAATGCCGTCAAAGTTTGTACAGACAGTCATGGTCCCAGAGGATGAAGCTTACTCACTTTGGTGATTCAGTGACCTGTCCTCTAACACAAACAGCAGGTTTACAGTATTTTTTTTTTGGTGAAATGTTTCAACAGATAATGGATAAGTTAACATAAAATCCTGATGATGAGTCCAATGATTCCTTTTACTTTTCATTGGTTGCCTCACCAATAGTTTTTGTTTGTGGTGTCCAGTCTTCAAAGCTCTTTCAAGGTGCAGCACATTTTGTTAAATTATGAAAACAGTCACTCTATTGTGAAGCAATGAGTCCAAAAGATAAAGCCTGTTCAGAATATAATTGGAATACTGTGACGTTCTTATTGACATATAATAGTAACAATGGTGAGTAATGTCACACTGCTGTGAAATGTTAGTGCAGTAATTGAAACTGGGATCTTTGAAAGCAAATTATATGTTTCCCCTAAGTAAGATTTAATCTATTGTAAAAAGATAGCTGCATAATTTGTTCACAGCTAATCACATGTAATAAAACAGAACCTCTGCCTTCAGCAGCTTCTTCAAATGTGTGATCCAGCTTTGTCTTTCTTGGGATGAAGATTTATGTATGAGTAGCACTGCTGGATGATCTTTACATGTTTTCATGCTGTGCAAATCTGGTCTGTATCAGTTCTGCGCTTGGCTCCACACGGTGATAGCATGTTGGAGACCAGAATATAGAGACCAAAAGAAATGACTGATTACCAACTTATTTCTGCATTAAGTTGCATTTCAGTTATTCAGGTATTTTAGCTGATACTATGTTTTGTACAGTCTACAATGTGGCAGTGTGGTTGTTTTTCTCCCATTGTTACATTCATTATGTGCTTCATTCTGTAGCCCAGTTATACCAGTTGGGATTTAGATTCCTCTATTTCTTTTCTGTGACCCTCCTGCTTTCCCCGCCTGTGGTTGCCTTTCCTGTCTTCTTTCTCTACTCTTTGCTTTGATCCACCCCCTCCATGCACCCCGACCCATTCCCTACTCCTTAGTCAGAGCTGCAGGCGAAGTGGCTGGGACAGCCAACCAGTTTTGTTCTATTCTTCAACAGCCTGTTCGGGGTCAGAGGTTAGAGGCCCTGAGTCGGTGCTTGCTGCTGCCCCCTGGTGCTCAGTGTTACCAACAGAAGAAAGTGTTCTTGTTTGCTTGTATGTGTTGAGACTGTAAACTTGCCAATACTGAAACTGGAGAGAGAAATAATTTAATTAAACCAGATTAAAATTCTAATCACAACATTCATTTTTTTTTCAATGGTCTTAAATTAGATCACAATATTCAAAAGGTACTTTTAAAAGGCCTAAAAGGGTTTGAGTACAGTAATCAGAGGTTGTAGTTTTATACAAAAATGATGAACTTACTGAGGCTGTTTTTTTTTTTTTTTTTTTTTTTTTGAATTAACAGTAAGAAAAATAACTTTTAATTAACTGGTGTTTGTTATTTGGGTTATTTGTGTATTAAAGGTTGAGCCATCAACTAGTGTACAGACCTCCTTTTACCTCGATCACATTGGTTTTACAATCAATGCTATTTTGTGTATTTGGTATGTGCTAAAATAACATCCATGCAGCCTCTGATGGAAAGGGAGCTGCCAACCAGTTGTGGACCATGGCTTCACTATAATTGCAATCTGTCACGCCATGTGTGACCTACATCAAAGCCCACAGCGCGTTCTATTCATCACTCCAGAGGTAGACAACATGACAATCGCACAAGTGCTAGAGTTTGAATATGGGTCATTTTTTTGTGTCTACTCACTGGGATATCACCAGTTCCACTTTGATAAATACTCCCTCTGATCTCTGTCATTTCTCTACCCCCAGGTCTGTCCAAGTTCAAACAGGAGCCATCACCCCAAACAGTTCCTGTTGGGGGAGCTGCTCGCCTCGAGTGCCAAATAGAAGGAGTACCCACACCTGTTATCACCTGGGAAAAGAACAAAGTGGCAATACCAGAGGAGACAAGGTGACCCTGCTTCATGTGTTGTTCCTCATCCTCTTCTTATTCTATTTTCTTTATTAAATCCTACTAAAGATGAAATCTAATATTAATTCCTTCCTGGTTACATAAAATCCGGCACTTCCTCTAGTTCAACAAATATTGTGCCACTGCCGGTTGGCAAACTCACAAGTTGTGTTTCACAAAATAAAATAAATGCCAAACTACAATGACCTGTTAGATAGATAGATAGATAGATAGATAGATAGATAGATAGATAGATAGATAGATAGATAGATAGATAGATAGATAGATAGATAGATAGATAGATAGATAGATAGATAGATGGATAGATAGATAGATAGATAGAAGTATTCATCTATCTAGCTTTATGAGGTGAAATTAGTTAATTACTTTTTTAAATATTCACTCCATACCAAAATATGTACTATACTTTTTTCTTTTTTAAAAGACCTCATAAAAGAAATGATTTTATAACCATCTGTTTTCATCAAGGAAAAAAAGAAAAGTTTGAGTAACAGCAGGGTTGCTCTTAGGAGTTACTTGTTGATTACCTTCAAATTTGTAAGTTTCACTTAGCTTTAATTGAAAAGGGCTCACTTACTTTTACATGGCCCACATGCCATCTGTATCCAGCTGTGAATGTCAGTGCACTGAGCTACAAAATGTACCTGGAAAATCAGAAAACTAATTTGTCGTCTAGTTTGACATTTAAATGTCACTTCATTCATTAAAATTAAGAAATATACATGTAGATGCATATATATATATATATATATATATATATATATATATATATATATATATATATATATATATATATATATATATAAAGTCATTATATATTCATATATATATATGTGGGGGCTATATATTTAAAGTCATTAAATTGATTTGCATATATATGTATGTATATATATATATTTTTTTTTCTTTTATTTGGAGTGGAGTAAACAAAAAGTCTAGAACTGTTTTCAAAACAGAAAAAATAAGCACCGATGACTAACCTTGACTTTAAGACAAGATAATCACAATAACCTGTCTATGCTTTGACAAATATATGTAAAAAAAAAAAAAAAAACACACAGTTTCAAAATGTATGCATGTTGCCATACACTTGACTGACAGGCCTCTCTCTATCAGTTCTCTCACAACTATTTTCATTTACTGGGCCACTTAACAATATTGACATTTCACTGTGGCTCTACTGGCCCTGTCGCCTTACAATTTGTTTTCAGCTTTATTGCACAGGACTAAGTGTTAATGGCTGTTCTAGCCCCGCATGACCCGCAAAGCAGCTCACTGCTTATAAGGTCTTATTTGTGGGATGCGGTTCACCCACCTCAGGCACTGTTAATGACTTCTCACAAAGATGAACCAAAGGACTGCTGATACATGACTGGCTTTTTCTCTCTGTGTTCTCTTTTGCTCTAATGAGCCTTTTCCTCTCTGGCCCCTATGTCTTCTCTGCACTTTTTCTTTACTATTTACTATTATCCCCTTACAATCTCTATTTCTGTTTTTTTTTCTCTCCCTAGTGTTTTTCAATCTGCTTTTCCTCTTCTCTTTCTTTTCATCATCATTTTTTTCATCTATGTCCTCTTTTGATCCACCGCCTCTCGTCACAGTATGACTTGGAATATGACTTTCATAAGAGAGGGAGATTGAGGAATACACAGTAAATATACCTTGAACCCAAAATAGGCTTTTTTCATATAGTGCTTTTTGGAAGTTCTCTGATTGTATGAAGCTCGAGACTTTGTCTTTGTCCAAAGTAATTGTAACTTCTCTTTGCAGTGCTTGTGCATGAAAAACCTCTGAATCTCAGAGCATCTTCTGAATAAAGAAGGATTGAGTTGTGTAAGCAGGATCCTTGCTGAACTGATCGGCTGCAAGCTTCATGCTACACAGCACTAAGCCATTTATTCAGATTCTCTCTCTCTCTCTCTCTCTCTTTGTTTTGCCCTACATTCAACAGGTTTATTTCACTTCCTAATGGGGTGCTCCAGATTCTAGAGGTGACCAAGGAGGATGAGGGTGCCTACCGCTGTGTTGTGTCCAACTCAGCCAGGAAGGACATCAGTCATGAAGCCAGACTCACTGTCACCACAGGTGAGGTCTGTTGCAGTGCTTTAAGGTGTCTGAATAGGCAACCAGGCCCCGCTGGGAGCTGCCAGACCAGACTCAAGAATCTAATTTGAGTTTTAGGACAATAGCAACTGGTGCAAACAAAGAAGCTCTGTCTCATCTTGCATATGTATTGTGTGCTGTGTGTTTAGAACTGCCATGACTCATTTCATATCTATAGCTAAACAGTATTCTCACTGGTGAATAACTTTATTTTACAATGGACTGGTAAAATAATTTTGTCCAACAAATGTGACATTCATATTATTTATTATATCTAGCAATAATTATAATAACAGGTGTCTGTATGTAATCATTAAATGTGAATACCTGATCCTGTGCACATACAGTCTCTCCATTCCTCATCTCACAATATAACCACAAAGAGAAAAGGGAAATACTCAAGCACCATGGTCACCACTGTCTTGGGACTAAGGGATGTATAAACAGACATTTTTTAAATATTTAATTAGAAAAAAACACCTTGGACTCAAACTGGACACCATATAAAAACCTGTTTGGATAAAAGGTTGTATTCAGCTCACAGTTAAATATCTAATACTCAATTCACTGAAAAAGCTCAAGGTTTCAAGCCACATTACTTGTCTGAATTGATGTCTGACTCAAAGGTCATCCACGGAACATCTTGGAATATCTCTATTGATAATAGTTAAACAAAGTGGATGAACAGTCAGTTATGTAATAAACAAAATAAATTCATACATTGTCTTTTTTTGTTTCAGCCATCTTTGACATCATGCAGTGATATTCACAAACATTTACCTCACCATTTTGTATTAAAAACATTTTTATGTAAAGCACTTGAAGCTGCTATTGTGTATTAAGTGCATTTTCTCTGATCGCTGACTGACTGTAGTCACCTTTTCTTGTGCTTACACTTTACATTTAGTCTTCTATAGGTGTCTGACACATTGGTGGTGGTGAGGCACCAATAAAGGCTGCATCTCTATCTCGACAAAGTACGCATTTTTTAGTGGGTTTGCTCAGCAAGTCTATGAGCAAATATTTTAATTAAGATTAAGATACAAACTTATCAGTTCTGACCTGTGGAGAAATTGAAGTTTGCATCACAAACATGGTGAAGTCAAACACTCAAATGTCATGTACATCAGTTTAGAATGAGACAATAAACAAAGGATAAATGTTGAATTATGGTGTAATATTGTTTGAATCAATGAAAGTCCGTCCTAACTAGAATATTATATGAGTAATGCTTGTTTAATAAGTTTACTGCAGATACTGTATGTTACTATTTTGACATCAGCATTCATCTTCATCTCTTTGATCAACAATAGATTTTTATTAGGTCATTACATGCTGCAGTGAATCGCTCGTTGGAATTGTGAGTTGTGATTTTACCATCAGGCAGCTCACATTAAAGTGAGCCGCATTATCTGCCTCTGCCACCAGCTAGTGAGAAATCAGTCAACTTTAACCGGCTGCTCTGTGAAAACTATTGTGTCCTTTTTGAGTCACTGCTTTTGTGTCTGTCCTTCAAAAGAAAGGCAAAAAAGAAAGAGCGGGAGACAATGAGGGAGACAGATGAGTCAGATGCAGCACATTTACTTTACAAGTTGTATTCACCTTTTAAAACATTTTTAACTCCAGTAATCACTATTCAGTTTTCATTTCACCTCATTACACCACACCTGATTGTGTGATCAGAAATGAGTTGCAGAACAGAGTTTATACATAGTATATATTTTTTTTTTACTGTTCTACTAATAACAAGGAGGCTGATATGTCTGTTTTACTTTCATTTGGTAAGTCTTGCTGCTGCCCTGGAATCCTTGAAAGAATCTACTTCAGGCTCTGTTGTGAGCTATTACATAGAACAGATGTCAAAGCTTATGCCATTGCTTCACTCACTTGCACTTCAGTGTTCTATGAATAGAATTCCTCATAGGCGAGCTTTGACAGCTTGATGTTGAGGCCATCAAGTTCATATTCTTAACTTGAGAGGAAGTAGAAAATATGACACATTCTGCTGCTTTAATCCTCCACTTTCTACTTTCTTTCTTTCATTTATTTCCTCAATCCTTTTTGTTTTTTACGCGCTTCACACTACACAGCACCCATCATATCCTCACATGAGACAAGACCCATACAAAGGCGATGCTCTCTGCAGTGCTTAAGCATGGGGCTGCTGTATGTAATCTCAATGACTAATTTATAATGTGTTTACAGAGTGCCAGGCCTCTTTCTGGTGATCATTAGCAATATGTGCTCAGAGGCTGTCTGAGCTAGAAAGAATGGTAACGAAATGAGGACCTCTCACACTAGCAGTACCTTAGGGACTGATATACATTAAAGAAATGAACGCCTGGTTCATTCAGCCCATAAACAATATACCTTGACTAGCATCCTTAGCCACTGAAGCGGAGAGATGTGCCTCATTTGCATAATTTGAGCCCATTCTATCAACTGATTTAATGGTTTAGCTTTTCTCTCACAAAAGGATTTGTCTGGATTTTTTTTTTTTTTATCCATCTTGTTCTCATGGCAGGGAGCACTCTTTGCATCAGATTTCTTTTTATCACTGAGAAACATCACTTCCTTCCTCTGTCACCTCTTTGGTTGTTGGTTCATTTGTGATTTTGTACAATATGGCACAGTCAGATGGGTACAGCTACCTGTAAATAATATTTTGTGCAAGCAAATCCTCTCATCTTCAACCTGTAATCTAGATCAGCTATTAGATTCATGTCATACATACTGAGACTGTCTTGATGATGTAGTCTATATCTGAGTCACTGAAAATTCCTCTAAGGTCAGTTCAGTAAATCATGTCCCTATGTGATATAGTACACAGATTTTATGGCGCATGGTGTGTACATTATTACGACCCAGTTCTCAGCATAAAAATGTAATCTGCAGCTCAATTTTGCAGGCTACAATAAGCAATTCAAATATGAAGGCTGATGTTTTATTTTATTTTTTTATTCTTACCTTAGAAAGTTAGAAGCACCTGCAATGGAGATGTGTCCACCTTTTTTAATGAGTTTTATCGGGTTGAATAAAAGATGAATATTACTGTGGAAGAAACAGGCAACATGAGGTGTTTATAGCCAACCAGGGTTGAGTATGTTCAGATTCGCAGTCTTGTGATGGGCTACATAACTTAAGCTTGAAGTGTGCGAACAGGAATAGAAATTGAATTTCTTTGCCAGTAACTTCCAACAACCTAACCTTAAAAAAGGAGACAACCCTCACCGCAACTCAACAAGGAGAAGTTGTGAACCAGTTATTTTGATGCTGATGACATTATTTTATTCATTCCACATTTTTAAACCTAACCTTACTAATTTATTAGTGGAATTTTGTTCCGAAGGCAGGCTGTTATGCTATGGTTCTACTTTAAAATGCCTCAAAGCTTTTAAGTACACTCTCACTCACTGGAGCAAAAATAACCTCCAATAAGTATTTAATGAATATTCACTTCTTAAACATATTAACTGTATATAAACACTTTTGATATTTTAACTTTTATCAGAGTTAAAAATGAATTATCCACAAACTTCATCAGAAAATTGGGATATACAATACTGTGTAAGAGTTATAGGCACCCAACATGTTTTGTTTAAGCAGTACTGTAAAGACCATACATATTTATCTCTCATTTTCTTTACACAGAAATAATAAGAAAGTACAGGAAATCTGTACAAATCATTTAAGAACATATAAAATGTACTGATGATTCTGGATTCAGTCTCTGGCCACCCCAGATTTATTGCCCCAGCAGTGCTTCAGTGACCAACAATCACAAGGGGTAAGCTGTTGGCCGAGGCACTGTTCCACACTATATGATGAGATCACTGATAGCCATGCCTAGCCTGCAGGGGCCGACTGGCAATCTGTGCATTCTGGAAAAGTTCAGACAAGAAAGTGACAGATAAATATGCATGGTCTTTACGGCACTGCTAAAACAAAACATGTGGGGGTGCTATAACTTTTACACAGTACTGTATGTATATAGAAAGAAATCATATTCTATAATGTTTCACTGTTTCATCTGTGAACATTGAGGACACTGGATTCAAATTATCAACTTTCCAACACCAGTTTGCTTAATATTTACTGATCCATAATATCAAACTATAAACTTTTGTTGTTGTAGGTCCCACTGAAGCCCTGAACAGAGTTGTGATTGTTGCACCGCCTCAGAATGCCACGGTGGTGCTCGGCCATCCCGCCGTGATGGAGTGTATGGCACAAGGCCAGCCGAAACCACTCGTGTCTTGGAGTAGACAAGGTAATGCTTGTAAAAGCTCTTATCCATTCTTGATTCTTCTCATATTTGTTTCTCTTTTTTATTGCGCTGGCTGCAGTTTCATTATCTGTGTCTTTCTCTGTAACTGTCAGTGTTTCACACACACAGAACAAACAGTAGCAAACACGTCAGCATCAGATTTGTATACCTGCAGCCGCTAAGCTGTCGCTTTAGTAATAATAACTGTCTCCTCTTTGCAATTGTCACTCCATTGTGCATCGAGTCATGGTTTATATAAGATAATTTGTCTTGGTGCAAAAAACCCTGTGAAACATTTCTGCTACATTCTGTGATTTGTCTTCATTAGTAAATAAAATCCACATTACACTATTCAGGTCATCTGAATCATTCAAAACGGTGGCTGTGGAGTGATCATATGCAGTCTCCTGTTTTCCAGTATGTAACTTTGTGCAATAATTCACTTTGTCTGGGATGATTATTGGAGAAAGTCTGAAAATACTACAAAATGGTGGCTCAACTAGATAATGAGCTATATGGTGAGTCGTGAATGATATCACTCCTGACAGTATTGGAGTGTGCCAATGCAGACGGCCCCAGTGAACCCAGACAGAAAAATAACAGAGCCACCTGTTGGTCAGCGAGTGTGATTACAGGTCAAATCCCCTGCTGTTCAAAGTGCTGCTTCTCTTTTTTGTACCGTTTCTCAGGCAACTGAAAGCCTGAGAAATGATCTCTACTTTTCTCAAGGCCAATCTTTTGTTTTTCATCCGTATGATCTGCCACTCACTATCCTCTGCTGTTCTTTGTTTCTCTGATCAGATGGAAAGTCCATTTCCACTGATGTGGTCGTCCTCGCAACAAACCTGGTGATTAGGGACACGAGGCGTCACCATGCTGGCGTATATGTCTGCCGGGCCAACAAGCCCAAGACCAGAGAGTTTGTCATAGCTGCTGCTGAGCTGCATGTACCTGGTAAGAGTCATATTATACATAAAACATGTAATGACAGAAGAGATAAATGACAGCTGTTTCAATTAAACTAGTCTCTGTCACCAGCTTCGCCTGCAGTCACCATGTAATTGAACGTCTGGTTGTAATGGATAAAAATTAAATGATGTAACTGTGTCTTAAAGGTTATTCCTGTCAATCCACCGACACTTGGTCTTCACATAATCGCGTATCTTAAGTCATTAATTCCCAATAAGTCCCAAGATTAATCCTTAGTTTAGCTAATGGGAGACACAACTATGATTCAGGGCGCCACAGTGGCTTAAGTGATAAAATGCTGACCATAAATTTAACATTCAATTGGATAAGTGGGCATGCCCCCCAAGTCATCCAGTCAGCATCACCAGGGATATTGTAAGATTTTATTGTAAGCAATTTTTTTCATATGTAAATACTTAAAAACATGATTCATAGTTATTTTATTTTTTTAAATATTTGATATATTTTTTTATATTTATTATAAATATTTCATTATAAAGTGCCTTTAGAAACTTTTTTTATGATTTAGTGCTATACAAACATTGAATTGACAGTTGAATATTTGTTATATAATAAGAGATTTTAGCCATGATTGATAACATTGCAACAAGTATGATTTAGTAACAAAATGCTAAATCTAAACACAAATATTGGAGCTATCACTGAAGTTGTGTTAGCATTAGCATCAACATTTCCTTCACAACTCCAAGAGCTAAAGGAATACACTATCATATTGAAGTTATATCTGATGTGCTACATCAGATTTAACCTTTCTCTTTGAAATGTGCACAGTTTTATGGCACTCGTGTAAACTTTGGTTCCTACTTCAAATAGCCCCTCCAGTGATTCTCCAGCCCCCAGAGACAGTGTCCCTCTCCCGAGGAAACACAGCCAGGTTTGTGTGCAACAGCTCTGGGGAGCCTCCTCCAGTGTTACACTGGTTGAAGAACGGCCAACCCATCAAGTCATTCAGACGAGTGAAGACCCAAAGTCCTGGAGTACTGCTCATCAACCAGCTAGCGCTGGAGGATGCCGGCTACTACCAGTGTATAGCAGACAATGGTCTGGGCACGGCCTGCGCCACTGCCAAGCTGACGGTCATTGTGAGGGAAGGTCTTCCCAGCCGCCCTCGACACCTGTCTGCTACGCCCTACTCCAGCACTACTGCCCTGCTCACATGGGAGAAACCTGAGTACAACTCGGACCGGATCATTGGCTACTCTGTGCACTGCCAGCGAGCTGCAGGTGTGTCTCAATTCACGGAAGACGTCCTTATTTTCAAAAAACATTAAATAATGAGACATTTATTTTGAACACCTTTAATCCTTTTCAGGCTCAGATAATGTGGAGTACCAGTTTGCGATGAACAACGACACCACAGAATATCACGTCAAAGACCTTCTCCCCCATACTGCGTACAGATTTTTTGTGGTGGCTTATTCTCCTATGGGCGCCAGTCCCCCATCCCAGTCTGTTACTGTAGAGATGCTGGAGGATGGTGAGTCATCAAACACAGGTAAAATAAATCCGCACAGATAATATTAAGGGCAGTCTATGATACCTGACTGACTAACACAGCACACAATTTTAGCTTGCCAACCTTGTAACTCCTCAGGAGAAGACGTTTTCTTTGTTACTATTTAAAAAACAGGTGTAGCTCAGACAAGATATAATATAAGATTATTTCCTCACAGCTGTCACAGCAGATGACTGACATTTTATGTCATAGATTATTACATTTATTTAAGAAAATGCTGATCTGGCACACAGTTTGTACAAAGTACAAATTAGTTATAGTTATAGTTACAGTTTTATGATTTTTCAGTTGTAAAAGTTATAGCTTTTTAGGTATAGTTATACAACTGTTCAGCAGTTTTGCAGATCTATAGGCTATATGAGCACCATGTCTTATATTTCCTATTTCATTCTCTCCTGCAGTGCCAAGTGCACCTCCTCAGCTGTCAATAGCCAGCACCTCCCCCACTGACATCAGGCTGATGTGGCATCCACTATCCTCACAGTACAGTCGTGGAGCCGTTACCCGCTACCGCATTGAGTACAGCTCCCTGGATCAGGGTTAGTTACCCCTCGGGACAATACAAACACGTTGATATTAAGTCCCAACGAAGGAACATATTTGTGAAACACTGAGTAAATTTAGGAAATATTGAATTTGAGTGTTGGTGTAAAAGTACAGAGGTTTGCAAATATGATGATGATAGAACAGGATATGATAGGATTACTCATATTTAGACAATGCAAACCTCACCTGCAGAACAGAGTCTTTTATTCTGAATACCCATCTCTCCAAAATGTACAGAGAGATCAGGCTTACTCTGAAAAGAGTTGTCTTTATAAAGGGTTGTCCTTGAGAGGCAGCAATTTATTGAATAATTGCATAAACAAGAAAGAAAGAACATATTTATTTTTATTATGTGTTACATATTTGTGCAATCATTATTTCCAGGAAGAAAAAAACCCTGCTCTGTTTTTTCTCTAAATAAAACATGTAGGACATTAGAAAAATTAAGTAAAAAATAAATAAATAAATCATGTACATGTACACACACACACACACACACACACACACACACACACACATATATATATATATATATATATATATATATATATATATATAGATGTATGAGTGTGTTTATTGTGTATCCCCACAGTGGACACTGTGTTCTCAGTGGAGGTGGGAGGCAATGAGACTCAATTTACACTAAGAGAGCTGCAGTCTAACCAGACCTACCGACTGAGGATAGCAGCTGGGACGAGTGTTGGCTTCGGGGTCCCATCTGAGTGGGCTCAGCACCAAACACTGGCCCCCAACAACAGCTTAGGTAAGGAAGACAACATGACAACATGAAACTGATAGATAGTAAGATAAAACACTGAGTAACTATGTCTTGGATCACCGATCACTGCTTTTAAATTTGAAAAATTTGAAAAATTGCATGCTAATGAAGTGAAATGCTGGTAGACCATGTCATTTTTTTGGTGACTTAAGTGTGTATAAATGTAACTAACTATTTGGATGAATACAATCAACACCTACCATTTAGTGACCAACAATCTAAGCTAGACAAGTAGCCATATGTCTTATATTTACACACACACGTGTGTCTGTGTGAATATCTATGTATATACATACAAAAAAAGATACAATCATGTGGACTTTTTCATCTTTTCTTTTTCTTTTTCTTTTTTTTTTCAATCCTTTTTAGTGCTCTTTGCCCCCACTGAGCTGAAAGTCAGAGCCAGAGTGAATACACTCAATGTGACATGGCACCCTTCACCCAATCACACACTGGTCTCTGGTTACAAGCTCTCCTGTCGAGAGGTAGAGGCTGACGAGTCAGCCAGAGGAGAAAGGACTACACAATATCACATCATCAAGCTCCGTAAGAAGCCTAGGTATCATCTGCTCACTGGGCTGGGTGAGTTGTTGACAGCGGTCTGTCCAAATGTAGATTTGAGTACATCCTGATTCCACTTTGCTCGATACACAGAAACAAATTCTAACAAAAGCAGCACAAGACACCATGTTCACGGACACCCACTTCTCTTTAGAAAAGAAATGTTTGACAAAAATGACTTAG
This sequence comes from Polydactylus sextarius, assembly GCA_016801845.1. Taxonomy (NCBI): domain Eukaryota; kingdom Metazoa; phylum Chordata; class Actinopteri; family Polynemidae; genus Polydactylus; species Polydactylus sextarius. The sequence continues at coordinate 17,614,352 of CM028906.1, forward strand.
CTATTTTTGCACACTTTACGATACTGCTAGCTTTGAGATACTTTTATTGCTTCAATTATTAGCACGGGAAATGGTGTTTTACCAGTGTCCTTCGCAGACAGAGTGTTCTATTTCACTCAAAGACTACTTTCGCAAGTAATTTTATTTTTGAAAAATAAGGAATAGACATAAGACAGGTACTACTCATGAAAAATAATAGTTAATAATATAGCAACTCATTCAAAAGCCGTCTCTCAGGTTATAGCTTAATGTTGTAGAGCAGCTGCCATTCACTGTTTTCAGGATACAGATGCTTCATCCAAAGAAACTGCTAATTTCTCACAGGGCCCAATGTCAGTAATCAACAGTCTTGCCTTTGTGAGAATCTGACAGGGTTTACAAAATGTATGGAACCCATATGACTCAGAAGATCACTGGTTTATCTGTTTGTCTCATTTTGTCCTCTGTTTACCTATTTTTATATTTCTCCCTGGCTTCCATTTATTCTGTCTTCTTCTCTCACTTTTGCATGCCAGTCCCTGACCGGCAGTACGAGGTGAGGGTTTGGGCATATAATAGACAGATAGATGGAGCAGCTGCAGTGTGGAAAGGGAGAACAGACAAAGCCCATGACACGAGTAAGATATCTCTCTTTGTGCTTGTGCTCGTACATATACATGAATAAGTTAATGGGTGTCTTTGAAAAAAGAGATAATAAATAATAAATCATATTTACACTTTTCAAGATGTAAAGCAAGTGATGTGTATGTGCTTGTTAAAGCATTGCCGCCACCCAGGCCCCTTCCTCTGCCGCCAAGTAGCATCCAAGCCACAGCCAACAGTTCCACCTCCATCTGGTTGCACTGGGAGAAGCCACGGTACAGCAACGTACGAATCATCAACTACACAGTGCGCTGCAGCCCAGCGGGAACCACCAACGCATCCCTGGTCTCCTATCACACTAGGTCAGAACAGCAGTACCACATTACTGTTTCCAGCATTGTCCTTGGTGTAAAAATATATACCACAAAGCGCAGCTCCACGGTGTCACGGTGTCCACGGTGTCTAATACAATAACCATGAAAGAAACCAGAAAGAAATAGTTGTTTTTCAGTTTCTCTTTGTCAAAGCTGAAAGAAATAATGGATTTAGTCCAATTCAGATAAAAAGTCACTTTTTCACACTGATGGAGGTTTGTTGGTGTTTGAATGAATGAATAAATGAATGAATACTTTATTGATCCCAGAGGGAAATTAAGGCAATCAAATGAAGTCATGTCATTAAATGAAGCAATGAAGTCATTAAATAAATTTTCTTTTAGCGTTCATTTTGTTCCTGCTTTGCCTAAAAGTGCCAGAACAGTAGAAGATGTAGAAGAGCCTTTTATTTTAGTTATTCATTCCCTCATCATGTCCACCAGCAGGTCAATAATGCATTTTCTTATTTTGTTATACTAACATAATAATAAATATGTTCAAATACCATACCATGTTAGCTCAAACAGGCTACAGTTCACCTTTTCAATTCATTTACAGTAACCATGAGCACAAAAGTAAAATTTATTGAGATTTACCAGCATCGAAAACCAAAAAGACATTGCACCCTAGTTGCATTCTTACATTTAAAGTCTTCCAGAGGTCCCATTGTCTGTCCATTCTTCCGTTATTTATGTCCCTGTATATTCCATAAGGTCTTCAGAGACTAAGAAAATCCAGTTTTCATCATAAATATTCCATGTATTCCCCATTATGAATAAAGTAATAAGTAACGTCAATTGAAGTTCATTGCAGACTGTCGAGGGACTCGGCTAAACTCAGTTTTCAGCACCTCAGCTCCAAAATTCACTAATTTACTCTCCTTCAATTGCTCAGTGCAGGGTAGACTTGTTTTCCCTAACTCTAGCTACACACTGGTCCTGTAGACACTGTAGGTCCTGTAAACACATCAAGCACACCCAAGTGTACTTGATGTGTTTACAGGACTCTTTGTGTCATATGCACAGTCCCAGAGTGGTGCTGTGAGTGGCTCTAGCTTTTGTAAATCATCTTAGCTTGTAGAAGAGATTCTGGCATTTCATAGGCACCAAATAAGGGTTGAGGAGTTCAGAGCCAGTGCTGTTGGTTGTCCAAGAATGAGAAATATACCACCTCCATTGCAGTCAGGCTTCAGGACTCAGTGATGAAATAGGATCAGTACTGGTTTAGATGAGGATGTTTTATTCAAAAAATGCATCAGTGTGTTTTCTGTTGCTTCATATAAGTTCATATAACAGGCTTTATAGTCAATGGTTTATATAGTCCAGAGGTTTGAACTGTCAGACCTATTCTGAACCATCAAATTTAAAAAAAAAATCAGGATGTTAGCTTTTCACATATATGTGTCTCATATATGTATTTTAATCATATATATCACATATGTCTGTTTCTGTTTACTTTTTCATTTGAGTGTGCACAGTAGGTCAGGAATATGAATACTTATACATAAGTCTCTTATACTTACTTATTTAAGAGACAACAACTACAAGCATTTTATGTTAATTTTAAACTGATATTGTTTTTTATACACTTGACTTTATGTCAACAGATATACTCTAGGTTCCTCCTCTCTTCAGTGCTCTGCAGTTTGTGGTATATCATATTTATTCAAGAATTGTCTTAAATAAATATATTGAATTCTTAGGGTGTAGAGCTGTATAAATATGTGCAGGCATAATATAAGGAATAATTGCCAAGCGGTAGGCAGGTGATAAGAGGTAACAATATAAGGATAATACATAAAGTAAACTAGAGGACTTCACTAGCAAACTAACAAGACAAAATAAACAAGACATTATTTTTCTATTGGTACAGAATATAAAACACACACAACACCAAACTCACATTCTCTTGTGTTTGTGTGTTACAGCTCTTCTCAGGAGATACTGCTTGGGGCGTTGAAGCCCTTTACCCGTTATGAGCTGGCAGTACAGTCTAATGGAGTGGATGTGGTGGGACCCTTCAGCGGGACTGTAGAGGAGTCCACATTGTCGGATCGTGAGTCTTTACTGTGTTCCCGTTTTATCCCCATATTGAATAATCAGCAGTCTGTAATTACAGTAGGTGGAAGCTTTCTGTTTCTTATATTTACTTTGTGTTTACATGCGTCAGTATCACCAGTGAAAAAAGACTTGAATTACACACTGCCTCAAAACCTCCAAATGCCCTTGAACAAGTCACTTTGCCAAGAAATAGGAAAATACAGTAAGTTACTGAATGGCCACCACCAAAGGAAAATTTGTGTAAATTTAAATAAATATAGAGGCATGTATTTCTGGAGGAGGATGCAGAGTGAATGAATATTTTCTGTTAAAATACAAATTACAGGAAAAAAAATAGGACCTTCACCATCAGTGTATTCATCCTTTTAAATCCATGTGGCAAACATTCAACTACTAGATTTGGTAGACTTCTACCTTTTCAGATTTACATTTGGTCTTAAAATATGTTACACAAATACTTATGTGTCTACAAAAATATAAAACCAGGTCCCTGATTTTTCTCTGATGACTTACACTTAGTGGGTTGATTTATATAATTCTTTGTTCATTCAAATTGGGAGATCTGGCCTACCCAGCCTTTTAAAATCAATACTTAATCAATATGGAATGTCATTGTATTGCTTTTGAAGTAAGATAAATTAGATAATCATTGTCATGTTTAAAAATGATGTGCACCTATGAGGCATTATGTTTCAACCCTGTAGTATCTAGTCTACACCTAGTTTGCTGATAGTAAGTTTTGTTTTGTGTACGCATATATTAACAAATGTTCATGGCAGTACCAATATCTTTTCCAAGCTGCAATTTAAATACATATTTGCCCAATGTAGCACTGACAAATGAGGCTAATGACAGACAGACAAGAGAGAAAGATCAACAGATCAACTTAATATGACTGTTAGGCAGGAGCTGGCATTAAACTTCCTGGAGAGGTGAGACTTTAATGTGATTGCTGTTCCTACAATTCACCTGGCCAGTGTTATTGTCAAGACCAGAGGCTTCATCGGAATTTGTCAAATCGAGAGCCTTTGTCAAATGGGATGGTGCATGCCCTTCTGTAATTTCTTTAATAGTGAGCCTGTAGGACTTGGCTCAGTTTCAAGATCTCTTGTGGGACATTTCATTTCAAGCACTCTTGGGGGCCCTCTGGTGGCCACTGGGGCCCTAGGGAGGTATATGCTGAGGCGTTGGGTATCAGCTGGCCAGCAGCCAGGGAACAAGGGAATTACTGGTTGGCGCTGATGACTGATAACTGGCTGTAATAAAATACCCAGGTGTAGTTGTGGCTCTCATGTTGGCCAGAAGCTCTATCTTCCAGCCAAGGAAGGGTGGTGAGTGTAGAGTGGGATGCCTTTAATGACATTATTACCACCATGCTCTCCCTCTACCATTTATGATCACCTGAGCCCCAGCTCATTCCCCCATTGCCCTGTTCGTCCCCTCTGTCCTGTACCCAGGTGGTGTGGACATGAGGACACAGATGGTTGTCACACAACATGTCAAATCCCCCACAAAGACAATATACATTCCCCAGCTGTGAGGCCTCATTTCTAGGTTCTAATTACTGACCTAGTCTTCCTTTCTCCTTCAGGACCCTCAACACCTCCAGAGGAGTTGCAGCTGAGTGCTCTGGACTCCTCTTCTGTGCTGGTGAGCTGGCGCCCTCCAGTGGAGCCTAATGGTATTATTGTCAGCTACATAATCTTGTACAGTGGCAACCTCAGCCAACCTGAGCACTTGTGGAAAAATCTCTCTCGGGATGGTGAGTGTTAGTGGCCATAACACAATTGTAACGTTTGACACAACACAATAAAATGAGATGATTGATTTTGATACTTCTCTGACTGTTGTTGTCTTTCTCAGGGAGCATTACCAGCATCGAGGTCCAGGGTTTGTCCAGTGGCACCCATTATTTTTTTAAGTTGGGAGCATCTACTGAGGTGGGGCAAGGGCCTTATTCTCCTGTAAAGGATGTTCATACTCCCCTTCAGAAATATGGTACATATGATATTGTACATCTACAGAATCTGTATATAAAAAATACTAAAGAAATTATTGTAGGAACACTGGTAACAGTAACGTGGAGGAGTTAGTAAAAGAAGCACTTTGTGAGTGAAAACTTTGCAGAAAGTAGAACCAAAATCTATCACACAGAAAGAAAATCTTTGTTATCTGTTGTTATTATTCTCATGAATACGTTCCTTATAAATAATTAATTAATGCTTGCTACGTGTGTATGAAATATTTTCTGACTTTTTACTTTCAGGAAATAGAAACAACAAAGCTACTCCTCTCTCATAGTCATGGTTCGATACCTTGAGAGGACATTTCATTGACTTATACTGTTTCCCTACAGATACTGTTTCCCTAACCTTAACAAAACTGTAAAAAAAAAAAAAAAAACATGTCTTCGCCTTTAATTTAATGATTTATGTTATGGGTACTTGCTTTTTGTCCCCATAATGTAAATCAAGAAAGACAGGTCCCCACAATGTAGGAACACCTTGTACACACACAAACATGTCTGGTTTCCATGACTTGAGAGGACATTTTATTGACTTAGGTTCATTTTATGTGGACTCTACTTCAATCATAACTACTATGTGGTATACTTACTAAAGCATGAGTGTGTAAAGACATTTAAGTCTCCAAAACAGAAAAATACCTAGACCACAACCAGGTAGAAACCATGAATAAAACTAACAATGGTCCCATAAAGATAGTAATACAAGACTACACACACTGCCATACACATACACACATACACACACAGTCTTTCCCATTACAGTGGGTAATTTGTCCCTGCTAGCAAAGAGAGTGCAGCTCTGCAGGACACTATTATTTCTCCTCTCCCATTCTGGTGCATTTTGAGGATAATATTAAGTGTGGATATCAAAGAGGCGGCATCATGAGCGACCCCCGGGGGAGATCTTTAAATTATTGCCCTCTGTACCTAGCAAAATTGCTGTGAAAAGCACTTTCTTTACTCTCATGTCACTTTGTGTTTAAGCATGCAATCTCATTATACACTTTTTAATTCCATCAGTCAGCATTTTGGTTTTACCCATAATTATTAAATGTTTTTTTTGTCTTTAAACAGAAGGAGCCATAAGTGCAGAATCATTAATCCCCCTTACAAAAGATTATTCAACATGATCACGTCAAACCCATTGTTCTTGCAGCTTCTCAACAAACCTATCCTATCAATAAGAAAACATAATCAGCATAAATTTTAGTGAAAGTATTTTTAGTTATTTTTTTGTCACATATACCAAAGAGAAATATTGTTGTGTACATGGTGTCAACAAACATTTGTTGTTTGTTTTAATAGTGAATGGGAGATAATTATCAAAAATATCTTATATTGCAAATATCTGAACACCTGATGTAAAACATTCTGAGAATTTAGTTTTATTTTATCCAAATTCTTAATAAAAAAGACAGAGTAGCAGGTGTATTTTGTCCACATGGGATGTAATAGTGTTGCCAGAATGCAGTAAGAATGAGACTGGAGTGACTGGTGTGTGGGTGAGAGCTCTGGCCATCTGTTTCCTATCCTTGTCCAGACTGCCAAAGACTCCCTGCATAAATGAATATCAATGAAGATCTAGTTTCCTCACTTGAATGTTGCCTTATGTCACTTTGTCAAAGTAACTTGTCTCAAATGAAGAAATCAATACATTCTCTCAGGCTCTTTATGTCAGGTCTGAGCCAACTAATATTTCAAAGTAGAAATGTTATGATACTTCTTTGTATTCTATTTTTTTAGGATGAATTTTCAGATACAAGCCTTATAAGTATAGTTATTGGCAAGTGATCATATACAAAGATAAATATATTATATATTTCTGGGGTTTCTGCCAAGTGTAACTTTCTTCTTTTCCATGTTGTCTGATATTGTAACAGAGCTGGACATCCATGCAGTGACAGGCATTATAGTCGGTGTATGTCTGGGACTGATATGCATCCTCCTCTGCATGTGTTTCAGCTTTCGAAATGGAAAGTCCAGGTATGTTAACACTACAGTGCCCATAATGTACTTATCTACTTTCCCAGTTTATCTTCCTTTCTCTACAAACATAAAACTCTAATAAAAAAAACACCAACTTTGTTTAAATTCAGTCTTCCATACTATCTCTGTCATCTCTGCCTAATATAGAGAGATTTCTGGGGGCCTGGATGCCACAGCTGTGACCCCTCAGTATAGGAGGGGGGGCTGCCCTATACCTTCCAACTTGCCAGAGTGCAGCGATAGCCATGAGCTGGAGACACTGATGCCCCTAGGCAGCCAAGAGTCTGCTCAGCCGCTAGCAGAGGCCCCAGAGGAGCAGAGCCTGATGGCAAGTGCTAATCCAGGAAAAGGGGAGGATGCCCCTGCACCTGAACCCAAGGTCAAAACCTGCAAGGGGAGGGACCTCTTTTCCAGATGGGCCTTGGATGTTATCTTTTCATGTGTTGGCAAAGGGATAATAGTTGTAATGTTGATGCATCCACTGTGTTGTTCATCTTGCAGGCTGCTTGGAACGGCTCTGTGAGTCATAATTGGGCCAACAGAATCACTAGATACAGAGACACCATAACAGAAGACTCTCCAACACTCATTAATGGAGCTCTCAACATGCCAATTACCGATAACGGCACGGTAAATGAATGAACTAAATACAATGACTTCTAGCACTGTATCCGTTTCAGTTATTAGTGTGTCTGACGAGCACCTTTAACTTAGGCATCATTGAGTCAAACAGCATTAATAATTGACACCTGCCAACCTCCCAAATCAGAGGGGGCTTCTCTAAGACTGCAAGGGAAGCTCAGCTTCCCCTAAAATGTCAAAAATTAAATGGTCAAATATGTATGGTTGTGTTAACATTGACTACAAATGCATTAGAACACATTCATCTTGAAGACAAGTTCGTTCAGAAGCAACTATTTATCACACTGAGTCACTGCTGTTAACTTCTCATACATTCCAATATCGCGTTTTCTTATACGGTCTATGGTCAATGCAATTGCCCGTAGAAGCTGAGTGTCCATGCACCTCAATGGGACTGCATGGAACAGTTTTTTTCATTGCCTCGAAACTTGACGGTCATTGGATAAAATGCCATTTTTTGTCCCACCCCCGCTCGCTCTGGGGGTGAATGGAACTGTGAGTGGGCCTCGGCTGGCCTGGACGCTGAGCTTCCGCATGATGATTGGAGGATCAGTTGAAAGGCTGAATCCTGTTTTGATTGACAGGTATTTTGAGATTTACACAGTCACTTGACAGCTCAGCTCAGTCCCATCGCGGATTTTGCAAGCAAAGTCGAAAGACAAACTGCAACCCATATGTTGGTATTTGCTCGGCGAAATTACTTGTTCATTTCTTACACTGTAAAAGACGCCTACTTGGTACAATAGGGTCACAGACCATTTTCTTGAAAAGGAATGGAGGGCAGAATTTACATATAAATAAATATATAATAAAAATAATAATATAGACAAATTTTATGATGTAAGCCAACAATGAGCTTCCCCTCTTTGAAAGACCAGCAGCTGCCACTGCTCCAAATAGTTACCAGTGCTATGTCTGTCTAACTTTTTATTTATGTTGCACAGCACATTACATATACACATACAAATTAAGAATGATAATGTTTCAGATTAAGTGCTAAAATTCTTAGTATTCATTTGCACTTGAGACAGTAGTTAACAAAAGTAGCTTCTCATCTGGCTGAGCTAAAAGGTAGATTTCAATCAGCTATAGCTAGCTAGCTAATCAAACTAATGTTTGGTGCACGAATAGGAATTCTGATCTGACTGCTTTATAACAAGAACCTTAAAAAAAGTCTTAAATATGCACTGATGACTACATATCTGGTGTTGAGACTTAGGCTAAAGTTGCATGTTACAGGTTAAAATGATCAATAAAAATATCGGTATGAAAAACCAGCATTATTCTTTTATTGCAGTAAAAATGTGTTTTTTAGTCAGCCACTTTGCAAATGTGGCTGGTTTTGCAGGAAAGCAGGACAGTGCTCTTAACTTTACCCTAAAATCTGATGCCTTCCACACAGTTGGTAAATACTACACAGTGGATGTTTTAGATTTTTAGTCCATAAAAAGTGTTTATCTGACATACATAACTGGGTCAGTTATTGACTTTTGTCTTTGGCTTTAAGGTTAAAAAATACACTACCCACCAAACTATGCTGAGTATCACTTTTACCAGAGCTACATGCAGCTCATGCAGCATGTGGAAAAATCCATTGTTTGAAAGGCCAGCTACAGTTGCTAAGGCTATGATGGGGCCATTGTTGCTTGGGGAAGGGGTTTAGCAACAATCTGGTGTGATGATAGCTCATGTCTGAAGTGCTTGAAGTAATACTGACATTTTGTTGCTGTTTTGTTGCAGGGCTTAGATCTGTGTACATCCCCGTGCAGTAACCAGGTCGAAGCAGAAGTTATCGTTCACTCAGAGCTGTCATATCCTGCGAGGGAGAAAGACGAGGAGGGCAGTGAGAGGGATGCTACTAACATCCCCAGAGGGCCGTCATTATCAGAGGACACATATTCCCCTTTGAGCCAGGCAAACCTGACAGGAGAGGAGGAACCTCTAGAAAAACTATCACTGGCCCAAAACCTGTCAAGTTTTCCACCGATTAAGTCGGTGGGTAATCACAATGGGGAGCTTGGAGGCACGGGGGATCAGCCAAATGCAGATACAGAGCCACAGCAGGACATGGGGCTAACCAATGGCTTCCACTCCCCTAAGACTGTGAGGTCTGTGCTGAGGTCAGAGCATCTGGAGAATGGGGACTCCAGACACTGCCCGTCTGCACCAGGGAAGGCCATCTCTGTTGGGCTGTCCCCAGCGCCCTTTGTCAGCTCCGGCCTTGTACACTCTACCTCAGCAGCACACAGTTACCTGTGCCCGTAGTGTCTGCATGTAGGGCACGGACCCTCACACAAGCATAGCGACATCAGGCTGATCTTCATTCAAAAGTACTAAAGTACCAAGGAAGAATCCCGAAGGATTATTTTTATGCACCTCATTACTGGATTTCTTTTTCTTCCTTGCAAATTTTTTATAAGTACTTTGAATTCACTGTTTCATAGGTGTGTGTATATACAGTATACATAAACAGTATATTTTTAGTGGTAGAGTACTGTATATATGCTCTCTCTAGCATTACAACCGTACTTTCCTCTGGGTTTCTTTCCTGTCCAAAGGAAAGAAAAAAGAAAGATTTAAATTAACCACATTGATTGAAGTGGATTGACGGAGGCTATTCCCACTGTGTCGCATATGGCTGTGTTCCACTCAGCAATGAGAAAAAGCCTGGGATGTTCCCTGAGAGGGTGAGCACTTGGACAGGCTGTAATCGCGAATGGAAGAATCGGAAGTTGAAACTTGGTGGGGTGGGTCTCCCCAGGCTTCATCATGTCGATGCTACTTTACCGTGGCGCTGAGGAATAAGCCTTAAAGAGTATCTGCACACTCTGAGAGTGCAGAACACCTGTGTCTCCAGCCTCCTGCTGTCTCAGGGTCCACACACACACACACACACACACACACACACACACACACACACACACACACACACATAAACCAATACACGATGAAACACACACCCAATGTATAGCTGATTCCATGTTAACATCCCACAAAAACGTAATTGGTCACACATAAACGCACACATACACGCACATTTCCTGACTGGAGTGTGGGGGTCTCAGGTGCCTAAATATTCTAGGTTCATTTATAGTCTCTGTATATTTCTATAGATCATTATATTCAGAACAAGATCAAAACATGTCCACAGTAAAGAAAAAAAACCCTCAAAATATAAAAAGACATTGAGTATACAAATTTGGTACACATGAAGTATTCCTTTCCAAAATGCCATATATCCAGATGGTGTGATTTTGTAAACCAGGGACCCTCAGTAGAAAAGTACGTGTTTTTTTTTCTGTTTTAAAAATGGTGGCTATCTCATTTTGGAATCAAAAGTATTTACATGTTCATGTTGACACTGGTTTTAATTATGTTGGTGAGAGAACTAGAGGAGATGTTACAACAATGTGTAGACCACTCTTCTGAGTTGGCTCCCAGTTAGGGATGCACCAATGACCACACTATTGTCAATATACTGTGCTGTCAGTCAGAGCCAGATGTCTTTTTTTCAGCTCAGTATAATAATTTCTATGTGAAATGCTTTACGTGTTTGTTTTTTTTTTTAATTCAAGGTAAATTCGAATTGACTCCACAAGCCTGATTCAGCTGTAATGCTCCACAGTCTGGCCAGACACAAAAGGAGTTGATGAGAGAAAAAATAAAGAAATTTGCTGATTTTTTTTTTTTTACTTTGACCCAAAAGTGTTCAATGTATTCCTTACATATTGGATCAGATTGTTTTTTTCCTAATTAACCAAAGTATGAAGCTGAGTGAGTCAGGATGGTTATTAGTGTAAAAGGGGAACTGGTGCATCCCTACTCCTTATCAACAGCACTACCTCATTTCTTTTCAGGACAGTTTCCAATGTGGTTTTATTAGTTTTATGTGACTAGCACCTTTTTAAGATCTTTTTCTTAACTTGTATGACTTGACAGCCTTTGGTATTTGCAGAAGTAATCGTTCTTCACTGACTGTTTGTTCTTGCATTATGTTCAACGAAACATTATGTCGCTTTAGTGCATTGCATCCTCCTCTCAGACTGATGAAAGATTGTTTCACTCAGTATTATGTTACTGTTGAATCCTTACTGAAAACAAGAACACATTAGGTATACTAGGTGTAGCCAGTTGCATTCAGTTGCAGTTCAAGTTAAATTAGTGGTAATTATAGACACAGAAATAAATAGCTCTGCAATTTCACACTTGTGCCACATGTACATGTAATGGATGTCTTGCAGGGGTACATCTTATACTGGTATATGTATGTGTGTGTCAGTCAGGGTTAGGTGGTATGGTCAATTCATACATCGTAATTTGAAGCATGCTAACCTTATACATCACAGTATGTACATGTATGTAAAGCAAAGGCTAAGATTCACCTAAGCCAAAACAAAGTGTTTTTAATGCAAAGCAGCAGATCTTCTTTCCAGTACTTTAGCTACAGTTTAGTGTATTGCTAACTCCTGGTGGTGTAAACACATCATTGCTACTTTAGATAAGTAGGGACGTGAGAACAGTATAGTCACAATCTGTACTGGATGGCAAAAAGTACTCACACTTTAAGAAAAATGCCAGGAGAAATACAATGAACAGTACAGAGAAAATAGAGAGAAGCTCCAGGAAATATCATAAATGACTAGTTCTTGACTAGCCTAGAAAGTTAACAGTAAACTCTCCAGATACAGCAAGACTCAAGATTCAGTACTTCATTTTCATATGAACATTATTTACTGATGGAATTGATGTAATCTTGGTGAGCTTAGTGAGATCCAGTAACATAAATTTTTAATCCTTAAAATAATTAGGAGAGAATAGAGCGAATGGAAAAACAGCATAAAATCCAACAGCTTAAAACGCTGTAGATAAGACACCAGTACCTGTCAGGGAATTAATACCAACACCAAATGATCCACTAGATAAAGTGTTGAAACCTGCCAAGTGGTCTGCATGGCTAAATTTAGGGTGCTGAGGAGGTGGACAGCTGTTCTGAAATCTGGATGTTTTGGTCTGAATACTTTTTTGTCTTGTGTGGGAAGAAAGAAGAAGCAATTAAAAAGTTGTTAGGATTTATTTGAACTTTTAAAACCCTTCTTCTTGTAATCTCGCCTAACTAAAGAACCTGGGAGGGAGAATAGTGTTGAAAAGTGAAATGTATGCAATAAATAGAATCCTGGCATCAGTGCTGACAAATGGAAATTGCATCATCAAACTGCATCATCTATATGCAAACTAATAAGGCTCAAGGACAACCCTGGAGATATAGTTACCTACCAGCTGTTCAAAGATTTTCATGATAACAGATGTCAAAGCAACAGGTCTGTAGTCGTTTTGACAGCTTGGGTTGAATTTCTTAGGCATAGGCTAAATCACAGCTGACTGAAAACATGCTGGCAATTAAAAAGAGGGCAAGTTCAAATGCACAGTATTTCAGGTTAGCAGATTATACCAGAAAGAGGCCCACAGGCGTCTTCCTGTTTTGACCGCTCAGCAGGTTTCTTACTTTATGATTCCTGATTAAAAGCAGCAGAATAGTAGGTTCAGATGTGGATCTGCTTTAATATCTAACAGTTAGCTGGTTTTGTACAATATCTAGGTTGACATAATTTGTTTTATAATCAGTTTACCACCATAGCGATTTCATACTTGCATTATGCATTATAAAGATTTTAGTCACCTGACATCTCTACCAAACCATGTCTCATTATTACAATAATCCATTACAGACTTGTTACAAACAAAGAAAAAACAAAGAAAACAAACACTCATGTTGCTACAGTACATCACAATCATCCAAAATCAGTTCGCCCATTAAGCTCTGCAAGTCACCACCTAATTCTCGTGGACAAGCAAATGCGGCTCGTTTGTGGTGTGACTGTGATGCAACACTCATTGTGTGCACGTGGCACAAGTGTGAAAATTGCAGCAGCTTTGACATTGTCTGTTTGAGGTGATGTGACTTTACGCAAGAGAGTGAGCAACTTTGGGAGTTAGTTCCCATAGATGCATCACGTCAAAAAAAGAAATAAAAGACTATTCTAAGGATGCTAATGCTATAATTTAATGATTTTCACTTGTAGTGAAAAGAAAAGGCGAGTGTTACTCTGTATGAGTATGATGTAATGTGTAGATAGTATTATGGGGTACATCTGTGTGATTCTGACACATGGCGCATTTGCCACAGTTAGGGTCAGTTAATAATAATAATAATAATAATAATCTTTGAACAGAACATTGAGTCCAGCCCTATGTATGATGTCTCATCTTCTCTCAGGTGGTTTTCTTCTCGTCATCCAGCAGTGAAAGGGGAGTGAATAAACCCTTTCTATCCTGCCTATGTTTCTACCCATGCCCATACAACTGTAAAAATCTCACCAGCTCAACTCAAATACATCAGCAACAGAAATGTAAATGGTTCATCATCTGTGTCTTACCAACATGCTCTAAAACTTTTTATTGTTCTCAATTTTCTGAATGAAAATGCATGGTTGGTACCTCAAAGAGACTTATTTTTTAGCCTTAACATGTATGTACTATAACATCACAACTAGATTAATATGTTTTTTAATGCAGTAGCAGTCATATATAGGGACAGAAGTGAATGTGTTGTTAACAAACCTGGGTCAAACATTAATTCAGAGGTCATTTAAGGTTGAATGAGTGGGGGTCACTACATCAGGAGAATCTAGATTTTAAGATCTGTTACCAACTATGAAGTACATTGACATTAGGCTTCTAAAATACACGGCGCTCATTGCACTGTGCTGTTTGGCAAAACAATCCTGATTGGTATGTAAAAAGCAATTCAAACAGCAAGCTCATGGGGGAAGCAAACTGCTGCTGCTGCAACACTCAACTCATCAAAAGTGGCAGTGGTGTTTTATTTGTGGCCACAGTCCAATCAGTGATGTCAGAGCAGTTTCAATCACTGGTGAAATGAAATATCTGTTGTGGCGTCATTGATTCAAGTGGAAATTTAAACATGTAGAGATAATGAGGCAACAACCCTCCACTTTGTGATTAGTTGGTCACTTTGAGGACCACTTTCCCTTTATATATAAGCTAAAGAAAACAATTTTATGTAAATTTTTGACCCAGGTTCTTTACTGATACTGTTCTAAATTAATTACTGCTTCTCATCATCCTCAAATGCTTGTATGTCCTGAGTCCAGAAAGAATATTCCCAAAAGCATTCCAGTTTGATATCTTAAACATACCTCTCTTAGTCCGGGTCAGCCATGATTAGCTATGCTATCTTTAGAGGAGAAGTGTTAAAACTCCAGACTGTGTTCCTGCTGCTCTGACAGGCTTCATCCAGACCCACGATCACTTCCTGCGATTCACTACAGCATTTGCGGATACTGAAACATAAACTCCAGTGTTTGCTTGGACTGTTGAGCAAGTGGATGGCAAACACTCGGTCTGGGAGCAGTTAAGATGGTGTTTTCGAGTCTGTCATGGTGACAGAAACAGTGCTGTTTCTTGTTGATCCACATGGTACAGAGGCTATTCACATGCTATGATTTTTGTGAAGCTATGTCACACTTGATGCGGTCATTTTCAGAAAAAAAACAAAAAAAAAAAAAAAAAAAGAAAGAAAGAAAAAGAAAAAAACACACACAGCTGTTACTTGGTATATATATATTTCTCATCAACAAATCAAAAAGCAAACATTACTTCACACATAACTTGTTCACCCTGCCAAAATGGAAGGAGTTCATTTTAGGTCTTGTCACTGGAGATAGACATACAGCATTTTGGTTCCCAGTAATAGAAAAAGTAAGTTCTGAGATTTCTAATGAACGTTTAAAACACTTGGAAATTAGTTGATTTGTGCCAGTGAGTTGCAGCTTTTGGATGTTACTTAAAAAAGACACGATCCCATCTGTGATGCAGGAGTTTAATTTCATGATATAAAGCTGCCAAAATCTAATTTAAAACCCTTAGTTAATATTTGTTTAGTAACATACAGCATTTAAAATGATAGGTGTCATCCAGTTTTTTCTGGATTTCCATTAAATAACACCATTTTATTTGTTTTACATCTTGATAGTGCAGTTGTGGCTTATGATGGCGTGTGGAGCCGACGCAGATGATCACAAATGGGGATTAGCATAAAACCTGCCTCCAGCATGAAAGAAGTATGCTCTCCTTATGGGAGATCTATTAATCTTTTAACCACTAATATGTGTAACTTTTTGTCCTTTTGTTCGTCTTTTCATTGGCTAGAACAATCAGATTTATTTGGTGGAAAATTGCTCATGCTCTCATTTCACGGAAATGTTTTAATTCCTTGGATAATTATGTTTATTTCATCCTTGTATTGTAGGGGGGGTTTATTAAAACACTATACCTCATGTTGGTAACTTGTTAATTTGATTCTGATCACTTTCTTGATACTGCACATTTTATAATGAGTGGAACACATTAAATGTAAACATCCTGTTGTTTTGTGAGACTTTTTTTTTTTTTTTTTTTTCATAGAAAACAGGATAGACTGTTTCGTTTTACCTCAGTGTGAATCTTAACTCATCACAGTGGCCTGGATGGTCTGATCTAATGGTCATAGGGTAAACAAATGAGGGGAGGACGGGGTGAGTGGAAATAATGAAAGTTGACTTTTACACTGTTATTCTGAAATTATCAGTCATTACCAAGTTTTTAAAGTTCAGAGATTAAAGCATGAGTTGACTCATTTGGTACTTTTGCTTCAAAATAAACATCAGAAAACACTGTCTGGTTGAATAACAGCCAAAAAGTCAATTTTTGGTAGAAAAAACAAAGCAGGGAGAAGGGCTAAAAGGACATCCTCCCCAGGCAGGTCATACCTCTTAGTGCAGACAGCCATTTAGAAATAATTTCTCTTCTCTACTCAGGTGCCCCATCTTTGCATAAAATTGTCGGGGATCATGCCAGCATATCTGACTCAGATACGTGTCATTTGTTGTCAAACAAGGTCTCATTTTATCTTTTTGGAGAGTAAATCAAGGAAGCTCTTACACACAGATGATGTTTTGTTTTGTACAAACCACTCGGTGTACTTCTGTCGCTCTGGCTTTTCTCTGTACATTCATGTGCTTTGTGGTGAGCTGCTTTGTCCAGTGATGTCACATTGTTCTGTTTTGATTTTTTGTTTTTTTGTTTTTTTGGTATCAGCTCAGTTGTGCTTCTCAGAATGTCTAAGCAATTGGGGGACAAGACTTCAGTGTGCCACCAGCGATGCTTTGCAGCTACTCAAACACCTTTGTAATCATTGTGTGCCGAATAAGACCTCATTTATGTGACAGATGTTACTGTAGGAGCAAATTGTAGAGCACGTAATAGATTAGCACTTCTTCTTGGGCTATGAGCAACTTTTGGCTGTCATCTTTACTTTTCTAGAAGTGCAATTTTCTTAGTCTGTAAAATGACAGATGGATTACTCAGTGTTAGTCATGGTGACCGTGACCATGATTTGTCATAGAAACATTTGCTTGTTCAAAGAAATCGGTCACAGGTTAGGTAGTACTTGTGGTTTGTAGAAATATTTCCACTGTGTTACCATATGTGAAAATGTCAAAACTCACAGCAACTCTCAAGACTTCTGTGGAAAAAAAAATCTTCTGTAAATAAACATCATAGAAAAACGAAAGTAAGACTCAGCGAGATTCTTTGTGTCTTCCAAACTGAGCAAGTAACATTTTAACTTAACTTTAACTCTATCACTTTTGTCTTCAGTCACTTTACCTCCCTTTGTGAACACTTTTCCTGGCATTTTACATTCCCAAAATGACATTCAAGATCCTACAATCCCATTTTCTACATTATTTCTTATCATATTTAATTCATTAGGACCCTTATCTGTAGTACTTTTCACTCATAAATGCATATCAATCTCTAATTCATAACTGTAAAATGGGAGTGAGAAAAAGATCCCTGCTGATGAGAATGTGATTATGTAAAGTTAATGCAATTAAATATCTGCATGAGCAGTTAGGCGCATATCATGTATATGTAATATACCAAAATACTGAATTCATTAAAAAAAATCTGGTCTATTTTTTCCAGTCCAGTTTTTCATGACAGACAGTACAGCACTGCTTAGCTGGCATTACTCCAGAGAGTCAATGTGTGTTTAATAAATATGCTGCTCTATAAATGTCAGTTTGTTATTTTTATCTATAACATATACATTTGTGTGGGGGTAATGGTAGGTGGACTCTATTACCATTAAACATAACCTAAGCTGCTGTTTGTGTTCACAATCTTAATGGCAAATGATTAAAGGTCTCATATTATAGAACATGAGATATATGCATCTTGTGATTTGGGGATAACATGATTTACTAGTAAATGAGTGAATGAATAAACATACTATGCAACTGGTATTTCTCAATGGCGAGTTAATGAAGCTCCAGTACTCACAGCAAACTTGACAAATTAAACTTAGAGGACCAAACTACCAAGGGCAAGAGGACTATTTGAAATTGGAGTAGCAGCTTTCTTGCTAATATCAGCAGTTCAGCTCAGCTCTGGTGAATACACTTGAGGCACCCTGTACCTTCCTGTACTTTAATAAAAAAAAATAAAAAATCTTCACCCAAAGGTTAAGACTTTTTTAGAAAATTTGAATTTACAGTAAAAATAGAGGACAAACTTAATTCAAATTTACTCTATGATGCACTTTATGCATAAAATCAGCACCACTGCCTTAGTTTGTCTTTACTGTATATAGTCCATTACTTTTTTATTGTCATGTTGAAGTATATATGAACCTACTGTCCACAGAGGCAAATCAAGATTATAAAATATATACTATGAAAATATCAAATCTATCAAATTGCTGAGAAATTCATACAGTCCAGGACCCCTGTCACCACCAGGATCCACCTTTCAAACGATTTATTTTTTACATGAAAGTTGCAAGAATTTCATTTTATTTGTTTTGTTTTGTTATCAGTTATTAAAGACTAGATGTTTACTCAGTCTCATTAAGGATGTTTTCTGCTTTTCATCTTTAGTGCTGTTCCTCTACTGCTCGCTTACTTTCAACTTTTACACACCGGAGTTACACACCGACTTTAAACCAGCAGCTATTATGGCTGTTTAAGTGGACTGCAAACTTGTTTCCTCATAGTTAAGAGAGCATATCTACTGCCTCAAGCTCTGACTCTAGGCAGTGCTTGAAGGCTTGGATTGCGTAGCTGTGTAGCTGCAGTTCTCAACTCTTGCTGTCCATGCTACCCGATCACCCTCCTCCCTGAAGTCCCCAGTGGTTTCAGATTCTACGCCCCCACACACACGCTTTGACTGGCCTCTCTACACACTGGCACTGTACCAGTCCACCCAGAGGCTCTAGCAGTCAAACAGAGTGAGTTTGAGACAGGAACAGCAGGATACACCTCTTCTGCACTGGGCCTGAACACTGCAACACTGCAGATGGTCACCATGACGCTGCCAGATGATCCAGGGCTTTGCTGAACCCAAGCCCAATGCTCTGGTGTATAACTCCACACCAAATCTAACCTGAGCATGTTAGTCCAGGTACAATGCCTGTTCTATCTATTTCACTGTTGGCCCATCTCCATTTGCATTTACAGATGAGTTTTAGCAAATTACAGTAGTAGGCTAGAATCCATTTTACCTGTGGTCTCAAAACTTTGCACAACAGATTAGTTACTTGTAAAAATAGAACCTTCAACATGACTGGCTGCTGGCTATATCTTTTAAAGTTCAATATTTGGAGAGTGATAACAATTCTCTCATCCAACTCAAATTATCCAACTCAAAAATCCAACAAATCAACATATTTGGTTGAACTATTTGGCTATAATGCTGTGATAAGTACTTTGCACTCTGTACTTTGTTGTTTTTACTCTTTAAATCACATCTGTAAAAAACAACATTTTATAGTCCTATAAGACAGTTATTCATTATAGCTCATTCCACTAAAATTGTGTCATTCAAGTCTTTAAAAAATAGAAATGTAGAGAGTGAATAGATTCACTTAACTATACAAAAAATGTTGTGTCTCTAGAGCCCAAACTATAGTTAAATAATAGTAATAACAGGTTTGCCACCTTCCCTCTAGACTCATACTTCAGATACATAACATTCTCTTCATTGCTTTATTCCCACCTCTTTCATTCCTCCATGGCCTGAGGACAATAATCAGTCATATTTAAAGTTGCCATTCTTGTATACACCACTTGAGGGCAGTACGGTCATTCTCAACAATTCTTGAGAAGCGGCTCAGTAACCTGCTGCCACTCCCATTAGGAGAGACTGCTTCTCAAGTACTAGACCTTGTGTGCTGCTCTGACCTCATATCAGCTTCAGCTAAAACTGTTTGCTAGTGTATAGATTGCTGCATGTTCCTGCAAGATGTTTTTCACATCACATTTACATGCAGAAAAAAAGCAAAATTACATTACAAAAAGCTTTCAAATTTCAAATACAAAATGTCAGTGTTTGTGTGTGTAGATTGGTTAGATGTGTAATTCTCCCTATGTGTGTGAGTGTGTGTGCAGGAGAGACAGACAGACAGACAGAAAGACATTGAAAAAAAAGATTCAAAGCAGGAGGTGATGGAGATAAAAGGTGGAGATTAGGGCAGAGAGTTAAGACAGGAGCACTGAGGTGACATCACATGGCAGAATCCCCTGAAGAGATAGATAAAAGCTCTCGCTGAGCGACAGAGGGGTCAGACTCCCTATCTCCAACCACTCATCACCATTAATCAGGGGGGTGAGGCTTCCTCACAGAGGTCTGAGAAGGGACACATATATAATATCAGTCATCTGCGCACAAGTACACAGATACAACCATTTATCTGCATTCTCCTACTTTAATGTGCCTGCCCGGATGTGTCTGAATGTGTAATGTGTGTTATTAGTGTGTACATGGAGTCCTCTAAAAGCAGAATGGTCTCTGGACTAGTTCAGCATGCCTCATATTTCATCAGAGAGGCAGGCGGGTGGAGCACAGAGAGTCAGGTGAGGGCTGTACTAATGAGGTAGAGCTTGTTGCCTGTGGGGAAATAACTCTGTAAAGCTCTTAAATCAGCCCATTCATTCAGCCTATTCCTGTGCCTACTACTACTCTACACCACAGTCCACCTTCAGCATGCGCTCTGTTTGGTTTCATTGCTGAACTATGTGTGATCTCTGAGAGTTCAGAGACTACACTGCAAGACCACCTGGCCTGGCAAATATTTGCAAATTGATCTTTGCAATAAAAAAAGTTCCATGGAGGACAAAAGAAAAATCGGGTTTTCAACACTAGCTCCAGAATCTTAAATACTAAAGTAGTTGTTTATAAGCATAGCAAAGAATGGATGTTTTGCATAACATTGGTCATTTCAGCCATATTGACCCTGCGTCATGAGCTCATAGTTCTTTCCTGTATATTTATCATCTTTGCCAGACAAATCATGACCAACCAGTCTGCGCATGTTAAAAAATTGTCTGCCCTTCATGAAAATATAAAATTCACCCTGTCCTCTATGTAGATTAAGACAAATATTATGTGGATCAGGTAAAAAATGTCACAGTTTATTTACATTTGGATATTGATTCATCCAACCCCTTAAGTGAAAGCATCGTATAGACCACAATCACTTTTTCCTCGACTATTTCAGATTTATATGCCCACATAAAAAGCTCATGGTGTCTTGTATATGGTGATGACATCATGGGTACAGATCTGGCGCATGACCTTAACTGAATGTCATTCCATCCCTACTGTCCTTCTTACTGTTTACTCCTAAAAAAAACAAAGAAAACTGAAAAAATGCATACATGCATAGACAGAAACATACATGCATACAGCATATATACAAATATACGTGCGTATATATATATATATATATATATATATATATATATATATACACTCTGATTTGCATACAAGTCTGTATGTGTGTATGTTTCTTTTTGTCTATCACTATCTATCTGAATGGCCACTGCCTTCACCAGGATTCATTTATTAATTTCCTGAAATTAGTGGAAAAGAATAAGCGAACGTCTAGATAAGACCTTTTCTCAATGTCAACTCTACTGCAGGTTATAACCTGCCAATCAAATATTCCCCAAACTAAACAGAGACAGCCTGAGGAGACGGTGATTGAAGCAGAATAAGGAAGGAGATAAATGAATGAAGTCAGGGAGAGGGGGATTTGAGGGAGGATGAATATGCAGGTAGTCATCAGCTTTATTTGGACTACCTATCTCTGGAATTATATTAAATTCTATGTGCTTCACAATAAGCTTTAATATACCCTATGAAGTAGTTGTAAAGGTGAGTTCACGGGGGTATGGCGGGCAAAGAAACCAGGGAGCGCTTAGTTTTGGCTGTAGACTGTTTGCCCTAGCTTCGTCTCTCCCCTGGGTTTTTTTTTTGCCACTCGCCATTCACTGTTGGCTGGCCACAATAGGACCCCAGAGGGGGAGCAGCTTTAAAACTCACTGTATACCAATTTTCTCCACTACATCCACAGGCAAGATGTTATGCTCTTATTTGAAGTGAAGAAATGATGCATTCTTCACTCCCTTGCCGAGATAAGTGAAAAGATTGGATGAAGGAAGCAGGATTTTATGATGTTGTTGGAAGGGTTCAAGTGGGTTAATGTAGGGCTATTAAGATAAAGGTTTTTTTCTATCTTTTTACTTCTATACATCTTATTTTTCATTGTTCTGTCCTCCCTACCTAGTTACAATCCAAACCAAGTCCACAGCTGATAAGATGCCCATGTGGGGGATGCCTTGAACCCGGTAATGAGCTGACAGCATTGCTGTCCCTGGCTTTACAAAGGGCCAACAGTGAGTTGGTCCAGCAATCATTGTGAGCCAACCATGGCAATGAAAACCTTCAGCTTTGGGTGGTGCATGTGGATTAAAGCCTGCATGTTGTCTGCCAGTGAGGGCTCACTCAGAGTAAAGTGCTGGCTCCTTGCCA
Organism: Polydactylus sextarius; assembly: GCA_016801845.1. Lineage (NCBI taxonomy): Eukaryota > Metazoa > Chordata > Actinopteri > Polynemidae > Polydactylus > Polydactylus sextarius. Next base: position 17,636,956 of record CM028906.1, read on the forward strand.
TCAGTCATCTGACAAGGGTTTTACTTGCCCTTACATTATATCCAAGTCCAATCTGATTGTCAAAACCGCAGGAGCTCAAACTTCTGCATACATTACTCCAGGCCTGGCAGACACAGGTCTTTTAACCTCAACCAGTATTTATACCTACTAGCAAGACAAATATATGTACTTGTGTCTGCCTGTTGACAGCAGTGGCAACCACTTTATGTGGCTAAATGTCTGAATATGTGACTTGCATGGAAGTCTACAAAGTGGATTTAGTGGAGCCTGTTTTCCTTTTTTATTGCGTTTTTTTGTTCTGTGGGCTGCATTTCTCCCTCTGCCTAAAACTCATTTAGACTGAAGAAAAGTGACAGAACTTATTCCATTTGCTAAAAAGCAAAATAATACTTATTCCATGCTGGACAAAGAATAGAATTTATAATAATCTAGTATAATGGTTTATAGTACACAACTAAAAGCTGTATGCAACTGCCAGTGAAATGTCAAAACTACATCTGATAGTGTTGCTTTGTTAAGTTGTGATAATAATTTAAAGGTTTATAGTTTTTTTTTTTTTTTTTTTTTTTTTTACAGTGAGAGATTTTTTACAGTGAGATTTCTTTTGAAATATCCTTGAGTAGCATCTCTAAAAGGCCATCCATGTACACAGGTTGCACAACACATTATCATTTTAGTAAGTGTAGACAATTATTAAACAATGACTGTATTCTTGCATTATATAAACAAATACGTGGTAAAAATGATTCATTCTTTGTGTAGCCTTGTGTAGAACAAAGCTGGGTGTTGATTGTGGCAGTGTTTGGTAGTGCAGTCTTACTGGCTGGGCCTGATGCAGGAGACTTCTTTCCACATCAGTGAATGGTACAGGCTGAATCTCAGTGGGCTGGGTGACCCATTTTTCAGCTCTCTGAGTATGTGTAAGCGTCATGCGCTACACATCACACAGCACTTGGCCGTTATCTAGATTCCCTCACAAGTCGCCAACAGTTTCTCGTGGCAAAAGGCAGGATTGACGTCACATCCCAAAGAGCATCGAGAACGTCATTAAAAATCATTTGTTGCGTGTTTTAAATTCACAGCCCTGCTAAGGAAGTTTTGTTTGTAGTTAAGGAACAGTTAAGGTAGATGAGTCCATGAACAGTTTACTTATAAATTATAAAGCAAATTTTGTGTTCTCCCATGAACATTATTAAAGACATGTTTTAAAAAAATATTTGTCCTTTGTCCCCCTGCTCAATATAAACAGAAGATTGAAAAATATATATATATATATATATATATATATATATATAGAGAGAGAGAGAGAGAGAGAGTCTGTGAGAAATTACAAATATGTGTTGGATGAATAAAGTGGTTATCAAGTTAAAAGGTTCTCAGCACAAAATTCCCTGTTTTGTGTTACTATCCCTCCAACCAAGCTTAGCAGGAAATACAAAGAGGGAACTTGGTAGAAAAAAATCTGTAACTTTGGAATTAAGCTACAGCTTCGTTCTAGCTTTCAGCAATGGATTTTCACTGTTTATTTGCCTCATCTTTGACATTACAATCACGTCAGGAAGTTCTCCTTTCAAGGTCGGTAGAAAAAGAAAAAAATGGCTACAGCAAGAAATGAGTTACAAAAACCATACAGAATACAAAACATACAGAAAGAGCAGTAAAATGTTTTGCAATAGGCTTTGTGGTAAAAGCCTGTTGGTTTGTTTAAATTTCAATCAGCTAGACTAAATGTACCCCAGAGATCCACTCAAAAGAAATGTACATTAAAAACAGTCAAATACTAACACAGTAAAACTGGGAATGACATTTTAAGTGTTAACAATAGGCGGTTGTTGATCTTTTACTTTTCTGAGCCACATTATGACTTCTCTGCTGCTGTTTCTGCCCACTCTGGAGTGTCTTCTTCCCTCTACATTGCATTTCTGTCACTCCCAACCTTATATTTTGGAAGACACTGGAGGAACAATATGGTACACAACCAGTCATTTTCATTTGAACACATCCCCCCTGGGCCTCTACAGAGATTGATATTAAGTTTTTCCTTCTCCTGCATTGCTCCTCTGCCAGTGAAATTCAGTCAATTCACAGACTTATCATTAGCAGGCTGAGTGCTCCTTCATTAGCCACAGTAAACTACACAATTATACAGCAAACTTTACATTTGCATTTGTGTTTCTTGAACCGGCCGTGACCTCAGGGTTTCACACAAAGTAGTCAAGAAAATTGCTCAAGGGCTAAGTAAGTTATGCATGGCTTGTTTATTGCCGGACTTATTACTGTAAAATGTGTTATGGAATTGCAGTGTTATCTGCCCCATTATTATTATAGTCACATCATTCACACATGGTGTGAGAAGTGTGGTGGGAACAATGGAGGCGGAGAATCTCGTTACTTGGCAACCTCTGTGTGTCATTGCATCAGTCATTAGGGGTAATGGTAGACATGACTGATATAGTAAATGAAAAAAAAAAAAACACATGGCTTGCCTGTTTTGATATATGAGATATGAAACTGCTCCGTTGTGTGATCTACTGTTAATATAACTAAACTGATTTACACTGCTAATGCAAAAGATTGTCAAGGTGGAGAATGAAATACCTTCTCTGACTGATGGCTTATCACTCATCGAAAGGGTCTTCTGTCCCTCACCTTGTGAGTTTTACACCAGAGCCTCTGTTTTTCATTCCTTGCTCTTTCATTCATCTTTAAGCTTTTTAACATCATTCACTACTGAGCAGTCACTTCAACAGCAGACCCTGACATTGTGTCATCATGATTGACTGACACATGTAGACATACTGTACGTGTGTAGTTTTGAGCAAAAATAAATAAATGAAAAACATGCATGAAAAATAATCTAAATATGGAAAATGTAATATACCCTTTCAAGCGGAGGCATGTGGAATTTGAGGCTCTAAAAATAATGATGAGATGCTTTGCACCTTTTTCCTCCCACCTACCTGACAAGAAACAGCTGGTACATTGTGTGAGAGGATACAGAAAACAAGAGCCAGAGGTTAATTACATAGTTGAAGTGCATCACCTGTTCTGCATCATTTTGCAACTCTCCAATGAATTTTGGATTCAAATGAAAAAAAAAAAAAAACTATGTGTGAGTCTTCAGAAGTTATTTCTGTTTCACAGTTCCCCATCTAATTCAAAAAGTAATAGTGTTTGCAACTGGGTCAACCTGGGAGCATTTGCAAAGCGTAACAATTAACATGAAACAGAGAACATAGAGGCCAAGTGATTTCAATCACGAGTCTTGCCAGAGGTTTTCTATTCATCAGCTTTCATCTGCCTGCAGTCTCACCGAGCCTTGATTCAGCAACTGCTCGGGCTTGACCCTCATTTTCTGTTTATATTGTAATGCCAAGGTTTGGGCTCCTGTCCAGCACCCTGGAGAAATACCCTGCACCTTTCTATCAACAAATCTTCCATGGAGGCGGCATCAGACATCCTCTGATGTGTCTATGCCACCTTGTATTGTAGAAAGACAGATTTGTTTGGCATGTGTCAGGAAAAAAACTTAGATGAGCATATGTGTTTCCTTTTCTTTTCTTTTATTTTAGCTAAAAATGATATGCATGAAACATGAGGAGATATCAATACTGCTTCTAAAGTGGAATGCTAGCACTCTGTATTTCTGCATCCAGTAATTGTGAGAGAAAGTTCACAGTCAGTTGAACAAATAAATATACAGTCTAAAATGTGATCTATGGTGTGCTGTTGGCAATTTGGAACGCTGTTGTGTGTGTGTGTGTGTGTGTCTATAAATCATTGCCTCAGCTGGTTTTCACTCCAGATGTATTGGTTTCACCCCTGACATAACCACCACATGGGCGAGCATACCACGGAAAGCTGCTGCAAAACATTGCACACCATTGAGCAGAAACATCATTCAACCAGAAACTGCTGCAAACCCTTAAAAACACCATGAGTAATGTGTGTCACTAGTAGGTGCTGCAAGTTGTCAATTATAGAATAGTCTATTAAATTGACTTTCGAATAATATAATGGCTGAACCTTTACGCTATACCCAGCAATTCCTGCTCATGGAAGGGTGAAGGAAGTCTTATATGGCACTGACAACACTGCATGACTTCTGTAGCCAGTACAATAAGGACACAATGAATTCATAGCCTATCATTTTTTTTTTCCTCTTCAAATATCCTGTCTCAGACTGATGTTTCAACGAGGCAAGGACATTAACAGAGTATGATCATCCTAGAGAGACGGCTCTTAGACAGTCCGAAAAAAACAGATGACTGGTACCGCGAGGACACTAGCCGAGCCAAAGCCCCAGCATACTCAGCTGATTTATGATTTCAGCGCTCTGCCTTAGCTGAGATGATTATGCAGGCAGCTCCCTGGGCCCCAAGCAGCACCATAAAGGTTATTAGAGGTGCTCCACCACTCCACATCCTGCCATATGGAGAGACAATGGACAGATGAGTTTTTAACTGCCGCATTGTGGACTCAATCCCTCTAAAGGCGTTCCAATCGCTTCTAGAGAGAGCCAGACGGCAGAATTCAATACCGAACAAACACTTTCACCTTCTCTAGTACAAGTTTCTAATCTCAGCCTGAGCTCGGCCTTTTCACAACACAGCCACTATCAGCCCATTTTTGGTTCCCACCAAGAATCTGAGTAGCTCTTGCCTGTGAGCAGGACCTCTGGGGAAAGAAATCGATACGGGATAGACTCTCCCACCTTCCCGCTGATCCTCCAAGGTTCAGTCATGTCAAGTCATTTTCTTTGTCATGTTGGTGTTTATTGGGACTGCAGCTTAATGCTGATCAGCCCGGACCAATAAACCGTGACTTAGGAGAGATCACCAAAGGAATTCTCAATGGCTTGTTAAAGGAATCTTCATTTGGAAAACAAATGACCCAACTGTAAAAGGTAATGAATCTCTATCTGAACAAACTCTCTGCCCTGTCCTGAACTATTTAGTGAACTTAACATGCAATCACATCAGTGCAAAGATTGAACCAGGGATAGGGCAACACTGGTTTTGATCTTATTATGTATTTATGATAAATCAATAACACCCTACCATAAAGCTTAGCATGCATTTATCTTTAGTTTCTACATGGCAGTTCAGTTGTTAGAGCTATTTGCTTGCAGCATGAGTTGCTTTGGTCCTTCATTTACTCTGTTTGAAACTAACATTAATTTTCTCTCTCCATTCCAGTTTTTTCCACAGTCCAAAAGACATATAGATCAGGTGAACCACTAACTCTAAAGCATCTCCACTGGTTTATTTTCCCAAATGACTCAACAGACCCTGCGTCTATTTGGGACAGGTGTATTTATGAGATAGGTGTTTAATTTTTTAAGGCAAAGTAGCGAAATACTGCAGCACTCCAGTTACATTACCTTTTTAAGTCTTTCATTGTCATTTATCAATGGAAACTTGTCTATGGCCGGATTCACATCAGGCATGTATGGGCGCAGGCGCGGTGGGTTTGCAGCTCATCAGCTGTCAGCCTTGTCTTTAAATGCACACAGCCTAATATAGCCCCGTATTTTTAAAAGAGCACATATCCCTGTGCATGCCCTGGACTCAGGGTGTGAGCAGTATCAGACCGGAACCGGAGCGAGACGGAGCGATCGTTCCTTTGGATAAAAACCCACACCGCATCCCAACTATATTTCACATGCTCCACTTGCCCACTCACTACCTGCTCTGCTCCGCTCACATGCTCTGGTCTGGGTGCAGGGAGTTAGAATGAGCAAAATTCAACAAGGAGAAAATAAGACCAGTGTTTGTTGCCCAAATGTTTTGCTGCCCCCGGCTAATAAAAGACACAGGCATCTATTCACCACTCTACTATTATTTGCAGCTTTACGGCACTATGAGGAGAACAGAAAATGACAGAACAAATGACTGTAGATGCAATTTTTTTCTTCTTTGTATTCTTTGAATTGTCAGATTGATGTGTTACCAATAACACCAATATCATGGATAATCAATAGCTAGGCAGTAATTAGTGAGACTGACTTTGACAGGATGGAAGTTGTGAGATACAACAGCTTTTCTCCCATGGGGTGAACCTTTTCCAACTCATCATGGCCTCATTTCAAAGCATTTTATTATTGCACAGCTGTAGCAGACTCAGCTGAATACGACCAATATCTCTAACGACTTTCTAATGTGCCATCACTTCACAAGCTGAAACAAACAAACTATCAGCGATGCTGTCATTAACAATTCACTACAACATTTCCTGTTGGATAAGCTGCACACAATGACTGCAATGAGCCCTGATTTGCTATGCAAAGGTTTATTTTCACTGTCAACCCAGGAGCTTTTCTTTACAAGAGTTAAAATGGACATTTCTGAAGGTCTCAGAGCAGTTTCTCTCATTTGTATTTCCATTAGAAACCATAACACTAATGGCAAAGGTGGCCTGGTCTCTTAATGGCTCCATCTGTTTACATACAGTATTGATAGAGTCAGAGGTTTTACTTTAAACACTAATCACCACTGGGTAAAGTAACAAACTGGCAAGTGTTGTAAAGACTGGACCTGGGTAGAGCTCCCTTCCTGGTCTTTAATAGGATCAAAGACAGTTTAAGTTATATTAGCAGCATGGACCATAGTTACCCATACTAGCAACTGGGTGTATTAGAGGCTCTTTAACAAGTCTGAATTTATGGTAATTACTTCTACCACTTTTAAATAGAAAATATATTCATGCCTTCATTTTTGTACCCACACTGAGACTGTTCTTTGTCCCATCTCAGCTGTCATTATCTGGTCATTAACCACTGCTTTATTGAATTCCTAAACTTGAGGATCTAACACATCCCATTTCCTATATACTGATACTGTCTAAACAAAGCACAAACAGGCTACTCAAATGAAACACATGCAAATTTGATTTTTACAAAAAAACAAAAAAATGAAATGCTGACTCACCACTATTAAGAAGCCAAGAGCAGTCATTTTTGGAAAACCAAAACTCAGACTACACTTTTTTATTAACCATAAACAATCACAATCTCAAAAACTCGTGAAACTGGCAATGACTTACTAGCGGCTGTACTGAAAAAGTGAAAATGATAGAAAAATGTGGAAAAAGAGTCTACCTAAGCACTAAGCTAGCGGATTGAACAACCAATTCTGTCTGCGTATTAATTGCCTTGCTGCAGTAAACTGCTGTTTTATCTGCAATACTGCATGAAGACGATTTTGCTAATGCTTTAAAAAAATAAATCGAAGCTACACCGATGAAAATGTGGACTTGAGTCTTGAAAGGTCATCCTCTAACCTCACTATTTCTATGTCAGAGCACCCAGACGGCCTATTTTTTCCATTTACCTTCCACAGCAAGTTACACACCTATATCTGAACCTAGATATGTCATTCTCTCTCAACTGGGTGACATCATATCTCTTTGTTTGCTTAAAATGATAAATTGGTCCCAGTTTTACTCAAATGATCTATTACTTTCTCTTGTACATCAACCTAAGAATAATCAGCAAACCCTGAGCTTTAAATTCCTTCCATTTCACTCCCTGTGATTTTGGTGATTTAGAAATTGAAGGTAATTCTGGTGTGAAGTCATCAAACATCACCATAATTATTAGTGTCCACAGTCCAAATTTGAAAAGAGGTAGTTAGTGACTTGATATGTAGTATTTCTGAATTAGTCAGAGTCAATGTCTCTTTATAAGCTCAAATTGCAACCATAACCTTACTTCTTCATCTCAACTGTTTTCCTCCCTTGATAATACATTGTAAAGCCAACAGAATTTACTTAATCCACAGAAAAACTGAAATGTATGAATAAGATTTTCTTGTGTTAGGGGTTATGCTCCTATGTTTACCATCTTTATACTAAACTAAGGTTTTTAGCTGCTGTCTGTAGCTTCATAAAGCCCACACAGAGATTAGAGTCATTATTCTTGTCCAACTCTCAGGACAAAAACTAATTATAAGTAATATTTTTATCTTGGGATGTCAAAGTACTACTTTAGCAGCCTATCAGTGGTAGCAGAGGAACCATATATATGGTTATATATATATATATATATATATATATATATATATATATATATATATATGCCCAATTCCATTTAGCAAAGCAGAACAGAACAGTCCCACAATCACTTCAAGACAATTGTCCGCCCTGCCTTCCCCTTGAAGACATCACTCAGTTGCAATGCAATAAAAACTTATGATCGAGGCAGCTGTCGTCTGTATTCACAAGAGTTATTCAGCCAGAGACTGACTTTGGTGTTGTCATGCCACACTTTAAACTCTCTCACTGGCTTGCTGCGGCTCTGCAGGTGTTAAGGGATCCTGTCACATGTGGAAACAAAGATGAGCGTGTAAAGAACCAGGCTGCTGGTGATAATGCATCATCTATGGAGGGAAAGCTCCTTAACATGGCCTCTATACCTGCACCATCTCCTCTCCTTATAGAGATTAATGATCCAGGCATCCATTTAAAAGCCTCTGGATGAGCCTGAACTATAGCATACCACAAATCATCAAGTCTTTCAATGCAGGTAAAGGCAAGGCATCCTCATTCTTTAAGACAATGTAATGTGGATCAACCCATTGAGTTGTGACCTCTAAATCATAAAGCTGTCTAGCTGGGGTATCCTAATATTGCTGTGTAGACAGAATAGGAGTCTAAAAGGACAGATATTTTACCTCTTCTTCCTTTTCCTCCTTGTCCACAGTTAACAAATTAACATTTACTGTAAGATAAATGTGCATATTTGAATATATATCTAAATTCCCAGGTCTCAAATGTTGTTCCTTGTACATCTACATCTAATATAATGTTGCATATAATAATGTATCTTGCTGCAGTCAACTATTTAAAAATGTAATACTCTAGAAGACCTGAGTTTTGTTTCATTACAAACAATATAGCTGAGGTTGGACAATATGACATGAGACATATAGACACTCAAAGATTATAAAATCAAATTAAACAAAACATTTGGGAAAAGCATAGATTATTTGATCATTTCCATGTCCATCTCTCAAAAGCAATTCTATACAAATACTATACAAATATAATTATTGATGAAAGGTAATGCTGCAAGAGTCAAGGCATAGAGAGGATTACTGGTGGTACACTCAGATAGTGTGAAGGTTTTTGTACACAGATTGCCACCCAGGCACTAAGATACACAAGACACTCTTCCCTCTGATAAAATACTGTGCTATCATATTAACATTGACATTTATTTTCAGTTCAAGAGTTAGCCTCAGACTCCCCAGGGTTGTGGTGTCTGGGTAACTGGGAGCAATCTATTGCATCAGTCTTTGAAAAAAATATGAATTTCAGTTCACAATATACAGTAAAAGTTAGATGCTATGTAGAAGCTATATGAGCCATTTACATTTGTAGTTGTAATAGCCAGTGTTCCAAAAATGTACTCTAAGTCGTAGAAACCTACTGCGTAGCAGCAGATGTAACCGATCATCAGGGAAAGTAGAAAATGTGCTGTATGCGTGCAAGTTGATGCATAAAGTAAATTAGTTTGGATTTATGCCTCTGTGCACTTGAATAACAAGCTGAAGGTGATCTACTGTGGAGCAGTGCAAGTTACCATGGTGACATACCTGAGGTTAAGATGAACAACCATCAAGAAGTGCCAAAATTTCATCCACATCTTGGTCTTAATGATCTTTTTTCATAAGGCAGTCCTGTGTATTAAATTGAGAGAAGAGTCATATCAGAGGATAAAGATTAAGCAGATAAAACGTGTTACCCTGTGGTTTCATTTATACATAGAGTAGGTATATATTGCATATGGCATGTACTGCTGTGACAGAGCTGCTACATCACTGACTGCACCTAACATAGCGCACAGCCAGCTGTGTGCACACAACACACACAGATACAACACCCTATGTTGCAATGTTCCTCCAGTCACCATTCATTCACCTCATTAGTAAATCCCATTCCCCTCCCATAAGACTGCACACTGACTAGCAGTATGTCATTTACGCAAACATTTAAAGACATTTGAGGTTCACTCACCTCTTACAACGTACCAGGACAGTTCCTGGCAGAACAGTGTCCCCTCCTTTCTCTTGGAGTCCAACCTACACACATAGATAACGTCAGGAAAACAACATAACACAAAGCAGACCCACATAGACCCACATAACTTTCATGCAAAAAAACTTAAACATTCTGTGATTTTTATTTTTCTTCAAAAAGAAAAAAAACACTATTTTATTTTTTTTTTACTGGCTCATTAAACACAATTCTCTTAAATGTCAAACAAAAAACATTCCCATAGGAAAAAAAAAATCTACTTTTGTCCCAATCATAATACAAAAAAAAAAAAAAATAGGAAAATGTAGGCAGCCTTCTACCAAACACTGATCTTGCATGATGTGTCTTAACAAAAGAACCAGCAATTAAACAATGTTCAAATGTACAATACAATAAACATAAATGAAACCAACCTACATTTTCCGACCCATTTTCTTCAACCTACTAATGTTGGTGATGTGACTTCATTGCCACTGTTGCTAATGCCAACAAATCAAGAACAGTAGCCTAAGTGATGCAATGTTTGGCTAACAATGGTCAACTGTATTAAAATGGAACATGTAGAAAGTAACACTGTGATGTGTAAGATAAATGCCTGAGGAACAAGTGATGCACAAAAGAGAGTTTTTCACCCACTGTGTCACAGTTTGCACATATGTACATGAACCATATGAATCTATTTTTTTATCTGTCTCACACTTTGAATGTATCATCTCTACAGCAACCCAATATTCTGAATATTAATATGATATGATTTGTATCTGATTTTATGTCAATCCAGCCAATAGTTGTTCAGAAATTCAAAACTTAAAATAACAGGTGTCAATCTCATAAACCTACATGATGTAATAGTACAGTTTCATCTGCTCTAATTATGATGTGTGGTAATAGACATGTTGTAGAGTTTTGGAATGGATGGCTTGGGACACAGACCACAGACACTTGAGCAGTTTGGTGGAAAGCAATGAAACTCTTCTCTCTAACCATCTGCCACAGGGTTTTTCTCTATCCTCTGCAGTCTGGACAGAAACGGGGGCAGACCGCAATGACCTAATGTTGAAACTGAGACATAGCCACCTTCCAACTGGGCAGCACATCCCTGCATGGTTATTGATGGTCAGGGAGGGAGATGTAGCCACAAGGCAGTTGTGCATCTTAAACTGTCACTGCTGATATTTGCAAGTCTGACAACCTGCTTGAATCCCAAATGCCATTCTGCGCAAACACACACAGACAAAATCTACTCATGTGTATATAAATATACACTCAACCCTGTGCACAAATACACACATGCAAGAGGGGAAAAATGTATTATACCATATGTCAATGAGCTAAAAGTTGACTTGCACGTGTACAAAGTGTGAAAAGTGGTGCTGTTCCAATGATTATGATTAATAGCAAAACTGTCACTACAACAGCTATGGCCGAGTGCCTACATATAAAACTGTGTTCCACTCTATGAAGCTGTGTTACACTGGTGGCGGATTTACGACCTAGCACGTGCACAGAAAACATGTAGGACAGCAGTCATGCTACACAGCATTTTATGTAGCATTACAAACATTATGATCATGTTGACAGAAAATATCAGAAGGGATCGTCATGGTTTGTGGATATACTCAACAGCAAAGAAGTTATTTGTCATATAAATTGTCAGAAAAAATGGCCCGTAAACAAACTTGGAAAGACATTATCACTCATCTTAAATCATAAATTGCTGTCTGCATTTTTTTTTCTTGATTCCGATTTCTCTCATTCTCAAATCCAGTCAAGTAGGGAGGAATTTAACTGTTTATTCCGGACTTAAAACCATGTAAACTGGTGCAGCTTACAGAGACAGCATTTACCTCTCAGCCAGGCTATAAGCTGGTCAGGTTGTCCCAGGATTCAGACTGAGCAGAGAATGATCCCACCAAGGCCCAAAACTGTAATTACACATGAACAGATGGTCTTGCGAGAGGATTCTCCACCCACAATCCCCACCACTTTCAGGGCCTCCACTACCTGCAGCTCACTGAGCCCTCAATGTTGTCAAAACAATATTTCTCATGGATTCTTGTCTGCAGTAAATGTGGAGGGCGGCAGGTTGGCTTTACATTTAGAGTGGCAGCTGTATCACAAGGGAGCCATGAGGTCCATCACAGACACATCCAAAACATCAGTCCTTACATGGCTAACTATCTTAAAGCACCATATCAAATAACGCGAATCCTACACATGTACACCCAAGAGTCTTAAGCCTCCCCAAGGCAAGGCATCCTGAAAACCTGAGGACAGCATTTCATGAGACATTCCATTCCTTCTGGGTATTAAATGGAAAACACTGAATATTTTTGAAGATTTAAATGAGGACAGCTTTCACTGATTGCGGCAGTAAGAAAAAAAAAAAGAAGAAAGATATGCAATGCAGCGTTGTTGGCATTTTCTGGGAGCCTTTCTTTGGACTCCCACGAGATGGAGTGGGATAGATGCTTGCTGTGCTAGCTATATCCTTTGTTCTCTCTTTGAAATCATGCTGGTGATTTACGAGTGAGGAATATGGATAATGCTCCTGTTGTGTTAGGCCATGTATCAGTTGCCCAGTGCAGACACAGTCAAAAACATAGATTTTGGTCCAATTCAAATGATATTTTTTTACAGGCAAAGATCATGCATAGAAAATAAGGAAGAAAAAGATAAGTAAAAAATGAGAATGTTTTACTTATTGAATCAAGCTTTATTCACAGTATTTAAATGTTTCAAGCCAAAGGATATGAATCAAACAGGAGGTTGTACACATTTACTGTTTTCAGGCTCCACTTAAGCTGTTTTCCACATTCCTAGAACTTTTTGATTGTGACAGGACAACCCTGGGCTTTAAAATTTAATGATTTGTCAAATCAAAGTGATATACCTGCCATTGAGTGATCTGTTGACCAGATGCTAGATGCAGGCTACCTTTCAATCAAAAACTACAAAATGAAACTGTGTGCAGTGAACTGAAAACTACACCCAGATGACTGTATCACAGAAGGAAATAAATTATGTTTCCCCCTCCCTCGTCGTCATGTGTGTTTGTTATAAAACTGTCACCCGGCAGAAGCAATTACAGCATTGTTTGCGCCAACTACACGCTAACGGTTGGCTGGTCTGTGTCATGGTTCAGTTGAACATCTCATCTATCAGGGGCAAAATGCCTGGGCTGTCGTCCTGCATGCCGTTACAGAGGTCGCTGCAGAAATCTCTCGCTGTGTCTAATGACCATAAGATCCCACCTTGTGCCTCCCTGGTGGTGCATCACTTAGTACTCAACAAGTATAGTCCACGTTTCCTTCACTGGATCGCTCTTACTTTCCCCATTGTGGCAGTAGACCTGCTTTCCCTCTGTTAAATGGCAGGAGGAGGGACAGGCTTCCTGCGCCCACTGAGACACATCGCGCTGTAATTACACTCAGCCAGATTGGTTAGGGAAAGAGAGCAGGGCAAGTGTACACCCACAGGACGCACACAAAACACATATTTAAGCACATGCTATATATTTCATGGTCACACCACACAAGAACAGTACATCTACATGCAGGTCACACAGTGTTACCTTTTCTTGCAGTACACGCTGTATATAGAACACATGAATGTATGTACACACAAACGTGCACACACACACACACACACACCTCCAGACATATGGTCCTGATGATTTATTAAAGTAGTGAGAGGTGAAAAGGAGAAGCACCACGAAGCAGTGATGTAGAGGTAAGAGGAAATCTGTGGGGAGACGATGAGGGGAGGAAACCTGAACAACTTATCACACTTAATATGGACAGTGTGTAAGTGGACTCAATTTTCAAGAACAACAATAGGAAAAAATCAAATTTAATTTTGTAGCTTGTAGCTTATAATTTGGAGTGTGCTCCCCAAATCCACCGGTTATACAAGATCCCTCTCTCATATTAATTAATGTATTGTCTATGGTCATTTTTTTATCCCTGTAGATGTAACAACTGAAACTACTTCACTGACAAAAATAATGGCACTATTAACCCTCTTTTTACCTTTGAGCACAGTGAAACATGCACACACACATACACATGCCATAGGTTTAAATATTTACTTAACAAGAAAAAAAAAAAAAAAAAAAACACAAAATATTCATTCAGTTGATATGTTTGTTCAACAGAAAGTATTTTGTGCGGTTTCCATAAGTTGTCCTAAAGTTGCCTTCATATAGTGTGCATGTTCATAACATGTTGAAGCCAGCACGTTATATAATATAAAAAGAAATAGATAGAACTCATATAAATTGGGCACCCAAATGAGTCACGCCATAGCACAGTAAAACTCACTTTAATCCAGTTGTTCCCCTGGCGACATCATCCCAGCCACGTGGGATGTTGCCATTGGTCGGGGTTCGTAGACTTGCGCACGCCAAAGTTGAGGTGCTAGCTCTGCTTAGCTAACTAGCGGTTTCTTCATGGAAAATGTCTAAACCAAACTCTTCCACAATGGTCCATCAAAACATGACAATACTTTGACAGAAAGTCCTTAAATGACTCACTGGCAGTCTACCAACTCCACAAAAGTCAATGTCTGCGCTACTTTTTTTTTTTTTACACACGTTTACGTCTTCTCTCTCGCCCCACTCTTTTTTTTTTAACTTCCTGCCTCCTCCCGACTTCTCACTCTGATTGGTTCACTACATTTTTTTTTAACAAACAAGTTACGTTTCACATACAAACACTGACATAGAAATAAACATCTCAACATGAAATAAACAAAATAAAAATTAAAGTAAAAAATATCACCCCATGAAACCAACACTCAAAATTCCTATTTTTGATTCCTGTAGTTACGTTTTACAGCTGGTGTTTGTAGGGGTTGTATTTAATCCATTTATGGTATTTCATTTTTTTCACATCCCATTAAAAAGGCTTCATGACTGGTAGCAGAGTTCCAGCTGTTGAGGTCTCATGTGGGTTGTTGGGTCTCATGTAGTCACATTGTGTCACGGGGTGAATGGATGTAAAGCTGCCTGGGGAGTGAACTCAAGAAGAATATGCTGCAAAGGGCTGATGAAATGTGTCAGAGACCACCTCCTCTGTGTAAATTTGGACTTTCAAAGTGTGGTTGAATTGTCCTTACCACCACGTTTACGCATCTAAAATGATCTTACCGTTTAACTCTCTCTCTCTGTTACCGTTGAGATTCCATGCAGCGACTATAAGATGGCAGATTTGTGCCAAATGTTATGTCTTTATCTTCTGATTTATGAGATAAGAAATGAGACATATGGGATACTTGATTATGATCTGTCAAACCAGAATTTCAAGCTGTACTCACACATTTTGACAGCTGCGGTCCAGGAGTAGCAGTGGTGAAGGTTTCACTTGACACAGAATTAATAATTTCTTTTCTGGACAAAATGAACTTCAGTTAATATTATATTTTAGTTTCAGTGGTTCCATTTTTTTTTTTTTTTTGCTAAATTGTGAGAAGAAAATACCTCTAAAAGTGAAGTAAGGCATCAGATCCTTATTTAAGAGAGAAGTGTAAGTAACAGCTAAGCTCAGCTAATAAGAATGTTCTGTGATCAATGCAAATAAGTATCTCCTTTTACGTTAGTCTGAGAAATATTCACTATTTGATACCTTCCCTTTCCATAAGTGGATCAAAAACAGAGATTGCAGAGAGATGAACCCTGCAGGGAGAGTTTTTGCCATGATAATTTTCTTAATTAAAGTTTAAAAAAAAGACAGTAATGTCCACACTGTCAGAGAGCGAGGGCGAGGGGTAAAATACATATCACGGAAGCACTTAAAACATGTGGTCACACAAAGCGGGCCTCTGTCTAAACCACAAAGAGAAACAGAGCAGACAGAAAAGAAAAGAACAACAAACTGAGACTGAACAACACTGTTATTTCTTACTTCGCGGAAGTATCTAAAAAACTTGGGAGGATGTTCAACAAAGAGCACATCGCTGTTCACAGACCAGTAAGACTGAGGCAGAAATTTGTCTACCCTGAGGATAAGACAGCCAGACGTAAGCAGAATGATGTACTGTTACAGTTCAATGCAGCGAGGAATACAGAGACTGATGGGTATTTGAATGTTTCTTGTTGAAGGGCAGGGACTATTTCCCCTTGGAGAGTTTAACTTGCTTTACATTTACTCTATTGCTTGAAGTTATGAAGTGCAATGGCAAAGTATTATGTTTATGTTATATTGTAAAATAATATTTTATTTTGTGCCTTGACAAAATATTGTTTCATTATTCTCCAATGATTTAATCCTAATTTAACATATTAAATCATTTAATAACGTATAGATTCAGATGAGGTTGTATTGTCTTGCATCTCGCATCAAGTCAGATCATATTGTGTGACATTAGATCAGTTTAATCTGGTTTATTTCTCATATATCAATTCTATGGACAAACAATGTTGCCAGAGGTTTGGATCAGATGGAGCTCAGATCATCATCCTGGTTTGAAGTAATCCTGCTGTGAATGAGTAATCCTTCCCCTGAGGTGAGCTCCATCAATCTTCCCATGAGGAATAAACAGCCCTCTGATTTGAAGGACACAGAAAAGTCCAAGCTGGATGCTCCATGTCTGTTGGCTTGTTACTTATACATAACAGCTGGCTGTGGTTTTCCCACAGATGGACATGTTCTCGTGTCCTGTAACTTCTGAATAATTATGCTGAAATCTTGTTGAGCCTCACTGCTGTTCTATCTGCCTGTCATATGCTCAATTAGCTCATAGGCTTTATTTAGTAAATCAAAACAAACTATCATGGATAAGAGAATCAGATGCATAGGTCGCCCTCTTGTTGTGTACGTGTGTGCACACACAACAAATGCGCTCCCAGATAACAAGCCCACATTTATCATCTTGCCATAAATTATCACAATTTGCCCACCATCAGTTTGTACTTTGAAATGTGCTGTGGTTGATGACTAAAAATTCCTGGAGGAGTTGACAATATGCAAATGAGAGGTCAAGGTTGTGGCAGTCAAAGCAGATGTAATTTTACATTTTGGCAGCTCTATTGTAGGATGAGTCAGATAAGTGTTTTCTCCTGTTTTCTACTCCATCTGGGAAAGAGACAGTGTTTACCTTCTCCTGCTACAGTCTGCTCTTTTGTGTGTTTTCCTCTTTTAACTGTAAAATAATGATAAAAAACAAATTCTTCACACTATCTCAGGTGCAGAGGGGAATTGGAGCATCTGGGATTTGAAAATGATGATGCAATTTCCTGTAACATTTCAAATACTTGTTTAAAATCTTGGTGCACCCAGCAGTATCACATATCACATATCTATTGCACTACCATTTTTTTAAAAGATTTTTTACATTCCAGTTGTAGCCTTTTGCTACTTTATGTGGTATTTTTGACATCAGTCATATTGGCTTTGAATAGCCTATCCAATTTCTACATATAACTGTGATGATTGCCCTGTAATGTCACTGAATTGAATTATCTGTCTTGTAAACTACAGTGATCATTCAAATGATGTATTTTAATCATAGCTGGGAGTGTGTGGCTATGCCTTCCTTCATTTTCTATCTTTTCCACCACATCCAGAGGAAAAGTTCAAACCTCGCCATCATGTTGAGTTAATATTAGCTTGAATCAGACCCACTGCTGGCCATTTTTAGTGCCCTAAGCGCAATTACTTTGTGATACCCCTCTCATCTTTCAGTTGCCTGTATTGTCACACAGTGATGCATGTGGTGAGGGCAGTGGGTTTGCCTCAAATAAATCTAACCTCCGTATAGAACAAATGTTGCCATATTGCCAAACCTTCATGAACTGTGAGAAATAATGTTTTTCACCAAGGTTTACCTTGAAATCTATGTTTCTGGAAGGCTGGTTTCTTCAGTTACTGTGAGACTGCTGATGATGAATTCACACCCAGAGACAAAGAGAGAGGAAGCCAAGTGAAAACAGCTGGAGCAGCAGTATCATTAACTGAACTTGAGGAAAGAGTGGATGAATTCACACAGAGAGAGAATATTGACAGCACTGGTTCATGTCCCTCTCACAGTTACCACCTCTTTGCTCAGTCATGTTGGACTGAAGGCAGACTGGATGCTACCATGACTCACTGTTGCCTCTTGAGGTACAAAGTGGTATTCGAGACAGTGTTAGCTTGCTGTTAGCATGCTAATTCTTGTAGATACTGTTTCACTGCAGCACAGTACTCACAATAAAATAATAAGCTTTAAAGACATACTCTTGATAGTTTAAGACTTGTTATATTCATTTTGAGGTAATGAAAAGATTGATGTTCTTTTCTCAACTGGTGTACAAATAAGAAAGCTTGGCTATAGCCAAGAGGCGGTTAGCTTAGCCTGAAGACTGGACACAGAGAAAACAGTTTGCTCGACTTTATACCAACAGGTAAAAACAACAATATTATCATAATCAGGCTAGCTTCCTGTTTCCAGGCATTATACTAAGTTGGCTTAGCATAACGACTGAAAACATACTTCACAAAATGCAACTACTGCTTAAAAGAATTTCAGTTTAAAGTTGTTTAGAATTTACAGAGCACTGAAATACTGTTGACATAAGCTTAAGCAGCTTCATACAGTAAACACATAACTTATATAAGGACACCACAAATGTATCTTAAGCAATCAGCAATCAAATCCCTGTGGGATTGTGTTAGTTTTTGAAGCAAAACTGTCACATCAGTAAAAGAATTTTATTGATCTTCCAAAGCATTATAAATATCTTCTGCATAGGTCGTCCTATGGCCCTTGCTCCTTTACAGTAGCACATCTGGCCTCCAGGTAAAAAGAGAAAAAAAAAAGACAAAAGAATGACACTGACAAATGGACTTACTTTGCTCGGCCATCTTATATCCTGGTTCCAGGCGATTAGAAAACAGTGTATCTAATCATCTGGAACTAATCACCCCAAACTAGTTTTTTTTTTTTTAACCAATGGACAGATGTCAGATATTATTATTAGAATAATCATCCCTTTTTGAAGTCAAGTTATCCCAAATTAAAGATAAAAGCATTAAAGTTCTGCCAGGTGACATGTTTAAATGGGATTATTTCCTGCTGTAGATGTGAATTCATTATGTGGCTGACAGTAAGTAGAGCAGAACTGATGTGAAAACACGCCATCTCAGACAGCATGAATTCCCCCCAAAAAAGAGAAACTTTAACAAAGTAAAGTCTTATTCAGTGCAACGGATTTCAGTATGTGGGAGTACCAGTAGAAGTTTCTCAAGGAATAAGCACTAAAGCGCAAAAATGTCCCATATGTCTGCAACTTAATTTCCATGTGCAGTCGCCACCACAAGGAACATCCTGTGCAGTGGTACCTTTCCATGTTTTCATTTAAAGGATATTATTTGTCGAAATGTCATAATGTTCTTTAATGTAAATTTAGAATAATGTTGTCTTCAAGCCATTGTATGTTCAGACACATATATCTCATGTATGTGTAATTTTCCATTAAATTGAAGACAGCAGTAAAACTTACCAGTCTTCTGCAGCACCTTATCTCATCTTGAAGTATGTGACTTGATGATGCATTAGCTGCTTCCAGCGTACCGCATCTTCACTTCAGACCACGCTGTCAGTGGAAGAATTGTCTCACAGGTAATGTGGGTGGAAGATTTTGACAAGGAGGAAGAATGCAGGAAATCAAAAACAAAATGTTCATAACATCAATTTAGTTGATCAATGTTTATCATGAGCCTGACGGTGGTTTAGAACTGCCATGCTAATTCAGTGAAGTACTTTTTCATGTTGACATTTAATATTTGGAGGCTTCAATGTTATAAACTTGGAAGTGATTGGTTTCAGTCTAGTCATAATATTCGCAATTCTTTTAAGCCCAAGTGACAAAATCTGTCAAAAATGCTCCCCGAAAGTAAACGATTTCATTACTTTGTTTATATTTTAGATTTCACTACAAATTGCAACAAACAAAGGGTTAATGAGCGTGTGAACATTACTTGACTTATTAGTTCTAATTATTTAAAAATCACTTGAACTTTAAAAATCCTTCGTCTTGCGTTCCAGTGTTGAATGGAGGATTAGTGGACGATTGTTCAAAAGGACCAAGATGTTTTAACACATTTGCACATACTTTATGCACATTGAAGAAAAGTAGACTTTTGTACAATATCTCACTAAATATATTTACATGACATACAATTCGCCATCAGTGCAATACATAGGAATGTTGCATATTTACCAAATGTTAGACTCTTTCCTTTATGAAGAAAAATAATTCCAATGACAGAAGCTGATATAACTAATGTGTAAAGTAACTTGTGCAACTTTCATATTGGTTAACAGCTTCACAGGAAATAAAAAAAATAAAATCTTAGTAGTACCACCCTATCAACAATCAAATAGTAAGCATTGAAAAAGTAATAGATCACATGTACATATATATCTTCATACATGTAATGGATTGCTTTTGTACAAATATTTTATATAACTTTGGCAGTTTATCAGGAACAAAGTTATCGGAAAATATGAAACAATAATATCAAACTGTCAGCAATGTCATGTAAGCTTGCCTTCCAAAGCTCATGTTCACAGTGGTCATTCAGAAAGGCTGGAAGCCGATGGCTGAAAACAAGGAACAAAAAGCCAAAGAAAAAAGAAAACTTTTCCATCCTTTCTGCTAAGACTGTTAGCACTGGAGGCTGTTGTCATTGTTGTCATGGTTATAAAATTACAAACACCTATGAAGGTTTACATAGCAGTCATCGCCATTTAAAAAAACATGGTCTATTTTCAGGTCGACTTAAAATACAAACAGTTTGAAGGCAAGGGGACAGGACCCTGCTCGGTGGTCACTGTGGAATCATGGGAGAGACATGACCGAGAAGAGGACATGCACAACAGTGCTGTGTGGAAGAACGTGAAGCCAAAAAACGAGGGTGCAAAATGAAAGACGCTGCGACAATCAAAAAACGCCACACGGTCAGAAAATGACTTACACTGGACAAAGTAATCGAGCAAATTTCAAACATACTAAGTTCACCATAATTCATATACGTTGGTTTTGTTCTTTTTTTCCACTGGTTTGGCACTTTATTGGAACAAATCTCTGTTCAAAAAGACTAAATGTTGTACAAAAGGTATTTCATGTCTCGTTAACATAACTTGTAGAATATATTACTTAATAGTAAGCATACGGTAAGTAAACACTTGTACATACTGTAGTTTTAAAATGAACATTCCAACAGATGTTTTACGCACATGCACAAAAACAAACAAACAAACACAACTCTCTCTCTCCCTCTTTCTCTCTCATTCTGTCTCTCTCTCACTTCCTTCACCACATCTGGGCTTCCTCGGCCTCTCTTTGGACAATCTCATTCCCCTGCTGTTTTCAGCCTCTATCCCGAAAGGAGATCTGTGGCTAATTCTCTTCTTCTTCCTCCTCCTTATTTCTTCTCTATCACTCACTTAAGACAACACAACTCTTTCTAATACTGCATTTTCTTTTTTTTTTTTTTCCTTTCTTTCTTTTCTTTTCTTTTTTCTTTTTTGCTGCACATTACGACACTTCCTCGGCCGAGCGCGTGTCTGTCTTCAGACGCACAAACTCTTTGGCCACCTCGTCGTTGGTCCTTTGAGAGAGTATCCTCATGATGGTGAGGCCTGTTTCGTCCATGGCGATGCTTTTCACCAGAGGGTAGTTGGCGGAGCAGCTGCCCTTTTCTGCCAGCTCTCGAAGCTGGATTACCGTCATGCCGATGATGCGGTCCTCACGGGCAAAGCAGTAGTCCTTTACTGAGACATGCAGCTCGTAGGCCTCCGGACCATGTTCGTTACTCAGAACACTGGGAGAAATGACACAGCGAGATAGAAAAGGTGAAATTCAATCATGTATATATTTACTATACTGTAAAAATACTATATTTAAAATATGAACTATAAAGTGTAAAGTTTAGCAAAGGAGTCCAAATGCTGTTAAGTAACTTGTAAATTACTTAAAGGTTTGCTGTGATGTTCTTTTTTCAATTTAATTCAAACTTAATGAAATGTCTTGTTTTATAGAATTGCACAGGAGTGCACAGCAGCTGCTTTCTGGACGCTGGCATTTGTCTTTGTTCACAGCTGAATATACGTGTCAATAAAAAAAAAGAAAAGAAAAAAAAAAGAAAAAGAATTTGGCTCAGAGACATTTCCCCTGTGGAAAGTCTTCTCATTGTATGTGTGTCTGTGATGTGACAATTCAATCATGTTTGCGGGAGAAATGAATGTTTCTATTCAAATGAGACATTACTATGATCCAGGCTTTTTAGGCTGTTTTCTAATTATCTGCAGAAATTTAATGGCTCTTAAAATTCAAATGACAATCCCAGGAGTGAATCTATATGCAGATTCCACTGTGCCTGCACCGATCATGCTTGTGTTGCTAAAACTCAGTCTATGATCACCGGCTCTGAGAATTACACTGTCGATGAGCGGATGAGCTTATAGATGTATGCTTATAGAGGCTGTCGCTTGACTTATTTTAACGATTCAGTGTAAAGACAAGCAATACTGCTAAAGCAGCTGCATTCTAGTCAATGCTTAGAACAATGGTGGGATTTGACGGTAAGGCATTACAGGTATTATGCAGCATATAGGCTGCTGCAGCCTCCCTGTAGTGTGGAGGTACGCCACTGAATACTAGATTGAAGGAACAGCAGCATCAAGTAGAGAATGTCCCACACTATTTTACAGACTGAATAGAGGCAGAAAAAATACTGCATGATGATTATATATGGTTTCAAACATCCTCTCTTCTCTCCACATCTGTAAATATCAGGAAGAATTCATGTTAACTCACTACTGGAATGTTTCATTGTACTTTGGCGACCAATTGTTATTCTTGGTCTTGGTGCTGAATTTTCGCTTCTTGTCAGCCAGGTGAGGTCCAACAGCGTTGACCTCTACAAATGGACGGAACATGGCATTGGTCTGCCAGATGAGGTTGTTCACTCCGACCACTGATAAAACACATTAAAAAATAATAATCAGCAAGATCACAGATAAAAGCAAAGTAAATAAAAATCCACTTCAGACATCAAAACAGTTTGAAAATTGTGTATTCTTGGCCTGATTTTCTTATTTTTTCTTAATGTATTAAATGTCACATTATGCTGATATATCAAATGCAGAAGTAGCAGAAGCCCGTCGACTTATCTGTAACATTAATGGTAAACATCTGACAGCGTCAGTGCCTGTAAATTGTGCTGTAAGGATTTCTTCCCAGACTTACCATTTTGCTGTGTCATTGAAAAAAAAAATACACAGGAATAAATCCACCACAAAGGAGGCAGAGATTGGCACAGTGGTTTGGGCAGACCATAATGCAACGGCAGTGTGCAGCCACATAAGCCTTAGAAACCTACAGTGTAACTCCACGTGACTTTAATTATATCATCAGATGTTAACTTCCTCATCTTTTCGCCTGTGAAACAAGCCTCAGAACTGCATCTGACAGCGGCCCCAGCAGCACCACTACACAAACGGAGCCGTGTGCAGACAGCGTACGGAATAGCAGTTTGAAGGTGCTCAGTTCGTGGTGACTTTGCCACCATGACAAGTCTTTGAACATTTGAAGGTGTGAATACATTTGAATAGAAATGACTAAAAGCAGGTCTGAGTATAGGAAAAAACTCACCCTTCACGCTGACTTTGTGCTCTCCGGTGCCAGGGTGAGAGATGAGATTCACTTGCATCGACACCTCCCCCACTGATCCGTTGGATGACTGACCTGGACACACACCAAAACAGCAACAGGAGAATTGGAAAGAAGCATAATGAAAATCTAGTAAGGATCTAGGGAGGAGAGGCAAGGAGGAAGTCAGGCAGAGAAAGAGAGAGATCAGGAAACCGAAACAAAAGAGAGATAAGATGAAAGGACAGAAACCACAACTGAGTTTTTTTGTTTTGTTTTTTTTTTGCAGATGAGATAATCCTGTATTGATCCAAAAAGGGGTGTATAAACAGTTCTCTGTGTGATGAAAGTAAAAAAAAAAAAAAAACAACCAACAAACTAAAGCTTAAAAAAACAGTAGGGGAGAAGAATGGATTTCACCCCCATGGCAGCCAAGTAGCGAGCATAGTCAGGGTTCCCTTTAGCTTCAAACTGAACAAAACAACAACAAGAGTAAAAAAAAAGGTAGACATGAAATAGTCTGCCTGGTTTGAAGGACACAGAAGAGGCAGATGGTGAGAGGGGATGCACTAAATAAATAATGATGTACACGATGAAATCGTCAAACTGTTCAACTCAACAGAAATACAAACAAAACACTTGCTTAGACTTCATGCAGACAACTTGAGTGGAAATTAATACAACATATTGAGAGGGATGTACTGGGGGGATACGAGTGATCAGCAGGAAAGCCGAGGACACACCCTTTTAGGCATTACATGTCGTGCTTTTACATCAGCATTACAGTTTCAATCACATCGGGACATGTTTTTGCCAGGAAGCAAATAGAAGTGATTGCTGACCATGTGTCACACTTCGCCAGATGCAGGGAGTCCTCTAAAAAACCTGCCTTGTGTTTCATCGGACCCAACGCAAACAGATGTTGAACACTAGGAGGCAAGTGGCGGTGTGGTTGACGAGGGGGCATGTTGATCCAATCGCTAATCAATATGTGCCAAACATGCAGTGCCCATTAAAGCTGGTAATGAAGAAACAAGCCTTGTGATTTATTGTAATGATGTCCTGAGAGGCTGGGTGGTAGAAAAACAGTGCTGCCGCACAATTAAGCTATGGGCTTGTGGAAAATTAACGGTCAATGCTACAGCACACTGACCTCAGCATTCAGCTGAAATAATGCAATTAAAAAAAAATACGTTCTGTATATGTTTTGATGGAAGTCAGAGACAAGACGCTGTCGAGACATGTACACAGCAGAAACTGAAAGGGACAGTTCGAAAGGCTTCACAGAGAAAAAGAAAAGGTGTGAATAAGATGAATGGTATTTAACTAAGATAAACTAAAGCAGAAGTAGATAAAAAGAAAGGTGGTGGTGAGGCAGCAGATTAATAAGGGAGAAAATGTGAACTAAGGAACTCACTGATAAGAAAGGTCCAATTTAATTTCTCTGATTTTTCTTTTACCCTTTTTTCTGTGTTGAAGATTTAAGATGTTACCCTGAGCCTACACTTAATGATAAATCAACAGAAATCCTTTCATGAAGAAGACACTGTGAGATATTCACATGAAGTTGACATGCGAGGCAAGATATGTTTATTTTTTTTTATTATTTTTTTTTTTTTTTTTTGTCAAAGCTATATTTTCCATCGAGGCATAAAGCAGCTACATGACCTCAGCGTGCTCCCTAACAAACAGAGACACCCATGCGTACACGTGTGACAGGACTAAACCAGTGCATGCCTCGGTTTAGATGTGTCGCTGTCAGAGCACAGGGGTTGGTGATTAATGAAACAGCGTCCACTGTGCTACATCAAGCATCAGCACATCCCCACACTGTTTACTGAGCTAATGCACATCAACCACCTCACTACTTCCACTCACAGACATCACATTAGACCAGCTCAGATAAAGAGCGACAATATGGTGCGAACTCTAGGAGGGAGATTCGGAATGAGGGAGGGAGGGAGGAAAGAGACAAAACAATCTCAAAATAGCACACAGAGAAATGCTGCGTCTATACCCATCTGCCAGTCGGTGAAAACGGCAGCCCAATGGTCCACCAGCAGCCTGGCTGACTAGCTTTTTTTTCCCATTGCCATTTTGTTTCCCGCTGTCTGCCTATGCAACGTTCTGCAAGGTTGAACACACTGAGGCAAATGGGAGCTTACAGCTTCAACGCCCCACTGGGCTGAATTCCCGCTTCCAATATCTCCTGACACCTGAAGGTATCGCTGCCTTGTTACAGTAGAAGACACGGGGGGAAAAAACGCCACATAGAAACAGATGAATGAGACAACAACGTAAAAAGCGGGTCAGTGATGACAGTGAAGGAGAGGGAGAGGGAGAGAGAAAGAGAGTGCGTGAGCAGTACGAGGAAATTTATAGATTTACTCCACACATACATCTTGTGAATTTGTCACAACAATGTTTTTATGTGTTACTAATGAGAGGGAAAGAAGAGAATGATAGAGCAAAGAGAATGATAGAGAAAAGAACATAGGAGCATTCGAGCCCTTCAGGGTATGTGATGTAGAGGCCACAGATAACTTTGCTTATCTGTGTTTTTTTTATTTATTTACAGTGAAGGAGACAAATGACTGATACAGTGCGAGGAGAAGTGCAATTACTGCAATGTCCATCGCACTCACAAGCCTAAGGAAAAGGAAGTGACACAGTGTGATCCTCAGCGGATACATAAGCAGAGCGAAAACTGATGGGAAAACAGTTGGACTGGATTCACTTCATATAGCTGAAGAACAATAAAAACCTGCAAGTCACTTGAAGGTAATAAGGTTTTGCTTTTCATCTAAAAAAAATTATTCTAGTAGCAGAAAAGTGCTGACGTGTGATATATAAATTGTGAACAACATCAGTGATAAATGTAAATAAGGAAATTCACTGTGAGTGTTTATTAAGTTTAATTAGAAAATGTTAATTTAACTGGTGCTTGGAAAACTGCTAATGTGCTGCTGAAGATTAGTATTCACAATCTGTTTTTATTCCCCCCCACGTTTCTGGACACTTACCATTTTTTAGCATAACTCCTTCAATGTTTCTTATTTTTATAGATTTTTTTTTTTTTGTCTGAACCTACCTACGTGAGACACTTTATATTGACAAAAAAGCCTCTTAATCTAACCATTTATCGTTTTTTAATGCTGAAGTAATTCCACTGAAATAAAACTTAATGACATCCTGCCTCGGCTAAAATGAAAGCTTCCTTACCTTGAGAGGTTTGGGTGCATATATATTTCTTGATCAAGGCATCTGTAGGTTGAGTGTAAAGGCTGAGAGCATATTTGAGGGACTTCATATCAGGGCTCTTTTCGAGGAAGGTTTTCTTCAGCCCGTTTCCTCCAGCATGGAAATATTGCTGAAAAACATAAAAGATCAGTTTATAATTAGAGTTTTTCTGAGATAAACAGAAACTTGGAAATAACTTTGGAACATAATTGGGAACAAACTCACTCGAGTTTGCATACAACAGCGGGCTATAGTTGGCAGAGAAATGGTCTAGGATTATATGGACAGCATGCGTTTTACAAGGAGGAGCAAATACACAGAGATAGCGGACAAGAGACAGCAGTAATACCCACTTCTGAGTCTAATTACCATGCATTTGAATGTGAAACCGATGCTTGGATGGTTAATGTACATTTGTGCAGATAAGGCTGATAGCTAGGGACAAACAAGGCTTTGGTTTCTCTTTGAATCCTGTCACCACTCCCACGAGTGAAAGGTGGGAGTGTGGCCATGGGCAGATTTTATTAAAAAAGGCGTCACTGAAAAACAGTACTTGGAGACACAATTATTTTTTGCTTGTATTTTTCCTGAAAGGTCTGTTCTATAACACATGATCATTACGGTGACAAAGCAGTGTTTGTTAGTGGAGAGTTGTGAACAAAGCAGATTCACACTGGAGATGCAGAAATAATAAATAGATAAATAAATACTGTAAATGGAGACAGGTTCAACATATCCACACACTATCTTCATCAGACAAAACTTTTTTGGCTGATGTCAGGTCAGTACTCTACAGTGACTCAATACAGTAGGAAGTGCAGGTTTATCAGACACAAAGTCTGACCGACATGTGCTTCCCGTGAGCTACATATAATCTAGTGCGCAGGGCGTTGAGTCACGGTTGCAGCTTATCAAGAAAGAAAATGAAACGTCAAACTCGTGAGGAAGCAGCACTTTATTGAGAAAATGATAAAGCTGTACCTTTGTGGATTAGTTAAAGTGAACATATAACATGTACCACTTTTCCTTTTTTTAAAAATGTTATAATGATTTAGATTGTCCCTCTTCAGGTTTTCAGGGGATCTGTTAAACTAACTGAACATCATATGTTCTCCTCTATGGGCCAGTACATTTACCCATTTTTCCACCCATTAGTTTTCACAGGTTCAAAGTTCAATCTGTTTTTCACTGGGATAATTACTTAATAGACTCATGACTCAGTAATATATTTAAATAGATGTACTGCATTTGAGTTATCATTTTAATCCAAACGAGAAAGATTCATTTCCCGAGTACACTAATAATCATTTGTGTGTGTGTATGTGTTTGTGTGTGTGATGGATATGAAATATTTGGTTCGTTGTCTCCTTGACATTACAGATTTAAATGTGGCATCTGCAATATTAACCCCCTGCACGGCCGTCTCCATGTGATCAGCCAACTCTCCCGTGGCATTACTCAACCGTCTTAATTGACTGCTCTCATTGGAATACTGACGACAAGAATTCCAGCGACATGATTGATCTGAACCTGCAGGTAAGTTTCTTCGGAGGCAGCAGAATCAATTAGTTGTCTCAGCACTTTATGATGCAGCGTTCCCCCTGTGGCACATCCCCATAACTCTCCTCTTTGTTGCTGTAGAATTCAGGCTTGCTCTTGAAATTGTCTCATATTCCCCCACAACACAGTAAATTAACAACGCCGCTGTATATTTCGCACTTTCTTTTGCTGAGAGGCCATTGGGCATCTTTCCACACTCTTGGATATTAATTAAAAATTTGTCCGACGGCTCTAAACTATGATTCTGTCATGTATTTCTAAAACCATGGCATTTTTCTCAGGCCATGTTACTTCACACTCATGCAGGTGTTTTTAATTACTCGCGCTGATTAGACCTGGTCAGGTTAAAACTGGGTGGAGCTTTTAGGAGAATTTATGATGTCATGAAACTTTAAGCACCAATTAGAGTGATTAGAGGTCAACGAATCATCCCGCCCAAACAGGTGTTGCAGAATTAACAGGAGAATGGAGCTGTCAATCAAACCCAGTTCATCCACGCCCATGTAATCCTGAAAGGAGGTTTAATTAGGAAACACCTGTGTGGGTGGGTTATAGGTGTGCATCTTTCACATTTATTTCACACAGAATTACAGACTGTATATATGTTAAGCGTCTTTGATGTATGAAATTGCTCGTTTAGTTAATTTGCATATCTCTGCTGTGCTCTGCCTTATGTAGCTCTGCTGTCCTTTCTTAAAGGTCAAGATTAACCATCAAGGCATCTCATGCTGTACAGCTGCCAACAGTATAATCGACATAAAACTCACCTTGATGGTGGGAAGCACAAGGTCCATAGCTGCACACTGGCGAGGAGTCAAACTTCTGGCTTCCTCTCGAATGACGTGCTCCTGCAGGAGTTATATGAACATGTCAAAACAGCAACACATTCAGACACCAAATTTTAAGACGTTCCTGCAACACAATCGTTGTGACCTTGGGTGAGCCAAGATACTCAAGACTCAAGTATTTAATGTTCACAAAGCAGAAAGAATTGCAGAGTGACAAATTCAAGTCTTGCTGATTCCCACAGCAGCACAAAAAATCTATTTTAATCGCATAAAAATTGTTTTTCAATTCTAATTGGAAATTTTGGAGTTTGTGATTTTATTCCTGTAGATAACTTATGGCATTGCCATATTTCCCAAGTGTTTCTCTTAAAAGAATTGGCAAAATGGCATAAATGTTTCATAAAAAGAGGCTTTGAAGAAACTACATCATTGATGCAAACTCAACCACAAGCAGCAGCCATAACGTCCAGTTTCATGTGTCTAGACGTGCATGAAACTGCATGAGCTGCATGTTGGTTGCTAAGATCAACATGGACACGGTAGAAGAGAACAGAGTGCTGTAAGAAATATACTGTCCACTAAAATAATGGTCTGAAGACAATACACCTTATGACCCTTTATGTCTTTTGTATTGAGAATATGATACAGATTTAATCACCCGCAAGTCGGTTGAAACAGATTTCAAAGAACTGCTGTGAGACGAAACACACTTTGATCAACATCATAAGATGTGCTCTTTTTTGGATGTTATATTATGTCAGGTTTACTTGATTTGTATTGACTCCGATCCAGGAATGAAAACAATCACTAACAGCTGCAGGCTGAAGGATGAAAACCTCATGAGACAGACATATGGACACAAAGCTTGTTATTCTTTGAAAAAAAAGGATTTTCATTTACATTTTGCATTAAAAACTAAACAATTTTTCAAAGAATATTGATAACGCAAATATGATTTAGCTTTTGATTGTTGAGATGATTACTTTTAAATTCAGTCTTGCCAAGAAAGGAAAATGAAAGAGAAGGACAACAGAATATATATTACAAATCCTCCTTTGTGACATGTTTGCTTTGGCAGGTATGTGCTGCCTGCAAATAACCATGGGATTTATGGAGGTCAAAGGACATGAGGTTCAAAGCTCGCAACACAGCATCATTTGTTACAGACATACAATCAACAGCGCAAGTAACTCTTCCGTTGTCCCCTGGCTCCATGCCTGGGTCAAGGGTCAGAGCGCTTGGATAATAATAAGATAGATATTCATTTTGCATGACAGCTACTTTAGTTAATGATATTAGAGTTGTGCATTAATATTGAGATAGATAGATAGACAGATATGTACTTTACTGACCCCCACCAGGGTTATTATTGAATTAAGAATGGAGCTAATTGTAACCATAAAAAACAGCAGGTAGCACATTTAAGTATACACAACACAATAAAAAGGAAAAATCATTGAGGTGATCTGAGGATTATCAGTTATAATTTACAGCAATAAGAGGATGATAGACTACTTAAATGCTTTAGACTGAAACACAACCATCTGTGTACTGATAGTATAGTATAGTATATTACTCCAGATGCTGCCTAAAAGGACATCCCACACAAAAACACAGGTCTTATAGTATAAATACACCAAAGGATAAACACATTCAGTTTGCAACCCCCATGACTCAAAGCTAAAATACCTCTCTGAGGTACTGTCATACCATGGTTGTTAAAACCACATTGTAACCACTGATCCATCCCAGCACCTCACTACACAGGGCTCCAGGGATTAAACATACTCTGGTAATATCAGCAATTAGATAGCCGCTTTGGTTATGTTGCACTAAGCTGTTGTATGGTAGCTTACATGATTGTGTTTTAAAATGACACTATGAATCTATTCATATCTGGTTAATAATGACTGTAAAATTCTCATGATTTTCCCTATTTTTAAGACAATGTTAAGTTTCATTTAATAGGCTGTAGTGCCTGTATTGTCTATTGTTCTGATATGTGATATTCTATAATGAGATCTCAGTGTATGTTTGCTATTTATATGATTCAGATGGCATACTGTTTGTGTGGAACTTGTCTTGAACTTGTGCAAAAATTACCTTGAGTTTGGAAAGCTGTCCCAAGTCTTTGGCAGCACTGAAGATCATCTGAGCTCCCTGCCGAGAAAGAGACATATTTTCGGTGGGTTTGTTGCAAAATACAGGAAAATAAAGTCACCGATACTCACTGGATGAGTGCAGCAGTTATAAAACATTATAATAATAAACAAAAGAAACATAAAATGGCTGGGAAAAAAAACTCATCACTGCAAATATGTTTACAGCTGCCTTAGTTATTTTGGAAGGTAAAGTGGCAAAAACATTAAAATACAGTTGACTGTATGACAATAAAATTCATCAACTAAAAAATGTAGATGAAATATTCCTGAGATGAAAAAATGTCATCCTGGAGATAACAGAGGGATTAACTGTACAAGAAAAAACTCCACTGTGTTAAGATTTAGCGATGCCATGTTGTTTCATCTCCTGTATAGTAATTTGTGTGTTATATGGAACCAGAAGAGACCTGAACAGATGGAGGAAGTGAAAGACAGGTGGACAGAAGGAGAGGTGTGGAGGGAGGGCCCGGAGACAAAAAGAGAAACAGAGAAAGGAGGGAGGCAGATAATTGATGGGACTCACACTCTGGTCACTCAGAGGAGGCAGAACAATTGTTCTCTCGATGGTATTCAGCACAATTTTCCACAACTCTTTGAGGACTCGTTTCAGCACTGTCTTCTCACAGATCTTGGCAAATAACATCAAACTGTAAAGTGGCAAAAGAGGAGGCATTAGTCAGGTCAATGCACCGCGCAAGAGTCTCAAACCCAGACAAGTGATGACGTGTTCATAAATGATATGATTAAATAAAGAAAAACACAGAATAAAGGCAGCAGCTTTGTGCTTTAATCTCAGCCTATTGTGCAAGCGGGGCCTCAGAGACAGGAGCAAGGATTTGGTATTTCCATATCATTAAGAGGATTCCCTGTAATACCCCATTGGCCTCAATGTTGCTTTGACAAATAGTGGAGAGCAATTCCTAGAGCTGTGCTGAACCATATCATCTCTACAGTTCTTTAAAGAATACCTCAAAAGCAAATACCAACCCTCGGCTGACTTGATAGACATTCATAAATTATGAAGGTCTTGTTTTTATCTTTTCTTTTTTTTTAAAAAAAGGAACTGCCATGTTTATTTTGAGGAGAAATTTAGATGACCTTAAACGTACTGAATGAGAATTAGAGAAAGGATATATATAAATATTAACGATGACCTTAACCTTCATCGTGTCTGAGGATCAAACATCATAAAGGAAGTGATCGACAGTGAGTAGGGGGCGCTTTGGTTTCTTCACAGTGAATGGTTTTTCATCTGCCGCAAATGTCAATAAGGCCGCATTCAAACAGTGATGACACAGCGGGTGTGTACACAGGGTGCCAACCAGGTGCGTATTAACCAGCAAGCCCTAATCCATTACTGTTATTTATCAAATAACTTGAAAAACACATTTTTAAATATACCATTTCTGCGGAAGAGGAGATTTGTCTTTGATTTAATATAGAACTTGTGCAAGAAGACTGCAGCCACTGGAATATCAAAAACTATCTTCATTATTACTTAGCAAACATTATCCTCTGAATACATGAATCAATGGAAATTTCAAAGAAATTAGAGAAAGTTAACAGAACAATTGTCAAAATTACCGAGTAAACTCTCAGTAATTGCTTGTAAAATCCCTGCAGATGGATCGTCTTTGGTACAGGGAGTAAAATATGAGAAAATATCGTTACCTTTATTGAAAATGAAGACACTGACTGTGTCTTTTTAAAATGATACAGTCAGATGATATTAAGCCTAATTCACTCACATCTTGTTTTGCTGGCTCAGCATGAAACTATGCTTGTAACAATTGAACTTTTTTACCAATAAACGAAAAAGAAATCTGCATACTTGATTTTTTCCCCTCACTCTAATTGTGTGAGCTAGTGTTTAGTATATAAACCTCATCAACTGAAGGATTGTCAGAGAACTGTCAGGCAATAACACACACATTTGCCATAAATTGTTCTCCTCGCATCTGCTTTTTATTGTTTGTTTTTGTAGATAAAATACATTGCTGTCATCTTTTACTGATGTTCTGGTATGTTGTGTCACACTTCTCAAAATGGAAATTTATTCAGGTGCTAAAGAACAATGCAGGGGCAAGCTGAACCTCAGTGCCTGTCTTAGTAGAAGAATATGTTTCTAAAGATAAATGTTATCATGATACAATACTTTTTTTCAAAGACAAAATACTGTGTACTAGTATTTTTTTTTTTAACCATTGTGCAGTGTGTTGGATCGATCACTCAAAGTGAAACTCTCACAGTTACCTGACAATAAGACAATAAGAACACCTCACCACCAGTGCAGCTTCTTACATCATATTAACAGAGAATTTTATTAGTCTGAACACCAACAAAGTCTGTCCAGTGTGCTATAACCTCGTAATAATTGATCCATTTATCTTTACAATGTACTGCACATGAGGTCC
Source organism: Polydactylus sextarius (assembly GCA_016801845.1). NCBI lineage: Eukaryota > Metazoa > Chordata > Actinopteri > Polynemidae > Polydactylus > Polydactylus sextarius. Next base: position 17,670,794 of record CM028906.1, read on the forward strand.
TGTTATCTCCAAAGATTTGCAGATCTATAAAAATCCTTGTAAAAATCTGTGAGCTGGTGTTTGGGTATTGCACATACACGGTGCTTGGTTTTAAAACAACTGCATGTGCATGAGTGAGTAGAGGTTTCTATTATTTAAATCTTTAAAAACAGCTTCATGTTTCTGTTAATCAAGTTGACCTAATAGATCCCCATTATACCAAAATGAATACTGACTGTTCAAACACCCTTTAGGACAAAACTCTCAGACTTGATACTAATAAATAGTGAAGCCTGTACATACCTATACTTGTATAAATCACTTTTAATTAGCTGGCTACAGAGGGTGGAACAAAACTTTCTTACTTCCTAGAAGTTAAGCTCTGATCTTGTATTCAGTAAATACTGACTTTTTATCCAAAAGGTCCATAAGAGGCCGGAGAACAGTCTCTGCATCCATGGCAGCGTTGCTCCCTTTGGCAGAACCTTTCATCTGGACCAGCTCTTGATTCATTTGCTTCACGCAGTCCTCGATCACAGGTTTGAAACTGGATGATGGAAAAAAAAATCTTTTAAATATTTCCTGGGGTGTATTTTAGGCTGTAACAGAAGTAACTCCAAAGGAGTGTTAGATCACTCCTGCTGGTCTTATTAGATTATTGAAAAGGTGTTAAGTGCAGGGGCGTCGTTTTGGTTGAAGCTGAAACATTTAGCGACTTGCTGTGCCCTCAAAGCATGGTGTACAGCAAGGGCTCAACTCAATTATATATGGAGTGCATGTCTGTCAATAACTAAGCAATCTTGTGGTATAATTTCTTTTATGGAACAAGAAATGAACAAAGATATTAACCTTAATGAAAATGATACAGACATATATGCAAACACTGAATCAGATTAATGTTCACCTGGAGCCGAACACTCCACTGAGCTCATCCAGCACCGTGTTGAGTTTATTCTGCAGCTCCTTTAGTAGATCACTGGCCTCTGCATCCAGCTGTCAGTGGAAGACACACAGTTACTACATCATTACACTTCATACACTACCCCACACTGACTAGAACTCTGGAGGATGCCTCAACTGGGGTGGGGGTTGTTCGGAGGTAAGACGACAGGTACAGAGGAGAGTAACCTGCCTCGCTGGTGGCCTCCTGCTCATACTGCCTGCCATCTGTGACAAGCGATGCTCTGAATACAAATGGACGGCTCACCTCCGAGCGCTGCAATGATGACTGCTCGCCGAATCATAAGACATGGTGTCAGCAAAGAAGCATCCAGGTAGTGGAAGGAGCATTTTTTTGTGCACTACTACAAATGTTACTGTAGAAGGAGTTTGCTGCCAGCTGCTTATATCTAAGGGCATAAGGCTAAAAATCATATATACATTAAGTCTTAGCTTATGTAGCCATATACAAGTGAGTAAGTATTTTTTCTGACTTTTTCACAATTCACAGGTTTTCACAGATTTTGTGTGCCCATGCATGGTATGTGTTGGATTTCTGCGATGCCATAAATATGCATGTGATGGATGTGCAGATATTTGTTTTTATTTGTGGCTTTGTGCATGATTTGAGAAAAAGCATGGGTGAATACTGAATATTTCTGTTGTGTGTGTGTGTGTGTGTGTGTGTGTGTGTGTGTGTGTGTGTTAGTGCATTTATGTCAGTGTCTGCATGTATGTGCTCATCCGTTTGTCTCATGTGTCTAAATATTGATGCTTTGGATGGAGGTGGAGAACACACGTTGCTAAGGCTCAGTGCCTGAGATGGATGTGTGAGGCCAGGCACCGCATCACATGCATGACAGATCGTCACATTAGAACCGATAAGCTTAGCCATGGAGCTGTTGCTCTCACACATTTTAATGGTGGATGCCTCAGCTGGGAAGCCGATGTATAACCTAAACATCTTATAGACATTGTTATTGTGTGAATGAGCCTTTATCTGCAGTATGAATAGGATAAATTTATAAGTGTGTGTGCATGTGATCACACGTGCACGTGTTCAAACTGCCGTCGCTTCAGTGGATGTGACTGCAGCATTTTTCACTCACAGAAAAAATTGCCTGTAGAGGTTAGAGATGTTATTTCATAGTTTGAGTAATAGATAACATCTTTTCAAGTGATAGCAGAGAAATATTGTAGGGTGTGGTCTTTTACCCCCACCCCCCACCCCCACCCCTCGCCCCCTTGCCTAGTGTAAATTTTGACTTGGCTCTAATCTTCAGTCTGACAGTTTCTGAAATTGAGATTCTCAGTTTTGTTCAGAGTGTATCCTAATGGGAACGCTGGCAAAAAAAAAATCACCCCACGGCTCAATACACCAAGAAACCTGTCATCTCCCGTTGACTCTGCGGTACCTGGAACTCTGGTCAAAGGTCGAATTGAAAATTACAGTCCTGTCAGAAAGGCCTTCTTTCAATTGTAGTTGAAGGCATTTCTGTGTTTTAGAATTGATTGTGTGGCACTGAGCTACCTGGCAGTGCTTTTAAATCAGCAGTCACCAGCCTGTAGCTTGAGACCTACTGATAAGGCTGTGTTAATCTGTTCTCTGGTCAAGACTGAAGACCAAAGGTGACAATGTTTTGCTGTTAAGGCCTCAACCCCCTGGAATACCTTATCCAAGAAATTTAGATTACAAAATTCACAGTCTGCTCTTATATCATCTCTCAAAACATACTTTTTAAAAAATACTTCTAAGTATTTTGTGTATTATTTGATGTTTTTAAGTCATTATCATGTTTGGCTCTGTGTTGTGAAATGTGAATTAAATATAATATCCTTAATTGTGTTATTTATGTAAATCTGCATGGGGTATTATGAATATATTCAACATCTAATGCCTTTTGCTTTCATTTGCACGGTTAGAAACTAGCTTAAATTGTCAGCACCTGTACTAAATGATGTGTAAAACCACCTCAAGGAATTCTAACACATCCACAACCACTGATTTTTGATAAGTTTTCATTACGGTAATTAAACTTTACACAAAGGAGACATCAGTTTCAGTATCTATGGAACACCTGTTTTCACCACGGCAGCCACTTTCTCTTGACAATGACTGGCATCAGAGTCCTCCAGAGTCTGCAAACTCTCCCCTGGCAGACAGCCTATCATCTGTAGCTCAGCTTTGATTCCCTTTGCCTGTTTCAACAATACCATATTCTACTCGCTGGTTGTTATTTGAACACATAGTTTAACACTAACTCTGCCAAGTAATTAAAAGGTTTAATAAACCACTGTTACTTCAGTGAGAAAAGCATATTAGCAAACAAGCAACACCCAAAATAAAGTCTGATATCAATCTGGGGAGATTAGTCCATGATGATTCCATAAATGTGGGCACTGTGAGAGATTATTGCTAATCTCTGTCCCTGGTAATGCTATGATAACAGCACTTGGTAATTACATTGGCTCTCTGGGAGTTAATTGCTAACCTATACAGTGTAATGTACAGGCGACAGTAAAGAGAGAAGAAAGAGAAACTTTCACTATGAGTTGTCATTCAAAAGAATTTTAGATTTGCCTAAAGCTATACCTGAGTGTGTGACTTTTGGAAGACGTGTTAAGACTTCATGTCATTATTCTTCAGACAATATTGGCCTGGGAGAGATCCAGGTCTAGATGTGCTGACTGTGAAGAGGCAGCAGTACCTCATCTGAAGTCACAGCTGGAAAGATTTGTAAGTGTTTGAGAAGCTCATTAAACCCAGTCAGAAAACTCCTGTCTGAAGCTTTTTGTGGCAGGAGCCTGGGGAATGTATAAAGATGATCAAAACCATCAGCAATATGGTATCTAAATCGTCTTTTTTTTTTTTCAGTTTTTTTTTACATTTGGGGGTAGGAATGGGGGGCAACAACAAACTTAAATAGATATCACACTTCTAAATTAGCCATGGATAGAAGAGTGGCAGACAGAATAAAAGCAGGCTAAAAATAAAGATGGGATTGAGTGGGTTGAGCCACTATCCCCAGAGCGCTGGGGATGGTGAGCTTGAACAGCCTGTCCAGAGGGGTGATGGGTAATTCAGATTCCGTATGCTCTGTGGCACATGCTGCTGGAGGGGGGTGGGGTGAGAAGCGTAGGAGCATGAGGGGTGGCGAGGAGGCACGGGGAGGGGAGGGGGCGTGCTTTTTTCGTATCATTCGGTAAATGGTGGGAAGGGGTGTTGAAGAGTCCTATTGCACACACCTTACAGAAGGACACAACCCCCTCCTCCTGGAGACAGAGAGAGAGAGCACAGAAAGGAAACGGGGGGAAAAAAACAGAAGACACAACGACAGGAGACAAAACGCAAGGCAAGACAGGCGTTAGATACTGAAGAGAAACATGCGTGTAAGTCATACGAAGTCGTGGCGGCTGTTTCTCAGGTTAGATTGACAGGTCGACGGGAAAATATTCAACAGTGCTTCAAATCCAACACACAACAGATTTCTAGTTTAACTCAATGTTTATGGCAACACATGTCATACACAGGGATGGGGGGAATAGAGATGGGAAGGGAACAGTGATGGCGTACAAACAAAGTTACTGAGGAAGAAGTCACAAAGATGATACTGGCAAACTGAACTTCATGTCAGGTTTGATGGGTAAGTACATAACCGAGGGAAGGATTACAGCAGGTCACAGTTGGGGTCAATTCGCTTTCACTTATAAATGTCATCTGAAGTGATCATTTACATAATCACGACACAGCATTTATTCCACGGCAAAAGCTGAGTTAGGACCCGAGCTGAGGACGAAGGTTTGCATCGACACCACTGGAGGTGTCCTTTAGAGACAGAGAATCTTCTGACATCCTGGGGATAATGTGTTTTAGCAAACCTTGTGGATAGCTAACCTTCCCATCGAGGGATGCAGATCACAGCAGTGTTGCAGTGTGAAAATTTACAAAATATATGAAAAAGTTTTTTTTTTTTGTGTTTTTTTTTTCAGAATTTGACATTTATATATCTCAGCTGATCTGAAAGTGTTTTGCTTCAAACTTTGACACAGACATAGCAGATAACTAGAGACAGGAAGAGGAAACAGACCTGTTTGCCTCCCATTGACTCAAACATCTTCTCCAGTTGGACACGGAGCTGCTGAATATTGTTGAGGAGGATGCAGGGCTGGAAAAACACAAGAATTAATGTTGACAACATTGTTTTGTAGAGTGCAGCAAGTCATAAGTCAAAAAAAAAAAAAAATTAAATATATCTCCGATGTTGTTGACATTTGAAAAAAATCTAGCACATTAAACTTCCTCTTCTTTTAGCCGTTAACACTGGACTGTAACCGCTTGTGAGCTTGATACTTAATGTTTAATTGAAAACATGTTGCAAAATTACAGAAAAATCACCAGGGTAACGAGAGTAAAATTCATCAGTTCTGATTTTATGACAGTTCATCTATATAAAGATGCGAGGTTTCCGCGCAACATCGACAGTCAGTTGGGAAATGTGATACACAATACAACAGGGAGAGAAATGTCTACACTGAATATGTAAGGCATTATCGATTCTCAGCTCCACAACAAGTTTAACAGATGACAGACATTAATCACAATGCTTTTTATGGAGACTCAGAGTGATTCTTCAGAGTTTTCAGTCAGTCACACATTACATACATTATCTGCCCAAAAAAAAAACAACTGACAAAAACACAAGACCTAAAAATTATGATAGTGGTAATGGATAGCACTAAAATGGTAATTCTGCGCCCCAAAGGAGGAGGATGATTGGTGTCTTTCAGTCTAAAAAAACAGCCTGTAGCGCCTCTGCAGAAGCACACAATAGCTTGCTCTCTATTAGATTTATGAACATATTTATATGAGTGATTAGATATTATAAATCTGAATTCCTAGAGCTACATATGTATAACAGGAGAAAGGGTAAAAAAAATAGAATAAAGGGTTTCTTAAAAGAGGGGTCTCTTAACATAACGGTTGCATTAAATATAATACAAGATACTGTATCAATTAGATGCCGTAAGCTGCTGCGATATCAGTTGGGAAAACAGAGTTCAGAGGGAAAAAATTAAGCTATTTCACAGTGGAGAAATTACAGAATGAGTATCTATGCCCTGAGTTACAGTATTCAGTGGAGTAATCTAGTTTAAATAGGAGAACTTTGAGATAACATATGTATGTAGTATTTAGAGCAAGAAATGTATTTACATAGGCATGTGAGGAGAGACAAAAAACACAAAACACAAGGTGTATCTGATCTTGCAGCTTGTGACCTTTAAGAGGTCACAAGCTGAACTACTGTCATTTATCCTTATCTTTACTAAACTACTACTGATCTAATGTATATTTGAGTCTGCTACCAGCATCTGGCCTTGGTAAACACCTATAATGTATGTTATGTGTTGTATATATGACAGTCTGACAAATTGGCGATTAGGTTTAATATGATGTAATCGTGTCTCTGTAGAACTCCATCTGCCTCTTATTTTCTTTTTATCTATCATCTGTCTCTTCAGCTCTGTCTCGAGAAGGGACATTTCATGTTCATGTTTTCTCTGGGACAACTGTAATGAGCCTCTCAACACTGCAAAGAAACATCTGCCTCCTTCGCCGGTGCCCTGTGTGTTCTCCCTCGCTTCAACTTCAAAGAGCAGTGTGGATAATTAGGCCACTCACAAGGCTCCGCGTTTGGTCATCCATCACATTAAACAATGGACCAAAAACCCAGAAAATACCAATGATCCCCCCACTCCTACCCCTATACGCTATGGGCTGGGAAATGAATAATTGTAACTTGGTTAACAAAGATTGTGACGAATATTACAGAAGACTATCTCTTATCTGCAACATTTTTAACACGGTCTCCATGCCAACTGCTGAGACACAGTCACTGTGGAAACTTGTGTTACCTGACTTGACATATCTGCATTTGCAACTAAAATAACTAATCATTGCTACTGACACCTAGAGACTTTGAGTGGGCACTTACCACGTTCTCCTTATTCAAATGCAAAGGAAAGTCCTTGGATATGATTGCAGCATACTGCAGAAGAACTTTGTTGATAGTCTGCAGGGAGAGAGACAGTTTTATAATTTCATTTTGTTTGCTGTTCTGTTATTGAATCTCTGCAACTAGCTGAGTTGAGTTTAAGAAGTCACACACTAATAACAAGATAATGTCTAACAGAATAAATAAAGCAATCTCCTTAGATCAATAACAAACTCTTTAACTTCAGCTATTACTGCAGGCAGCAGTATTCAGGGTTCACTGGTCCGCCTTTACAAAGAACCTGACCTTTGCAAAGCGGCACATGAAGTGAGCCAGAGCCTGTGGGTTTGGACACTCCAGCTTCTTGATGATCTCAAAACTCTGGTTTAGTTGAGTGAACACATCCACCACCGAACAAGAAAAGAGGGCGTGCTCTGAGGTTTGTTGAAACTGTAACACAAAAGAGATAGAGAGAGTGTAAGAGGGTGGGAGAAAGGCAGGACACCAAATCTTTAAGCACATCACAGTAGTGTTATTATACATTACTTATTTTACACCGAGAGAAACGTTTCATTAAAGTGCCGGTTACTCAGTTACTACATCAGTCACAGGAGTCTAGATCACTTACACTGATACGTACTATTAACCTTTTCTGTGTGAATGCTCAATAACTGCAAAGGTGGACTAATAACATTGCACACACATCTCTGAAAATCTGACAAATGTGAAGTCTTTTCTGGTGCTAATAAAAATGAACATAAATGCAATACTTTCTGTGTCTAACTTGTTTTGTGAAGCTTTAACTCATTTCCTTTCATTACTGTCTAATATCCCTCTGTGCCCTTTCCTGCCCTAAAAATCATGTTATGTTTTATTTCATTGTCGGTTTTAATTGAAATTTCATTCATATTGCTGTCTTGTGATGTCTCTAAGAGGGGGGGTTCACTGTGTACACTTTCTGTTATCTCCAGCACAATCTTTCTCAAGAGGTAAAGTAAATTCAGTCTTAGCAGGCTGTGAATTAAAAAAAAAGCAATCTCAAGTTGATTTGTTATTTAAATATAAAACTATACACTGAAAAAATAATTGTCATGCTGTACTCACTCCATCTTTCTTGTCCCTTTCCAGTGCTCCATTCAGGAAATCCATGGCAACGTCCTCATTCTCATCAAGCCACTGAATTACAAATGGCTCAAACCATCTTAAAAAAAAAAAAAAGGGAAAAAAATGCCTATTATTATTGAGGTATCAAATCACAGTTGGATCATTTCATCTGCCTAGAGTACCAGATGAGTGCAATTTTACTCTATAGGAAGAAAAAAAGTTATTTAAAAATTATAGGTGAACCACTGTGTTTAAGGGAGATGTGTTTTTTTTTTTTTCTTTTTAGCCACACTGCACTTCATGCAAGCAGTGATATCAGGTTTCCGTTTTTGGACAGATTAGACTGCGAGGCTCAGACAGAGGACAGCAAAGGACAGGACAGGCTTGGATGGAAGTACATTTATTAGTGGAATAGTAATGCTGTTCTGTCCGTTTCGCTTCGCCATTTCTTTTTGTTTAATATAGTGGTTGAGCGTGTCCTCAAAGCAACGGATGTCTCCCCAAAACTGCTTTATGCTCACGCTAAGGGCATCTGCTACAAGGGGATAAGCCAATAAATAAGGTGGGTGTGGCAACGAAGAAAGAGAAGAGGGACAGACCGGCAAAAAAGAAACAGACTGTGTGAGCGTTTGTGTGTATGTATGATGGGAATGCCTCCGGAGGAATCAATCTTGCCAGAGATGTTGTGTGAGTGACAGTGTTGGAGAGAGGGAGAGCAAGTCATTACTCTGATAGACTGGCAGGATGAGAGAGGGCATCATGTTCCCTGCTTGTGTTACACATGTTAATATTGCAGCTATTCTGGTTTTGCTACACATGATTATGCATGCACAATGGAAAACTAACATGTGAGAAGAGGAACAAAATATGCTTTTCAGCTGTATATTTGTCTCCACATTCAAATCAGTTTATTAACAACTTATCTAAAGGATTGCTGGAATAAACTGTCAGTACAGATTGTTCAAGCATGACAGTTTTCCCAAAGTAGACTCAACCAGACACTGATCTGAGCCAACAAGATTGTACTGTAGTTTTTTTTAAATATATTTTGTTAGTAATCACATCCTAATCTGTACTATCTGAAGACTTTTCTGCAATTTCTATGACCTTTGATATAACTGTTCCTGCAATTTCTTTTCAAAGTATATCTGTATACTTTTGTTTACAGTGAAGTATGTGTACATGTTTGTGTATTTCTGCATGTACTTGTTTGTGAAGATGGACACTTACAGAGAATACTCAGGGGGGACGCCTTTGAAGGACGGCAGCTCACGAACATATTCATTATGGAACCATTTGACTTTGAAGTGAAGATTCATGTATTCTGTACTTTTGCATAGTCGGTGCTTGTCATGTTCTGTAATGCAGATTAAAACACAAGAGGCACATATGTTAGCATGTACAATGTCCATTATAATCACAGTCCTTATAAGAAAAAAAAAATCCTTAGTTGAAATAGTTTCAAAAATAGTCTCAAAAGAGTCTTAAAAATAGGACAAACTGATGTGGTGCATTGTAAGTCAGCGCTGCAGTATGGACGGACATAAACACAAATGTGCAAATATCTTACTAAGCATAAAATAGACCAGGGGGGCAGCGGCTACTTTTAATGCAACACTGTAATTATGTGCAGGCAACAGCTATCCAAGAAAGAGAAAATTAAACTGAACTTATGAATCACTGCAAACAGATTTAACCTAAAATGGATTAGACTTTCACGTTAGCCAACATGGCCGACGAGTCATTTAGTCAAGGTCACTGTAGACATTTCAGAACAATTAAACATTTTCATGTAATCTCTTTGGCGGGAGAGAAATGGTGATTATTTCAAGAGAGGGAGTAAGGAAAGATGAGATGAGATGAGAAAAGAAAACCAGTGAAGCAAAAACAGCATGAGGGTTGTGAGACCAAAGAGAGAAAAACAAGACCAGAAGACCAATAAGTAATAAATTACTCTGCAGTTGCAACTTTGGGTGAACAAAGTTGTCTTTGCTACATTCCACTGATCACCAGCTACATTCTGCACTCTATATGTGCTGCATGACAAACACACTCAGTCTTTACCTGAGGCAATTCTCTATGTTCTTTCTCGCTCAACCCAGCCTTTTTTTTTTTTTTTTGTTGTTGTCGGGTTTTTGTTCAATTTTTTTTTTGTGTGTTTTCTTTTGTCTATTTGTTTTATTGTGTAGATTTTATTCAGTATGCTAATGTTGTTTTTCACTTCAAACACATTTGAGACATTTTCCATTTTCCAGGTGTCATCTATATTCCAGCCCAGACAAAGTTTGGCAACATATAGACACCAAATACTTTGTCCTAAACGGTTTGGTATTTTACATGTTATAGTGGGTTTTTCTAAGTATTTAAGCAGAAACAAGGACATACATGCATATAGTCTTTTGCAGATACAAGATACATACATTCTTACAACATCAAAGACATATTTAATAGCACTGCACCACGGTGTCATGCTTTAATCCTGATAAGGACCTTGGTGCTTTCTTTGATGAACAGTGTAAGACCAAGCACCATGCAGGCCTCAATAAGCTCCAGGGGAAAATATTTACATATGCGCAATTAAAGCATTTACCTGTATGATAATGTATTCAAATGTATAATACAATAATATACTCCTTAGAATGGAGAATGTTCCCTCACATCAGCCTGTTGTATTATTTACTGCAGCAGCTCATTTCACATCTGCTTTTGAACCTCAACACATTTCATCTGAAGGTCTGATAGTGTTTCTACTGAGACGATGTGTCTGATGTTACCTTTCAGGATACCAGAGACGTGTGTAGGATGCGAAGATAAATATAAGAAAAAGTTGATAGCTGCCATAGCAACCATATCTTAACACATACTGTAGGGCGTTGAATTTCAGAAGCAGAACCTTGAGAGTGACAGAACTGGCAGGAATGACTGACGTGTGGTTCATCCATTGTAAAAACAGCACTAAAGTAACATCTTTAAATATCTAGTGACATGAGTAATATTGTATAGAACAGCTGAAGTTGTATATAGGTTGTTTTCCAGTGCTACTGACAATGCCTGAGGTGGGTTTTTCAACTTGCACATAGATTTTAACATCCCAACAGATATCGTCCACAAATCCCGGGTGCCACACTAGAGGACAAGGGTGACGTTTTCCAGTGTACTGTCGATTACAGGTATAAAAAAGCCACAGAAATCCCAACAACTGATTTTTTTTTTTTTTTTTTTTTGGAGCTGAACACTAGAAAATAGCTGGGATCACTGCTCCCATCTTCACCTAACCCTGATGGTCGAAGTGGTATTGATGGCTGAAATTGCCAAGGGATTTAAGGTTTCACCTGGATTCACCTAGTCAGTGTGTGTCATAGGAGGAGCAGGTGTTTCAGACGTAGTGAATATTGAGCCGAGATTGTTTCACCAGAGAAAACCTGCAGTTATTCTGCCGTAGAGGCTGGGTAATCAGAACACAAGGACCCACTGTGGCAGTGTGTGGCACTTTAACAACTGATCTGACACGCACACACACACAGAGTTAAACAGTGTGTCAACCTCTCTACCCTGAGTCCTGAATGCACACCCTCACTGTCACACAATCACAGTCACACAGTCACCTAAAGGAAATAGATGGAAGTTAACTGAGAGACAGAAAAAGTAGAGATGAGCAGGTTTTTTATTTGGTGCTGCCAAATGAAGTGCTACAGAATGTGTGTGTGTGTGTGTGTGTGTGTCTACATTCTAACCAATCAAATGCATGTAAACAAGTTTAAGTGTTTACTTTAAGACCTTCTTTATGTACGAAAACATCAGTGAGTTATGCATATAAGATAAAGGTGCAAACTCGTTTTCAAACTAATCTGGTACCGTCACTTCTGTCTTAGATCAAAATTACTGATGCATTAGCTATTAAATGCAAATGTATTCTAACACATAAAAGTCTATATTATTTGAAACTGCATATCATTTACAGAATGGAATGGTTCATCCAAATATTATATTCTCAAATGACACGATTCTTTCAAGCTTCACAATCTGCATTACGAAGAGAGAGAGAAATATGTGCCAGAGGTTAAAAAGACAAATGAGTCCTTGAAAAGCTTTCGTCTTTCAAAATTCCTCAGTTCTGGAGTTGTGACGCTCATATCATCTCCCTAGAAAACACAAGCATGGAGAGACAAAAAGTGCTTTTTTTTCACACTGTAAATGAAAGCAAAAGGATATCATTTCCCACTGACTGGGCCCAATGTGAATGTTTGAATAGAATAGCTGATCTACAGGAAATGAGGCCTCAGGGAGAAGTGTTTTCAACAAAAAGAAAAAGTCACAAAGTTAAACACTTTTTTTTCCTGTTTTTGTTTTAAAGTTTTTTATGTCGAAGAATCTCAGCCTAAGATTTTGAAGGCTACAAAAATGTCTTGTGTTTTTAAAATAGTCATGGTCTCTTCTAATAATTTGATTCACAGACCATTGAGCGCCAATATGATTAATTTATCAATCGTTGGTGAATTTACCTTCTGAGACTGTAATTATTTTGTGAGTCTAAATGTCAGCTTTTTTCAAATTGACAATCTGTCATTAAGGAAGGTAAATCAGTTCATATTTATTCATGGCGTTTATGCAAATCCGGTCTCCTGAGTCCTCCTCTTGTGCTGTCACAAGAACTGACACTGTGCATGTGCCTGCTTGAATGTGAGCTGTTCTCATGGCTTCAAAAAAACAAAAGGCAGAAATAAGCAGCACGATGTGTTATTTTACTGACCTTGAAATACACGTTATCTATTGGTATGACATGTTTCATCGCGCACAAACTGAAAATGATGCGAAGGTTTGAAGAGAGGCACAACAACACAATGTGTGCCTGCAAATGAAATAACACATGGTGGGGAAAATATACACACACACAAAGTGTACATCACAACTGCCTGTAGACTATATGAGGACGCTCCCTGTATTTCATTTGGCTGAGGCAGCAGGCCTGGTATGTGTTCCATCTGCAGGCTGTAGTTTGAAGGAGGGATGTGTGTGTACCAGCATCAGGCTGGTGTGAAATAATCCCTCTCACTTCTACTGTGCACCTCAAACCTGCAAATGTGCCAGTAACTTCCTGGATACACAGTTCACAAACACCCACCAACAACATCTCTTCATCACTGATTTCATTATTGAATTTGTTAAATTAGATAATGGCGAGTCAAGGGACAACTTCTCCTTCTCTAAACTGCATTTTAATGGCTAATTTTCAGTTTGTACAATCATGCAAATGGCTCATGGCACTTTACATTTGCACCTCGCTACTCTCCAACCTCCTGGACAACAACAACACTACGCTCGGAAAAGCCGGTCTGGTCGCTCTTCTTCATTTGATGAGACATTTTCATTGCGGACCATTGTGATTAGAACAGCTGTTTAACAGATAATGTGACTGGCTGCGAAGATAATGATTAATTACCACACCCATCCTATTTTATATTCCACTTGTGCTTTTGCCAGACGCTCATGCACAAATACTCTAAACAAAAGTATCAGGTGGGCTTGAATAAGCTCTCAAATGATGTAGCATTGCAGACTGTGTGTGTGTGTGCGCACACATCTGTGCATCCATACCCCGCTGTACGAGTGTGTGTGCCTTTGTGTCCTGCTGATGGTAAACAGTGTGGGCTGTCCTGAGGGAGGAGTAGGCTCAAGGTCCCTGGTGAGGATGTCATCTTGTCTGACGCACCCCACGGGGACAGACAAACTCGCTCACTTCCCTCATTGATTTAAAATGCAGTGGATATTATGATGAACTGCAGTGGTTTCACCACAGAATTTCCATCCTTCAATTACCATTCAGTGAATATATCTACAGAAGTGTGTGGTTAAGATTTGTTTGAGACAAAAGGCTGAAAGAGCAGAAAGGAAGCCAAGAGCGGTACAGTTTTCTCTCTGACATAATTCCTTCATCTTGGCTTCTGACCCAGTTCTGTCAAAGCTTCCTAAGCCGTATCACAGGGCATAGTGACATGGCTCTGCTATAACACCAGAGCCCACAGAGACATTAACTCCTGTTGATATGGCTCAAACACAATAATGCATCAGGACACAGCCAAACTTATGACTCACTGATGTAAGAGTCCACTCTGGTTCAGCACAATGAATCATTGCAATTGGTGCAATTTAATTATTTACAAAATATAACGTGTAGGACAAAGCTGTTTACAAAAAACTGTACATTAAATCAATCAATATTAAAAGACACAGACTGCTGGCTGAGGTATAAAGGAATCAGAATTAAATATGCAGTGCTATGATGGTAACTAAGGCATAGCATATGAACACATGGAGCGCAGGCAAGCTTATTAAAAATCACACTGCAACATGTAACCTGTAGCAACGCCTCAGCCCCGTAAACAATGTCGTTCTGCGTTAGACAAAACTCCCACTGCTGAGGTATATTAATTGAAATTCTGTTAAAATATTCTGTGCTGTGTAGCTGTTCCAACAGGCTGAAGATGAGTTAATGGGTTGCTCGAGCATTGGAGCTTTAATGACGTGCTCCAGAGACCACAACCATTAAACAGCTATACGGTGATATACAGCATGTACCATAGGGCTTCATCACAGACATATTCTAAAGTGTACAAGCTACTAGAATAGAATAGAATAGAATAGAATAGAATAGAATAGAATAGAATAGAATAGAATAGAATAGAATAGAATAGTGTTTTATTGTCATTGTACAGTGGGGGTACAACGAAATTGAGGGTGCTCCCACAGAGCCACCATGCCCCACAACGAGAAATGACAATGACCGATTGACAATCACAGTTACAGGCAGGAAAAACAAACATAAGGGGTGTCATAGAAACTAACACACAAGGGACAACATAGGGTGAGAAACAATACAACATATTTAAAAAAAATGGTATTCTCTTAAAAAATAGAGACATAAAATTAAAAAAAAAAGAAGAAATCTTGTAAACTTATAATATACATACAACTGAAAGAGTACCACAAAATGTAAACTGCTAAAAACTGTAAAAACTCTGGAGGTAGTGCAAGAAAAGTAGTGCAACAGAATATATGTACATAATAAATATAGGGAATTTAGATTTAAATATAAATTGCATTTGTGTAAAGGTGACTATATAAATAAATTAAAGTGAAATGTGGTTGTAAACAGTTTTGGTAGGAGGTAGATGAGGTGATAGATGTCGGGGCTATTGGGGGGTGGGGGATTGTTATCTGTCTATGAGTGAGTGTGTGTGTGTCCGTGGGTGTTAACAGTTCGGACGACCCATGGGAAGAAGCTGTTTGTCAGTCTGGTGGTGTGGGACTTGATTGACCTGTAGCTTCTTCCAAAGGGCAACAGGTCAAACAGGGGGTGGGTGGGGTGTGAGGGGTCTCCTATAATGGTCTAGGATTTCCTGAGGCAGCACGATGTGAAGATTTGTTCCAGGGTGGGAAGAGGGCAGTTGATGATTTTTTGGGCAGTGTTTATGACCCTCTGCACTGCCTTCTTGTCCTCAGCCGTGGAGCCTGTGTACTACACAGCCAGGCAGAAGGTGAGCACACTCCCCACAGAGGAGTGATAGAAGGCCAGCAGCAGCAGCTTCCTGTCCAGGTTGTTCTTCCTGAGGACGCACAGGAAGTGTAGTCGCTGCTGACCCTTCTTCACTAGGGCCCTGATGTTGTAAGTCTAGGAGTGGTCAGCAGAGATGTGGGTAAAACATGAAGGTGCTGACAGTTTCCACCCGCTCTCCATTTATGAGCAGGGGGCTGTAGTCCACGAAGACCATCCTCATGTAGCTCTTCTTGTTCTCCAGATGTCTTAGTGCTGTGTGAAGTGTGAGGGCAATGGCATCCTTCGTGGACCTGTTTACTCTGTAGGCAAACTGGTGGGGGTTGAAGGAGAAAGGAAGGCAGTCTCTGATGTGCTGGGAGATTGATTGCTCGAAGCACTTCATGACTACAGACGTCAGAGTGATGGGTCTGTAGTCATCTAGGCTGTTTATGGCAGTTGTGGGGGGGATGGGGAAGATGGTGGACACCTTTTGTGAGGATCCCTGCCAGTTGGTCTGCACATGCTTTGATCACCGCCCCCAGGATACCGTCAGGGCCAGCAGCTTTCCTGGGGTTTACTGATCTCAGGTTTTTCCTCACCTCATGCTCTAGGTGAGAGAGAGGTGGGGTGTTGGAGTCAGGGGGAGGTAGTGACTGTAGGTGTGTGGTGGTGGTCTCAAGCCGGGCAAAGAAACTGTTCAGCTCCTCTGCCAGTGTGCTGCTGCTGCTGCTGCTGGAGGATGTGGTAGGGGGAATGGGCTGGCCTTTTTTCTACCTTTATTTTTCTACCTTTGGTGTAGCATCCTTTTCAAAGAAGAGGTTAGCCCTCAATTAAGATGGTGTCACTAGGAGATCTGCAGCTGTTTCTTTCAGCTTAAACTGCAGTTGCTTTCTGAAAAATCAGAAGGCGTGTGAAAACTCATCATTACCTTTTACAGTGTTTACCTTACAGGTAATAGTGAATTAGTGAATGAGAAAATATATTCATTTACAGCCACAGTCATTCACTTTCTCACATTCACCTCCTCCTCACTTTCTCTGAGTGTCCTCCCTTCTCTCTCACGCACCCGCGCACACACTTACACACACACACACACACACACTCAGGAATCCACACAGAAAAGCTAAAATTAGCAGCATCAATTTCTGCACCGGCACCAAAGGCCTTCAAGCAGGAAGCAGAAGATGCATCAAAGACTTCATTAAGTAATGCACGCCGCGTGCACACACACACACATACGTCCCTCTTTTATTCTCATTCATTTTTTCTTTCTTACTTGGAACAACTGAACACTTGCACACACACACACACACACACACACACACACACACACACACACACACACACACACACACACACACACACACACACACACACACACACACACTCTCTCTCACACACACACACACACACACACACAAATGGAGATATACAGACCAACAAAGCAGGACATTCTGGCCCACCTCCTTCAGGGTGTCTCTGTCAGCTGCCCTGCCAGTTCTCTGTGCCTTCTTATGTAAACAGGTCACTCTGAGTTACTTCCATTTGTCTGAATGAGAAAGGCAAGCAGCAGCCTGGCCTGGCTCAGTATTCCTACCCCCTTTTACCCATTTTTTTCCTATTCACTGTGTTTAAAAGCACATACAGTGCAAGTGTATGAAGGAATGAGCACACACACACACTAAATGCTGCAGGAAGTGTGTGTGTGTGTGTGCATGGCATGAATACATTACATAATGACCTTGCATTCATAATTTGTGCATTGTGCTGCAGCCTTTCCATCTATTCTCTCTCTCACACACACACACACACACATATAAGTTAAAGGTGCTTGTCAGTGTAATGGTGTAGACAGAAAATGTCACACCAGGGAATTAAAGTAAGAAAAAACTCATAATACCTTCTAAGTACTTTTCTTATACAACTGATGCAAAACATTGGTTCAATCAAAGGTGACCCAGGTGCTATGAAAGTACAGTCAAGCAAAATCAGTGTCTGTGTTCCAGTAACAGGTTGGAGTTATGAATGCGCAGCTGCAGGATTGTTTTGTAACCGATCTTTATAGGAAGCAATGAGCCGTTATTAGAGTAATTAAATCTCCTATGGTCTCACCGCTTCTACATATTATCACTCAAAATGTGCTAAATACACACATGTCTGTCCTCCAATGCAACGCACGATCCCCTTGCATTTAGCAAGCATTTAAATCTGCATTTTAAATCTGTTATGCTGCACAGTAAACATAAATAAATATTGTTAACAGTGGAAATGTTTGTATTCAAACTCACCAAACCTTCATTTAGATAACATGAGCTTACATTGCACATATTATTCTGTGTCAGTGGCATCACTTCTTTATAGAGACTTTTTTCTCTCAGCATTAAAGGTTTTGACAATTCAATCGAGGCTCAACAAGGCCCAGATTTGAAAGTGAAAAATTGAACATGTTATGTATTTCATATTCAATCTGATGTACGGCTCGATGGGCTCCACCACACACCAGCTCAAATTTTTACTACGTCCATTTAAGCTGATGTATTTTCGTCTGAAAAATGGTGCAAATCATCACATTGTAACTGCAACAAAACCTCATTGAAATATATGGGATCAAACATAAAGTGGGCTCTAGTGATTTATGCAAAGCTGCCAGTTTTTCAGTGGCGGCATCTGTTTTTTTATGTTATTTTATGTTTTATACAGTAAAATGCATTGTGTCATGCGCACTTTGTATGCACCACAGTGTTTTTGTGGTTTAACAGCTGTCAAAATCTCCTTCATTTCTCCACCAAATCAAACCTACAACTCAAACAGCCAGTAGGACCAACAAGAAATGAGCAATAATTCATACAAAGTGCTCCTTTGAGAAATATGACAGTCATGTTCTCCTCCTGGCATGTGTCGCTGTGGGTGGGCAGTGATGTACTGACAAGATGATGCAAGAAGAGGCAGAGCAACGGAAGAGGGTTCAGGCTCAAGGAGCCAGAAAGTGTGTATATGTGACTGAGTGACTCCATGATGCTTCATTCTCCTTTTGTAACAAGAACATCCCCGGGCAAATCAAACACACACAAACACACAGTGTTCAAACCTGCTGTGACAGCAGTCAGTAACACCCTGGGTGGTCACATGCTCAGCTGCCCTAACACAGATATGCACACCTACTAACAAAGAGCAACAACTACTCCCTCTGTCTCTATCAGTTCATCGATTTATCTAACTGTGTGTCGTCTTCACTGTGGAAAGACAAATGACCTAAATGGTTATTATACTACCAAACTCTATGCTGTTTATTAAGAAAACATTGTCAAGACGCACTTAATTTGTATTTTTTAAGCCTCTGACTGATTGAAGTGTGGATTTAGCAATTATTCAATGAATATGTAATAACATGTTGGCTAAATGCAATATTCATTTCGAACTGTTCGAACTTTCAAACAAAAATCATTGTACATTGTTCATAATTAAAAGCTGATAAGAGTTGATACATGCTTTTCTCAAGGCCTACGATGAATGATAATTTTCAGATGTGCTCTTTATCGTGCGCTGTCTTTTGCTTCATATTCATGACTAGAATAGCACTCAGTAGAGCGCATATCTCCACTGGGGCCAAACCCAGATTATTATCTGGATCAGCACCAAATACTACACTCATACATCTCAGCAAAATAAACATTTCAGCTTTTTTTTGTAACACCAAAATCCGTTTAATTATTTCATGAGGAAAATAAAAGTTCAAAAGAGCTCTATCCTATATTGTTAAAGAAAGAGATAAACAATACCTGGATCCAAACCACAATTTAATAGGCTGTTCCCTGGCCAGTGCCCCATCACTGGACCAGACTTGGTGCCAATCGGTTTAGTATTTGTTGTCTAGTCCTGGTGACAAATGAACACACCAACAAAACATAACCTCTTTGGCCAAGGTAATAAAACTTTTATAGTAAAAATGTTGCAGTTCAGTTTTCCCAGCTCTGGCTTTATTTGTGATGACAGACAAATAACCAACAATAGTTCTATGATAAAACATATTTGTTGATGTTAACTTTATTTTCTTCTTTAGGAATTCTTTTATTAGAAATCCTCCAACCACATGCATAGCTGGATTATTATAATCCTCTACACTTAATTTCCCCAGACATCACTGGATTTGATTGTTTTTTTTTTTGTTTTTTTTTGCAAAATCTCTTGGTTCATGTGTTACATCACAAATTAGATGGTAAAGATATTACTGTTCTTCAGGTGCAAACGCAGACACAGTTTCAGATACTTTCAAATATTGCATTAAAAAAATAAGTTGATGAAAAAAAAAAACTTTATGTCAGATGACGACAATGGGGTAACAGGTGGCAACATCCAATTCACAACAGAGCATATAAATATTAGGACTACTTAATTCATATAAATTTCACCTTGCATAGTCCTGATATATTGCCTGATAGCTGCTCCATACACATGTTTTTTGTATACGCGCAACTATGAATGTAATATCATGTATAGGCACATTTAACTGTTTTCAGTCTCAGTCCCAGTGTTTGCCCATTTTGCGCTACTGTATCATCACCTTTTGGGCATTAAAGAGAAGGACATACTCCCAATGCAGATTCAAAGGTAGGAAAAATACAAAATACATTCTTAGGTTCCACTGATTATACAGTAATAAAAACGTAATTATGTTTTATTTTTCCATTTGTACCAAAGGATCCCCATAAATACTCTTTTAAGACACATTCTGTCTTCTTTTCTGGCTAAAAGCAGATCACATTTTACAATGCCCCTTATAGAAAAATCATATTGCGTACACAGAATCTACTGTATATGCTTCCTACATGTACATTTGAGTCGACCACTGCAGTTTGCTGCTGGTCTCCATAGCAACCTAAGATGGTTTGGTAGGAAAAAAAATAGCAGGTATGTGTTTGCTAGATGAGGATAAATCACCAGTAATATTATAGAGAGCACGATCTCGACCTCCTCTATATGAGAATTGCCCTGAAATATGATTTAGCGACATATCAATAAAATTTACTTGACCACTAAGCTCTTTAGGTGCATCTCAGCATTTTCTCTTACACAAAGCCTAAAGAGAATTTCCAATCTTTGACCTCACTTTGCTTCTCCCACCATTTCCTCTCTACCTCTTTTGTCAACATTAAAATAGTGACTATCACACCCTGTGACACGTCTGATTCAGCATATGTGTTTCACTGGTTCAACTTGAACAAGGCCAGATTTATATGAAAAACACTGTTGCATTCATTTATATACTATAGTAGGGCTGGACAGTGGTGCAATACATTTGAAATGATTTCCAAAATGGTGCATTAAACTTGATTAAATTAATAAAACAAGACTGGATAATATCCAATCCTAGCATATTGTTGGACTGTATATGACCATTCAAAATTATAAAATCCTAGTATTGAGGTGAGAAAATAGAAACAAGTCACACTCATTTGTGGGGTAAGAAAAACAGTTTGTGCCAAATCATTTTGACAAAGCAATGGCCAATGTAAAGAGGCCAATAGCTGATAAACCATTTGTGTAACTTCATCATGGCTGGCTGAGCAATGTCCTTACTCACACACGAAGAAATACAATGAAGCACAACAATGGCACTTGGACAATGGACAATTTTCATGTACATTTTTAAGTTTCCACATGTCCAATGATGGTAGAAACCAAAGTTAAATAGGTATTTTGCATTTTCCCTCAACTTTTGGGCTTATGAAGAGAAAATGACATGCAGTACAGGCTGTTAATGGACTTGGCATATAAAACCATTTTGTTTCCCATCATTCAAAGTTTGGTGAGGCTAGAAAAAATATTTGCCAGGATATTAATGCCCACACGACTTCCTATACAATGATATCAAAGACAGAAAAAAATGTGACAACATAGTGTTTGAACAGACACATTTTCCAGGCTTTGGTTTTGATATCTATTCATGCGATGGAAAAAGTTTGAACAGGAGCTGTTATCTGATTTGACACGCAACGTCCCTCCTATCTTGCATACTGCCTGAAAGGGCACAGGTCAGGCAACAGTGTCATAAACACTCAATCAAGTGAGATGAACGAGATCTAGCGTGGAATAGTGTGTGACAACTCACTGGAGTTCTGGAGGGCAACAGTAGCCATTTATCCAAGAATTGTGGCTTTGGATTTACTCATCTCTTGCGTGGAGGGCATTTTTTTTTTCTATAAGTGGGGCCGACTATCATCTGGTCTGAAAAATCAGTCTAAGACTGAGCAAGTTTTCCTGAAGATTAACCAGACCTTCACTAGAGATATGAGGTGGCAGTGGTGCACATCACTGTGTGTGATCATTTGTGGGTCATTTACATTTCTATTTATTTCTATTTATATGTTTCTGTGTGTGTATGTTTGTATGTGTATGTTAGTTCAGCAGCTTTGTCTCCAGCTGAGAGCTTTGCTCGCAAATGATCCCTTTCATGCTTGCACCACATTACCCTGTGGCCTAATATTCTGGAAATTCAGATTTATGGAATTTTAATTACCACTTTACATATCATCATTTCATCATTGACATGAAGTTCAGTCACTGTGTAAGAATCCATATGACATTATCTTTTTTCATAAAGAAGGCCTTGCTCCTAGAGGTTCACATTTTCTTTTTAAATTGTTTTAATATGTTGTGATTAATTTTTCTTTTCTCTTTTATACATATAAGCTATTAAGCTATTAAACTTTAAGTTCAACTTTTGATTAGCTTTGGGTGCTAATTACAGATCTGCTGCAGGTCAAGAAGTGTTAATGGTTCATGGAAATGCCATAAAATTACATGACTTTACACAATACGGGACCTTTAATTAAAAATACTTTTTTTAAATCACATTTGATGCCATGTGCTCTTTCGCTCTGCCTGTTTTCAGCTTTTATAAACCAAGGATTTTTTCATAACATTTGAAAAACAAAATAAAAAAAAAAACATATAAACATTCAAACCCACAGGCAATTTAGAGTAACCACACACCACCACCATCTATGAACTATGGGGGAGGAAGTCCCTGGAGAAAACCCAAGGAGACAGAGGGAGAACAAGCAAAATCCATACAGACAGGTCCAAGCTAGCTCAAGGCAGCCCTGAGCCACTAGCACCTAGGTAGTCCCCAAATCACCCAAGCCCAGCCTGGCTCGATGAGCGTAAACAGGCTAATGCAAAACATTGCACCACCATGTTACTTCTACTCAGTTGAGTTTTCTGGGTAAGATAGCTCAAAATGTTTCATTCCTTTTTGGAAATGTGATGGTGGCAAAACTTCGCTGAGAAAAACCTCAGAGAAAACAGTCACATGAAGTGATAACCCAGAGCGCTACCCTGCTGAGTCCAAAAGTAGAAACATACATAAACACGCATTCATTCGCAACCCAAGTCCCATTAATTCCCTTCTGCACTCCCCTCCCACCATTTATCCTATGGGGTTTAGTTCAGAAGCCTTCAACCTGAAAACCTAAAAAACAGCTAGTTCAATACATCCTAGAGGCTTTTGCTGACTTTTGGGAGGTGAGCTGGAGAAAGAGGGGGGGTGGGGACTAAAATCAAAACCCATGTTATATCAGAAAACATCTGTCTTCCTCCCAGCAGAGCAGAACCAAGATTTATTGCTTGATCACTGCGAGTCGCCGCTGTCGTTGAATAAGGACTTACTCATGTTAACAAAATCTATTCTAAACTATTGAAGATTACAAGAATACTAAATGTGAATTAGCATTTTGGCAGGAACTGCATGGCTTCTATAGAATGACTTCTTTAGACTACTGAGTATTCAGTGGTAGTGGAGGAAACTGATTCATACATCCATCTATCATTCATCATGTGAATCAAAATTCATTTTTTATACCTTTATCCTGCAAACTACTGGCACTTCCTCTACTAAATGTACTGTGTGTATCAGGCCATAACAAGGACAAATGGTAATGGCTGTATCTGTAATTATTAAGCTTCATGGGCATGCTACAAAAGGCTGCGCACTAGCCTTGTGTTTAATTACACAACACACACACACAAATGTTTGGGCTTCAGGTTAGTGTAGAACTGCTGAGAAAACACTTGCACCACACAAGCACTAAAACACAGAAACATACGGACACATACACCGTTTCACATCAACACACAGACCTAAGCAACCTATCTGTTTCTGACTGGGCCATTGATCAACTGTTTATCTTGATTAGAAGAAGTTCCAGTTTCTCTATAATGATCAATAGCGCGAAACCAGGGGAAGTGTAATCTAGATAGGCAGTAGAGCTGATCACAGCCAGACACAACTGATAAACAACGCTCTGACACCAGCCAATAAACAGTGCTCAGATACACAGAGGTATAAAACAAAGAACTTTTAAGCTCATCCCAGTGTAGTTACAGAGAAAAGAGCAGAGCATCAAATCAGATTGCAGTGTACCTCGTTGTAAAAAGGAACTTATTGTTCTCTCTCCATAAATCAATCAATTGATATAATTCATCTTCAGTTCTCATTCATTCATTCCTTCTCTCTCTCACACACACATGCACTTTGAAGCAGTAGATAGCAGTCTGATCAACAGCATTACTGACCTTCCATTGCATACTTCATGTCCTGGGCAAAGAGGTTCCACGTCATCTCAGCACTGATCCTGCCCACATTCAGCTCCTGCGGAAACCTGGTGGAATTGAAATGGATTCCAATAAGACTCATTTCCGTATAATGACACGCTCGGCTGGGTGGCGTGATGGCTCGGTCCGGCCTGAACCTCTAACAAATGGCTTAAGAGATGTGCAAGAAGACATGGTTTGGTGGATCTAATAATCTAATAATCTAATCCCTCATCATTTTTAAACCTAGTTGAATTGTAGGAGGAGGAAATGACACAGCAAAGCAAAGAGACAGAGGGTGGGAACCCATTTGGCAAGTAATCTGCTATTTTGAATGCCTAAAGATTTTCAGCCAAAGCTTGAATGTGTGATGTCAGTGGTTTAATTATCCGTATCCTCAGACAGTGAAGGGAGGACATTTATAGATGACGTGGCCCTGGCCTGAGAAAGTTCAATTTATCTGGAAATGTTTTACTTTTGCTGTAGACCTCCCTGTTTTCCAACAACAACTACATTTGTCTGACAGTTTTCAATTGAGGTAGTAATCATCTGTGCAGCCAGGACATTGCTGTAGAGAGTCCAAGCATGCACGTACACACACGTATTGTACTTTGTTCGCCCGTCAACAAACTTTGGTGTATCCTTTTGTGGAGCGAAGGAACAAATACTGACTTGAAGTTGCTCCCTGGAGCAATGAGGAAAAAAAAGTCCCAGAAACAATTACGCCCTCTTTCATCTCTGTCACTCTCAGAATCTTTTCCCCCACCTTGGTTATTCTTCAATCTCAGCACACACCCACACAGCATTGGCTACTATAGACAGATAATGAAAACCCTTGATGGTGAAAATGAATTGTACATTCACAGCAGCTGCTATAAATGGCTGCAGATAAATAAAGTACTTTATGAGGTTGGAAGCACTTTTTAAAAAATTCATAACATTGATTCTGATCATCTGTGTATCTGCTTAAACATTTCCATCTTAGATTCAACATGCAACTTATCTCAGCGCGGAGCCACAGACTTAACATTTTCTGGCACCAACTCCTGCTATTTAAAGGCTACAAGTCCACTCCTGGTTTATCGTGAGAAAGAATCGGAGTTGCTATCACTCTGACCAGGAGAATGTGGAGGAAATGGGCATGAATATTGCAAATCTATCATTAGATAGTGTAGGATAGAAAGCTCAGGGCATAAACAGAGTCTTAATAAGCATTGTAAATCAGCAAGTGGAAAGGGAAAAAGAAAAAAGGGTGAGGCAAAAGCAGGAGGATATATATTTATATATGAATGAGGAAGAAAAAAATATATACGTTATCTTATTTCTTCTAAGGCAAGGTCTGCTCTATTTTCTTCAGGTTGTATAATTTGTTTAATTTTATGAACTAAATTATCTTAAGGACATAAACACAAACACCTTGGAACTCTCTTGACACCCCCTATACCAGCCCCATATTCTCTTTTCACCATAAACAAAATCTCACATCTGTTATGTAATTCAGAGTCACTGTTCCCCCCTTTCATTGTTCAATACTATGGCTAATCATACAAACAAAGCATTTTTCACCGCTGGCCTCTTTTCTTGCCTCACGTCTTTCCTGCACAACCCTACACCCATTCACGTCTCTGTGATTATCAGGAACGTTTTTCACCTTTACAAAAGCTGATGGAAAGGTTCTTTTTGTTTTCTCGTACATTGTCTAAAAAAATTAACCATCCGAATTATGTTCAAATTAATATGAGGTGATTATTTAAGAGGGATTATAGTCCTTTCTCTCCATTTAATGAGTTTTAAGTCCCACACACACACTCACACACACACACACACATATATATATATATATATATATATATATATATATATATATATATATATATATATATATATATATATATATATACAAACATTTATACATATATGTTAGAGTGAAAGCTTTAGAGTGAAAACTGTGTATCACTGTTTAAGTGTGTCTTCAGGGTCTTTTAAGCTTTAAACACATGTAAATGATTTGCTCAATGTTCTAAAGGAGAGGTAAGGAGAATATTTAACTGCTTACCACAGAGGTTACATAGCAACTAATTAGGTGCAGTCAGTTGTATTTAATACAATCTCTTACGGTATAATAAAGAAGAAGTACGTACTGGTTTATGACTGGGGTATAAGTCGTCCGGTCCTCATCGATTACAGACACCATGAGAGTGATGAGTTTTGGCCAGAAGTCCAGGTTCTTTATCGACGGACCCTGCTCCTCTCGGGGGAGGTCCTGCTTCCGGCTCTACAGAGGAGAAAATTACCAGCCAGAAGTCAGCATGAGTGCACGGATGTAACAATGTTAAGAAAAAATTAGCCATGGGAGAGTGCAAAATGACTGTTTACTGTGATTAGAGGGGAAAAAGTCAAACAAAAAGAATGATGCACACAACAAATAGGTGCACATGTTATCACTGACAGAGGCTGAGTCTGTCATTTCTATGTAAGATTAACAGTATCTTTACACACATCATGAAATCACAGAAGTTTGTGCTCATACAGTGTGTTACTGTTTACAGTTTCTCATCTCCATCAGCATTTCTGTTTACTGTTCTATTTACTGCTAATTGAAACTGAAAACTTTTTACTGCCGGTAGTTTACAGTAAGAAAGTGACTTTTACTGTGAACTTTATTGTGAAATGAAGTGTATTTAATTGATTAAGTGTATTTATTAGAAGACACATGTCATTTTCAGTATTTTTTTTTTTTTTTTTTTTTTTGCTTATAAAAGTGCTTATAATTTATTATGTGTGAGTTTGGAGAACAGCAGCTGCAGTGAGCATAAGATCATGACCACTCATGACATTATTAACTGATCACTTCATTAAAATAATATAAAAAGGTCTTACCATTAGTGATGATGGCTGTCTTAAAACCCTTCAGTAAAGTGTTGTAAATGTGTAAATGTGAGTGTGTGGCAGAAAGTGTCGCAGAAATCTCTGCTTATGTACCAGGGTGAAAGGTGTTTAATCTAAAACCACTCACTGACTCTACCATCTGTTCACCCCCCACACTGAGTGTGACCACACTGATCTCCAGTCAGCAAGTGACTGTCACAGTCTTCCACTCTGTCATTCTGGAGCAGGTGCCATAGAAAATGCACCACACACACACACACACAAAAACTATGTGAGTGTACATAGTGACAGTCATTTTGACAGATGTGTATCATACACAGGCATTATTATATGCAAACACACCCACACACTGACACTAACAAATATGATCCATGACTGTAGACTGTGAGGGTATACCCTCCCAAAATGAGATTATAATACACACTTTCTCATTTGTGTATATAATACTAACTGAAGGAAAATGTAGTTCTGATGAATAAAAAATTGTGTTAAAAAATGAACCATGTTCAAATCATTCATTGAATAATTCAGGGTGAATAATTTAACAACCTTCAGCGCACTGACTTTGGACACGTTGTAGAGGGAACTGGGGAAAATGGGAATGCAATGCAATATCATTTCATTTATCTTCACTGTGATTATTAGAATCGAATCAATCCCCACAATAATCAACTAGTGTCTGATGATGTTGACTCTTAGTTGAAATATGTGGTAATGCTGGAGCGTGTAATGTGCTGCAGAAAACACAAAATTTAATCTCACAGGAACAAGAAACACAGAAAGAGCTTAAAGATGATTCTGCGACAACTGATCATGTCGACACAGGGTTCACTACCAGTCTGTCATCGCGCTCTTGTCATGAAAAGAGATTACTATTCTACCAAGACTCACTTTACATCTCTCCTATCTTTCAAAGGAGGTTCCATCTCAGGCATCATATTGATTAAAGGCTCATGAATTTCTAATTTGCATTTTCAGTTATGTTTGCTACGTGGCAATGGATGAAAAATGCATTTGTTTGCAATAGGACAGCAACAGAGAGGCAGTCTGAGTTTCATAAGAACCAGAACACAGGCCCAGAGACTTTAATGGCCAGCATGTGCTACTAGAGATGCAGAACAGTGACTGTGCAGTAAAAAAAAAAAAAAAAGCACTGCTCCGGGCAGTAATAGATTAAGGCAAACTTCCCCAAGGACAGATCTGCTCAGTGCATTAATCATAAAACTCAACATGCTGAGTGATTAACAAGTGATTACCAGTGAAAAGAAAATTAGCAAGTTAGGAATTAAGATCAACATTATAAGAAACAGACCAGAAATCAATTACACACCAAAACTCATAGTTTATGAAATAAGAATAGTAATATATACTTCAAAGAGAAAAGCTTAGAATGAGATGGATGGTCTGGACTATTAAGGCTTAATATAAGGAAAAGTAAATTTTTGATAAATTGGACGCATGAAATAAATGTCTCTGCAGGAGGTGAGTCAGCAAACAAAACCTGTATGTATGCGTGTGTGTGTGCATATGCATAAATATATGCATGTATGAAGGACAAAGAAGGTTGTGTCATCCCCACTAAATTGGATGCAGTATGCATCCCACTAAAACGTAGTGTAGACTCCCTTTGCTTATTGGTATTCTCCTGAAGTAGGTGCAAACATATTGCTTAAGGTGATTAAGTTTCCTGCTCTCTCTTCTTTTTTCAGTCACTAACAAATCCATGGGCCTTACTTTCAGTTGTACAAAGAGGTGAATACAGTACTGAACTAAGAATGCAGTGTACTCTCACTATGTCCGGTGCAGGGAGCAACAGGGGCACTGGAAGAAATATTCATAGCTGCATATCTCCTCTAGAGGGTAGCTAGTAGTTTATGTTTATTGCCAGGCAGTTTCAGCCCCTGTGTGGGAGAAATGAGCATTAGCATACAACTGGCTCCTCATCAATTCTCACAATGTGACACAAATTACAGAGTCTCTGATTGAGGGATGTTCTTTGAGAATTCCCAAGAGAAAGAGCTGTGAGTTGCAATACATTTTAAACAGTTTTTTTTATGTGTTTATATTGTATGTATACAAAAATACACTTACACAAGCATATTTAGAAAAAAACATGGGTATCATCTGCAAAAGAGAGACACTTATTAAATCAATTTGAATCACCTGCTTGAAAACAGGTGAAGTTGTTGTCTAGGTTTTCTCACAAACAAACAAGGATTCCATCTGTCAGCCATCACCACACTCCCACTTCAACCCAGACTGCTTCTACTTATGCATTAATATGTGCATCATGCATATAAGCGTTGTGCCTATGCAGAATATCTACATCTTTTTCATAGCATAGATGTGTTGCCTGGTTGCAAATTTGGTCTGTGCGCCATCACTGATGCTCCATTTTCCATTTTCCACCACACAGCCAGATGAAAACTATGAAAGATTTCCCTTTTGCCCACTTCCAAGATTCCTTTCATTTCTACCCATTTACTATTCTTTTTACTTTTCAAATTCCTCCCTCTCCTCTCTGTCAGGATTAAAGAAACTGTTAAGCTAGATTACTCATGCCCATCCCCCCGCAGTCATTTTATGCCCAGGCGGAAGCAGAGAGCTTTGTTGCTACGTTATGCAAGATGCATCGCTGTGGCTGGGGTATTTCACTGCCTCCCTGGCTACCATGTCAGCTGTTCTGTCACCACACTCAGTTGTTGTTAACAACTGGAGTACTGGGGTTTAGAATGTTTCGTGTCCGCTGAGTCAAAGGCCACCTAGTATATGTGAACATAATAATTTATTGCCATAGTGAAGTTTGCTTTGAGGTGAAGCTGATGTCTTTTTCTCCTCCCTTGGAGGAAACACTGATGGAGAGGCTGTCTTCTGTGAAACTGTGGTGGATGAAGATGTAATTAGCAAATGTGTCTATCTCTCTGGTTTGGTAATTGCATACAACTCCTCAGGCTGTTTAAACAAAGGAAGCTTATTATTCAACTTTTGAGCGGACTGCACCCTATTACGACCTAAAAGGACATTATCTTCTGTGGCGTAGAAGCTATTCTCTTTGGGAAACAAACCGTAAAAATAATGTGGCGGAACTGTCTGCTTCCTGATTGTTTACTTGGGCAAGGCTAAAGCAGGTAAACTAACATTTTGATGTTTTCATATAAATGACTGGGTATAAAACTAATTGACATGACAGCTCCACAGAAGTGAAGCACAATTATCTCCCACTTGTCGCCCCCAGGTGGCTGGATGTAGAACAGGTCATAAACCCCAACACCTTCCATGTTAGCAAAGATCTAAGTTCCAGCCAACTAGATTTTTATGGTGTCTCATTTTTTGTTAGTTTGTACCACACCAATGTACGTTCAAGCATGCCTATCTATATCCAGGATATTTTCATCCAGATTTATTTGTACAGTGGGAGGAGTAGGTGCGTCGTGTGCTACATTTGTCTTTATATGTAGCACAAAACTCAGGCAAATTAAGAGCACAGCTTCATCCATTTGATGACACATGCACTGTAAATGCTCACAACACAACCGAATAGACGAATATACTGAAAGTAACACAGATAAAAATGGATGCATTTCCACAGGGGCTCTAAAAAGAAAGGAAGCTCTCTGAGACTTCTAGCACAAAGTTTTCATATTTGATCATTTTTCAACAACTTCAATAACTTCAACAACTCACACATCACTGAACAACAAGTGCGTCCTGGTCGGCTTCATCACTTTTTATTGTCTCCTAAAAACACTTCAATTACGTTGTGTGTATTTGCATTTGCACATGTAGTGCAGAGTTGCAGTGTATTTTATGAGATTGCTCGTGTTATGTCTATTTGTATGTATTTTCTGTAACAGTAGCATAGTGAGCTTTCTCAGCCGTACAAAACAGAAGACATGGCGATTTGCATCAGGTAAGTACTGCCTGATGCTTGGCTGCTTTTATATGATTCTTCACCGTGGATTCTCTTTTAGAAGGCTGAAGTCCTTCATGCAAAGTTTCCAATATACACTGTGTACATTTTTACTGTCTGATAAATGTCGTTCGTGATATATAGTCTATTGATTTCCAGTCATGCTGAACCAAATTTATATTTTCACACATCAACACAAAACACACTTAAGTTACAAGGGAAAGTGTGAAGTTAGATTTATTACAGGCTTAAGGTGATGCCATATAAACCTATGAGGTGAGAAAAGAGATGCCAGATTCTGGCACCTTGAGGAAATTTTGAGAAAGAATGTGAGTGCATTCTGGTTTGCTGAAGGACAAAGTGTGAAGGAGCATCATTAGATAATGTTTGGTTTGCATCAGCAGTACATGGAAACAACTCTGATACAAGTGAAAGTGATAAGTGGACAGCAACATACAACTGGTAAGTGAGTGAATGTGGGATCACAGTGATACTGAGCAAACCACAGAAGTACTGAGAGCTGAATACAGATAAAGAAAAAAACAAAACTGTCCTGTCACTGGCACAAAGCTGTATCGAACACAGAGAAGACCTTCACACGTTTGCCATCTTTTGCCTACCCCTGCCAAACAGGACATTAATAGCACAGCGAGGCCAACCCCTGCAGTGGAAACACACGTCATCACTGCTGACAGTCGACTGACGCAGGTCAATGGAAGATGTAATGTGTGAGATACAGAGATCTCAACATTTTGACAGCTGTTCACTTGGTGCAGGGTGGATGTTTTGCTGTTGTGGAGCCTTTGTGTGCAACATGTCAAAGTTTCGTGAACGGAAAAAGCTGATAAGCAGTAAAGTTGATGGAATGTGGAAGCTGTTTACCTGGTCAAGGAGTTGATTGTAAAGTTCATGACAGTTATCAAAAATGTATTTATATGTGGAGTCCAGGCATGCTTTCACACAGTCCTTCACCACCATACTGGCTCTTGGTGGACTCTGAAGCTCTTGTACCTACAAACACAAATATGAAATTATTAAAACACATTTCAGGGGTTAGGTTCTCTCCCCAGATTTACTGTGGTTGATATTATATAACAATCATTTAAAACCAAACCTTTACATCATTGGCAGCTCCTTCAGCTTAAATGCATTTCTATGAATAGTACCATCAATCAGTAGCGTAAAAATGTAATGATATCATATTATATGTTTAAAATATTAATATAAAGATATAACTAGCTACCAACTTACATCTATATGTACAGTATGGATAATAAATACATCTAAATATGTAAACATAAATGGCCAGTAAAGTGGCCAGATTGGCATTAAGGTGTATGTTAAGTACACTGTATATTACACATTCACTGTAGCTCCTGTGTGTGAGCAGTGGTGCATATAGACAGTAAAGCCCAGCATGGGCATGGCACAGAGTGAAAGCTTTGATAACCTAAAGTGACAGTTTTCATTCCTTTGCTCACAGCTGCCATCTTAGCTATGCCTCAGTGCTTCAGCACTACACCCCCACTCCCGCCAAAAGAACTGAGTGGAGTCGAGCTGTTTATGTAGCGGGAGAAATGTCGACATACCATCGGGGGAGAGGGAGCGAAAGGAGGCAAGACAGAGCTGGAAGCATTTTAAACACAGAAGTAGTGTTTGTAGTACTGTAGTATGCAGGTCAACGTAAACTACACAAGCATGACCCCAATAAATCAGTCTGCAGTCAAGAAAGTGTGCCACAATAAATCGTTTGATTTTCAATCGTCCATGATGTTGAGAGACAGGTTTTCAGGAATTATGAGTTTGAATTGACTATACCTATTTGAAATGTGTCTAAAATCAATGGAGGGTTATGTTTATAATTGAATGTTGGCATATTTTACGTGACGTGCTGGTGTATTGAAGGGCTCAAAGTCGCCCACTCAGCCAAGTACACAGCTCTTCTGTGATAAAAGGTTATGACTGGCGCCTATTTTACAGATCTACAAAGGTTACTGACTGTTGTGCTGCATCATTATTTACTGCAATGTTTATGTTTCTTTCAATTTCTCTTAAATCAAGTGTCATGCATCACTGTCGTCCTTCAAATTCCGTGGACAAACAGCTTTAACACTCTCTCTCAGACACACATACACAAGCTACCTTCATCCTGAAGAAGGTGATGCTGGTTAGCAGATCAACAGTAGACTTCAGATCTTGGAGTCGCTCTGGGTTTCCTGCAGGGAAATTATCCTGGAGTAAAAGAGAAAGAGAGAGGGTGAGGAAAATAACATGGAGAGGGGACGTCTCGTTGAAAGCAGGTTTTAAACGTCACCCACCGACCCAACACAACACATCACTTAGTCCAAAACATTGAAATTGATTACAGAGCAATGCCCAGCAATCATAACGAAATGACTGTCTGTCTAATCGTTTAGTGGACAGGGGAGGTCTCTGCTGATGAAAACCACTATTTCAGGGCCATGAAGTCATCAGGCAGTGCAGAACACCGTGACGGGGAGCATATAAAGCCCTGACAGGCCTGAGGAAAGGCATCACTGCTCCATACATTATCCTACTTCTCCTATTCTTTCAGTGCTCTAATAAAATTTTTCTTGATTTCTGTCCCTCCTCTACCTTGTCGATAAATGTTCACCAGCCAAATGTTTGCAGCAACCTGTGGACTCAACAGCAAAAATGGGAGAGAAGTCTAACTGAGATTAAGGCTGATCAGCAGAACTCAACAGATATCCTTTGAACATTTAACTTTTATTGAGTTGGTAAATGATTCTACATGATCTTTTTTCCAAGAAATAGCAAAAAGATAAACAAAGCCTTGACTGGTCCTCAAATATAACCAAGAGAGCAGTAAAAAAAATGCAGATGACCTACTAATGCTTCAGTCAGCTGTCTACTGAGGGTTTACGGTACATCTCTCTAGACACTATGATTAATAGACATAGTCTAGTTTAGAGGTGAAAGTATGGTCCCCATTAAAAATAAACCAAACAGCCTTAAGGAAAACACGCTTCATACACATCTTCCATGAGCAAAAGTAGACCAGTTACACTATATTTGGCAGCTGATGGAGAAAAAATGAAATAAACACAGTCAGTGATTTTTTTTTTTTTTTTTTTTTTTTGCCTCAGACAAAAAGCTGTTTGCATTGCTGCTTTATATATGAACAGTACAGTTGTCACAAGTATTTCATCATTAATTTCTAAATGATAGACTCATCCTGTCTCATCCACTCCCCAGCGAACCCCTGTTAATATAAATCATTCAATTACAGGGAAAGACTGTAGAATTTTCTTGCAGCTACTGTGCCGACACCTGTCACATTCACAGCATGAAGCCTATAAGTGCCACCAGTCACACTGACACTTATATTTCTCGTAATGACCTCTCCTACAGCACATGTAGCCTTCAGACATGAGAGAAACAATCAGTCTATTTGAAACGTGGATATTATAGAATCTACTGTGTCCTTGAATGTTGTTATTTGTTCACCTCCTTCTCCTGGAGTCTCTAGGTTGGAAAAGTTATGACAAGATGTGAAACTGTTTTTTATCTGTTTATTATGGGTGAAAGAAGTGCCAAGTTTTCTAGACTTAAACTAATTAAGACTGCAATGGGATTTTGCTGCTAAAAAAAGTCACTGAGAAATAAAAAAGGATGGCTAATCCAGTAAAGCACCTGCATTCCTGAAATAATGTCCAACTAATCTCAGCTTTTCCAAAAGAAGCAGTGACACCGTTATCTCAGAGAAGAAAATCGCCATAGTAAGAGGCGAAATCACCGTAGAAAGAGCTGAAATTACACACTACTGTGAGTCTGCCTTCAAGCGATAGCAGAGGTTTGAGGAATTGCTTGGTTTCAGGATTAAACGATTCATTCAAATTGCAAACATAATAAAATCATATATCATATTCTGTATATTTAAACGGAGAAAATACTTCACGGTGAAGCATTTTAAGAGTGTTAATTAGTGGAAATCTCTGACATTAAAAGGTAATCTAGCTGCGTAATTATGGTGATGGAAATCAACTAAAGTCAAGGACTCATTAACACTTATCATGCAAATGAGCTGGATCCACCCAAAAAAAAAAAAAAAACAATCAAAAAACCTCCAAATGTCAATGTAGGAGATACCAATTTAATTTGGTATTTCACAAAAGTGCAGTTTTTTTTTGTTTGTTTTGTTTTGTTTTTTCAACTTTTGGATGTTTAAACAGCTTGAAAACTGGATGCACTTGTGCACTGGCAAAGGAATTGCAAATCGTAATTCTGGCACGCTCTGTTGCTCACAAACGAAAATGATTGAGTCAGGGCCAAACTTTAAAAAAATGCTGATGTTAATACCAGTGCACATATATCTCCTTGTCTGTAGAAATACTGCTCTCAAGGTTAAGTGTGTCTGGAAACAATAACAACAATGAAAAGAACTGTGTCTATAGCTCTAGCACCCACTATCTCTGAATACACAAAGGCCAATGAGAAACTCAAACTTCATCAGCAGAAAAACAAAGGAGGGAAAAGGAACAGATTTATTACCCACATGCAGAAACACATACTAAAAAAGCAAAGCATCCATCTCCGTGCCAAAACTGGAGACAACATCAGCACTGTCGTCCAAAGATGACAGAAAGTCCATTATGAAATAGGACAAAGAATGAGTGATGCTGATGAGCATTTAGTTCTTTGTGTTCCACAATGAGTATTTTGTTGGGTCAGTGCCTACACTAAGTGCGAAACCTCAAAGCAATAACTGCTTATGGTTAAAGTAAAGGTCATCATCTTCTATTCCTATAAAAAATAAAAACCAAAAGTGCAAGAAAATCATTTACAACTTTCACGTGTTCACTAGTTTCCAATGGAGCTTATTCTCATCCTCACAACGCCTCACAACAAACTCACAGAAAGTTTTCACACTTTTTCAACTTTGACAGTTTTTATCGTTCAGATTCCTCAATACAAATTCAGTTGGCTGTGTTTCTCATCAGTCTCCACACAGGACTCCATAATTAGTTTCTTGCCATGTTTTGCAAATGAATTCAAAATAAAATCTTAATTACACATTTTTCAGCCAAATGCTTCTACTAGACAATATTGGAGTCCATCAATATGAGTTCTGCTCAACTGAATTGTTCCTAATAACAAAAAAGACCACCCTGTCTATATGAGGTCTCAAAGGTGATGTGTACATTATAAAAACTAAGCCACAAGGAAAATTTCATTGACTACAGGTTTAATTAAAGGCATGAGAACTTTTCTGAAGAGCATGGCAGCTTCCATCACTCTGAAAGACAAGGACATTGAAACCATGAATGCTTTTTCTAGAACTGGCCATCAGGCCAAACTGTGTAATTGGTGACAAAGGACCTTGGTCAGACAGGTAACCAAGAAGCCTATGAATACTATGAATAGCTATTAGAGAACATTAAGAAAGGACAAACATCAGTGAAGCACTCCGCCAGTCAGGTCTTTATGGTAGAGTGGCCAGACAGAAGCCATTCCTCACTGAAAAGTGCATGACTGCCTGCTCTGCTGGGAGTTTGCCAAAAGACACCTGAATGACTCTTAAACCATGAGAAACAACATCCTCTTGTCTGATGAAATAAATGTTGAATAATGTAGTCATATTTCCCATAAGCATTTGTGGGGGACATCAGGCATCAACAATACCTTTTCCGCAAATAAACAAGGAGGTGGCAACATCATGCTGCAGGGAGTTTTTTTTTTTTCTGCAGCAAGGACTGGGAGACTAGTTTGAATAGAGGGAAAGATGGATGGTGAAAAAATATAAATAAGTCCTGAGTACAAAAGAGCGCTCTGGATCTCTCTGGTTTGAGTGAAGAATTACATTCCAACAAGGGAAGTGGCCTTAAGAAAACTGTTTAACAGTCCTAGAGAGTCCAAAGTCCTGAACAGAGCATCTCTGGAGAGACATGAATATGACAATTTTCACAAAAGGTGTGCAGAGATTATAAGCTCTTTCCCAGGGAGGCTGAAGGCTGTCAATGCTGCTAAAGGTGCTTTAAAGTTAAGACCTGAATACTTATTTTGAGTAGTCTAAACATGAAAAAATGTTGGAAACTTAAGAGTGGTTTGAAAAATGTTCACATGCTCTGTAATTACAGTATGACAACATGACTTTATTTTAACATATAACATGTAGAGCAATAAGACTCTTTGTAATGTAACAACAGGTTTGGAGTTAAAAATCATAATGAATGACTGTTTACTCTGCAGAGGCTCAATCTTGGCTGAAAAGGCTGCTGGTCAAACAGTGGGAAACAAGTAGAGTGAGTGCAGGTTATCATGTGTTAAATGAGATCAAAAGCAGTCAAGCATTGGACCTCAAACTGCTATGGGACCATTGCACTGTTTCACCCTGTATTCTGACCATCCTGACTGATGGCATGTGTCAAATAGTATTTGTCTGTGCATGTGGAAAAATGACAGAAATCCTCATGTATAACTAGACTTCACTAGACTCATGTATGATCATGGACAGTGCTTCAATGATCCTGTTAGTTTAGCAGGAGAACTTCACACATTTGACCTCTTTGTCCTTTCTATAACTTGTATAATTTCTTTGTTTCAGTTGGCACAGAGTCATCTGCATTCTGTGAAAGGTGACACTAGCTTGTCTCCAGTACTCAGCTTTTCACAGTGTCTGTCAACATTTTCAAAGGGTTATCTTGGGATTATGCAGGTTTTTTCTCCACAAAGAACAAGATTATCCCAAATATTTGCAGCAGTGCAGCTGTAGCTTTACTCTCTAACCATTTTATTCCTCCTGAAACTAGAAAATGATATCAGTTTGTTATGTGAGGATGACAGAGGCTGGTTTTATGTGTTTGTAGTAGGTACAGAGAAAACACTTTAACTGACAGGTCAATGTGACCGACATAATCCTGCTGTAGAAAGGTAGAAGTACAGTAAGGGACATCTATTTCACTTGAAGTTCTTTTCAGTAGAGGAGGCAGCAGCACCATCTGAAACAAAGCAACAAGCTAGCTGTTTGCATTAAGTAACCTTTTCTCTAAAGGCCCTAAGTGATTCCGCGCAGAGTTCAATTTTAAGAGAATAGCACAGAAGTCCCAGGAGTGCTTACTGAACAAACATCACTTTACATCAAAGTAAGCAAACAGCCGAAATCCCTTACAGCGTGCTCTGAATACTGAGATTGTATTTTTTTTACATCCAACCTAGAGAAACCTGCAAATCCCAGATGGGACTGAGTGGCTACATGAGGTGTCACTGTGTATCAGTTGTTGTTCGAATAAAGTTTAAAGAGAGGAAATGCATATGTAGCAAAATATACAGTGGCAGCTGCACCGTGTTCCCTCCCTGCTGATTCAAGCCCTCTATTTTACAAAAGCAAACTCAATCTCCCTCAGAATGTCATTATAAGGAAATCCATATGATCAACAGACACAGGAGCCAGATCTGAATCTTATTACTGTCCATGAGTAGAAGGCTGACTGTGGAGCAGCTTCAGAACGTGAGAGAATGAAAGTGTGAGTACAAACTTTGTGTGTGTGTGTGTGTGAGTGTGAACCACTGGTCTGTGGCAGGCTTGACAAGCGAGCAGCAGGTCAGTGCTGGCAGGTGAAGCCAGTGTGATATTCTGTGACTGGTCTCGGTGAGCGTGTTATCGTCAGACAGCCAGGCTATTTGAAAATAAAAGAGGCCATCTCTCTTCCACTTAACCCTTTCTATCTTTCTCTACCATCTGTCTGCCATGCTTATGTTGATTCTTCATTCGTTATTCCATTCCTCACTTTCCAAATCATCTCATCTTCCGACTCTCACCTCTTTGTCCAAATCCCTTCTCCTCTAACTCTCTCTTTCTGCTTATTTCATCCACATCTCTTTTCAAATCCTCTTTATCCTCCTCTCACTATTGGCAACTTGATCCTGTGTTGTTGTAGAGTCCTCTCTCTTTCTCACAATGTACGTGGTATTCATCTCTTTTTTTTCCCCTTTGAAGGCAGGCAGCAAGATACACTGCTATCAGAATGTGTGTCTCTGCAATCACACATGACTTCACACAGCGAGACGTGACAAAGAACAGGGGAACTACAGCAATCACCCATTCCATGACATGCTGCATTTTGCGTCAAATTAAAGGTGAGAGGGTCATCTTACTGTTACAGGTCACTGTGTAGGGCCACCAGCTGGGGAGTGAGGAAACGTGGAGATATGTGTGCGCCTGTGGCAGCTCAGGTGTGTGAGTCAGTGAGCAGTCGCAACAGTGAGCAAACACCAGTGAAGCTGGCTGCACATTTGTGAGAGTGTGTGTGTGTGTGACTGAGAAAAAAGAGCAAGAGCAAACGAGAGATAAAATCCGTTGTGTGTGTCCAAAGCTCCGTGCCCGTTTCTAATATGTTATGAATATGAGCTTATGTGTATGGATGTACATGTGCATAAACAGGGTCGGGCAAATGAGTGTGTCTGTGTTTGTGCGTTTTTGTGGTGCTCTAACAGGATTACTCTCTTCTGGGATTGTTCTGGAAGATTATGTACTGTACGTTGGGATTTCAATCTGCCTGAGTAAAATACAGCAACAACCTTAGTGGCATGAGACACAGATTCTTCATCTTACTATTTTAGGGGTGTTTAAACTAAATTATTTATTTGACTGACAACTTATATTGTATATTTTGCATAAGAATAGGATAGCTAATATTTCTGATTGCTGCTTTCTTCATAATTATATCATAATATATATATATATATATATATATATATATATATATATATATATATATATATATATATATATATATATATATATATATATATATATATGGTATTTTATTCTACTTCACCACCCAGATAAGCAGGTACAAGATTATTACTGAATATTCACAGTGAGAAAAAAAAATCAAGAGAAATGGCTCAGCAAGACACAAACACAAAGTGATTCATGGGCACAGGCCACATGTAGCTTAAGTAAACACTGGCTGTCAACATTTTACATCAAATGTGAGCCCAAAACGAAGCCATGCTTCTCATCATTGTTTTATTGTTTCATCAGTGCTGCCCAAAGCCAAAATTTTCTGTAGAATGTCCACTGTTTTCCTCCAGACTCTTAATGTAATCCTCTTTTATTATGATGCCATTTACTTTGACAAGGTTGTCTGACCCACTGGCTAAAAAAAAAAACACCCTGAAAATATTATAGTCCAACAATCATGCTTGACCCTGGGGATGGTGTTCTTGGGGTTGAACTTCAACTTCTCCTTACTTTTGACAAAAGAAAACACTGTCCTTGTGTCTTAACAACTCTATTTTATTTGATGACCGAAAGCATTCTTGTTAAGCCAGGTGAGGTAAGCTTTTGCGTGCCTGTCTGTACACTGGTGGAGTTCTCTATGGATGGTATCCATGGAGGGCAGCTTTGTCTTTCTGGACTCTTACCTCTTATTATAATTTTACAGTTCTTACATAGTATGTTTGCAAGGGAGTGGACCACTTACTATATCATGTGGTCTATCTCAACACTGTCACTAATTAAGGCTTCAAGAATGAAGATACTCTCTGTCCAAGTAGTAGTCCAAATAATTATGTACATCAATACATATTTGCAAAGCTAATGGCTAATTTTTCCACAATGCAGCAGAAGTTTAGAAAATTTTTCTCATCCTCTCCCACGCCACTCAGCGCAGCACCTTAGTTTTTGCTGTAGCACAGTATGTGAAGCTGGCACTTAGTAATATGATAGCAATGAAAACTCTGACATTGCATATTGCAGCTTTACAACCAAATTGTGTCTTGTTGTGTTTCTGTTACTTTAAATAAAACATAAATGTAATTGTTGAATGTTCTTACATTTTCTTTGTTTTTGTATATTAAAAATAGCATCAAATCTATAAATGTTATAGCTTACATATAGAAATTTTGAGGTAGATAGACTTTACTGATGTACAAAGTGCGCAATAGCACTAAATCCATCAACTACGGTGGCAGACAGAGTGCTGGACACTCACTACAGGGTGTATTTATTGGACCAAGAGGACCACTATTTCTTCACATGCCAATGCTGATTATTGATATTTATGTGCCTGACTACACCACATGCTACAGTCTTCTGAAAACTGCAGAAGCATCTTGGTCGTTTATCATTCAGTTATTTTAAAAAGATTTTGTTGTTGTTGCTGTTGTTTCTGTTGAGTAACTATACATCTGCCTGTCTTTATCTTACATGTGTCCATCTGCAATTCCAGAGTTTCATTGAAATATCTTTCACATCTTGACAACAAAGAGGTTTTAAAGCCACATACTTTATGTCCATAATGTTATTAACATGAGTATAGCTCTTGTGACACCAAATGTCACATCATCACATGTACAGTGACATTTACCTCATCGTAATCCAGATATTTAGTAAAACACCTTTACGTCTGACATTAACATGCACCATGTGTGATTATACCATGATATTCAAGTAGAGCAAAAACCATGAAATAAAGATTATATTGTATCTAAGAAAAAGGATGAAAGACGGAAGAAGATGTTGTCAACAACCATATTTGGAAGGTGACAGACACACACTTTGGTATTAACAGCAAAGTGTAAATGGATTGCTGCTCCACGCCAGATATAAAATGTTCACAGTGTACCTTAAACAGAGACGAATCAACATAAGAGCCTATATCAAATCGGCCAGATGGCAGATGGCTTAAATGGCATCTTTTCTATCCAAAGAGCATATTACATGAAAACCTACATTTTCACAGAGAAGAAAAATTGCTCTAGAAATCTGAAGACACGTTGTAGAGCCCATGGAGAATTCAGTCCCTGAAGATAATATCAATAATGGCATGAGATAAGCTTTTACAGAAAATTGTAAACTAGAGATAAAAAAAAGAAAACCCTTACTTTTGAGGAGATGTAAGTCACAAAACATGAATATAAACCCTATCCATTCAGTAAATTCACCACATGCAAAAAGTTCATACATACCCGATATTTGGACAGATCGATCCTCAGTGAGTTGTGCAGCTGATCCAGCAATTTGACAAATTTCTCCCTCTGCCAGCAAAAGAAATACACAATTCAGTTCAGACAGTTTACCACACCCAAACCATTATAACCCAGAAATTTATAATACTGCATGGACTGTAGACTTGCTTTGCCTGCAATGATTCATTTTTACTTGCTGGAACAAAATTTTGTGATTTAGCTACACTGCCAGACTCGGCTTTGTGCCTGGAAATATTGTTTTATGCCTCACAACATTAGCTTATTAAAGGTTCAACTGGAAAGTGCTGGCAACTGCTGAGATTTTGTTGATTTGAAGTACGGAACTTGTTTCAGACAAATAACTGAGAATGATGGAATA
Source organism: Polydactylus sextarius (assembly GCA_016801845.1). Classification (NCBI taxonomy): domain Eukaryota; kingdom Metazoa; phylum Chordata; class Actinopteri; family Polynemidae; genus Polydactylus; species Polydactylus sextarius. The sequence goes on from CM028906.1 coordinate 17,713,069, forward strand.
AATTCAAGGAATGTTGTCAAAAGGTATATACAATACAAGACAACAACAGATGTTATTTATGTCTATCATAGGCTCTAACTCAACATTTTATTTCACATTGTATTGCTTTATATCATTGTATATCAGTGCTTTAACGTTTGAGGATGTCAAAATCCAACACAAGAATAGGAGCACTCACTCCAAAGTTAGAGGCAGCAAATCGGTCAGAAGCGGAGGCCGTGGTTGTGGTGGTGGTGGTGGTGTGGGCAAAGTAGGCGTTGATATTAGCAAGCAGGTTGCTCATCACTGCTGGCACACCGGGGCACATGTATTTGGCAGACAGACAAGAGAAATGCCTGCAGAGGAGAACAAACAGCTGTTATTCTATGTAGCACGAGGGACAATGGTGCAGCCATTTTGGTACAACAGGGACATCATTTCTTTACAACACGTTAATAGACAAATAAATAAAAAAGCAGAGACAGTATATGACACCAACTGAAACTAGACAATTGAAACAGATCAATAGAACGATCAATATGCTTTTAAGAAATGGTCAGTATCCACCAGTTACACTTGTGGAAAGAGGTACAAACAAAACATTTCATAGCTATCAAAACTATCTCTTTCCTATAAACTAAAATATGCCACATCCTATCTATCCATCTATTGCTTTGTGCTACAGTAACCACAACGGTGCAAAACAAAGAGTGAGCAGACATGCTGCAGTATTTCTTCATTATTTTCACCTCTTGACTGCTGCGAAGCGAGAATATTTTCAATGTTCCATACAATTACTTCTGGAGGAGAAGAGTTAGTATATAAAAAAGTTCACTGACCTGCTCAAAAAGTGTCTTCAGTGAGTATCTATAGCAAATGATGCCATTAATCAAAGCTGTATAACCTATAGAATTAACGGCATAAATCTGCAATGTAATAGATGGAGCAAGTGAGTCCGATGGTAAATCAAGCGTTCCTGAGGGGCTTGAGATATAATCATATCTAGAGCAGCAGAAGAGACGAATGTAAATTTCGCTGTGTACCATTAAACTTGTTTGTTTCATTCTTTAACAAATACCACAGGGACAGCATATGCCCTCGCCAATTTAAGTTCAGTTCTACTGAGGTGAATCTACTCCTCTCAAGTCAGCACAAACTCAATCTCAGTAGTCGTGCAGTGCAGTTTACTAAAATGATTCAAGTCATCTTTCTCAGGCAGGGGCCTTTCACTGTTTGCAAACATGATCTTATCTTATCTCAGTCTTATTTTGCTTTACTCACAGAATGATAGAATACATGCATTTCTACTTGTTTGCACAATTTGCCACGATCTCTCTCCTTCTATTTCTATTTCTCCCTCTCTCGACACAGAAACGCCTACAATAGCAAAACCCAACAGTAATTAAATGCTGGAACTAGAGAAGTCTGGTTTGAACAAGGATCTCTGAGGAGCATATGGTCACTTTAGCACTTCATACTGCTGCGTCATGAGCCGTTCAGAATGCCTCCTACATTATAATTCACTGGTACCTATAGTGTACACAGAAACAGGCTGCTGGCTTCATTCTTATTCATGCTGCACATGTTTTTTCAGATACTGTGCTGCATATAAAAAATGTATATGTGCAAAAAATTTATGTTTGACAAGGATAAACACTAGGGCTTCCCTCTCATCTGCTGATGCTGGCAACCAGATATGTGATGCAATGAATGCTTTACACTGTAAACATGACAGAGAGCTTAAAGATAGACAATTTTCACAACTCTCTTTGAATGTAGCATTTTGTTTTATGTTTATTCTTAAACTGAAAAGGGCTTTCACTCAGTTGCTGATTTGCCCAAATCCCATGTGAGTTCATTATAATCGAAAAACATGTCTATTGCACTTCAATGTAAGATGATTTATTGATTTAAACTGACTGTCGTTTTTGCACATACATTATTAGGGGAAATTTAAGTTGTTGACCACAAGAGAACACAAGTTGCATGACGCTGGATGTTGAGCTCAAAACACAAAGATTTTGAAACGAAGAGCATCTCACCCAGGGAGTTATTGCTTTATAAAGCTAAAGTGTTAGAGAAGACACCGAGTTATGCACAGTAATGATTACAGATTTACTCCCCTTCCTACGTGCTTTCATATGGGCACACGCACAAACACACTCACACACACACACGCGCACACACACACACACACACACACACACACACACGCACGCACATGCACGCACACACAAATAGGGACACAAACATGCTCTCATCGGGAGGCCTATTTAATTACTCTGCTTTCAGCCTCCAAATTACCCACAAGCACTTGGGGTTAGGCGAGCAAAGAGAGTGATGCAAAGAGAGTGATGATGGCATCCGCTGAATTCCCATGGTGCTTTTAGAGACGGATCTCCTGAGCCAATTTGCAAGAGGGAGACATTGCTTTTCCTACTGTTATCCTGCCTTTGGATTTAGTTTTTTTTTTTTTATTATTAAGGGATGAGATGTACCATACATAACACACTCCCCTATCATTCCAGGGCTTCAGATAACTGTGAAAAATGAGGAAGAGATTATGAGAAACATGGACAGAGAAACAGAGGGGTGGGAGGTGAGGGACTGGTGATAGATTGTGGTAAAGAAAAACGGACGCAGTGGAGGGGTCTGTTCAGGATTGTAGGGGGTGGGGGCAGAAGGGTGAGTTTGCCTTCACAGCTGCTATGATTTATGCAGCGATCATGTCAGAAGTGACTGGAAGTCAAGGTTCTGTGATGAAGAAAACGGAAACAGGGAGGGTTTCATAAATTCCTGATGAAGCATAATAAGCACAGATATGAGAAACACCTAACATAAAGAAGGTTCAAGCCCAAGGCATTAACTTCCCCTGAGAAAGCTGGTAATAATGATATTTAATTCTTCACTTTTCTGCCCTTAAATAACCCTTGAATCCCTTATATTGCAGTACTATGTCATACTGAAACAGTCACAGAACGACGAAACAGTGGCAGAACGATCAAATATGTCACATGTCAGCTATACTTGTGCTGTATATGTGTCCCTGTTTCTTATGTGCTTATTTTAATCTGGCATATTTAAGATCCATGAAACAGCTGAACCAAACTTAACAAGGCTCAACAGAAACTCCAGGATCTGTTTAGGCTACCAGGCCAAAAATACAGATAGATGAGAAAGAGCTGCTGTAGGACATATGAAGAAATATCAAGATCAATGGCATCAAGGAACCATTTGTCTCATATTTCGGCGCATCATTAAAAAGACCCATGCCAAGATCATTTCATGTTACTACATTTTCAACCATTTTATGATATGAAGACTATGAAATCAAAACAATTTCTCAGTGTTGCTTCATCTCAGGACTACACATGGCCAGTTTACCGTAAAACGTAAAAGATCAAATTTGAGCTGTACTTTTCATTCAGCTTGCCAATGAAATCGGTGGGTAATTAGAGCCTGATTTACTAAGGTCAGCTACTGGGACTTCCCCCTTAAAAAAGGTGCATCCTAAAAAGAAAAAAAAGAGTGCTTAAATGATACTTTTGTGATGCGATTTGAAATTTCCAAGCAGCAGGTTGGGCCGAAATCACACCGATGAAGAGAGAGATTCTCATTAATTTATTATTACTCGGGTCTTTAATGAAATGCAGTTGAACGCATTGGTAGATAATGAGCAAGAGATAAGAGGTGTAATGCAAAGCTGCTCTCTGTACCTGTAATCTAACCTCAGTCTAAATAAAAACTCTTTGACTCTTAATGAATAAAGGAAATGGAAGAGGAGGGTTTGCATTTGAAGATGCACATTTAAAAGCAAGCTGTCAACATCCCTGTGCAATATCGGTAGCATATTAAATGATTAAAAACTGGACGTTCTTACAGGAACTGTACTTTTAATTTGAAATGTCAGCACTATTATTTGATATTTGATTAATAATAAACAGTTTTGATGGGTTATAATCAAAAATAAGAGTCCCAAAGTACAACTGCAAATAAACAAGAGAACACCGTTGAACACTGCAACAAAAGTAATTATATCCTGTGATTTCCAATTAAGGCTAACTGCACGAACAAGGTCTTAAAATAACTTGTGTCTAAAGCAACAAGGCTCCAGAGGTGAAAAGCAACATCAAGGATAACTTTTGTTTTTCTTCTTTGCATCTGCTGAAGTGAACAAGGTAACCAGGTAACCCAACCTCAGGCGGCTTATAATAACCTCTTGGTTTGTAAATGCAACAATGCACCGTTTTCACCGTTTGCCAATGCAAACAATGATATACAATCAAAGGAGAGGAGTTAATGCCAAATGATGCTCGGACCAAAACAGATGGACAATTTCTTCAGTGACTTCCAAGTAGCAGCAGCCAAATGCATTTTAACGTTCTACAAAACTACAAGTCCTTGACCAGCTTCATGTACATCATTTAAAGTTCAAGTATAACAACCATCCAGCCTCAAGTCTGTGAATGTTTTTTGTCTCAAATCATATCACAGTTTCCAAACTGCATGTATTAGAGAGGGCTGTATCTAAAAAAAATCTTTTTATGCAGAAAACACTACATCTGAAGCGAGGCACAGAGGACTTAGTGAAGTTTAAGGCAATGCCTGTTGTATAAAGATAAGAGCTACACTGGTCACTACTGTACTGGAATATAGATATATGTAATAGTAGATGTATGGTGCAGAGTTCTGCAGAGGTAACAAACACATCTAACATGGAATTGAATAACTCTGATCAATATGTAGTGATTTCAGTGCTTCAGGATGTGTGTTTATGCATGCATGTGTGTGTGTGTAGGAGGAAAATCAGGGAAGCAGACAGAGAGAGATTTGTGGATGGACAGGGTCACAGAGTAACATAGAGACAGAGCAAGGGGGAAATGAGACTGTTTATGTGTGTCCATGATCAATGTGACCAAGGCAGGTTAGGAGTTTTTTTTTTCAGGGGACCAGCAATTAATCAATCAAACTCAGGAGCTCAATAGTCCTCCAAACTCTGATTCTGCTGAGGAGACATCTTTACTACTCCTCTTCTCCTTCTACTCTCCTTCCCTCATCTCCTTCTTTCCTCCACTCTGCCGAATGAGACATTGACAGATTGGTGAGGTAAAAGGCCATAGATCAGGGTGGTACTAACGTCATAGCCTGATAGATGGACTCCACTCCGTATCTCATGGCGAACTCATCCACTATCTCCTGAGAAACGTCATCAAAGTACACCTTCCACGCCTCGTCCCCCTTCACCTGCGGGATTTTCACTACCCCGTTGCTCTTCACCTCGGTCAGGTAGTGGAACAGGTTCTGAGAGTGGCATGAGAGATAAGACAGAACAGGTTACGGTGATAATGCATACTGTCACAACAAGTAATAAGAGCCATTTCCTTGCAGTGTATGACAGATACTGAAGACCATCATCACATCTGGCAACATCTGTTTTTGCAGTGCATTAACTATTTTCCTGATAGTTTTCTTTCCAGTGTAATAGCAGCACTAAAAGATTTCACCACTAAGTATCTTGGCAAACTTGATGATGATGGATGTGAAAACTAATTATACTTAACGCAGAATTTCATTAAGATGGTTACCTCATGTAAACAGGTGTACTGGCCGTGAGGAGGAACCACGTTCTCCTCCCCTTTCATCTCCACGCTGATCTTCAGTCTAATGGCACCAGATACAGCAGACTTGTCTGTCCTCTTATCTGTAACACACAATGAAGCTCAATTAGTCATAATTGGAAATCAAGTGAAATGTAACTACCAGTTTGAAGCCAGATCTTTGGTGGTGATATGTTTCTCTGCACAGCTGTGTTTTTATGATAACAGAGGGTGGAAGTCAAAGATTTTAGAGCTAAAAGGGGAAAAGCTCAATCACATAAGAAGCGGCCACACAGTAAAATATATGTAAAGTTCAATAAATCCTCCTCATTAGAAATCTGTCCTTAGCTACACAATGACAGCATGATATATAAAACACTAAAAGATTAAAAACAAAAGACATAGATGACATCATGAACACTAAACATTAATGACATGCCATCGTGTCCTAGGAAACATGAATGACATCATACCTACGCGCCTACACACACAGTGTGCAAGAAAAGACTTGTATTAAACAGCATCACCGGCAGTGTTGGGCTTCAGGTTTGGGGGAAATGGGAGTTCAGTGTCTGCATACAAATATTAACACATGTATATTCAACAGAGCAGGTGAGAAATGCCTGAGTGGTGACACTTTCTGCTCCTCATTCGCAAAACTGCCTGTTTACTCCGTTCATCAACTCAGGGCCACTCCGCTCAATATCGCTGCTCACTCAACAGAGATTTCACCCCCACCCACCCCAAAAAAGAAAAAAAAGCTGTTTTCTTTAGTCTGGCAATCGTCAGACCAACTCATACATAAATTATAAACTCAGTAAATTTGTATGGTTTCTTCCGAGGCAACTTAAACACATAATTTTTAGATTTCATGGAGGAACGGGGGATGCATCAAGTTTATAGTGGAGAAAAACTGGAGCATGATGGAGGTGATAAGATGATGCCAAAACATTTTTTTTTTTTTTTTTTTTTTGAATCCATCCATCGCTCCATTGAAAATTGTCACGTTCCACTCTGCTCACACACTCCAATTTACACATATACCGACAAAGACACATGTACATAAATGCAGGTATACACGCTGCTGACAGGACTGGGAGTTTAATGACTTGATGCAGGGCTTCGTTACATAAATGGCCTCCCTCTGTGCTCTCACTTACAATTAATCTCTTCTGTGGCAAATGAGTAAAATTTCCCTCTACAGTCAATTGGTCAAGAGACAGACAAGTGAAAAATAATAACGTGACAGAGTGACAGAGACAAGTACTGTAAACGCAAAAGCTCAGATTGAAGAGGAGTTGAAGAGGCTTAGAGAGGAGAGCAGCTGGAGGGGTGGACACTCACACCAGCAAAGACCTGTTTAGACATTCATTGTGGAGATTTAAAAAGGCACAGAGCAGAGCAGTGGGCAGGGGTCACTATTACCACAAATTGCTTCCTTTTAGCTGGAGAGGCAAACAAAGGCAGCACCCGCCAGTCAAAATACTTAAACAGAAGTGGGACCTCCTATTATGCTGCTTTTCCACCTCGTGAAAAATGATGAAAATGGTGAAAGACCCTGCATCAGGAGGATCAGAACCTAAAATGAGTCACACATCTCTGTCGCTTCATGCTACATGTACAGTAACAACAGCTTAAACTTGATCAAACAAGTATCCTCAGCAGTGACTGTAAAGGAAATGAATATGTATGTTTACATAACTCTCTCTCTCCCTTATATATATATATATATATATATATATATATATATATATATATATATATATATATATATATATATATATATATATATATATATATATATATATATAGAATACTATATATACATAGTATTCTATATTTCCCATTATTTCCCATAGCCTAGCACACCCAGGCTATAGAGCTATCTACAAGAGCTGAGGGTTTCTGTTGAAAGTCTGCAATCTCAAGCTGAGAAAAGCCAGATGATATCACCATGGTTTATTATCTAAAACTTACCGAAACTTTTGCAGAGACAAAGAAGTGATTACTCAACTGTTTTCAATGACTAAGTGAAAGAACACTGAAAGAAGTATATGGTAAGTAAAATACCCCTCATGAGTAAAATTAGTGGAGTGGAGTTTAAGACAATATTCAACTTCAAGTTTACCTAAACCTATCCGATGTTGACAAACAACGGGATCAAAACATTTCAAACCTGTACTAGTCCCTCATTGTGTCTTTCAAAGGCTATATTTGAGTAAATATGGGTAACATACCTAGGTTATACCAAACATCCATCTCTCCACTGAGGGTGCGAACCTCAATGATGGTCTGTCCCAGGAAGTCATCCGACTCACGCTTGAAGTGCTGCTTCACCCGTGATTTGATGTCATCATCTTCATCCCACACACGCACCTTGATGCGGTCAGTGGCGTTGTGACATTCACTGCAAGTTGGGTAGAGGGAGATTATTATACCAGGTTAAAGAAATAACAACAATGTGAACAACAACAGAAACAGAAACAGCAACAGCACATTCAGTGACAGCTCGGTGCACTGGGGGGATTTAGTGGAGCAGAATCAAAGTCAAATGCACAATTCATGCATAAATATAAGTTCAGAGATAAACATTTCCTGACCCTTTTCTGTGTAACATATGGAGAACAATTCTTGCCTCGATTCGAATGAGAGAACTAGTCTATTTGTGTGGGCACATGGATGGGTATGAGTGGGTGTGCAGGCCTAGAACGTGACTATGAAGAAGGACTCTCTGCCTGTTGGGCAGAATTACCCCAAGACATTGCATGACCTTTACTGTGAATCATTGTATTTCTATTCTCTCGCAGTGCATACTAAGATCTGACTGTATGACCAGGCAGACTGCGTAGAATTCTTAGTAAAGATTTTTTTTTTATATTTATGAAAGCTTTATGTCCCTTTCTATGGTCCCCCCACACATTAGAGTGCCTGGCAGACATTTCTCAATAATGACAATGCTAAATAGAACAGAGGTGGCCACAGCACTTAGCATCAGATGGGGTCAGACTGTTTCGGCTTTGGAATTAAAGCTGTCAGATTAAAATTGTGTGCTAATGATGTCTTGGGTGCGACAGCCAGAGAAACTGTATCTGCGGTAGGTAGTTTTTTTTTTTTTTTTTAACTAATCTCTTTCAGGAGGAAACACTGTCTGATGCTGATGGTGCTGCTGCTCTAGACTGGGACTTTGGTCTCTGCCAAGCACACAGTAATATATCGCTCTATTAATCTACATCCCTGTAGTAATGGGAAAGAATTTTATTATAGCCACTACTGGAGTCTCATTACAGGTGTGGAGTCCTGTCTGCATAGCACATGGAAACACACAGAAAACTGTGGTTGTAAACATGTTTTTGCATCTTTTATTTGTACGGTTTCTACAGTTGTGAAAAATATTCTGAAAAATAGAGATTTTTACCATTTAAGACTGAAAAACACTTAATTTAAATGCATTTATTTAAAGAAAATCTGATTTTATGCATGAGTATGAGCTAGAGCTTTAGACAGAATGGCACTGGAAAACTGAAAAAATTGAAAAAAAATTGAATTAATTTACTGCTCTTTATATTTATGGAGGATTATGGCTGAAAATGAAACATTAAAAAAAGAAAAGAATCAAAACTAAATTAATGATACAAACAGGTAAATATGAGTAAGTAACCACTAGACTAAAGGGTAAAAAGCCGGTGGAAAGTGAGTACCTGTAATGACGAAAGAGAATGGCCAGTGCTAAAATGTAACAAAGGAGCAGACACGTGAAGTCCCGCTAAAGCACTGAAAGATTTATTTTGTTGTTGAGACGACTAAGTTAAGACCAGTGTTGCCCACCTTGATGGATGCCATCATAAAGCTGTGTTTAGCACCGTCTGGATCTGCAAAAAAGTCCCCGCAGTGCAACTGATAGTAATTTCCCAAGTGATTAAGACCTCAATTGAAAAAAAAATGTCTGAATGGATTTCCTATGAACAGATCGTTCTTAGTCTTGGTGGGAATAAACAGGACAGACAAGTTAAATCAGTAAAGAGCACTTACAAGTAGAACTTCTCATCCCAGACTGGGTTGAGGTTTCCAAAGATGGTCTTCGTCCTGCGTTTGGTTTTGCCCACTTGGACTGTGACATAAGGGTCGCTGGAGCCGGTTTTATCCTTGGCCTGTAAGCCCTGTGCACTCATGACTGGAGACAAGACAGTGAAGTGAAGAGTCGTATAAGCACCACAGGTAATAAGTCTCACCATCTGTAGATTTAGGAAATGTGATTTCATATACAGATCATTAGTTGTTCCAGACTTAATTACAACATCACTGATGTGTAATTTAATTCCCTCAGTTCTCAGGGATGTTATTTTGTTAGTCAAAAACAGAAAGCGCTGAGCTGGTGGATGAGGTTTTACAGAGTTCTTTCAATTTGGTTCCAATTTAGAAACCAAGACCCCGTCACTGTGTCCACTGTCTAAAACAACATTATACATTATTTACTTTTTTAGTACACTCTCAGTCTGTCTATGAATTATCCATTCCTACATCCAGGCTATCGGTATATTCCCGTTCAATGTGTGTGCCCATGCTACAAAGTGTCCATGCTGAGCTATGTCTTCATTAAAGCGTCAAAGAAAAATCAGTGATTCTGAATCTTACTTCCACACACAGAAGAAGGGGGAAGAGAAGGAGAGACAGTAGTATTTCACAGCCCCATAAAAGGGAAAAAGGACACTGGGGCATTAAATATGCATAAGTGACAGTCTAAATAATTCAGGATACATATATATCCCTCAGCTCAATGCTGACAGGAGTTGGTGGGCAGGATATAGAGGTTACTCCAGAAGAACTAAAAATCAAATGGCTCCTGTAGTAAAGGACACGTCTGAGATACTGGCAAATGTATAAAGAGGTCAGTAGCTATCTAACAAAGTGCTTGTCAGATCATTCAACACTGCCTGAAGCCCACTTCATCAGATCTCGTGTAAGATTTGGGTGGGCGACGTAAGGCATTTCTTAAATTGATGGTGTAACACAGTCTCTGGGATTTCCTTATATCTCCCTAGTGTCTCATCCTCCCCTTTCTGTTCTCAAACACTTACTTCTCCAGTGAAAATTCTGCTACTGAATCTTCTCCTATTGCCTTATGTCCTGTATAATCTCTAGCTCAACATCTCCAGCCATGGACAACCCATCACACGCGTGCACACACACACCCTTCAGCACTTGATCCCTGTTACACCAACCTAACATACTAACATCCACCTACTTCCTCAGCACTGCAGTCAGTCACTGCACGCAACAACAAATGAACTTGAACTCGATCTCTCACCATATAACTCATTCTCCATATAACTACCTTTGTTGAATCTTCTGTGCATTAACATGTGTTATACCATGAATAACTTTGTAATTAAAAGTATAACCCATTATCCTCATTTCACCAATTATTACATCTTATCACTTTGTATTAAGTTTGGGTCAAGAGAACACCAACTTCTCAGAACTAACTTATTATGTAGCTGGATTTAGGTTTTTCATATTCTAAAACATGATAAGTTAAGTCACATGATGATTTAAATGCTTCATACATGCCCTTTTAGTATTATACTGATTTAAAACCAAATTGATTGTTATTGACTTTAAATCCATAATATATTTATGTCCTTTTTCTTTTGTTGCCAAGCTGCTTCTATTTCTTAATATATAAAGCATAAAATAAATATAATACAAGTACTGCAGTGTGTAGCTATATAGTATATCAAGTCTCTGGCAGAGTAACAAAGAGATGGAAACATATGCATATACATATAAATTATTATTATGCTGTAAAGCATGTTTTCCCAATGAATCCACTGACCTTGAAGCATATTTGATGTAAAAAAAAAAAAAACAATGCGTAATGCGTCAGGAGACAATGTAACATAATATAAGTAAAGGAAAATAGCAGAAGACTATGTGCACTGATGTACTTGATTGTACTGGAGATGCATAATGAGGTGGCAGCTGCATTTACAATTTCAGCAGCAGAGCTAGTGATTAACAGAGATTTTTTTAAATAGCTGATTATAGCATTAAGGTTCATATTTACTGCCAGGCCTTGTAGTGTGCACATTTACCAGATATGCAATATCTCATGGTCGCTGTCAGAGCTGATGCCATTTGGTATTTATCTAATGAATGATAAGTAAATAAACAACTCAATAACTACAGTCTAAAATGGGGCGTTCAATAAGCCCCTGGGAAATTGATCAAGGCAACACTAGATCTTTCTCTCTATCTTTCTTTCTTTCTTCCACTCTTCCAATCTTTTCCATTGCTAGTCTCACTTGTTTCTCATAGTTCCATAATTAAGTAAAATGAAAACATGTCCCAAAAACACAAGTCACTTTCCTTCGGATTGTGACGACGTGTACTACTGTTCTGTCAAACTGCTCTCGTGCTTTGACATTTTGATTGGCATCTCAGAGTGCCTTCAAGGTGCAGCGCTGGGGGAGGTTTCTTTTCGAACAACACCGTACAAAGTTCTGCAAGCATGTCTGTACAAGCAATTAGCATGCTAGTGAGCTGTAAAAAAGACATAAAAATCTCTGTCAGCTGTAGCAAGTACTCTTCAACTATAATAATAAGTCATCATTGCCTTTTTATTACACCCTCTCAGATGCTTTGTATTTACTGTGTCACCATTTAACATTTGGCAAGCTTTGTTGCAACCTGATAAGCTCTCCCGCTGCTCGACTCGTAACTTGTTTTCATTACAATTTCATGTCATGGATTGAGCTCTTATTTTAAATTCATTTGTTTAAAAAAGAATAGGTCACTGTCTAGGTGAAGGATTAGGGGAAACTGCAGATGAGTGTAATAATTTGAGTTCTGATTTCAAAAGCTTCACCAATTGCCACAGAAATCACCAATTACTGCCCACAAAACAGTAATGCAGTTCTAACTTTAATGGTACTATCAACAAATTACTTCTTTCAAACTGCCTGATCAATTTCTATTTCTGTTTTAATTAAATGTGCATAGTGGTTGGCGGTTCCATGTCAGAGACTAATGACAAAGAGCTTGAGGTTAATAACTAGTAAATACTAATTAGAATTAAAGTGTTTGTTATCCAAGAGGAGCTTGACTGTAATGACAGTTTTGCTGATTTGGTGCTGGATGACTGAGCAAAAGGTTAAAGGTCGTAGTCCAAAGGTCAAGGGTCACCTGCAGTAGTGTCAGGTCATTACTAGTGACAAAGCAACCTGCTGATTGATTAATATACACTAATAAAAATCAATCAATCAATAATAAATCAATCATATCATAATTGATATATTCTATTATGGCATGTTTCTTAATGAACACAGATTGAAGACAATCTCCGATATATTCACAGGAGCGAGGCCAACCTGTGATGCTGATTTTGGCCGACCACTTGGAGGTCCCATCAAGCACGGCCTGCTTGGCTGTCTTCAGGTGGCTGGTGAAGTCCTCTTTGGAAACGTGGAACATCTCCTGGATCACCTCAAACACCTCAGGACGGTTCTTCTCCCTTATCTTCATACGCTCCTTCATAGCCATGATGATATTCTGGGTTTTGTCTTCCGCTCCATGTTTGGAGCTTTTCTCCACAGCCCCTGAAACAAAGGATGCATGATGGCAAAGTATTTAGTCTCACTATTCTGCATATTTAAAAGGGCTGAGGCATCCCAGCACCAGAGCAGTGATGATGTGCAAGCATCTAATTTCTTAGAGTTTTGTTTTTGCTAATAACTGAAGTTAGTTCTTTATTTTTTTCTTGTGGGTTAAGAGACTCTAATATAAAAAAAAGTAAAGTATTAAGCATCCACTATATAATCAAATCAAATGTGTGTATGTATGATTCTAAACACTAGAGCTGTGTGAACACGTGTAGAAGATGAGGGATTGTGTGTTAATGTTGGTGTGAATGCATCTGTAAGACAAATGAGGCACATGTGAAGGTCAGTTCTGCATATCTCTATCAGTATCATGTATGAGCAGTGCTTTCAAGAGTGCAGATTAAAATGTGATAAAGATGAAACAGTTCCAACTACAAAACACTAGTATTTTATGCAAGTGTGAAACTGTTATAAAATTTTAATAACAGCTGAGGTGTAGCTAATCCACTTAAGGTGTGTAAGGATTGCTGTGAGGATCATCCTGAAGCCTGCACGTCACATTGTTCCTATTAGTCTGTGCTGTAACAACAGGAGTGTCTGTGATGGAAAAAGCTGATTGGAGACTGAATGCGAGTGAGTGACTGAGCAGAATAAATGCAGCATGTCACTTCATAGAGTCATAATGGATATGTAATAGGAATTATACATATCCCTATTACAAAATGTATGCGTACTGTAGGCTGTACAGAACAGTGTTATGTATACGTCATACATAATTCCTATACAAAAGGAAAGAAGAAAAACTACACATGAACAAACATAATACAGATGAAGTGCCAGCAATTATAACACACATACACACACAATCTACTTCCTTACTTTGTAAACAATCTGCGTTGAGCAGGTCCTGGCACTTCTCGTGACATTTAACACCACACTCTGAGCAGCGCATGCCCTGACGGGCGATGCCCCACAGCAGCCCCTCACACTCATGGCAGTATGTGGGCGCAGTCGCCGTCCACACCTCAAAGTTATGTGGTGTTGTTGATGAAATTGGGTAAATCAAGGCCTGTAGAGTCTTCTTGAAGACGTGTAACTTCTGAAAAGGAAGAAAGAAAGCGACGATAAAGTGAAAGGTGGCGAAGAAGTGGGGCACGGTCAGGCACCATTACCTGAAGAAAATAAGATTAATAATGACAAGAAATCAAAACAAGTTTGTACTTAAATTGCTTTTCAGACACATTCAATGTGTGTTGAGATCAGTACAGAGAAAAGAAATATGTATTTCCACCTGCCAAGGGACCACTGTGTTCTTATATAACATTAAGTTTTACTCAAAGTTTATAAGTTCGAGAGAAACACTGCCTCACTGAGCCCTAATTCAAACTGATTTACAATCTGAGCTGCATCAGTCTTGGCAATTATACAACTTCTCTAAACTACAGCTATCATTCATCAGCACTGCAGCATTTTTCACGCTTGTTTCTCAGAGAAAGGGAACTAACAGATTACATTATTCCAAGAGATAATATGTAGGAGGCTTTGCTGATGCTTCTCTGACTACCTTATCATCAACGGAGAGGTCAGCCGTACAAGAGTAAATCACACTTACATCTCATTAAGCTTAGATTAACAGCATCTTTAGCCCACAGGCTTTGTTCACGCTGAGTGTTTAACTGACAAAAGCTCCTGCAGACCAAACACTAAAGTCTACTAGAGGCCTGTCTGGAGTGATTGCTGTGTAACAGAATCCTCTTCACTCAAATTGAATGCTTTACTGCAGCAGCCCCTTCATCCACAAGGACTGGAAAAAGGGCCAGGACTTGCCAATTCTTGAAGGCAGAATCAATGCATGCTGTAAATAAAGTTTTTAAAAGTGAGCATTATCCAGATTGAGAGAGAGAGAGCAGTCGAGAGAGGAAGTGACAGAGAAAGAAGGAGATGTATGGTGGTTAAATAAATCTTCAGGAGGTACTTGCTCTCTAGTTCTACAGAGCTCGACTCCTCGCCCCGTCTCTGCCACCCCTTTCCCCCTGCTGTCAGCCCCAGAGTGTGTTGACAATGTGCTTTAACACCTGAACAGTAGCTCTGTTCTTCACCACAAATACTACAGCAGCACTACCCACTCACACACACTAACACACAAAAATACACATGCTTGCAGAGATGATTAAATGACACCAGATGACAGGACAACAAGGCTATCTAACACTGTGAGACTTTGCTGATGTAACAGAGAGGTTGCTGAACCCTGGAGGGCCTTTAATGAACCACAGCAGGAAAAAAAGGAGATTTCCCTTTTAATCTGAGGAAGATGAGATAAAACAGATGTCTGAGATTTAGCCACAACCACGCCACAGTCCACAAGCTACACCAGGGCCACAGTCAAGAGCTTCCTCAAATTTACTGTTCAACTATTTAATTAGACAGTAGACAGTCGACAAGTTAGTCAAATGTCTAAGATGTGGGAAACTGCACAGATGGCTCAGTCTCTACTTTTATTAGTTAACTTGTTAACTTGACTGGCAAACACCTTTATTTTATCAGTCAACGAAACATTTTCAGTGTGGTTCCAAAAATGTTGAGTTTAGAGCCAATATCTACTAGCAGTCTATTCGCAGTCTCCGACCATCTCATGAATAACATTCTACTACCGATTTCATCACGACAAGTCTATTTCTGCCTTGTGAAATTTCCCTCTCTCTCTCCATCACTTCACACTCAGGCCTGACACCACATGTCACACTGTGCAGCAGATGTGGGTGACTGCCGCATGTGTGAGTCTCCTGTGAGGTAACCCTGGTGTTTTTGTGCAAGACACTGCAAGAATTGATTGACAGCTGCAGCCTCTGCCTGAGAGCAACATGACAGAGAAGAATCTAATCTCTCCTCCTCCTTTCCAATTCCACCACCTATTGTCCTTGTCAGCCACCTCATTGGCACCGTCATCCCATTTCAACCTTCTATACATCTCGTCTTTTGCGTTAACTAGTGCCATTTCAGCCCTAAGAAATTATTAATTTTTTTTCAACAAATGGCTGAGGTGTCAATTGCAAGTATTTTAAACTGAACGTGATAACACTTTTCATTTAGACAAGACTCATAACCAAAACTACTTTGGCTCATCAGTGTGGTCTATCTTGCTGCTAACATCTACCCTGATGATATCTTAACTGACTCAAAGCAACACATCACAGTTTACTTCCAGATCCACCTTGACCTATGTCAGATCATGGCTTCCCTCTTCCTTGGTACATGTGAGTCCCTGCCTTTATCTTTAGCAGGTGAGCATGGCCCCAGTTCATGTTGACAGTCACAGTTAAAAGTCTCTGGTGCTCGGATCACAGGCAGCTCAGAACATTGAGTGGACACACGGGCAGTTAGCCGGCCCACGCATAATGTTTCTTTCTGCTCTAAAAAGCAGATACATGAGAAACATGATGTAGAAAGAGCTTTATATGGAGAGGACTATTTGTCAGCAATAACACCACAATACATTTTAATTTAACTTAATAAATGTATTGAGATGAAAGACGCAAAACAAAAAAAAGACAAAAGGATGATGCAAGAAGCACAGTAAACTGATTCAAACATATTTCAAGAGATCGGATGGATGGTTGTTTCATGTTCAACATGGCTGCCTGATCAGTGACATCGGGGCCACGGGGTTCGTGGTGACAAGTCAATCTCTGTCCTGATCCACTCTTACTCTTTCACTCCTTTCCTCTTCCGTTCTCTTCTGTTCCCTTAACTCATCCACACGCTGCATATGGTTGTTTACTGAGTGCTCTCGCAGTCCTCAAAGGGAAGCACTCTCCTGGACTTAATGCAGCAGATAAAACTCTGACATCTGCTCGTCCTACTTACCAAGACTGTACAATCTGCATTTGCTCGGAACTCTGTTCCCCTTGAACAGCAATTATGAAACTCTTCCTTCTTTCTACCTAATCAGAGCACTAGACATCTATTCCTAAAGTCTGAGTCTTACTTACTGCTCAATAAAACCCAAGAATGAGTTCCCTTCATACACCAATTAACACATTGCATGTACATTATCTCTCCCTCATCTGCGACATGAGCTGTCCATCCCTTAAGCCCCTTTAATCAAAGCCATGGCTATTAGTAATCAAGCCAGACCCCTCTCACTTTAGGGCAACAAAGCATGTTTACCATAGAGACCAAGTCAAGTGCGTAAAATAGATACGTGATATGAATACATATATATCAGTATGCACATATTAAGGGCTACATCTCTTGTTTGAAAAGAAAAGTAAAGTTTCTGCATATTTATGATACACATAACACTTTTGAATCTAGGAACCTTGCAGGAATAGGCAGCCCCATGTTGCACACATTGGTGGATATGAAATTATCTGCTTGTTTGTCTTGCTGAGAAACTGCTTTTTCCTGCTGTTTGCCTCCTCCTCCTCTTCCAGTTTTCCCTCTGGGAGGGAAGAATTGCAATCAATTAATGCAGAGCAAGCTTTGGAGGTCAACACAAAAGTGTCTCTCACCATCGATGAAACATTCTGCCCTTTCTCTGTAGCCCTGCCCTCCTCAATGCACAGCACTTGTCATTAATCGTAAAAGTATTGTCTTAATAAAATGAAATGATGGGGTCGTCTCGTCATTTCTGAACTGAGCCAAATGATCTGACAAATGGATCACAGCAGAGAGACTGTTTTAGTAAACTACAGTGTGACAGGGAGACAGGCAGACAGATGGGTGATAGCGTGCTGTATGTATATCTAAAGAAATAAGGCCGGTAACTACTGCAGTCCATCTCATTTTCATTTTGGAACCCTATGTCCCTGGCAACGTGATCTTGGGCCTTGAAGTACAATGGATGCAGCAAACAGAACAGCCATAAAAATTTGTCAGGGTTCCAGCACCCTCCTTTCCAAACTCCCGCCCTAAAAATAATGAGAACACAGGTCCAGCATCCTGTGTCCCTGAAGAACCCTCCATTACCCAGTAAGACGCCTCAATAGCCACTAACTGATTTTCATGCAGGCAACAGCAGGCATGTTAGTACTCACCAGGTCCTCATTATTCAGGGTGGAGCGATTCACCAGAGCGAACGAGATGCCTGCCTTTCGAGCAGTGAGGGTCTGAGAAAGGAAAAGAAAAGAGATGAGATGATGACAAAGGATAAATTCACGCTGGTTTTACCTTTCTGGCGCATAGAGCTTACAACTACAGTAAATATAGACTTTAATGGCTTGTGACTGTGTCATCTAAGTGCATATAGAAAGGTAACTTACCAAA
Organism: Polydactylus sextarius; assembly: GCA_016801845.1. NCBI lineage: Eukaryota > Metazoa > Chordata > Actinopteri > Polynemidae > Polydactylus > Polydactylus sextarius. The sequence goes on from CM028906.1 coordinate 17,731,511, forward strand.
GCCTGTGTTTTCCAGGAGACCATGAATATAGAATGAAAGAAATAAAGAAATTGAATTAGACAGGGAGCGGGTGAGTGAATACCGAATGCTGGAGGCACAAACAGCAGAGGAATTTGTGGTATTTATTATCCATACTGAGCGCATTGGTGTCTCAAGTGCCATGCAGGACTGCTAGTTAGGGCACAGAGCTCTAGAAAGATTCAACTATTCATCAAGAGACGTTATTCAGCCGCTGCATGATTCTTTATCCAGTCATGCATTGGAAGTCACTAAACTGCAGTCATGCTTGGCATTTATATTCACTTCTCTGTTGGATGAAGCTTTGATCATATTTTCTGCTGTCTGCTCTGCACATTAGTTTGACACAAACAGAGTAACACAAGACACACACACTCATGTATGGGTGAAGCCAGCTGTAGTTCACAACACCAACTCACACACACACGCGCGCGCACACACACACAAACATTACAACAAAAAAACACATACACACATCTGCTCAGACTTACTCAAATATATATAATAAATGCCCACGTGAGGCACTCGCACAAAGACAAACAGGTAACATACACACACAGAGAGACGCACACAGATATACACATGTAAATTAGCTCTTATGTTAATATATCCATTGAGTCTGGGTGACCAGATATTGATAAACATCTATCCGATACTGAAGGAAGTTACATAACGAAGGAATGCAGACATGGACAGCTGACAATATTGGATCAGTCTTTACCACGACCCTCTTGTCTATACAGCCCAGCTATGGTAAAGATCCATGGAAGCCATGGAGAATGTAGGAGGGAACGTGACCTCTACATGAACTGTGAGTGTTGATGTAAGTTTATCAACATGCACCAGCACTGCTGAGGTTGCTGCGGGCAATAGAATATGACCCTCTGACCAGATGTTATCTATTCAGCTAGAGTATAGAGTTCAGTGCTTTGTGAATTGATTTTCAACTTTCTTTAGTTGTTTATGTTTTGTTTTTTTTTGTTTTTTTGTTTTTTTTTTTTTGCATCCCCGCTGTAACAAGGGGGAACCCCACTGTCGGATCCAATCGGGGAGAAAAACGCTGTTGCTGCCCTGAAGCAATCGCACAGCAAATGTGGGACATTGACAAAGGAGAGGCATGAGAGGGGACCAATTAGTTTGCTGACTACTGACTTCATCCCAAGTGTAAAAGGCTTGTTTAGTGTCACTTTTACATGATTTAAAAGCCTCACACAGTTAAATCAGAAGTCAATGAAGTCTCTCGCATATATTTTTGGGTTGAGTTGTCAACATTTCAAGTCGAAAACAATTCTTTTTTTTTTTTTTTTTTTTTTTTTTTTGACACCTACCGCTCAACAAAAAACAAAAATAAAGGGAAGAAAAATGGCCAAGCATCGGCGAAGGGTGAAATCTGACAACTCACTGAAAAATATCACCCATAGCTGTTATGGGTCTATGTAGGAATGGCAAATATACACGCAAAATCCAAAAAAAGAAAAAAAAAAAAGTTTAAAAATTAAAAAACGACAACCCATACTTACCAAGACATTGTTGGTTATTAATTTCATGAGAGATATGGACAAATACAGCATCAACTCATGTTGTTCACTGTGATATAAACATTCAACAGCATCTATGTGTATGACATCAAGCTGCATTATCATTTTGCATAAAATTTCTTTTTGTTATTATTTCACAAGTAACTCAAAATCTTTAAAGGGTTAAATATATCTAAAAAGTTATTTGGAAAAATATTAATTAAAAAATTAATTTTAATATGTGATTAATATTTCAGTCGTTTTGGCTAAAATACATGGAGATGAGAAACAAAAACACACAAGACAGACAGATACTATGCAGAACATAATGGACAGACAGTTATTAAACGGACATGAGTACTGCTGGCAACAGCCTGTTTGTCTTTCAGGAAGTCTAACCATGTGGCACAGTGCTACAGTGAACTGCACTACAACAGGCCCCTCTGTGGGATATGTTATGACACATTATGTTGCAATAAAAACAAATGGCGGAGCATCACTGTGATGCAATGTCTTTAACACCCTCTCTAGGCTAATTAATCAAGCCATAGAGTTACAGCTAAGGTTACACTTAACATTCCCACAAGCCAGTGCTCTACACTAAATTGTCAGAGTTTTAAGTGGGTGCTTTTATCACCACACAACTCCTCACTGGCTTGTTTTTTTTTTTTTTTTTTTTCTTTCTTATCACAATTAAAATTTATGTCACTTATTAAAATCAATTTAATTTTGCATAGCATGTCTTCATATGTGAGTTACGTATTTTCAATTAGCACCGTAATCTGCTGTAATCAACTTGTAATTAAAATCAGAAACCCAGAATAAGTTATGTTTTAATAACCACGTCCTGGGGATGTTATGATAAGAAAGAAAACCCTGTCACTCTTAAATACTGTAACATTTTACCAGGTTGCCAGTTAAGTTATTATCGTCTATAGCAAAAGCCCATACTTACACAGGACAGGATTCCACCACTGTGGTATAATGTGGGGTCATTCAGATAGATTTGACATGAATCACAAATAACCTTGTTGAGGCAGATGACTCACCAGGTCTCGGACAAGAGGCAGTGTCCTCTTGCGGCGTAAATCTGGCATGCTGTCAATACCATAAAGAATACTGCCAGCCCTGAAGAGGCAGACAGATTTAAGGTGTATTAATATCATAATAATGCCATGCTGGGGGAGACATTACTATGGTGAAAGGGGGGGTTGTGATTTACACAGCTGGCTAACACCATGGATCATGCCTCCTACCTAACCTGTCTCACCCCTTCCTCTCCACCTCCCATGATGCCGACCACCTACAACTCTTCTTCTTGTAATCCCTCTCACTCTCTGTTCTCTCTCTCTGTTTCCCTTGTTATCTCAATTTGTACCTTGTATACCCTGTTATTGCTGCAGAAATGTTATAACTGACTATTCTTAGATTATATTGCACAATATAAATACCGAAGCACCAGTGTAGGAAAAAAAAACTATGCAACAATGTACTCCATGCATCAGAAATTCACACTTAAAGATGATTTTTTTTCTTCTCAACATTAGTACAGTTCAGTTTCAGCTGCTCTCTCCACCTCTCAGCTCCATCATGTACACTCCACAGCTCTCTCACTGCTTTCTTACCAGTCTTGCTCCTTTCCTGTGAGGCTCTCACTGGCATCACCTCAACCATCACTCAAAACCTCCCTAACGACCTCAACATGACATTAAGGCCCCAGTGCCTCAACACAGATAAAGCTCCTGAAGCTTTTCTGTCAGCCCTCTGAGCGACATCAGCGATGTGGCCCTGGAGATAGGCAACGTGAGGAGATGCACAGGCCCTTGCTTCACCCCAAGGTCCCTGCCGCTCGGTGCCTTTATGCACAATGAATGCTTCGGATGACTATACATATGATTATCAAATGTACTTTCTCTCGTGACATATGACAAGACTTGCCTTCCATTTCTGAGCTCAGATCACTTATCTTTCAAATGCAGTGCAAATTAAGTATTCATAAACATTAATAAAACATCATGACATATTAGAAGCCAAAGGGACAAGTTCCTTTACAGATATTGTGAAAGCATCAGGCAACTATCCATCTTCTGTGTGTGGCAAGTCACAAAACAGAGAGAATGATACCACTTCATTACATTACATTTAGACATTTTGTCCCCAAACAGTTTACAAGTGAAACAACCATAGATGGAATGGCCATAGATGACAATTAGGGCTTCAGCATGCCCGAGGACACTTCACCTACAAACTTACTATTAGTGCACGACCTGCTCTACCTCCCACGCCAAAGCTGTCCAACTAACTGGCCAAACAAGATGCCGCAGAGTCAGAACTGGTATCTTTTTTTCCTACATGTTCTTCAGCAGGGGGGTATAAAACAGCAGAGCAGCTCAGATTTGTGTAACTGTGAATTTATCAGATAAGGATGTGATCCACAACTCACCCTCCAGACTGCAAGCCGAGCACTTTGGGATCCAAAAGACTACGAGGCTGAAGGGAGAAAATATGCAAACTGTTAATACAATGAGGTGAGCTCGCACAACTCAATGAAAAAGCACACAGTGGTAATGTTAAAACAAAAGAAACCTGCAGTATAAGAAAATGTACTGGTACAGTACATTTGGAGGTCAATTCAGGATAAGATAAATGATAGGAGGAGGAGTACAGCAGAGGGATAAAGGAAGGGAAGCACCACAGGCAAAACACCAAATTATTTCACATCGATGTAATTTGTGTGTTCAAGACAGAGTTTTGCCGCTCTTGGCGCTTCAGGCCAGATTTCCCTATTGTGTAATGCTCCCTCCTCACTGACCAAAAAGTCCAGTTTGAAATACAAATCATTTTCTGAAAAGAGAGGAATAAAAGGATAACCAGCACAAAGTGACAATGACGATTGCTCAAAGGCACATGCTACATTCTCTTTCATACCTACAGATATTACTTCAATCTATCTACAGCAAAACAAATGCACACAGATACACACACAAGTGGATGTGATACAAAGACACCATCACAGCATGTATCACGAAAAACACAAAGACACAGAAACAAACACACAGACACGAAAACATGCACATGCAATGAAATCACAACTGTCTAGACAATTATAGATATATATATATATATATATGATGAACTGATAAACAGTGACTTAAAACCTGAGTTTCCAAAGCACTGGTGTCTGGAAGGAAAAAAATGACAGGAGGGTGGAGAGTTAGAAAGAAGCAGCTCACTACAGTACACATACTCAGTTAGGACACTTAGGATTCTAATCTACTGTTACCGCCTGATGACACAATTCTGTTTTGCCAAACAATTTATGCAGAAATGGAGACAGAGTCAACATTTGCTGCAGGGAGAATAGCTATGGCTAGAGAGGAATACTGTATACAGTAAAACCAGCAGAAAACTCTGTTATATGGGCTCTTGGCTAAAGGTTGAACTGTGATGATAGGATAAAATATTTCAAATCAATACAAAACAAATTTAAAAAATTATGCCTTTGATCAATAACATTACCTGTGTTAACACACATAGCTATGAAGATATGGGATATTAGGTAAGCTTAAGTGATTGGTATAATATTGCCATTTTAGAGATGAAACGCAAGATGGCAAGACCTTAAAATAAGCAGGACTTCAGAGGTGTAATTACTAGGCTATTCAGTGGATCAGTGATCTAATATACAGAGTGACACAAAAAGAAACAAACGGCTGTTCATGAGAAAAAAGGTTAAATTGCAAACCTGTGTAAAATTACATAACACAACTTTTGCTGACATGCAGTTTTTCAGCACAAATACCACATTAATATGTTTATCTATCTGTTTAATTTAGTTTGTCTGCTTGCTTAAAAAATGACAACAAAAATCACATCATAAACATGTTAACTGACAACCATTAAAACAGCAATAACACTAACAACCTGTGCATTGATAGACAGAGTACAGAATATTTGGTTGGGTGCTATAACCCAAAGTGCTTTATAAAGCCATTAGCGTTTGCCACAAGTGCATATCATTTCAGGATGAGTGGTCCTCATGGAGGTACTGATATTCTAGAAACATTAAAAATGTATTCAGGCCAACAATGAAAACAATTAGGTTGCATATTTTTCTAAGTGCCATACAAAGGAAAGTGGACTGACTTGAGATTCTGAATACTAACTGGTGGAGAGTCCCAGTCAGAACTGAAGAAGCCTTTTAGATGGGAGGTGAAAAGTTTTCAACTCTTGAAGAAGTCTAGTTCCCTTCATATGCCACTTTGAAATATGATAACCTGGATCACTTCTGAATCTCTATAAACAATCATTGAAAAGGTTGATTTTTGTAAAGAAACTACATTTTTATTACAGCTGTGAAAGTATATTATCAACGGGTGAAATTATACTAAAAGCTACAATAAAGGCATGCAAAAACACAGTAATCAAAGAGGAGCTAAGCTCCAAGTGGGCTCCATGGTCACTGATCAGCTTAGCTACTTTCAGCCAGGCTATACAAGATACACCCATCTCCTCTAGCGGCTAGTCTTTAAATCAAGGTAGACCAAAAAGACAGGCAACAGGGTGCAGATATAAAACTCATTTCACAGGTGCCTTAAATCTGTGGAACAATAATGCAATTGATTGGTAGGAAAGCCCTTGTATATGTGTATGTGGGCAAAAGTGTTGAGTTAGCAACAGCAGCAATAAATCCTGAATTTCAGTGCAGACAAACATGGTCATGCTGTGATAGATCAGAGCTCATCGGAGCAGAAAAGCCTGCATGTGACTGATAATACAACCAGGATTGACCTCTGCTCCATCACATTCAGGAACATGTGTCTTATGTTGACACAGTCGAGCACACATTGACAAGTACAAACTTACACATCCACGCCCACAGTACGCTGGGGTGTACACCAGAGTTTCAATAGTAGTCCATCAAAATTAAACACAGTAGACAGCCTTTCTCCGGTGTACCATGGTATTCCCAAATAACATCTATTATTATGCCTTAGCACTTTATACTGAAGAAGGGTTGGTTGATAATGGTTGTTAATTGTAATCCATAACCCAATACATATTACTTATATCCCATATTGTCATTTGTATGTCATTGAAACATGAGTTTGTACTACAGAAGTAACATATTAACTTGAATCATAGCATTGGATTTTGCTAAGTTTTCACTGCAGTTTTACCTAATGTGTGCACACCAGACCAGAACACAACATAATTTGTTCTGCCAGCAGAAGTTTAGTCCACTCTGCACAAAGTTTATTGTGCAATGAGGACCAGGTATGTGTAGAAGTGAAGAAAGTTGAGAGACCATGGAATTGAGGCCACCTTTCCACCAGTTTATGCAAGGGTGAGATGTGCTATGACTCACTGGATCACAGTGCCAACAAGATCCCAAAGCACAGGCTGCAGTGCAGACCTTATAGTCAGCACTTCCTTATATAGATATGTTTCATGTCACTCTTAATATACATCTAATGTACATCAATCAGCCACACCATTAAAATCGCTCATAGGTGACGTGAAGAACACTGATCATCTAATTACAATGCAATGTTCAGCTAGGAAAGCTTGGGTTATGCCACTCATCTGGTAACTTTGACATGTGTTACCCGCCTGAAATAGTACAGACCAAACACATTTCCACATGGAGCTCTAGGTATGTGCTATATGTCATGGCCCATTTTTCTATTTAATGTCAGGAAAGGAATGAGTTCATGTGCTACTGTAAAATCACTGTGTTTCTTCTATCCACAACAGCAAATATTGGATTTTTTATAATAATAGTTTCCTGACTTGAAAATCAAATTCACTGCCACTAGCTGTATCACAAGCACCAGCAATTTCAACCAAAACCAATTCTTCAGCCACACTTTCAGCCTCTCTTCAGCCAAACTACCCCCTCCCTTTGTATTCTCAAAAATGCTAACAGTAAGTGAACTGGAAATAGCTATATCATAACAGCAAATTGGCTAAGCTAATCATGCCAATTCTAGCTGGTCACTAATGAAAACAGACACCATGAATCCATTAACTTACTATGAATTCTTGAAGTTCATAAGCATCTTATAGGGTCTCCATCTCAGAAAAGCCAGATCACTGACTCTGGTTTTACTGGAGCATACTGAGCATGAAAGGCACACAGAAAGGGCTACTAAAGACATTGACAGGGCCAGTTTGTGGTCCTGATGGACAGTACAACTATGCTTTGGTCTTTGTTTTATCCAAAGAATGTGGATTGTTTGTTGGAGGGAACTGTTGAAGGTCACTTTAAACTGAACTCATAATAATTACTTCCAGATATATGATAATATGCAAAATAGCTTACCACCATGCCTTCCAAACACAATTAGGAAAGAGCCGTCATTAATGTGATTAGTTTTTCAAGTCAAAATGTCAACCATGAAAAAGACCTGTCACTTGCCAGCATTACTCATCACATCATCATTCATCCCTCAACTTTAGACATGATTCAGGTGATGCCAAAATATCTTGCTACATTTATGACTGTTTTGAATATATAACATATCAAAAGGACATTTTTTGAGTTCCCCTTCTTTGGCAGAAGCTAAACAATGGCAACACTGTGAAGACCGCGCTGACTATGTTTAAAAACAAAAAGTTTAATTTCTCATGAACTTTGCCTTCAGTTGTACTTTTTTAATCTGCATTATTTCATTATGGTGTATATAGTGTTTGAGGCTGATAACAGGTGTTTCAATATAATAAATACTTTTAAACCATGCAGTGAGCTGTTTGGGGATTCCTCTAAACAACAGGGAAATATTTTCAACAACTATATTTTCATTTTTTTTTTCTTATGTGTCTATTTATATATTTTCACAGCATGCGCCATTCACATTTATTATTCATTCATAATTCTGAGGGGTATTCACAGCTTGCATCTCTTTAAAAGCTATTGTTATGATTTACATTTGTTCAATTTGATAAATGTCAGATGGCAGCCAAAACAACAACATTGTCTCTGTGTTTACACTCACAATGGGGTGCTAAGAAATTACTAATTGAGTTCATACCAAAACATTTCATGTTATCATATATTGGCTACTTAAAAGGTGTGTTCTGAATCATCTCAGCAATTACTTTCTGGAAAAAAACAAACTGGAAACCAAACCAAACAAGAGACAAAGGGGAAATGTCTGCAGCGATATATCACAGTCCTCAAGGCTTTGACTTAATGAAATGTGGTATCTCCGAGTGAGATATGAATATCCTGGGCACCTTACCTGTGTGTTCACTGATGAATAAATGCTACATGACCAGACAATTTCCTACTATGGAAGCACATCAGCTATAAGAGATGTGCAATATTAGCACTTGCTGGTCCCTTCATCTTCCTATTTTTGTCTCATATGACATATGTTTGAGGCTTTGGCAGCATAATGTCAGGGTTATTAAGTTCAGTGGAAGCATATAAATAGATTACCTGTAGGTGTGAACTGGGAATAGTGCAATGGGGTAAAATGTAAATTTAAAGTTTTTAGATAAAGGCAAATCTTGTGTTTGGCAACACTGTAATCAGATAACCAGTACAGTGTTTAAATGTCCAGTTTGAAATCAGTACATAACCACTGGTTATGTACTGAAGTTATTACTGTAACTCCTCCATGCAAGTTGTAAGCGTAAACTGTGGAGAAAAGGATTTCCCTGTTTACAAGTCAGATGAAAATAGCAACACAGAATCAGTCAGTGCTTTGAATTGGATAGTGTCACCTAAAACAACAACAGATTCCCTTTCTCTGCATTTTTTATGCACACACATTCTCCGGAAATGGTGCACTAAGCATAAAGAGGGTCTACCTCCTTTACTCCCTCAGGAGAAAGCAGCAAACTTGACTTGACTAGCAGCAGACCTCTATAAATATTCCACGCAAAGCTGACCTGGTTACAGAATGCCCTTGGGAGTGTGAATTAGCATCTGAATACAGACGCTGCTGTAGCCAGTTAAAGACGGGCCTGGCAGGAGTGGCAGTGCTGTTGAGACTCCCTTCACAGCTTTCACCTAGACCAGCCAGCACGCTTTGGAGCGTGAGCATGGTGCACACACATCAGCTACAAGACATGAAGGCATAAAGCTAATGAGGGGGAGAACACAGTATGTATGAGTGTGCCACGATCCATAGTCATCAGTAATATAATGAATTTTAAACAACTGCTGCCAATGTCAAAACTCCATATAGAATGTATCAACTGTGTTAGATTAAGTGAAAAACTTTTGTTTCGTTTTTGTTGTTGATGTTATAGAATAGAAATGAAATATAGAATGGAAGAACATATTTTATGCATGCAAATGTTTTTACAAAGTATTTTGGATGACAATGGAAACTGGAAATGGAAAGCAGTTTCGTGGTTATAGGAATGAACTGAAGTTAAAATGCCAACAATTTCTTTGAGATGACTTAGATTTACGTAGCCATTACATAAATCATCCTCGAGAACGAATTAAGTTTTCTTCCAATTGTAAAATTTCGTAATAAGTATAATAATAATTTCGCAAGCATAATGGTTGGAAGTCTTTGATAATCATGTTTGCTTGTTATATTTAATATAAAGTGTACAGTGATTTCTCACAATTTGTTGGTCTTAAAGGCCATGTGGCAGATGTGGAGGCTTTTCTGAGAATTTCTGTTAGTCTGCAGGACATTTGTGACTAAAGCCAATGAAAACAACATATATGTAAAGCAACATATATGACACAGCTTCACAGTCTTCCGGTGTAGCCTGAACTACAGTGCCTACCTCACCACAGGTGCCACAGATGCAGCTACATTTGTTCGTCAAAAGCTTTTTTATTTTGTAAGAGTGGAAATTCCCTGGTCTTTTTTTGCAATTCCAGTTGGGAGAACTATTTTTTTTACAATGAATCAGTCTCAACCATTTGTACACCAAAACTGATTTTAAAATGGTACAAAAATGAGAGCATTGACTCAGTACTCTGACACATACAGAGAAAAAACAAAATACATAGACTCCACTCTTCACTCTTACTTTAGCTCTCTGCCACTGCAATGACATCCTTTAATACACTGTAGTCATTCATCGTGAACTGATGGTAATTTTAGAGTCCAGACCAACAGTGGCTTTTTTACACTGTCATGCTAAATGAAAAACATCTACATAACATATTCGACTTGTACCTAAAACCAAAGTTCACTACAAAAGAATCCGAAGCTGCACCATACACACACAAAGTCAATGCCACAAATAACAGTTATCCACCTTTAGAGAAAGACCTCTCTTCAGGTTTTCAGCTCAAAATAAATTATTGATTGAAACAGTGCTCCTTCAAGTGAATCAAATAATTAATTTCCCATGAATCCAATAATATCTCACAACCAAGTTTCAAATCTTGGACATGTCTCCACCATATAAAGGAAAATTATGCTGTACAATTCAAATCTTCACTAAACCACACCAATTGCTTTGTTTGATTTAGGCTATTAACTTGTATGTATTGTCTTAAGCCTTTTTATACCATTACATTATGAATTTAGTTTTCCTTATAAAAGGTAGCCTTCGGTTAACATTTAATTCAGAGCAGTAAGAAAGTCAAACAAAACCAAATAAACAAAATCTTTTGTTTTATCATTATATTTTTTTGTCAGTGTTACTTCTCATGGGCTGCAGTATATCTGCAATCATTGCAGTGGTTTCTTCCATACTTTTTTCAAGGATGCTGCAGTGAATTTGTGTTCTGGAGACAACTAAGTGCTATTACATAAAAATACCACTATAATAAAATAATAATAAGTCCCATGTGTTTTGTTTTGATTTATGTGTGCTAGAAAGACACAACTATGGCCTGCCATGTATTGACAATGTACGGTTTTATAAAACAGTACAAAATAAAAGTGACACCATGACAAACAAAAAATAGTGAAGAGTCATACCCCCTGCCAAGATCTGCTGTTCCAGTTCAGCCATCTGTTTCCTGTAGGCCCTGAGTGCTGCTTCCTTGAATGTGGGTCTGATACGCTTCTTGGGTGGAGCTTCTGTGGGCTTCTCCTCTGAAACATTTTTGTTTTCATCCTCTTGCTGTGGCACCACTTTTTCAGTCACCTCAGCAGCATCCTCTGTTATCTCTTCTAACTCCTCTAACTCCTCATCACCCTCCTCCATCTCCTCTGTCACATCATTGTCCTCAGTCTCAGGTTCTTCTACATCTACATATTCCACCATTGCATCATATTCAGCAGTATCCTCAGTGATTTGGGTTTCATATTCCTCATTGTACTCTTCATCATACTGATCATCCAAACTGCAATCGTACTCCAGAACACATGCTTGTCTACTTTCATCGTAGTCCTCTGTAGCTTCAAAGTCTTGAGAAGCCTCAAAATCCTGAGAGGCATTGTCCTGAGATGCCTCAATGTCATCAGAGACATCATAGTCCTGAGAAGTTTCACACTCCTGCTCAGGCTCCTCTGTCTCATCTGTCTCATTAGCACTAGTTCTGTTCTCCAAGTTAGCTAGTACCTGTTCCATCACTTCAACATAGTGGGTCTCACTGTCCACTGGTTGTTCACTAGCTTCTGGTTCTGGACCGGTTTTGTCCTCCTCTGCCTTGTAGTAGACAGGCTCTGTGTAGGCATCTGAGTCTAATGTAGTACTAGAGTTATTTGCAGTGGAGGTGGACAGGGTGCGGAAACGCCCCATAAATGATGAGGAGGAGGAGTTTGCAGGCTCTTCAGGTGGAGCAGGTGTACTCTGAGAGCCAGACTTCCAAACAACTTCCAAAGCTGATTTAGCCCTCTGTAAAGTGGAGCCAAATCCAAAACCAAAGGACTTCTCACTGAGATCAATACTGAGCCTACTGCTCCAAGACTTGGGAACCTCTTCAACTTTCTCTGTTCGAATCTCACTCTGACTGCGGTACATGCTTGAAGACTTACTCTGGGACTGGTGAAAGCTATGATTGACATCCAGTTCAGGAAATTTTTCTTTAGGAAGTACTTTTTGAGTTTCCTTAGGGGCATCTTTAGAGGTTACTTTAGGTGTTGCTTTAGGAGCTTCTGTCGGGGCTGCTTTAGGGGTGTCTTGTGGGGGTGACTTAGGGCTCTCTTTAGGGGCTACCTTCGTTCCACCGATTTCTTTTGGTGGAACTTTATTAACTTCTTTAGTGGGTACTTTTCCAGTCTCCTTAGATGCTACTTTTGGGATTTCTTTTGGAGCCTCTTTTAGGGGTAGTTTTGTAGCTTCTTTGGTAACCTCTTTAGCAGCAACTTTGATACCTTCTTTAGATGCAACTTGTGAGGGCTCTTTAGCAATAACTTTAGGGGACTCTTTAGGGGAATCTTTGGGGGATTCTTTAGGAATTGAGACTGGACTTTCAATAGGAGTTATTTTAGGGCTGTCTTTAGGTGACTCCTTAGGACTTTCTTTAGGAGTTATTATTGGGCTATCTTTTGGTGCCACTTTTGGAGTGAATTTTGTAGCCTCACTAGAAGGTACATTAGATATCACTTTAGATACATCTTTAGTAGGGGGCTTTGTGGTATCTTTAGGTGTTAGTTTAGGGGTGTCTTTAGGGAGTGCTTGAGAAGATTCTTTAGCTGCTGATTTCTGAAGCTCTTTAGGTGATTCTTTAGGAGCTGCTTTAGAGGTCACTTTAGGAGAAACCTTAGCAGTTACCTTGGGACTCTCTTTAGGCAGTATTTTGGTAGGTTCTTCTTTTGGAGCCAATTTAGTTTGTTTATGTGTAACTTTAGCAGCAGCTTTAGGGGTATCTTTAGGTGTTACTTTCGTGCTTTCTTTTGCGATCACCTTACATCCCTCCCTAGACTGCCGAGCAGATGCCTTACTGACAGACTCCCGCTCTGTGACGGGAGGAATGATATGGGTGGTGATAGGAGGTAAAGAGGATTCTCTATCAAGCATCATGAATTCTTCATCTCCTTCAAACTGTAAATCAACTTCCTGACATTTGGTAATATTCTCTGGAAAACCAGGGATGGTTGATGGGTCAAAAGGACTGCTGACCTCTATGGAGGCTTCTAAGCCAGAGTCAGCGCCCTGCTCCAGATGATGCCAGTCTTTCCAGGGTGATAGATCACCTTGCAGAGAGAGCTGGGAGCCACTGTAGTGGCTTCTGTCCCCAGACATGCAGACAAGTCCGTTACTCACACCACTATCAATAGTTTCTGTTGTCTCAATCTCATTGTGTTCATAGGTTTGATTTTCATGGCTAAGTGGATGACTCTGGCTAGCATACCAAGAGGAGGCCATATCTTCTTGTTTTCTCTGCCACAGCTCTTGATCTGAGGAGGACAGCAGGGAGCAGCCATTTGCTCGTGTAAAATACTGGCTCTCTGAAAAGTCCTCTGAGTATGACTGGCAAAGTTTCGAGCAGTCAGACTCAGAGCGGCTGAGTTTAGGGGTGGAATAGTCACTCTGAGAAAGCCAACCAGGGGTCAAATCAGAGTAGTAAGCCTTGGCATGCTTGTCTGGGTCATAGTAAGAGTCATCAGCATAGTGAACTGTGCCTGAGTAGCCTGCTTCCTCTCCTGACCTGCCATGATCATGGGATCGCCTCTTCTCTGATTTACTCTTGTGAACAGGCTTTGAAATCACCATTGCATATTTGTTTCTGCTTAATTCATCTAATTCTTTGTCACTGTCCATTGAGTCCCAGTCATCACTTTCCACTACTTTATCTTTTCCTGAGACCTTTAGATCCATGCTTTCATAGGTTTGAGATGAAGACATTGTTTTGTCTTTCCTCTCCTTTCCATCATGAGTTAAGCTGTCAGTAGAGACTGTAATGCCAGTTCCTTTAAGTTTATAGCATTTTTTCAACACTAAATCCCTATCTTGAGTTGATGCAAAAATTACAATAATGGGGCGGGGTTTCGCATTAGAACATTCTCTTTGTTGCCCTAACCTATGCGCAAGTTCAATTTTTATTGTTTTATGGGCATCAATGAAACCCATTTTGTCCTTTAGTATTTTATATATTAGAATCTCTGTTTTCTCTGACCTTTCTTCTGGAACATTGAGGAAACGCAAGGTTGAATTATTGGCCTGGTGGCTAATTTGTTTTATGTAGTCATGGATATCACGTGTTTCTCTTCTAGACTGGACAAATCCTGAGCGAAGCTGCTCAATCTCACTCTGAACTACTTCCACACTACTGGAGATCTCATCAATAGAGCTTTTTAGGGCATTCACATGGCCACGCAGCTCAGACAGTTCTGTCTCTATCTGGCTTATCCCTTGAAGCTCCTTAAAAATCATTTCCATAACATCCTGGGTCTGACTGATACAACCTGTGGAGGAAGAGCCAGGCTCCAACGTTGAACTCTTTTGCTGCCTTCCAGCACGGTCCAAAGACTTGCTCCTGATGCCCAGAGTTTTCCTCCAATTGCTTACCTCTGAGTCTGAAGAGACACATTCCTGACTTTTTTTCCATTTTCTTAACTTGCGTAGCGCACCCAGCCTAAGTGTGTGCAGACTGGAGCGTTCCACTCGTTCACCCTCAGAGCTTCCATCAGAGGGAGCCAAACTGATGAGGCTCTTCCTGTTTCGTCTTACTGGCATGGTGTATGATTTATGCTCATCCAGTCTCCGGACAGGTTTTGTCTCACTCAAGGAGTCAGAGTAACTACTATCAATTGAAAGAACCTCAGGAAAGATGCTTTCATTATTATTTAATAAAAGAGAGTTTTTTGGGAGTCCATTTGCTATAGCTACACGATAACTGAAAGTGGGTGATAGGGATGAGCAGTCGTTCTTCCCGTCGTCCTCTTCAAGCGATATGTTACGTGCCGAAGAGCATTTGGAAATCTTTTTCACTGTAGTCTTCAGTGTAGTAGAGAGTGTTAAATTGTGCGCTTGCAAATCAGTGGTCAATTTGGGCTCTTTATCTTCACTTCTCTCTTTCTTCTTTATTGGGTTTGCCAATTTCTTTGTAAACATTCCTTTGCAAATCTTTTCAATGTAGGATGATATAGTCTTGATTAGGGCAGAAACCATGGATGGCAATCCTGTGGACTGTTTTTTATCATCTAGTGAAGGGAGAAATTGGCTGAGACTACTGTGGTGGTGAGCCAAGCACAATCAACCTGTGCTTGACAGTCACTAGCTCACAATCACTAAAACCACAGTCCACGGAGAGACTCACTAATACTTTTAAATCCAGTGGCTTTCCTCCAGAAATGGGACATCTCCCTGGAAGACAAAAAAAAAGGAAAAACTGAGATTACACAAGCAGGTACAACCTATTTTGAGTTAACCGTTAACTGACTTTGTTAAATAGTCTCAAAAATCCTGAACATGCATGTCAGAAGTCTCTCACTGAGTGACTTCCAAATGTTATTCGAAAAAAGAAAATAATGATTCACATAAGTAAAAAAGGAGATTTACCAAAGGAAAACAAAGGTAAAATTAGTTCAATATTGAGTTTCTTATATTAGAAACAGTTATCTATATGCATGGATTCAAAACAAATCCCACAAACTTACCAATCACTTTAACTGTATGACAACAGTACTGATGGAAAGGGGGAAGGAAAGACAAAGAGAGGTGTTTATGGTATATGTGGCTATATGTTTGTGTGTAGGTGCATGTGGGGTGGTGTAATCATTTGCACATGTATATGACTGTGCTCATTCATGTATGCATGTGTGTATGTGTCAGTCAAGGTCAATAGACCTACTGGCTACATTGATGTATCCAGTTTCTACAGCAGGAGACAGCCAATTATTCTAATTGCCTCAGTAGCACAGTACTCTTGTCAGACTGTATGTGGGGAAACAGGGGGTGCCAAATATCTCATTTGATGAAAAATGCAGAGGGGCCAAAGAAGCTGATATTTAATCTGTTTTTTTTTTTTTAAGTTTCCTAAAATCACATTTAACATTAAGACAAAATATGTCTACAACTATCCAACAACGCCATCTAACTAAATATGGCTTATAACCAATGTTTTGATGTTTTTAATGTTTCAATCATATTAATTGCAATGGTTCAGTACCTGAACAATTCACGTACCAAAAGGCATGTTCCGCAGACTGTATAGTTAAAAGAAGACAAAATGGCCAACTTACTATACAACACCTATAGAAAACAGGTCAGAGAACACATTAATCAAGCTGCATAGCCCGAACCCTTCCACATCTTGGAGTGGCTCATAGAGGTGTGTATTTTCTATAGTGTGAAGTGAAATTGGCCAACTGAGTCAAAAGAGGGATGTTTGTTGTTCTGAGTATTTGACAGCTGCTCAATATTAGTTCTGGTGTTTAGAGCTTGATGTTTCTACAGTCTCATGGCTACAGAGAAATGCTCACTTCAAATGAGCTGTGAAACACAGTATCACAGCTAGCTTTTATTGCTGGGCTCTGAAGAAGGACCAGGCGCTAGCAAATAGAACTTAAGACTACGATGCCAACATAGATGTGTTTCTGCCAGCACTGTGTGGTAGAATGAATCCAGGAGCTTGCCTATTTGTTAACCTCAGAGGACAAGGTTTGAAGCAAACCTTGGGCTGGAGTGATTTTCAAAGAATATTTGAACAAACACTTTATTACTATATGCAGTTCTGAAAGTCTTGTCCAGTAATACAAACAGTAATTGCAGCTAAGAAAAAAGTACCTTAACCTTAGATATCATTCAAAGACAGGTGTAAACAGATGTGAATAGGTAATGTAATAAGCAGCATTAAATGCATCTAAACAGAAATGGAATGACTAAAGAATGATGTAAAGAAGGATTACATTATGTTCTACAGCATGAAAAGGTTTATGACTCAGCTCTCTAAAGACTGGGATGATGCCAAGGACAGTCTTTTGCAACTGATGGGTCATGACCTGCAACTGTCCCACCTATGAATACATCACATGAGATATTTTCAAAATATGTCCTGATATTACCTCAGCTACTTTCATTGACATTTCCATTTCTTATTTGAATTTCAGATGCAGATCAACATGCAAAAACTGAGAGGTGTCACAGAATAAGAGTCAACCCGTGTTAATCACAGAGAAGCTAAGGACCTTGCTCAAGGGAACATTTAGTTGTTAAGGTATGAGAGAATATAACTCATTTACTCACACCACCAAGATAAGCGAATAAGATCTTTTTTCATATTAGATGCATCTTTTTTATCCATTGTTAATAATGTAGTATAAATTTGGATACAAGGAAAAACATCTGTGGATCTGATTAATTTAGCTGAATATTAAAATCTCCTGCACACCCACACAGGTGTTTTCACTTTTATAACACTTCTGTGGGAAAGTACATGCTGTACTTAACGATGACTCTCAAGTTCGCTGTGCAGCATCTATTATGGTGGTGGGGAAGCTACTATTCTATTTTAACAGTATTTTCAGAAAATTGTCCAAAGGAAAAAAAAATCCACATTTATCTCTTGTGGTTTGCAAATATTAGCAGTTAGCCACATCAGGATAAACAGCTAGTGATGTTAATTCCACCATTGCCTGCAAAAAAAGATGATGTAATTCAGAGAATGGTAGTCAAACCTCAAAAAAGAGCCATTTATTTATGTCTTGTATTAATCTGCTACTTAATGTCTAAAGCCATTTTACTATATTCTCCATCATCTCTTTAATGAAACAAAATCTTGAGTGATTTTTTTATTCCTGATTATCTCTCAAATACAATATTATGTTAAATAAACATTATTGACTAATCACACATATATTGGAAAGGACCTTATGTTTACATGTTTTCATATAGGAATGTTACCAATATTTTAGCCAACATGATGCTAGAATTAACAACAGGGATTTCACTACCATTGGATGAGTTGGGCGCAGCACCTAAGTGATTTTTCACACTGCCTAAACTAAACGAACAGAAATAAATATGCTGCATAATTCCAGCCAGCAGGTTTGGAAGAAGACTGCCTGCTAACGCCTACTGATAGCCTGCATGTGAGGCATTTAGGGAATGCTGGTTAATTGCAGCATCTACTGACAGTCTACCTGCAAGGGGTTCAGGAGACATCTGTGAATCGTACAGAAATAACTTGGACTACATTCTCCACCACTGAATGAAGATCAGTGACATAATAGGTCCCATTTAAATATTGAACGCCAGATAAGTCACTAAGTGCCTTGCTTTGTTGCCCTTACCAGGAGTGCTTTTGTTTGAAAATGGTGTACAGGAAGAGGCAAATTGTTGCAAAGCGCCATTTAATAATCTCCAGCCGTTTAATAAGCCATACCCCGGGTGGTGCTCTGAATGTCTGCCGCCTTCAGGCACTTATTAAACACTGCCAGGCAAATTCTCACTAAAGCTCCTTCCTTCAAAAAGTCACAGCCTACTGGCCAAGTCTTGAGTTCAGCAATTTGTCTGAATATGAACTGAAATAAAGGCTTTCTTTTAGAAAGACTTTGGGAAGACATGTGTGACAGTTTAAAGAATGATGAGTTCCATGCTGGGAAAAGGCTGTGGTAGAAAAATTGGTCAAGCGCAAGACTTTCACAAAAGGGACTGGGGTTCAAGTTCCATGTAAAGCTAAAATATTATATTGACATGTTTTTTCAACTACAGTTTGGTTAGCTATACGTGTGTTTTAATGTTTTGTACTTTTTTTGGTCATTATGATTAATCCTTGCTGTCTTAATGTTTGTGTGTGTTTATGCTCTCATATCTACACATTTCTGTGCCTCTACTCCAAAAAAAATTCACATTCAGACAAATTGTACTACCGATGCCCCATGGAGCTGAATATATAGTGTCTCCATCTCTAGGATGGAGGCACTGAAGTCACATTTACTATACAGCTGCATGGGAGCTATGTCTATTATGACGTGATATCACAAAATACTGTATGTCTAAATCAAGAACAAACAAAGGTGAGGTCCAACACAACAACATGAAATGTGCGTGATGACACACATAACGGATAAACTACTGCTGCTACTGCTGAATTGCAAAGAATATTGGACACCTTAAAACTTAGATGTTGCTCCCTAGTGTCAGAATGTATATAAAATGTCACAATGCCACAACATTTAGGCAGCACATCAGACTGAATGTAAAATTAACTGTACGATCAACGCTCCGACATTGATCGCGCAGTTGAAGAAGACTAAAGTCTCTGAAGAATAAAGTAATATAAACAATATATCAGGAAATCAACACAACTTATAATCCACTCTTCCAGTATGCTACGTGAGGTATCACATCTTAAGAAACTAAACCAACTACGCTGCCCTTACCACTCATAATATGGACAGCATAGCCTAAACTAGCCAACTAATGTCAGTTCTACAACAAACACAGTCAAATTTTGTAATGGCCAAATGTGTTTATGTTTCAATATTCAAATCCAAATTTGATTAACATCAAAAACAGCTGTTTTTGTTGTCTTACACTTTCATGATTATTTTGAGCCTAGGAAGACTTTGGCTGAGCTCCAGCATGTCTACTAATGGTGGCCATCTTGGCAAATCTCTAATTTTCTATATCTCAATTTCCACCTAAATTGGCCTTTGCAACTGGCAACTTTTCATGAAGAAAAGTAATGAAAATGTCTCTCTTCACAAACATGGTGTCTTATATACAGCACTAACAATAGACTACATAAGTTACAACGTGGGAAGAGAGGTGGCAGACTCATTACTCCACAGTAGCCCACGGAGAAAAAATTAAACATAATCCCAAGTTTCTTTGGTGTCATTTCTGTCTTTTCTTTTCCTTTGTTGGATTTTCTCATTTTTACTCTGATATTTATAAATTGCTTGGTTTTTACAAACCGTCCTCATGAATATTCAGCTCTTTAAAATCCAATGAATCTACTTTTTTTTTTTTTTTTTACTTCAGCAGAGCAGATTTGATCCTAATGGCTGTTGTATGTGATGAGTAAGTCAGCATCAATGTAGACTCAGTGTTGGTTGGTTTTATATCACACTTCCACTCCCTGCTAATTGGTTTGTAATGGCATGGGGTAGGCGTGGGTAGAGAGAGGGTGAAAGGCTGGTTTGAAAAGGGATCTAAGTGAATTAAGTTCAGAGGTCTAATCAGGTAGTATGAAAGTGAAAACACCTGTGTGGATAGACCATGGGGGTCACTGATGGCATTTAAATCAGATGCAATGAGAGTACTGGTGTTGAGAGTGCTGGGTTTCAATGCTGTCTACCAGAGAAAGGCTAAGGGAAAGGTAAGAAAATACAAGCCGTGATGGTTTGTGCACGTTAGTGGTTATCACTGGTTTGATTAAATATGCATCAATTCTCGATCAGTGTGTCTAAGCACCATGAGTAAATATTGTTTCAGTTGGATGAGTTCTTCAAAATATCTAAAAAAGGGGAAAAGAACACTATACATTTGTGAGAGGTGCCATTTTATAATTGGAAAACAACCTTTTACTTTTTCAGTCAGTCTGAAATTGGTTAGCTCTTTTCTTATTCTGTGATTTCTTAAATAGTAGAGTGAAAAAAAGAAATGCCAAAGTAATTGCATGATAATTTTTTTGAAGACTAGACACTTGAGTAACAAAATATAATGAGCTGAATAAAAAGTGAGAACGAGATGGAAGTTATGACTGTAATAAAGCAAATTAAAATTAGCAAAATGAAGTGAATGTGAAAGTAATATGTCATTAAATTATAAATGAGTTAGAAGACACCAATAACAGATTATAGAAACAGTTGGTTTTGAAAAGACTGATGGATTACGACACTTGATAATAACATTCATAGCCAAAAAGAGAAAATAACTGATTTAAACCAACTATTCTATTATTTCCCTTAAAATTAATATAGAGATGAGAACTTGGTGTTTCCAAGACACTCATGTCATTCTGAAACTGGGTGCTTGTTTGTTTGTTTGGTTGCTGAGATGAGACAGATCCAGTTTGGCTCTGATACAGACCCAATGGGTCAGCAACACTGGGAGTTCCCCAGATCTGGCTCATCTTTTCAACTGATCAAACAAACTTTAGCTGCCCTTTGCAGAGGTTGCAGAGAAATTCGTGTTTCATATATAGCAGGGATATTGCATCTGGATGAGTACAAGCACTGGAGACTGACCAGACATGGCTGTCAATAATAAGTCAACATTACCATGTTGTCAGAGTTGGAAACAGAATTTCAAATTAAAGGTGCAAAAGTAGCTAGAAAATAACAAAGAAAAAAAAGCAACAAATTTGAATCTAATATCAGGGAAAATATAACTTCTTGCAGCTTAAGCAGAATGTCAGATAACATTGGCTTTGAGCAAAGTTTGGTTTTGGTCATAACATATAATAAATCTTTGCATAGCAAAGACAAAAAGCTTTATAATTGTGTGTCCTTGATATGGTTTGTTCATGGCAGATCTTGTGTGTTATCCTCAAAGGATATTATCTTATCATGGGGAAATTCTTTGTTTTGATTTTCTTAACTTTAAAATACTGTGTTAAAAACTTAATTTCTATTTGGTCTAGTTGTATTTGTGATAATAATCTTACTGGACTATTGGCAAAATAAATGGAGACTTTTCAAGGTCTGTAGAATTCATAGTCCAACAAGTTAGTCTCTGGTTTGATTTTGCATTCAAAAGACAGCCTACACCCTGGACAGGTTGCCAGACATTCACTCTCATATTCACACCTATGGGCATTTTTGAGTCACCAGTAACCCTAACCTGCATCTCTTTGGATTGTGGAAAGAAGCCTGAGCACTCACACAGGTATGGGGAAAAATACAACATGCAAACAGAAAAGCCCCAGTTGGCCAGCAGGTTGAAACCCAGAGGTAACAGTGCTAATCGCTGCACCACCATGCTGCCCACAAGCACACAGCTCACAATTTGTAAAACTGAAAGACATTTTTTAGAAAGTACAAAAAGCACATTAGGGTTTGTTTTTATTTTTTTTTTTAAATATGTCCAATTTCTATCCAGACATCTTAATGAAGTCTTAATGAAGTCAATAAAGCCACATAAATTACAACTAATTATGAAAACTAGTTAATATTGACCATCTATTTTAATGTAAAATGTAATTTGTGCTGCTGTTTGTAATATATTATATGTATATGTATTAAACTGAGCTACAGCCCCAGTCATTGTCTAACAGCATCTGGAGATGGTCACTCTTTACTGTAGCAGACACTGGAACGTTACTTGTATAAACCCCTGTGCTGTGCTGTAGCAGCACTCTGTCCAGACAAATCACACTAAAAGAGTACTGGTATTTAATGAGTGCTGATTACCAATTAGGAAGCTGCCTTTCTCTTTACAGAGCCAACATCCTGACATCTGCATGTTAAGGTTTGACAAATGAAGCATTCAGCCTCTTCCAGAGCTAGAGTTGATACGCAAATGACTTGATAATGCCCACGAGGTATCGCCTGTATTGTCCCATTAAAGTATAATGATGCAAGAATTAGGAGAAAAGAATAGCAGATAACTAGATCACCCTATCCTGCTCGCGTGTGTTATCAGTTTAACCATAGAAGCTGCAAAGACACGGACCACATCTCGGTAGCAAATGGGCTATGTATAAAATGGTACGATTTATTTAAAGCCATCATGACAAGCACATGTGAGAAAGAGATTACATATAGGGTTATTTAGATGTACCATATGTGTGCTATTGTTCACCTTCCACCCTGTAGCGTAACAGAAGCCAATTCATCACCTATCTCTACAGCACCAAGTAGAGATAAGTGGACCGTGGCTATTGGTTTAATAATAGGATGAGTCATAAACAGTAAATTTATGTAATGTGTTCACATATAGACACACTTTCTACACACCATAAAATAAGCCGATCTCTGAGGCATACAGTCCCTCCATCAAGGAGCCATTATTGTGTTATTACATCATATGACACAATACACTAACAGGAAAAAGTTAGTCACCACCTTTTTCCCAGTTTTTTTTTATTTTTTTTTATTATTATTAATTCAAGAGTCTGAAGTGAAATAATACACTTAGGTCATCAAAAACTGATGAAGATTCTTTTCACAGATTTAAGAAACTGGTTAACATACAGCTTTCCTGTAGCAGAGGAGGTAATAAAAGAGAAAAAAGCCCTGAAAGTTGATGCAAACAAGTTCCCACAGGTACTCCAGCGTTTGCTGGTAACTTACAAACTCTCCATCTGTACAAAGACAGTGTTGGTATAAACTGTGTTACTGCACCCTCTGATGCATGACAGGACAATACTGTACCACAGAAAGTAGAGCTGTGTATTGTAATCACAATGGTGAGAGCAAAGCAAGTAACAAAGGAAGACATAACATAACATAATATAATGACCCAAAACTTCTGATGAGAAGAACTTCACTGTGTTTTAAAGGCCTGTTTTAGATGAACTGGACAGGAAGTAATAGCAACCAAGTGCAACACATTTGTTGGGAACTTCAACAACAATGTTGCAACAAACTTTCTGAACTATGTAACTGATTTTGACTGATTGATCTCCTGTCATGTACTTTTCACTTTCAGACACATTGAGACAATTGTCGTGTAAATTTAAATGAAAGCTGTAAAAAATTATATGTACTAAAACTTTTAACCAGTAGTATAATTGGGATCATTTAGTTTTAGATATAAACATGACATATAGTGTCATGAAATGCATAGGAACGTATATGCTTGTAAGCTGCTTGTTCTACCCTTTACAACTCAGAGACTATGTTCCCTTAAGCAAGGCACATAAATGCCAGGTGTACTAATGGATATCTCTCTCATAACTCACTAACTGAACTCATTCATGCCTGGCATGGAAATAACTTTTCCCTAAATCAACTTGATTAGATAAGAGCCCCTTGATATTAGTTGCCAGCTACTGTGACCAAACAAAATCTGGGAAATCCTGTGGTCCTGAGTAAGAGCCCCTCCCATTTGTGAGTCAGACTAGAGAAACCTCCAGAGAAATGGGGAGCACCTCAGCCACACCCACTCCCGATATGCTCTGAGCCATTGCTACCACAGACCCTGCATTAATGTCCAGGGACCCCCTCCCCCCTCCCCTCAACCCCTCCCTCTAATGCATCTGATTAGCAAAGCACTTTAAAACACTCCATTTCTCAGTCACACAATCTTTGTCACTCTCCTTTAATGAAAATGGGTGTCAGTTGGAGGCATGCTAACCTATTTCTCACAGTAGTACGATCTGTTTCTTCCTCCTGATGAAAACACACAAACGTCAATTTGAGGTTATTATCCTGCAAGTAATTATATACTCCATGCAATGATGTGCTGCTCATCATCTTTTAATTGCAAGTGAGAATGTGGAATGTGTTGCAAAAACCATTGGAAAGGGATACATATAAATTGGAGATGCTCATGTGTTACATCATGTCTCCAGAACACATGATTATGGATTATGGCCGAGTGTGGATTAGTGTACATGTGGGTGTGTGCATGCCCGTGCGTGTGTATATGTGTGTTTGCATGTGCAGCCGTGCGTGCACACATGTGCTCTGTGCACATGTGTGTCTCCCTGCATGGTTGCTTCTGAGCATGCATGCATTTGCTGCCTCTGAGTGGAGAGCGAAGCATACCAGTGGGGGATGAGCGAGTGAGGGTGTGTGCATCCTGAGATCATATTGCCCTCACGCCCATCCTCAGCTACATTCTGTCTCCCTTCTCCTAAACTGTGTATTTTCCCAACTATGAAATATCTGCCTGCAGCCTCAGGAAATCAGCCAACACACATCAGGTTGCCTCCGTTCTCATGAATCAAAAATGTCACCACATCTTTGGCTGGCATGATGAAAATCAGTGTCATTGCAATTGCTGTGTGAAGCAGCAGCATTGCTTACATGCGTTCACGTTGTGCGTTATGCATAACAACATGGGGAAAGGTGAGAATGAGAGCAATGGGACATTTGTGGGCTCGACAGTGTTTTGTATCAGATCTGGGTTTGAGATTTAACAGCAACACAATGAAATAACATTAACACCTGACAGTTTTTGTGTTTCACCTCGGCTACATCGATAGATGATGCCATCTATCCGCATCATTCTCAAATAACGTTTCATTAATCCACTGACAGGGCCACAGAGGGAGGGGAGGGAAGCAACAAGAAGAAGAATTAGGATTGGAAGTCAAACAGTCAACATCCCAGCACCATGCAAACACGCATCCAGCGCTCAAACGAGGCTACGCCGCTTGCACATACCTGGTTGTGTCAAATCCCCGTGCAGGACGCCCAGCGGTAGTGAGCACGAGCACAGCGAGCCGTGTAGAGCCGAATCCCCCGGTTTCAGCGAATGGTCGTTGCGAGGTTAGACCAAGCGATGCTGGGGAGGGAGGGATGGAAGGGAGGGAGGGGAGAGAGAACGGCGGCTCGGTGCGCAGCTGCCTGCCAATACCAGAGCTCAGAGCATCTCCCCGCGTCCGTCAGACACCACATCCCTACATCCCTGCATCCGCGAAGACGCACGCACACACTTCTCCTCCATGCCACATTCTGTCTGTAAACCCCCCTCTCTGTCTCTGTCTCTGTCTCTTGGTCCTTTCGGTTCCGATCACCTCCCCTCTGTTCACGTTATGGGGCGGGAAAACCGAAGATGCTGTCTATTAATGCCGCAAGCTTCTGGATTTTATTTGATCCGCGACTGACACACACTCACACACCCCCTGTCTTTAGACTGTCACAGCACGGGGTGTCTAGTCCAAAATGGGGTGGTGATGGGGAGGCAGGCAGCGCTGCGGCTGTTCCTGGCTGCCCAGACTGAGACTCTGCTAGCCGGCTGGAGAATGTCTGTCCCTCCCCTGTACTAAAGTCTCTCTCTCTCTCTCTCTCTGCTCGCTGAGTCGAACTGAGAGAATGCAGCTCTCTCTTTCTCCCTCCCTCTCTCTCTCACACACACCCATTCAAGATACCCACTAAACACACACACGCAAACGCACAGGCGCACACACACAGGCTTGCGCGAGGCGCCTCGAGTGATCGGGAGGAAGCAAGAAAATAAAGTAGAGGAAAAAAAGAGATCCAAGGATGAAGTAGATGAAATAGTGTGTGTATAAATTCTGTATGGTCGTATAAGTGTATGATCTGTAAAAACTACACATTGCCACCGCCATGGGTTTATGAGCGTGCCTGTGGGGCGCGAGGAGCTCTGCTGCTGTCATCTCTCTCTGTCAAACACACAGAGACGTGCACACGCACGCACACGAGCCATTCTGTCTTCTCAGAAGACTATTCCCGTCTGTACACACACACACACACACACACACCACACACAGCAGGGCTTCACATATCCATACACATCATCTAATTACGTACATCACTGGAAATTTCGTCATACACGGCTGCTCATCGGCGCTGCAGATTAGTCACCGATGTACTCTAGTGTATTAAAGCACCATCAGTGTCGTCGAAAAGCACGTGGTTGAATTTCACAGCTGTGGAAAAAAAAATCAATCATTTGTAATGATAACGATAATGATAAAAAAAAAAAAACATATTATATGTGTGGGAAATAGGAACCAAGCAAAACGGCCATCTCAAATGGAAGAGATGTAATTTTAGCCAATTGCTTTTAATTTGTCCTTGTGTAACATTTCGCTAATTGAGGCTTTAATTTTATGTTGACAGGGGCAGAATAGTGACAGTGAAATGAAAACAGTGCAGGTAGAATGTCACATGTTAGTCCACATCATTTCACAGACTCCCATCCTAAAGCCTTGACGGTGGTGATTAAGCATTCAAATTCAACATCTCTCTCTCTCTCCCTCTGTGTGTGTGTGTGTGAGAGAGAGAGAGAGAGAGAGAGAGAGAGACTCTCAGCTCTGCATCTCCCGGTCGCTCTTGCTTCTCCTCTCTCAGATGAGATGTGTGTCATGCGTTCCTCCAACAGCCACTAATTGTCTGGCCTTCTAGCGAAATCACATCTCTCTCCCTCTCTAACTCTTTCCCTTTCCCTTTCCCCCCCTCTCTTTCTCTCTGTCACATGAGACTGGAATGTTTGGGGAGATGTGTGTGGTTGTGTGCGCAAGCGCTTGCGCGCGCAGTTGAGAAGATTGGAGGAGGGAGGGAGGGAGAGGGAGGAAAGGATGGAGTTGAAATGGTTGGAAGATGTCGTGTACGGCTCCTGCTCGTCCCCTGCTGGTGATGACAGTAACTGCATCCTGGAACCTCAGCTGTTATGAACCAATCTGACCCAAATGGTTCACGCGGTCGCTGCAGCACACTTCCGTTCATCCAAAGACAGCAGCGCAAATGGTGATTTATTATAGCATTTGACACGGTTCAGTTCGTGTCTAATGTGATCTAACACTGGAGTAAATGAGCAAATTAGTTGCCTTTGGTAAATATTATGGAGTATTATGATTGTGCAATATTTAGTGCCATCTTTTACAAATAATAACCAACACCACATTTCAGTTCCGTCAGCTCTCATTCCACCATCTCTTCTCTTCTCTCTTTTGTATTTCACTATTACACTTTCTGTCTTCTCTGGGAACAGAGACCTTTCTTCCTGCTTGTATTTAGTTGCCTGTCGAAACCTAGGCAAGACTCCTGAGGTCTTCTCCAACTCCATCCCCCACTCTCCTATTCTTTCCTCTTCTCTTCTCTTCTCAGCTCTCACCCTCCATGCTTATGCAATAAATACCACCCATTTCTATCAGTGGTTCTCTATCTCAGACTGTGATTGTTCAGAATTTTTTGAGTTCTCTATTTCAAATTTAACTCATTCCATATTGAAGGCAGGCACATCGCTGATTATTGTTTTGTATTTCCTGATGATTCAACTGGTAAAAGGAAAACAAATTTGTTCTATTTTATAGCGCATTTACTCAGAAATTTTCAACAAAATATATTGATTTGGCAAACACAAACCCACTACAACCTCTGTACTCCCCAGTGACCCGATAAACAAATGTGATGAGCACTCCATCTCTCAGCCTTAAAATCCCAGTATACCGTTAAGTCATTATCATCAAAAAAAAAAAAAAAAAAAAAAATCTGGCATCAAATCTAACAACCTGCCACCAGGCAACCAATATCCAGGAAACAGATTTTCCTGCTGTGCAGAGCCAATTTAACTCACCTTTTACATATTGTTTCATATGTGAATCCAACTTCTAGTCAATTTGACAATGTCCTACCTCCTGTTTAGTCTTTGACATAATTGGCCCCAGTTTGCAAGTAACATTCTATGCAATTATAATTGAAAAAAAAAAAAAAAAAAACTAAATATAACATCTGTCAATCCCTCATGATTGCACATTTTTCTCAATACTACAATTTATTTTATTGAAGTTAAAATAACATGTGTGATGAATACGACAAATCCTTGACTGCTCTCTGTAAAATTGAACTCAGTTACAGAAACTAGCATCCCTTGCGTTTTACATGGCATTTTGTGGGTGGACTCCATGCTTCTTCTACTCAAAATTAGTCATGCATTTGACAGTATTGATTTCTTTAGGATAGGCTGAAATGTATATAGACATGTGCATGGTTTGATTAGCTGTCACCACAAATTACCGAACATCTGTCCATTTCTTAAATGTACCTCAGAGAGTAATCCTTGAGCCAGTCGTGCACTGTGTGTTTCCCTTATTGGGAACATAAAGTGGTCTTTTGAGTTTCATTATCATGGTTATGCTGATGATACACAGCTGTCACAATGTCTTCCATTAAGCCATGGTCACAATGTGAAGCTGTACAAGAGACTATCTCAGACTTTGACAAACTGGTCAAAGTTTTACACCGACTGTGTTTTTATTACAGCTCACCCCATCTAAAGTATGATTCATGTGCTGAACTGATTTAACACTGCCTCCTGGAACCTACAGAACCGAAAAAAAGCCATTCATCACACCAGGAACACTTTGTCCATCTGCTTGAGCCAGCCATTACCAAAAACAAGGTCTAAATTACAAATTACAAAATGTTTAGCTTGTATTCACTGGCTCCCCATCACCTTTAGGATCTATCTCAAATTTTTACTTTGACATGATGAGGTCTTGCCACTCAGCAAGAGCTGAGTAAGAGCTGAACCGCTGAAGAGCTCATTTGGAAAAAGACTGATCATTCATCAGACACTGATCGTGTCAAGAATGTATTATGGGAAACTGATTCTGCATCAGCTATTAATCAAATCTCTACATCCACAATAACACTTTTTTGTTAATTATTATGTGATTATCCTCAAGATTTTTTTAATGATTTATGGTACAAAACTTCTTACCTGTAATCTAATGTCTTGCCTAAGATGAACAGTGTCTCCTATTGTCTGGCCAACTGTTGGAGTTCATTGCAGCCATCTTGTAAAAGTAAGGATGTACTTTTAAACATGAGGAATTTTCTGCCTTTATTAGAAGGCTCTATTATTTATTGTATATAAAAACTAATTTTGTTATGTTCTGTAATCTGGACTTTCAGTGTATGTTTCCCTTGAAATGCAATCAGTTTTTATTTGTTGTACCAGGGTCAAGGCGGAAAGCTAAACATGAGTGGGCATTTCCTTTCACTGCTCATCATCCTAGAAATGGCTCTGATCAATGAGAGTTTGAATCACTACCGAGCTTTAGGAAGCATCGTAAAATGAACTTGTCGCCATTGAGATGGTCCAGAATTTTTTTGTTTTTGAATGTTTTAAACAGATACTGTGTCCATACATGTTTTTAGTCAGGCACCATTTGTGATATGTTTCTTTGTCTATTGATCAAACTCCTGTGATTATTATTATGCCTCCTATATTATCTTTTCCTTCAAAGGGTTACCTTCCTCCTCCTTATCTGTTGGCTAAGCTTATTGCTCTGCAGAGGACATGAAGCCAGAGTACCTCTGGCTAGTCTTATCAATACAGACATATGTGTGTGTGTGTGTGTGTAATGCTTTGTTTCCTGGACTGACACCTCACACTCACACAGCCAAAGTGTGCCTATGACTTTTGCAGATACAGGATTTGTATGCTTAAGAAATGCCATGGTAAAAGGCTTGAATCTATATCTTAACCTAGAAGAATCAAAAATATCGTACAACCATCTCCCATGATAGACCTTTATCCTCTGGAGGCAGAACCACAGGAAAGTTGGCACTAATGAGACAGGCAGATGGCCTTTATATAGCCCTTTAGTGGTTAAAATCCTTTCATTCAAGCATAAAGGCATAGCTGTGGGCTGATGTAGCATTAAATCTAGCACATGAGCATAAGCCTAAAGGAAAATATCTTTTCATTTACATTGAGAAAAGAGAGAGCACATTAAAGAAGTGCATTCAGACCACACAGCTGTCAATAAACATCTGGCATCAACTAACTCTGCCTTTAGCACTTGAAGACAGGATTAACGTTTTCATTATATTTAGCACCTGGTGAACCAGAGAAAGATTAATATTGTCACTGAGGGTCTACAGAATAATAAAGAAAAATGGTTGTGAATTAGGACAAGGAGGATTTAAGACAGTAATGGTTATGGTGGAATCATTTTTGCATCCATCCATGTAACCTGCGCAGCACTGATGAAGTGCTGAGAGTTGTGCTCTAGTTAATTCACACCTGAAGTAATTCAAGAAATATGTTCACCAAGGTCCATTTAATTCCTAAAGAATGAAAAATTCCATGTCTGTTGACCATGGACATCAGCATCATTTCTAATATATCCCAATTTCTCACCAACAAAACAAGACTAAGAGTTTATAGCAGTGCTAGCAGCTCTATGAGGCTGCCATGTGTATGACCCAACAGTGTTTTGAGATTAAATCTAATTTCAGTGAGTGAACATACACAAAAGGTCAATACTAGCATATAAAGGTTTTAGCAGATATGTTTCCCTTGTTCAGCATCTTAGTTTAGTGCATTAGCACGCTAATCCTGGCTAATAGCAGTATAGATAGCAGTATAGGTATAGATCTGAGGCTGGTAGAAATGTCATGCAACAAGTCAACTTTTGTGGTAATACAGGTCTGAGAACCAGGAACAGCCTTACAATATTGAATGGTAATCCATCCAGTAAACGTTGACAAACTCCACAGAATAAGTAGAAACTGCAAATATCTAGTGGCACTAGAGTAAAATTTAGGGGATCACTGAAGCAATTGCGATAGTCTGTCTGAGTTCCATGAATATCTACACAAAATATCAGTGCAATCCATCAAATAGTTGTCAAGATATATCAGTCTGAGTGGTAGACCTATTGATCAACACTCAGTCTCACGCTACAGACGTTGTTCAAAACACCTGCTGAACTATCAGGCAACAACTACATACAGCAAGACAACACCTAAACAATAGATTGAGCATGAATGATTAGACATGTGCAGGTTTTGTACATTTTTTTTTTGTACATTTTTGTTATATATATATGCATTAGTATTCTCCTGAATGTCTCATCTACAATAAATATGCATACTAGGATTTGTTCCTATCACGTGGGATAAATCTATACTACTGACTTTCCTCCATAATTTTACTATAAAATGTGATCTTCCTATAAGAACAGACAAACATAATGTGCTTGAGATAATAACATGAGAATAAATGTAATGATATGTGCAAAAGTATGTGAACCCCTGGATTTAGTGATTGGTCAGATGTTTTACAGCAAGAACTTTGAACAAAGAATCAAGGGGCTACACATAAGAACTGAACAACTTTCAAGACAAACTTTTTGGATCCTTCAGAATTGCTTCCACTGTGCTACTGCATCAGGTTAAGGTCTGGACTCTGACTAGGGGATTCCAGAAGGTGTTTTTGTTTTGTTTGAAGTCTTTGGATGGACAGTGAACTTATTTTGATGTTTAGGATCATTGTCCTGATGCATCAGATTGAGTAACAGCTGGCAGACCTGTAAAATACTCTGATAAACCTGGGTATGGTCTCAGCCGTGTAATACTGCATTTTCTTCCCAAACAGCGAAAAAAAAATGTCTTCTTTTGTAGATAGTTTGTTTAATTGCAAAGTGATGTATATATACATGATTTCAAATCTCTTTGAACCATTTCCAGCTGCAAATCTACAATATTCATACACACTTCTTCAAAATGCCTTTGTCTTCAGAATAGTTCGAACCCACACGTCCAATCTAGATTCACTGACTGGACTCCAGGTTTGATAAGTGTGAGTGAATAATGGTCAATGATTTGTGTGTTTCAGTTAGGTGTGCTCATTGTTGTATCTTGTGTGGACATCTGAGCATGTTTTAAGATACACAAAGACACACAAGTGAGGATACCTCCAAAGAGCTCTGAATATTGAATTTAAGTAAAAACCAAATACACACAATCAGAAAGCTCACTAAAAGGTTGAATACAGTTGAGTTCAGTCTGAGAGAGAATAAATACAAGTTTAAAGAGTCACTAAGTATAGCAAAGCTCTAAAACAGGGCACTGCTGTGAAAATTATGAATATGACACATTACTTTTAGAGTTTGAAGGTTAAAATAAAGTAGAGGAAGATGGTTATGTTTAGACAGAGTTCTCAGTTCATGAAGTACTCCCATACCTTTTTGTCATGCATGATCACAAAACACCGTAATGTGTTTGGATTACAGCCCAGAGTTTGAGAAGTGGAGTGGTCTTTGAGCTCACAAGACATTGAAAGAAACGCTACGGATCAATCAGAGGGTGTTTAACTCCCTGGCAGAGTCAGAGTCTTTTCCTCAATGCACCCAACTGCTGCATTGCAGATAAAAACCCTCCTCTGCCAGACACATTTTACACACAACAGAGACTAACTAACTTCCTTAACTCAAATCACGTAGAGAATATATCAGCTGTTTTTGTTTTGTTTTGTTATTTTTTTATTAAATTAAGGAAACATTTTGAAGCACAGCAAAGGTACAGTTCAGATACATCCAACATAGAAAAAACACAGCTACCTAGCTCTCAACCTAACTGCCCATTTAGGATCATATTAATAAAATATGGACTGTAATTATTCAAGTTTATGCTATACATCAGAATATAATTTATAATATCATACAAGTCTTTATATTTTTGGTATGAGGAATTGATATAAAAAATAATTGTGGTTACTTTTGGTTGGTTGGACTTGTTTCATTCTTTTAGCTTTATAGTGTTGAAAATGTCATCCATTATCCCAACAGTATTTTGGAGCCAATTAAAAATTTTCATACTTCTGAGGAATTTACACTTAATCACACTTGCCTACAGTAAACAATTTTCATTTTGTGTAACGTTCATGAACACCATCAGGGGTGTTCTGCTATACTTGGGGTGTTCTATATACTTAAAAGGCAATGTGTAAGTATTTGTAATCACTACAAAGCACAACTTTTTACTTAGCAGTCTAGGTGAAATGTGACAGGTTCAGCATCAAACGTCATTCTTTTAACCACCAAAGCTGTCTTCAGTGGTGGAAAATAAAACCTGCTTTGTTTCCAGGAGTGAGTGGTGGAGGAGGTTGTGATCATGGTTGCCTGCCAAGACTTAAGCCATCAATATGTTTACTGTTTCATTCAAAGACTTTGTGGTTAGAATTATTCAATTTTTGAACATTTTATATCAAAATACTTACGTATTGTTCCTTTAGTGAAAGGAAGACAATGATAAAACCTGCAAAAAGATCTTCAATAGATACAGTATCTTGTAATTATCAAACATCGATGTGACATCCTGTTGTATTTTATTCAATTTTGTTTTGTGATGCCTAATTATGTATTTTAATAGATATGTGAATAAACATTTATAGTTACAATATAATACAATTTCTGATGGTGAAAAGGTTCCAATAATGTATTTTCCTAGGTATGACAGAGATGTGAAAAACTGTATTACTATAAAATGATAGTAATAACTGTAATGATAATGGTGATCCTGTGCAACATTCTACCGGCAGAATAAACACATTCATTACAGGAAAAACAATAATGCCACACAAAGTAAGCTGTGGGGTTAATTTTTGGGATTCATAATGATTTGATGTGATTAGTTCAAATAGCCATTTGATAATGAAATCTCCAAATGTTGCAAACAAGATTTTGTATCCTCCCCTTTAACTTGTGAGTACACCTTCAGAATTCTGAAATGGCAAAGCATTTGCTCTGCACTCAGCTACACTACAGTACCTCTGTGCTGGTTCACTAAGCTAATTATCGTCTTAGCTGTTGACTGTGGCAGGTAAACCGGGCTGTTTCGAGAGAATGACTGTGGCTCAACACTTAAAGCCTTAATGGGCTGAGAGCTTATCCTTGAAAAACAGCATGTCGGCCTGTGGACGACAAACTGCCCTGCTTCTCCAAAAACCTCTGGCTTTGTTGAGTGGAATATTTCACAGCTACGATCACACTAATTGTTCTCGCTGCTCACATGGCCTCACAGCAAAATTGTCTGAATTACTGCTGCTGTTTACATCCTAACTGTGATCAGCTGTCAGTGAGGAGTTGGGGGTGATTTGTCAGACTAATGCATAGTGGTAATTGAATGATGGTAACTCCACGTGGCTTTGCAATTGTTTCCTTGACTGTTATAATAGGAAAGCCAGTTGAGGTGCCAGCTGACACCTGCCATTGGCACCATCTGACCTGCCAGTGATATGGGCACAGTTGGCTTTTTTAACATCAGTTGATAAAATTAAAAAAAAATGTGATGTAATATTTTTTTATTATTATTTTTGGGGAGTTACTTGTATTTCAGACATAATATGCTGATAAGTGGTGACAAAGAACTAAAGTTTCAGCTTTGTATCTGATATTCTTTCATTAAAAAACATAACTTAACAAGTGAAAACAATAATATATTAATTGAAATGAAGTTTTTTGGCACGTAGCAACCACCAGTCCAGTAAACCTGACGACTGCCCGATGTGGGGGTTTGCGTTCACCATCAGCAAATACTACATCAATTAAATTTAACCTGATGGCAAGGCTCCACTTGTGACTTGATTTGCCTTGATGTGATTTAACAAATAAGGACCTGAGACTCAATTTGAGAATAGGCCCTTTGGCTCAGAATGAGAATGTAAAATTTGAGAGCCTGTGACCAGCAAGGGTGCCTGAGCCTCACCTCTGGGTAGTGGTGCCACTGAATGATTCAGCCTCACCCCAAGCAAAGAGCTGCCCATCTCTCTCTCTCTCTTCCTCCCTCTTCCTTTCATTCCTGCTCTCTCTCTCACACGTATGCATGTACACACACACAGACAAACACACACACTTATCAGATAACAAAGAGTAGCCCAGAGGTGACAACCTGTTGATTTCTGTTCCTGTCCTCATCTCATCTCACTTCTTATTTGCAGCTGAGTCACTACAACACACAGATACGCACACACAATATCAAGGTGACACGTTACTTGGCTACAATAAGAACAGTATGAAACTAACAAACACTCAGTTTCATGCTATAAGATGAAGATAAACCATCAAACCTCGTATGTCACCAAGAATAATGTTTGATGTGTATAAGTGTACACATACCAGTATTCCTTCAGCAACAGAGTAGCTATGTCTTAGTTTCACTTATTTTCTCTCTCTCTCTCACACACACACAATACAGAGTTTCTCAGGTGTGGATGCCTGATGCCTCAACAATGTGAGAGAGTGTAGCTGATTATCATTAAAATTACCTCTGAGAGCTACGCAGGCTCTCTACAGTACAGTGTTAGCAGCATGGCTGTGTCAGCACAGCACTTCCTGTTTACTGTTTAGTCCCACAGCAGGCTGCAGACACCAGATAACAACAGCACAACCCATGCTGGGAGATAAAAGCGCCACAAAATGTGCTGGAGCCCCTGTAGAGCCTGTCATTGCCTCATGTGGAATCAGTCAGTATTACTACTGAGAATGGTATTCGCTTAAACAACCCTGCATGGGAGAGAAAGAGGA
Source organism: Polydactylus sextarius (assembly GCA_016801845.1). Lineage (NCBI taxonomy): Eukaryota > Metazoa > Chordata > Actinopteri > Polynemidae > Polydactylus > Polydactylus sextarius. The sequence continues at coordinate 17,767,766 of CM028906.1, forward strand.
GATGATGGAGAAAGTGGGAAACAAAGACATAGACACTCAACATATACACCAATCAGCTACAACATTAAAATCACTGACAAGTGAAGAGAATAACATTCATCCTCTCATGACAATGCAATATTCTGCTTGGAATCCATCAGGTTCTGGCATTTATCTGTCAGTACTTGGACACGTACATTGTTTCAAACCAAGTGCACACATCCATAGCAATAGCACTCCACAACAGCAACGGCCCAGCAGGATAAAGCACCCTACAGCTCCTCTGCAAATGGAAATCTCTACGAAATGGCTTGAGGAATGTGACAAGGAGCTCAAGGCACTGAGTGAGACTCCAAACAACCTACACCCCAGTCTGGGTAGAGCATCTGTGAGATCTGCTGGATCAAGCCAGATCCCTGTAGTCCCCACTCCACACCCATACAACTCAAAGCAAATCTGCTGCCAAAGTCCTGGTGCCACACACTGCAGGACACCAGAGGCCCCGTGTTCATGCCCAGACGGGTCAGAGCTGTTTTGGCGGTGTGAGAGGGACCTGCGCTGTGTAATGCAGGTGGTTAAAATGTTGTGGTTTTTGTGGTGTAGACTGGTTACAGTAACAGTTACAGATTTATTAAACACAAAAACAGAGGTACTATTAGACTCTGTGTATCACTCCGCAAATGGAGTTCCACTACGGTAGAACATATCGTGCTACATGTCAAGTTTATTTTGAGATCAATAGATCTGTGGTTGAACGCTACAGAATGATATCATGTTACAGATACAGCAGTACAGTTGCTTTTAACCAAAGTATGTGAAGCATAACAGTAGGTTCAGGGATAGAGAGGTGGATTAAATAGTAAACCACAGATCTGAAACTCAAGAAAAATCAGGTTTGTTCTGGAGAAAAACATACATTTTCTTTTATGAAGTCACAAATCCTAATTAAAATGTATTTGGTAAAATTTAATAGGGAAGTTAAGGGTTATGTATGCAGAAATATTTCTAAATTATATATACAAAGGAAAGAAAATAAAAGACATGTCCTTTTCCTCTGGACTTTATAGTTGTTACACTTAACACACTGTGCAGCTAGGAGCGATTAGGGCAGTTAGACATTTTTCATTGTTTTGGCTCTGTTCTCCAGCACACTGGATTCAAAATGAAGCAATGACTCTGAGGTTAAAGTGCTGACTCTCAGTTTAGATTTGAGGTCAAATTGTGTTATTCCAGAGTCCTTTGCAGTTTTGGGATTTTAATGTTTTTGTAGTCAATGACTCTTGTATTCAGTGACTATCCATAATGATCCACTGAATGATGCTACCATCTGCACTTCATGCTGGTTTCTGAGGTTTTTGCCACAAGTCTGGTCATCAGCAAGTATTATGATCTGTTTTAGAGAAACTTGACTTGTTAGTGCAATCTGTTCTTCACACTTTCTCTATAAACACCAAACATGAATATATTAGCAAGATTTAGAGTTTAACACCATGCCAATGAAGCTGCACAGCAATGTGTTGAGCTAAACGCTGACATGAGCGAAATAACATAATTCTCAAAATGTCAGTGTTAACATGTTGATTATTGTTTAGCTAGCCTGCTCAAAACTGTAGTGAGGTGTACTGAACCTCTTAAAACTTCTAAATAATAGTATATTTAGCAGAGTGTATCAACAAAGGATGTGCTGAGGTAGAGTTAATGACCTATACGTTGGTATCACTGCGAGCCAAATAGGCACTGCAGTTACGCACATAAAACAGAAAAAAAAAATACTTGAGTTGAGGGGTAGAAATAGCCTTTAGGCTGTGGTTATGAACGTATAGCATCATAAAAAGTGAGGTGGCACACAATCTGTGTTAACAGCTGGTCTAATTAAATAGAAACCTGTCTGTACAGTCAGATGCACGTAAAACAGATGACTGACAACGAAGCTGAAATGCTTTCCATGTAGACATGCCATTAGTTTTGCCTGTTAACATGCTGACATTTATTAAGTAGCATTGAGGAGAAAAATGCAGCTTGAGGCTGACGGGGAATATCATTAGTTTGGCAGGTATTTGGTGATACTCTAAAGTAATAAACCAACTGAAATTTTGAAAGTGGTGACAGCCAGGGGATTTTTGGGACTGTGATATCAAAAATTTAATGGCAATCCATCACCAACTTGCAGAGATATTACAGTCTGGACCAAAGTGGTGAACCAGACATCTCTAGGGACATTGGCAAGCATTGGTATAAACAGCGGGAAGATTCTCACACTTTGTATCATTGTTTTGGCATTTCATTGTTGATGGCAGACTTTTAGAAAATGCTGATGTGGACTGGAAGCTTTGAACACATAAACAACATTGTCACATTTATCTCCATTAGTGTGTGTATGGCTTCAGTGAATGTGACTGTAGTTGCATTGTATACCAAGTTGAAAGCAGTGACATTCATTCTGTTTTTCTGTATACAACAGTGGCAAGCAATGCCAATGTTAAGTCTGGTTTTGCTTCTATGACTTCTTTGCTTCAACTGAAGGTAGCATGCCAACCAGCTAGCCTCTGATGGGCTTGTCTTGTCATTTTGCAACAGCAAGTCACTGTAGTACCCAGTCTTTTGCAAATAAGTTGCGCTGCCCAGAAGGTGAAAGCTGTTGTTGTTAAAAAAGCATAACCGCTTGGATGTGTCCTGGCTGGAATGAAGGTGTAAATGTCTGTGAATATGTCTGTTGTTAGAGAATACTGCTTCCCTCCCTACAACAGGCTAATTACATTTCATCTTCAGTGATAAATGTGGCTCCTCTTTGATTTACTTGCAGCTGCCCTCACTGTATTCATGGGCTGTCTTTCCCATCACACACACACACTCACACACACACAGGCAGACACACACAGAAACACACAGAGACACGCACAGACAGACACACACACACACACAGCGAGTTGAATTCCCCCTGAGAGCAATTATCATAGAGTTCCACAGTATGTACTTGTGTTATTAATCTCTTCACTGACTTTGCTGTGACAATACAGCACTTTCTGTGGTTATTTACAGAACAATTCACAGCCAATAGGTTTTACTGCAGCCTGTAATTACAGGCACAAATAAGCTGATGTATAGAATCCCAGCAGCTCCAAGTGTGAGCTAGCTAGTTATTGGGACAGGTGGGGTGGAGATTTGGGGGGCTGATTCAACTCAGTCATGCAGAGAATCATTCACACACACACACACACACACACATATATGTGGGGCACAGTGGTACAGTGGTTGTTCCTTTTTCCCCTCACAGCAAAAAAGATTCAGGTGTATTCTTATGTTTTTTTTTTTTGTTTGTTTGTTTTTTTTTTGTGGGGGTGGGTGGTTCTCCAGGTACTCTGGCATCTTCCCACAGTCCCAAGACCTACAGGTTGGGTTAACTGGTGACTCTAAATTGAATGTGAATCTATATGTGATGGATTGGCCGCGGTTGCACCATGCCCTCACCCACAGTCAGCTGGGATTGACTACAGCTCCTCTGTGAACCTCAAAAGGATAAGCAGCAAAGATAACTATCACCCATAATATTATGACCACCGACAGGTGAAGTGAAAAACACTGACTATCTCATTGCAATGGCACCTGTCAGTGGGTAGGATACATTAGGCAGCAATTGAACATTTTGTCCTCAGAGTTGATGTGTAGGAAGCAGAAGATGGGCAAGCGTCATACGGTGAGTGACTTTGACAAGGACCAAATTGTGATGGCGAGACAACTGGGTCAGAGCATCTCTACAACTGCAGCTACCTAATCTCTCAATCACATGCCAACATTGATGCATCATCTTTGGGTCTGCAAAAAGAATTACATGTGAGTTTTGCATGACTGTGAAATTAATCTGCAATTTCTTAAATGTTGCATGCAAGAAGACTAGGTTGTATGGAACATGCAAACTATTGCTGCGTTTCCACCGAGGAAGTTCCTTGTTAAACGCGGGGGCCGGGAACTTTTCAGAAAAGTCCCCTCACTTGGCCCTTGTAATGTCTGCATCTCCACCGAGGGGTAAGACCTCGATCAGTGATGCGACAGGAGGCAGGATGGATCGTCTTCTTCATCTCGTTACTATAAATAAACTACACGCTGCAGTGAGAGAGAGAGAAAAAGAGGAACCATTTGTTTGTTTTTAATGTTGTATTTCACGTTGGGAAAAAAAATTAATTAATTTGTAGCGGTCAGTGTTGATTCTGTGGTGGTCTGCCACACATTGATCATTATATGTGAAACCCTGTGATTATTTTGTGACAGTTTCAACTGTGTCGCTTTGTTCGCTTCTTTGCTTCTACTTATAGAAACTATTTTATTGATACGCTTCTGCCGCTGGGTTTTAAAAACGGCGCTTCTGTTGACTGAGTCATATGCCGCCTAGAGTTGCAACCAATCACCATCGTGTTAACCTAAAACACCGCCCAAGAACTTTTCAGGGCCGAACGGAGTACCTACCCCTGGAGAGGGACTTTTTTCGGCCGCTAAAGGTTCCTGAGTTTTGCCTCACAGGATCTGTTCCTCTGGTGGGGACACGCACCAACGGCTGAATTCCCATATTATCACCCGGAGGTCCCTGCGGTGGAAACGGCCTATTTATGATCAAAGATCTTTTGTTTTTATTGGGTTTTTTTTTTTACATGTCCTACCGTTGTTATATTCAATGTGAGCGTGAGTCATTGTGTGTTTGTGAGTCATAAGATAGACTAGTGACCTGTCCACAGAGTACCCTGCCAAAGCAATCACACTGTGTTATTGTACTTGACTGGTGACTATGATGGCTAAGCAGCTTCTGAAGTGTTGACTTGTTGGGGGGGTTTATGTGGACAAACTTTATGAGAGAAGGATACATTGGACTTGAAACAACAACAAGCATGTCGATAAACAATATATGTGCAGCTTTTGATATGAATCTCATTCCCAGTGTGGCCCTTTGTGAAATTGAGTTCGACAACTCTGAAGTGGCAAGTGATCCAAAACAGTGAAGTTGTTAGAAGACTAAAACAAGGAACAGAAAGATGCCATGAGGTTTCATAGAGCCTCAGAGTAAGGATATAATGTCTACGTTTTCATCACTGCAAGTGACTCTTTTTAGATCTACATAGGTAAATGTCTCATTGTTAATGCAAAAACACTGATTATTGCTGTACTTTTCTACAAGTAAGGTACCGTTACTGAAATGATGTTTACTTCTGCACAGTTCTACAGATTAGTGTATACTTTGAACTATCTCATGGAATGAAAGTACAAAAAACTACTAAGCTGCATCAAAAATATATTCAAAGGAACTTTGTAGAGGTTGTGCTCATGAGTTGTGATATGACAAACGCAAATATTTGCACAAGTTGATCCCCAGGTTTATGCTTAGCTAAGCTTATGATCTCCATTAGCTTTCACACACACAATAGTTGGTCACGTTATCAAGAGGTAGAAAGTGGAGCAGGCTGTGGCAGAATAAACAACAGGGGTTTCGAGAGGGAGGGAGAGGCGAGGTGAGATCGCAACAGATGGCCTTTCTCTGGACTTCCTCCATAGGCTTCACAAACACATACACACAAACAGCAAGTAATCTCATCCTAAAAGTGCCAGTTGGAATATCACAGATGACCAGGATATTAAGCTTCCTGTTTGTAACTAAGAAACAGCGAACATCTACCAGCTCCATTACTGCTCTGTTGATCCTGTATCATTTATATAAAAAATGATATTATATATTTTAGCAGTTCTAACTAAGAAAAATAACCAATAAGTAAATACTAAGCAATGAAAATATTTAGATTCTTCAAATATTTCTCAGATTATAGACGACAATTAACTTAATGCTTCCAAGCCATTACCATGCTTCCCTACCTCACTTTTAGCTCAGGCTGACAAAGTCACAATGCAACTGAGCAGCTTATTTGTAAAATAAGAGATTCAAAGCAATTAACTTCTTCACTGAACGTGAAACATCCCCCATTAATATACACTAATTGTAGGCCTTGTCTTAAAGCTTGTGTGTTCTTGCAGTAATAGAAACAACAAAATAAAACAATGTAAGCCAATGAGCTTGTGAGTAAAGTTGTCTGCTGATGCTCTAACAAACCAACTCCTGTCACAGACTTTATGAGGGAGTAAAGCTAAAGGGAGCAGTGTAAATTATAATTAATCATTTGAGCGACGTCTTCACATTTTAATTAGAACCAGTGATGCACAAGACCACGACTAAACTTGTTTTTTTTACCCTAAGATATTTGTAAAAGAAAAAAAAAGAAATTCTAAAGGGTTTTTTTTTCTGACAAATAACTGAAATTGATTAACAACACATACACAACCATCATCTCAACTGGTGGATGGCAATAATTACTTTTGGTTTGTCACAATCACCGTAATTACTTTAACCAAATAAATTTCACTGAGGAAAAACTGATGCATTCAGTTAGTTAATCAGGTACTGAATAGGTATTTTCAGTTTTGTAGTTTCTTTGTTGTTTCTTTTTGCTTTCCTTTTTTCTTTTCCGTATTAAATTGCCACTGTGCTTTAACATTACAACAAAGGTCACAGACCCTCTCCAACAGTTTGACAACTGTGGTAAAAGAAGTCAACACACATCAAGACATTTGATTAGTGTGCACTAAAAAAAACTGGTGTTATCCAACAGAACTTGGTTGACTCCATTGTAGTGGCAGGTGGCTAACAGATGAATGAGATGAGACCTTGTACACTGTGGATTATACACTGACCTTCAACCTGTACTCAATCAAATGCCATAATGCTCAGTTCTTTAATACCTTGGTATTAAGGTATTTGATGGACAACCTTGAACAATCAATATCAGTATTATTGAGTTTCCACTTTTATAATACACCAGTGCCTCGGGTTTACTAAAAAACATCCCATTAATATGTATATATACATTGAGTAATTCAATTTAACATAGATTAACATCGGTTTTTGGAAGGACAATATGAGAGCTGCATCAAATGTGGACATTTGAGTGTGTGCTGAAAATTCTCCACTTTGACACAATGTCCCTGTTCAGCTCTAGAGGTGGTTTTAGTCACTCAGCCATCATCAAGTCCAGAGGGAGAAGAACATCCAAAATGCTTCGATATATTAACAGGCACCATAAATAATCCAGCCAAAACTGTCTGTTACTGATATTTTGATTGATCTTCCCTGCAGGCTGTTTTAGCTGAAGGTCTCTTCATCTTTTCATTTTAATTGGCTTGACATGAGGAGGATCATGCATGACAGTGACATTCAGAAATATATACCAGTCTCTTTATTCAGGAATATCACTGCACCAGATGTTATTTTCTCCAGCATTTGCATGCTATGATTTCTGGCAACTATTTAGGTTCATTTTCAATATTCTCAGTTACAAGTCCTTTTAATACATCATGGACTTTGATTTCCCATGAGTGTAATAGTAACCCTGATAAATACAGTAAATGATATCTTTAAAAAAAAAAAAAAAAAGTTTTAATTGACATGTTTGTGCTTTGCTTGCATAGTTTAATCAAGGTTGTAGCTCTTTGAGCCAATGGAGGCTCAAATATGACGTTGTCTTAAATATTACATTAAATCCTATCTTTTAAGCCTCATAACTGTAAGTTGCAAGGTTGCTGGGTTTTAGATATGAGCGGATAATCCATGTAGATCTAAGTCTATGCAGATTACTCCATCTGGGGCATTTCACGTCTAGTTTCAGGTTCTGACATCCCCAGCATTCCAATGTCATCAGTCTACCTCTTCTCTCTGCTTCGTGTAACCTTAAGAACTCTTTATTTACAAAGTAAGCTCTGAAATCTGATAAATGAGCTTGTAGGAACATACATAAGGACCCTCTCCAGCAGAAAGTTTGTTGATTCACAAAGAGAGCAGACAAAGGTCGTAGTAGATTTTAAGCGGGGAGTGAATGACTGTAGTGAAGAGGGTCTGACATGTCTCATCTCATGAAATCTCATGAACAGAATCAGTATTCAAAAAAGCAATGCCAGTAAACCTCCTGCAGTACTGAGTGTCAAGCCACAACGGTTGAATCTACAACACTCTCCTGTGACCAATCTGTCCATCTGTTTGTGTGTATTAGATGTGGATATTGAATGAATAAATTAGACACTGAAAAACAGGGATATGTAAAATAGCTTAATTTCTTAATTATCTTATGTATTCCTCTTATACAGTGTGCTGTATGTGGCTGTCTAGAACAGTTAGACTAGTGATTTGTTTCAAGCCATCCATCCATCCATCCATCCACTGTCAGCCGCTTATTCAGGGTCAGGTCACAGTGGCAGCGGGTCAAGCAAGGTAATCCAGATGTCCCTCTCCCCAGTAATTTTGTTCAGCCCCTTCAGGGAGTCCCCGGAGGAATTCAGTCTGAGATGAGATGTATACAATCTCAGCTACCTACCAGTTGGCTGTGACCTCCAATGGAAATGCCATTTTAATTTAAAAATGATAAATTACGTTATTAAGTTTCCCACTCTGAACATTATTAGCTAGCATAACCCAGCAAAAAGGAGGGCGACATCTACTGAAGAGGCTCGTTGGCCAGGAGCAAACATAATGAACCAGAGGATGTACTGGGTGGGATCATTAGACCACATGGAGCTCAACATGAGATTCCTATATTATTTCTTTAGAAGGTTTGTGCAACTGTAAAAAAAAAACAAAAAAATAACTGGATTGTAGTCAGGGTTGAGGTGTAGATACTCTATGTATAATATAGCACTAAACATATGACACAGATCAAGCTTTTTCTAAAGCTTTTTAAAGATCAAAAAACATGACAATTTGATACATCTCTCGATTAGCCCACAAGAAATGAATTTATAACTCATATCGTAGCTTGTGTTTGAAGCTACTGTGTTGAGATTGTGGTACAGTAAGACTTAGAAGAAATATGTCCCTTTTAAGACCAAACAGTGGAAGATGAATCATTATTTTGTTTCAACATGAAAGTCAGAAACTGGTACAAAAATACTGTAAGTATCGCCATTTAACAAAACCGTAAGAAAAGCCTGGTACCTAAAATTTTTCTGACAGAGGAGGTTCTTAAAAAAATAAAAACTCAAATTTCACATCTAAACTTCGCCCTTTTTAACACTGACTGGTAAAATCTCTCTAAATGCTCTTGTTCAGTGGATCATATTTAAGCACCAGCGGTGGTGTTTGTAGATGCTTCTTCAGAATTAATAAGCATGTTTTCTGAGACTAGCACTGACCATCGAACCTTGTGAATTTTAATAAACTCACCACTTGACGGAACTTCATGTCACAGCGGCTGTGATGTAATTATTCTCCTTGTCACAATAATTCCGCAAGCCAAACCTATCTTTTGTCTACTTTAAATGTACGGCATGCTCGGCTTTTACAACAAAACAAAACATTCACTTCTGAAAGTGAAATAGTTGAAGAAGTGTTGTTCACTTGATAAATGCACAAAACAATATATTCTGTTATCTACTACATTTGTCCCCTCTAGGACCAAGTGCAGTCAGACGTCATCTAGAGAAATGATGGATTGCATGAATGGACCGCAACCCGCTCTCTCAGGTCACACATTGTAACATGTCTGCAAGCAGATCCGCTGCAGACTGAAAATCACAAGTTACCAAACTACAACTGCTCAAACACAGTGTTTGATTTGCGATTTCTTAACCCAAATTATCAAATTCTACCCACACATTTCTTTTTAGAAAAGGCAGCGATTTGTCATCTCGCTCTGCTTCCTCTGGCGAACTTAAAGCATATCACACTGAGTGTGTTTTGCTTGTTTATGTGGGTGACAGTGAGGGGTGGCAGGTTTGGGTTGGGGAGGGATGAAGAAGGGGGGGGGTGTTTCAAATCATGAAAAGCTGCCTACTGAAGCACACAATTTGTCATTTTGCTTCAGCGTGTGAGCGGAAGACTCCGTGTGTGGCACGAAGGAAACATGAGAAATATGTACGTGTGCATGAGAATATTTGTGTGTTTATGCATGTGGCATGGCAGTTCATGTTTATGTGACAAAGATATTCCTGTCATTGGTTTATGTAACAATGTGTGTGTATGTGTGTGCACATATACGGAGGGAAACTACATTGCTCATGGGCTTGGCTAGTTCTGCAGACGCAGGAAGCTGGATAATCACAGCCCTGGGAGAGGACATTCCTAGTTCCTCTCTAACTGCAAATATGGAAAAGGGCTGTCCCACAGAAGAACACCCCCACCCCCACCCCTCCTCCACCAGTAGCTGTGATGGCTGATGACATCACTTATTAGAGGTCACAATAAAGAGCACACTCTGCTGTAAGGGACAGACTGAAAATAAACAAAGGCGACTGCAGTTAAAGTGGCTTTGACTCTTTAGAAGAGCAATCAATACTAAAGTCTTTTTTCTCACCTTTGCTTAATCCCTCCATAGCAATAAATGCCAATGCTGCCTCTGTTAACAAATTATATTGTTTTTTTTTTCCTTTGTGGGCTGTTAAATCTAAAATCTATTATCAACCTACACATGGGTATTTGTGTGTGAGGTGTCTCACATCTCCAACTTGTAACAAACGCTCGAGATAAGATACACATCATTTCATAAAAAGGTTTTCAGATCGCTTTTTTCCCCCGTCGTGGTCTGATATTCCCACATGAAACAGGATGTTTGGCCAAGAGAGGCACAGTAAGAGATACTAATGTTAGCTTTCACTCTGATGTTGAGCATCACTCACCTCCTGCTTCACCCCCACTTATGGAGGAGGTACAGGAAGAGCAAGACAGGGTTTCAGGCCCAGTACATGCTATAATAAATATGGTATAGCGGAAAGAGAAAGAGTTCCCAACGGTACTGGCAATGTTGTGGATAACTAACTCCGCAATTTCTAATGTTTTTGTTCACAGTGTTGTTTGATATACCTACAGTTTTTGTGTTTTATGCAATTTTATATATATATTTATACAAGCACATGAATGGGAAAATTGACCCTTAGATACTTGTAATATGTAAGAGATATTCATGGAATATTTAGGAAACATGGCATTCTCACCGTCTTCACTCGTCGCTCATTCTTATTGCTTTACACATTTAATTTCTAATACAGTGCATTCTGAATGTGACAGCTGTCTTTGCCTTTAATGTTTGCCTCATGAGACAACTGATATTTTACTTTGTAGATCTTTCATCATCTTTGATGATTGTCATTAATTTCAGTCATTGGGTATTATCATTCCGCATATATTGCTCCAACTGTAGTTTCACATGAGACATGGACTGTTTGCCGAAGCCACAGCACACAGAAATTTAATATGAAATAAACATGATATTGAATTTCAGCGTTGTCCTCTTTCCAGTCAACAAAACCTACTTTTTTCTGTCAAGAGTTATTAAATTCTACTGAAGAGACCTAAAGGGGCAACAGCGCTGAGGTGGGAAGACTGTGATCATAAAAAGTCATTAAAGTGATGAAGATGACCATGGTCTTCATCCTTAGGCCGTATGACTATTTAGATTACGTCAGAAGTTCCTGGTGTGTGGGTGCCAGAGTGATGAGAGCAGTTGGGTGTAATCTGGGCTGACACTCGCCCACATCTTGCTTCCCAAACTCTATAGCATCAACACTCACGTGATGAGTCATACACACACACTCACACACAACACACATACATATATACACACATAACACCAGCGGTAGCAGGAACACATGGGGACAAAACAAATTACAATGGAAAGAGAAAGAGACAGATATACAGAGGACAGTGACACAAACACCAGAGAGAGGCTGGTTTTGTTTGAGGTTGTTTTGAAAAATTCAATTTAAAACAGTGCATCGACAAGGCAGGAAGATCCAGTTAAAGGTAATACGGCTGGAGTATAAATGGATTTGCAATGCTTCATAATGCCGCTCATAAAAATGCAAAAAGCACCTGTTTTTTTTTTGGTTTTTTTTACAGCTGGGGAGAAGGAGGTGAGGAGAGATAAGAAGCACTGTTTACAGAAGACAAAATCAACACAGCGATAAAATTTCTCTCCTCAGCACACTCCTCAGAAGCTGATAGTCTCTTCAATATCTCCCTGGGAAATTAACTACTCTTTTCCCTCGTCTTCTCCCACTTCCCACCTCCTAACCCACATAAACGCTCCCTCCAAATCTCTGACGGCCGAGCATAGTGCTTCTCTGTTTCAGGAAGTATATTCCAATCGGTTACAGTGAAATGATGGTTGGAAAATCATTGCTCTGGTTTCCTGTTGCCTCCACACTTTCTACACCATCCCCCCACTAAACCGCAAGTAGTCACAACAAGAGGAAGTCATAGATACGGTTTCAGCTTGTGATGCCATTTACACTGAGCCGAAACATAACAAGACTAAAATTCTGACGCCCTGACAGCAGACCCTAGAGGCTAAAGTGCATATTACACACAACAAATTAAAGTGAAACAAATGACATATCAATAAGGAGAGCTTGGGAAGACGCCACCACTGACATAATCCAATCCTACAGCGTGGCTTTATACAGTTACTGTAGTTGCCTAAGCTTTACCACACATCAACCTTAGAGTTTTCAGCTCAGTAAACGTGTGTTCATTTCATTTTTCAGTGTCTGTTTTGTGTTTTTAAGGTACTGTCAACCAAATAATTTTATTTTGTTGGTTAAATATCAATACATACGTCTTCCTGATTGAATTCATAACTGGAGATGTTTTCTGTCAGTGTTCAGTCTAACATGAAGACAATTATCTCTGTGGTTTGCCGTGACAGAATTTGACTAAAGCATGAAACAGTGTTTTTGCATATCGGTTAGATCTCCAGCAGAAGAAAAGGAGAGAAAAAAAAAAGTATTTCTGTTGCCTTCCATACGATGAAAGTTTATTTTCAATAGACTATTCATATAGCTGCTGGACCCTCCATTCGAGAAAGCTTTCTCTTTTCTAAAGTGGTTGCACTTTGTACACGTTGATAATGGTTGCATGTATTTGCATCATTGTGAATCGCTGCCAGTCTTTTGTTATGCATCGGGCTGAAATGAAAAACATGTGCTTTTCATCCAACAGTGGAGTCTCACATGATCAGTGGTAGAGATTGTGGAAAGAATCAGCACCGACAACGCCTCACTCTCTGAGCTGCCATTTGATACTCTTTGATAGACTGGGAATGGAAAAGGAGAGTGAAAGGGATGGGAAGGGTTGAGATGGACATTGAGATCAAAGATGCAGGTTAAACCTGTCTCACAATGTTTTTGTTTAATTCTTCATTATTAGAAAGATAGGTAAGAAAGAGAGATGACATTAAGACTGTGAGCTGTGTGCAGCCACACACCATTTCAAAATATCCAGGATCTGCAACACCTTCACACTCTGATAGTTTTGCAGCCATAAAAGGGGAAGTGGAGAAGTAGTTGAGAGGGTAAGGTCGGATGGTAGAAATTAATTTGGTGCAAAACCTTTTACTGGCTTGACAGTTTTGCAGCAGCCGGCCTTGGCTCAGGCTGCTGTCTGTCATGTCTTTTGGAGGTTAGATAAAACCTGCATCTCGAGCTCAGTAACAACCGCTGAATGACGGGCAGGATGCTGTGATAAGCAGATGCTGCCACTTCTGCAGCTGCAGAGCTACTTTTTGATCAATGCACATGAAACATGTTCACATTGATATGCATTGCTTGCACAAAAGTGGGCAGCGACACCTTTTCACCAAGCATTTACTTCACTCTTGTAAAAAAGTCGCTATAAATCTGTAGTAAAAAAGGCCCATTATCACTGGTGCTTGAAACTGAACCTAGAAAGTAGAATATGGATGAACAGTTTGAGATGAAAGAAGGCAGGGCTGCACAAGATGAGAACCATCTGATCACTTTAACGAATACTGTTAACGTCTCTCTACACTCTTGAATATGATCGTCTTATCTCCCACTGTACTCTGCTCTTCAGTTGTCTTTTTTTAATGCCTCGAACAACCTGCAGTAAATCTAAATTAACCTGACAAGGGCCTATTGTAGCGATAAAAGTGTGAGTCTTTTTTTTTTTTCCCCAGGAGCAACAGTAGAATGTAGTTTAACACCACCAGGTCAACAACTTGACACTTTCTACAGAGTATTGTCGAAATTTTCGTCTTCACAAAATGTTAATACTGCAGTGTACAGTGAACAACATCATCCTGTGGCAAGAAATATGTAATAAAGTCACACTCAAAATATTTGTTTTGAGCCAAAAAATCCAGTGTTGCTGTAAAGTATCCATTTGTGATGACTACACATTATTAAACCTTTTTATGTTTATACCAACACTTACAGCACTTTGTGAAGGTTAAAGGAAGAGTGTGGTCTGGTGCAATACTGAAAAAGTTCATTAGGACTTGAGATATGTGTTTAATTACGTCTAACCAAAACCATTATCTTTCCCAAGCCTATGAAAGTGCTTTTGTTTGTTAACCACAGATGGGACTGAGGGTACAAACTCTAGTCTCTGGTGTGATGCTCACATGCTCCGACTACACTGTCATTAAGTTTTATGAGCCATATTTTTACACTTCAAGCATATTTTCTTGTATCTGTGCATCAACCTCTAGTTATTGTGTAGACCAAGAAGTCAGTACTGTGCCTGGACACACAGAGCACAGGAGCTATTGCTGTTTCTCTGCTGACAAGCTGCTCACACTGTGCTGTCTAGATAGGACACAGTGTTATAAGTATATAAAAAGAATTTACAGGAGACAAGAGTTGTTCACAGAGACAAAATGTGAAGATTGTACAAATGAAAAAAAGTAAAGTTCTCCGAAGGAGTTGATTATAGACACAAAGTCGTGCAAAAACTTTGGAAATAGTTTCAATCAAAATGAATCAATATGAAATAGTTTTTCATTGATTCTGTGTAGTACACTGCTGTGATAGCATGTAGAGGTGTGAAAAGATATATAGTTAATGTACATTTTATCCATCCAAACACTGTTAATTGTGTGGGTTATCAATATTGTTTGTTAGATTTATTTACTCAAAGAAACAACACACTAATTTAAATCTTATTACTCATAATGCATAAGATAAAAACACGACAGATAATGGAAATTGATCAAATGTTCTGCAAAAGAACTCAAAGTAAATGAAAATAGTATTTTATCACTGCAGGAAACACAGTGTTTCAGTGTTTCAGCCACAACATTAATCCTGGTTACAATTAGGCACTTGTCTAAACTGATATTTCACTTAATAAATATGAATTATCCTCAGAAAAAATGTTGAGTCAAATAAAAATAGCATATAGTAGTGGCACTGATATAACAAATGACCCACAAGTACCCACATCATTTCTTTCAACCTCAACGACTGTTAAAATTTTCGACACAGTTACTGTAAGAGGTCGTGTTTCTGGAGCGTTACCATGTGTTTGAGAGCCTGCCCATGAACATCAGTGACAGCCAGATCTGACAGTGCAAGTAGGTAATGTTGTTTCCAAGGAAACAGTGAGACATTTGAAGCATCTCTATAGAAATGGCTTCCAAAAAATGACTGTGTGGATCAGATTGTGACTGGAGGAGGTCTCCATGTGAGTGTGCCCAAACACGCCTGACAGGAAGTCCCATTGTCTTGGTTTAGTTCAGTGGAATTTCATTATGGATAATCCATTTCCTGTTAAGGGGTTAGACTGGGTCAGGCAAGATATCCAATCAATGTGTATCAGCTCAAAAATAGACTCTTGTGACAACTTATAGCAAGTTATCATCAACATCATCATTGATGCCATCACCATTATCATCGCTGTCACAACGTCAACATCGGTTCCAATTTAAAAGATTTGTTGGGAGCCAATAACTTTAGTATTTCATGCCTGAATTATTACCTGAATTATCCAGTTATATAATCCATGTTGTGATTTACATGAACCAAATAAAACCCCTTTGATCTGCAGTAAGCAAATACTTTGTTGTTTGTGTTGCTGATACTTTATCTCTAAAGTGACAGTGGCTCCTAAACTTCTTATGCAGACATCAGATGTGAACTATTCAGCTGTGACTAGTGAAGCATTCAGGCAAGTCAAGCATGTCAGAATTTGAGTGTGCACCAAAGAGCAACAGTTCAATCATCTGCATAATTAATAACAGACATATTTTAGAGAACTGACAACATTTTAGTAAGTTTCTATTCAATCACAGAACATTTTAAGCCACATTTAATGCACTTTTCCATCCACTGCTTCTCTAAAATATCATATGCAGCTTTATTTATTGGTCAACTGTGCTTTATCAAATATCAACTTTTTGATCTCCTTCATGATTTTTTTTTCCCCCATATTCCATTTCACTCAGTTGATAGTCAGGAATTGAAAAAATAAATACAAGACTTTGTTGATTGTCAGGTTTACATGTTCAGGCAGCTTTAGTTGCCACTAACATTGATTAAACCATAAAAAAGAAAAGTCTTTATTCTGACATGAAATGATGGCGATTGAGTGGTGCTCAGCTGATTAGACTTAACATATATAAATTACCAAACATATTAAGAAATGACAGTGGTACAGTGAAGAACTGTAGTGTGAAATGTAGCAAAAGAAAAAAATTGGAAAAGTGGAAGAACAGTGTTACAACTTCATCTCTATGTGTATTTTCAGTCTGCTGTGTCATGTTTGACTATATAGACAAATTGATCATAACAATCACAACATCACAGCAAATGGTTATACATTTCTGTTTTTATTCAATGGATTCAATTAATAAAAAGTCATGTAATTATGCCTGGCATTTACCCACCTGGGAAGCCATATTTAACTGATCACCCTGACAAAGGGACAGATGACGGGTTATTGGTTACAGATGCACCAGTTTGGCAGAATGACAGATAAGACAGAGGATGTATACTGTCTCGTAAATGTTACAGAATTAGTTTAAAACCAATATTGATTGCCCTGTCAGATTTATTCTTGTGAGTGAAAACCCTCAGGGGCAATAATATCATTATGTGCTGAGAAATTAAACAAATTAACTGTCTTTATTGTCCCATAGTCATTTTTTCCATTTCTACTGTCACAATATAGAAACACAATTTGTTTCTGCCTTGTTATATGATGAAAAGCGTAGATTACAAAATGAGGGACAGACTTAAGTTTGCAGAAGAAAAAGCGGCAGACATAATGTGTAAGTGGAATCAACTCATTGACGCCAGGGCTGTGAAATAGCCCAGAGTTAACTGTGCCTTACCCTGGTCCACAAAAAGGACGGCCACTTGTCATTTGCTCCCGTGCTAGAAATAACCTCGGGTCTATTTTCCTGACATGTGACCTGTTGCAGTTGTGTTGGTAATTGCTGTTTTCTCACAGTAGCAAAGGTACAAGCAGCTTAACATTAATAGCTCTAAAAGCTCCAAATTCCCACAGCATACTACCTGACTATAGTATCAAGTAGCAAGCAGGTGAAGCAAGTAAAAAGCAGGTGAACTCTAGCAGCTAAAGAGCAAGGTGTTTATGGAGCTTGTAGAAACTAAAACAGACCTAAAAGGAGAGGGAATACTGGATTTGTATTCAGCAATTTTCCAGTAATGAGGCTCAAAATCAATGCTAATGTTTCTCCTTATAAACAAAGGTGTTAACATGCAATTTGTCTCTGGCTCCCCTCAGGTGGCCAAATAAACAATTAATGCAGGTTAAACTTGACCAGGCCTTAAAGTAAAAATTAAACATTTTGGGAATTGCATGATAACGTTCTGTTTGTAACGTTACCTGTGACAGCTAGGAGCTTGTTAGCTTAGGTTGGAAAAAAGACTAGACACAGGGAAAAACAGCTACCCTGGCTGAAGGTAACAAAATGCATGTACCAGCACCTCTGAAGGTCACTTACTACCACACTGTATCTTTGTCTGTTGAACCCATGACAAGGAATAAAAACATGAATTTGCTATTGTAAGATTGGTCACGCTTCCCACCATATATCTTAATCAAGACCTCTTGTTGGGCAACAAGCAAAAGCTCCAGGAAATCACTGTTTTCAGTCTTCTTATATTTCACTTTAACAGTCTCTGTTCAAGTTGACCTTTCTAACACCTCTATTTTGTGCTGAGCAGGTAGCAGACAATAAGCTTTCATGCTTGTAGGCTCACACTGAACACAATGATCATTTTGTTAACACCCCTACTATACTACTACACAGCTTACATTAACAATGGGCCCTATTCTCTACACTTCCGATTCATGACTTCTAATACATCTGATCTGACAACCAGGAAACAACTACCAGATTGACATTGTCGTTATGATGCAATTGAAATTATTTCTCAATTCCTGTAAGTGTGGAAGGTAAGAAGCTGGCTCTTTTGAGGTCAACTGCCCATCATGAGCCAATTTCATCATGCCTCAGGCGTGTTCCTGGATAGAGGTGGCATTTTCTTTCTTTCTTATTACCGCCTACACATCCTCGATGGAATGGAAGGAGATTTAAGGAGATGAGAACTGATGTAATGTCTTGTGACATCCTATCCTCAACAACATCACCCAGGATGGAGGCCAGAGACACGAGCTCTAGTCCGCACGAATCTGGGAAGCACAGGGTCACAGTGCAGCGACAGCAAGCATCGGTGATGAATGAGTGTAATTTGTAAAGCACAGACATGCTAGCATTACTACATCAAGCTTTAATAATACTGTATGTTAACAAAGAGCAATGACCTGATGCCTGGGCTCATTAATGACCAATCAAGCGCATGGCAGTGACATATCACATTTCCCTGAGGACATACTGTTTCTTTATTTCCCAAACAAACAATCAAACATATTTGCAGCACAACTTGTACTGCAGATATCTAGAATCACGTACCCACATCTCCGAGAGTCAATTTTTTAATTCATTCCGTTTTGTCACAGTGACAAAATTTGTTTTTACTTATTACCTGATGGACTATAAGTGCTTAATTAGGTCTATGAAAATTAACCAGGTCTCTTTGGCTTATTTAGATGATTAAACATAAAAAAAAAATCACATATAACCTCCACACAGAGATGTCCACATACAGTAGTCAGGTTCAAACTCTACTAATGGTGTAAAGCTGACCACTGAGCCTCTGGAGGGTCACGGTCAGGGTTAGGGTGACATGTTTTGTGCTGATGCAGTAAAACTGTATTTGACCTTTGCTGAGCACTTGCTTTTTTCATGTGACAATTACACCAAGTAAGAACAATAAACCATTCAATCCAATTGCTGCCATAAACACATCATGTGTTTCGCTTTTGTGTCTCAAGTTTGCTCCACATTCTATGTCTTATTACAATACGATATTACTACTACTGATATTGAAATGAAAACATGCTGTGGTAAATATAGCCATCAGATTTATTTAAAACGACACAAAACACCAATATTGATGTTTGGCATCCCCCCATGAGTCCTCAGAGTGTTGCATTTCCCTAGAAATCAATGTTTGACCCTTGGCCCAGTATCTGACTTTCCGCTTGACTTTGGGGGGAATTCTATCTTCACAGCTGTTAATGTCACATCTTCCGCTCTGCTGCCTCCTCTTCAAGTATAAATGCTATAATCCTCAATGAGAATTATGGTTATTCTCAACCCAAGAGCTTTACTTAACCCTACGAGCATCTACCAAGCAAACCCCAATGCTCTACAACTGAACTCAAAAGGTCAATCTGAACCCATCTTCTCAAAACAATGTTACTAAATCTGCACTCGTATGCCAAATGTAAATACATCCACTTCATGGAGCTGTTGTTTTCATTACCATGAGCTACAGTAACAATAGTAGAGTGTTCAGGTCTATGAGATCGTAGTGCTTTTTCATGTCATAACAATTTTTGATGTTATATTCCAGTGAACTGTAAGCTGGATAAAAATAAAAAATAAAAGAAAACATTCATGACAACCTCTTAAACGTAGGATATGTGTAAATTTTTGGAGGCTTTCATCTGGCATCATTAAATGCCAGAAAATGTCACCGCAAGCAGTAAACATAGGAGTAAATCCACTGATGTCAACAGCCCGAGGTATTTACAGCCAAGTGGATGCGAGTGTCTAACCGTTATTTACAGAGGAGCAGCGCTACTGCTTTACAGTTACATAAGGCTGAACACAATGGACTCAATCTAGAAACAAAAACCTGTTGATTGTGATGAACGCAGAATCTGTTTGAAAAGCATCAGAATCTCACACAAGGCTTGTATGAAGAAACATGTACACGCTGCTGTCTAACTAAATCAATGTGAAAAGGAAATGACTATGAGTATCGCTAATACCTCGACGCAAAGACACAAAGGCTATCAATCTGTCCTTTCAATCACCAAGAGACTCAGAGAAGATGGCTACTCTGTGAAAGATTTACAGCTCTAGGTTCTTTGAAAAGAAAGGATTCTCTCAAAGCCTGAAACAGGTGGCATTGTCAGAAATCATTACTTTGCTTTTAAGCTGGAGCTCGGTGGATCTGAAAAACTAGAAAAGAGATGAGGTGTAAGTGAGATGGCACCTTGACAGGTTGGGTATGGTGGGGAACAGAAATTACAATATGTATACCCATCACTGACTTAGTATTATGGAGAAAGGAGAGAAAATGGAAGTATATTTGTCCATTACACCACTTCCCCTGTCAAATCTACATCTATAAATCTTCCACTGAAGTTAATGAACTCTGAAGAAAATCCAATGTGACATTTTGATATCTTTTTTTGAATATAAAAATGATGTACAATGTGACAGAGCCACTATTCTTACATTTTTTTCTGTGGTTATAGAAGCTTTCATATTATTCAAATGGATTGCATCCTTTGTTCATAGTTTGACTTTTGCTTCATCAACTAGTTGAACAACAAAAGGAAAAAGAAATCAACATAATTACCTTTGTAGCTTAGTTAAGAAACTCAGTCCTCCATCTGCTGTTAAAAGATATAAATAGTCCTGAACATATAAAGATATTATGTGTATAAAGACGCCATCCGCTGCCAAGTCTTTTCCTGCAGAAATAAAACTCTACACAACTTAATTTAAGAATTTGGGCCACTTGGGCAATTTTACTGATCAAGATCAGTTTATTCATTGTGTGGAATACTAAAGAAATCAATTGTATTCTTTTTAGTGTGGCTTAGAGCTTTAAAAAAAAAAAAAAAAAAAATCAGTAAAAGTTATCCAAAGCATTGAAAAATCAATATTCTCACTAAAACGATGAATAAACAATGTGACAATTTCAGAACACACACACACACACACACTTTAGTGAGAATTTATTGCAAGTTTCAACTCATTGTTAACTTTTCTGTCCTACAACTCTACTGTTTGGTTCATTCCCAGCTATAATATCATGATTGTGGTTTGCAGCAGGTGACTGGTGACAATGAAAAGTAAAAAAAGAACATTGTACGTGCATCACATACATTCAAACACAGTTGTTTAACTAACTGCTGAACTTTGTAGAGCACTGAAGCAGTTAGTAGCTAAAGAGACAGATATTACCATCAGGAAATGGTAGAGACCAAAAACAGAGCTAAAAGAAACATAACTTTTGGATTGACACTGACCATGTGGATAAAAACATATATTGTTCCTCTGTAAATGTGCTTGATGTGAAACTAGTACTTAGTAATTTGGAGCTAACAAGTCAGTAGCTGCCAAAATCATCTTAAAAGGTGATGTTGTGTTGTTATTGCGGTTTCATGTGACATGTGTTCCCTGACCTTGGCTAGGGCTTGCAGACTCCACAGTTCATAACACATGCTTTACATTTAATGCTTGCAGATAGCATTGTTTTTAAGCAAGTTTTACAAAAGAAAAATTGCATGCATTGTGGCATGTGTAGGAATGATCCGGAGTTTGACCCATACAAGGGATTTCTGCATTGATTCTGTTCTTCTGATATCTTCTCTTGGGAGTCCCCCCAGATTTATGGAAGTCCAACAAAGTAACTGGAACACCCTCCTAAATCATGTCCTTGAGGAGAGGATTTGTGTGAGCCTTGGCGAATTTCACTGAATACCAATTTGATGTATTCTGTTTTATGTAGCCTAACCAAATTAGGGCTGCATAGTATAGGGAAAACACAATATGATTTGCTATAAATAAACAAATACTTATAGAAGTGGCTATGCATGTAAAATGTTCTCATGAAATAGAAATTAAATGTATTTCATTCATCATGCAGCGTGCATCCACAGTATATATCACAGTTCAAGCAGACTTTTGTGATATGGATATTGCCCATGTTGATGGACAATATCACAATGACAATATATTGTGCAATCCTAAACCAAACACTACTTGGTTAGCCCATGTTCAAAGCCTGTGTGTTTATGAGTGTGTGTGCATGCGCAAACCAATCCAGAGGCGCTTCATTTTCTTGGCTGATGACTACAAACAAAGCAAGAAATGCTTCTATAATAAGACACATATGCAGAGCGTGGTAATCAATGCAATTGCCTAACAAAGGGCATGGTACAGTACATGTGCAGCACACCAATGTCTACATATCAAACCCTCACACAAAGATCTAAAGGAAGAATAATCCTAGGACATTAATCCCAGCATGTTGAGTAATTCCAACCTACAAACTCTGGATTTACACTAAAATCTACAAACACATGTAACACACACACACATACTACATATACTACAGTACAGCTTAATGCACTGTGCACATGCACACGTGCATGCTTGAAGGCTTATACACACACAAACACAGACACACACACACACACACACACACAAGCACACCAACACACACAGGGCTTACGCTAATCTGTGGCTAGCTGCCTCTGGCACTAATGAAGTCATGCTGCTTCTCCATGATGAAAACACTTTAAGACATAACACGAATATACCTCTCATAGAAAACACACAGATTCTGCACACACATGTCAACGACAGAAATACATACTGTACAAGCAAAGGTTCATTCCTTTTAATTCCTCATGTGATCTCCCTATCTCTGCCATCCACTTTCTTTACAGTGTGTGTGTGTGTGTGTGTGTGTGTGTGTGTGTGTGTGTGTGTGTGTGTGTACACTCATACACAATGTATATGTCTCTATTTGTGTCATCACATCCACATTTGTCTTTCCATATAAATTACCTCTATATTTCTATATTACTGCTTTCCATATTCCATACCTCTTACAGAGGTGTACCATCAGCTAAAGCTAGATATACACATCATCAACAGAAATGGAAGTGATATCTTGCCTTACATATCTAAACAGTTTTACGTCCCATAAAGGTTTAAATGCTGCCTGTTTGCATTAATCTTAAACTTTACCGCCCTCTTGTGTGCAGGCTAATGTCACTGGAAGCTAGGTTTCAGTATCAGTCTCTCCTTTCTGTCATTTTCATGGGCGTGGCCATTCCTGGCTGCGTTCGTCTCCACTTGCCTATCAGGGAAAGCAACTACTTGTATGCATATAAGTGTAGCTGCTTCTGTGCCCTAGCTTCCTGTGTTAGTTTGTGTGAGTACGTGTCTCAGAGGAGTCTTTTGGCAGCAGATACCAACCGCTAAATCTCATTCTCGTTCACTCCTCCATCAATCAGAGGCAGAAAAACTAGAGTTGAGAAAAACCTCTTTCTCTGACTATGTTATCACAATGTGCTAGAAGTGGGAGGAAGGGAGAAGGAGGATTTCTGTCCTAATCCATGACTTCTGTGTGTGTTTGTGTGTGTGTGTATTTGATGCCTGTGCTATATATCTATGCATAAAGTATGAGAATATGCACACCGTACAGTGTGTAAACACATATGACTCTGGGACTCTGAATGTGTGACATTATTCTGGTGTGTGTGTGTGTACAGTATACAGTAGGTGTGTGCCTTTGATGCTTGTGCAAAAAAGTGTGTCTCTCTGAACACGTTTGTGCTCTGGCTTGTTGATATTCTGCACAGTGTGCAGACAGGCTCCCAGCCCAGCGACACCTGGTCATGCTTCAGAGCGTCAGGCCTCTGTGGAACACCCCTGCGAGGTCTTCCTGACAGCCTGACACCAACAAACACTGACACACCAACACACACCACCACCACAAGATCTGGTCCACAGTCCATCTCCACAGGCACTTTTTAAGTGTTTTAAAATATTGGTTCATGTTTTTTTACTTGCAGAAGAAAATGCATGATGGCATTGCGACTCAGGTGCATGTGGGCAATGTTATTAGAGACAGCAAATAATGAATGTTACATAACATCCAATAACAATGTAAGTGGGGAAGAAATGGCATTTGGTATTTCTCGGGGTTGTTCAGCTCAGTGTCCAGAACTGGTATTCAGCTTACTGTCATATATTACAAAGAAAATCTGCTAGAACTAGATTTTTTTTTCTTTGAAAAAAAAATGGATAAACTGATTTTGATTCATCAAAATAGTTGAGTAATTCAGCCCCAATCTATTAATTGTGAGAGCTCTCATATTATATCAACACAGAGGGTAATTTCATTGTGTGCTGTGTGCTCAATGACGCTTCAACAAGATAAATCTAAGATAAAGTAAGAATAGGCTTTTATTTTGAATAGGTATACACTTGTCTAATTCAAACAGCTGAAGCCTCATATTAACTTAATTAAATTTTTGGATACATTTTCTTCCATCTTTTATGCTGAATGTGCATTAGGAACAGGTCTTTTAAAAACCAGTATGAACAAGAGGTATTACAGCAGAAACAAAAAGCTGTTTCAATATTCTTATGGGCACCTCACAATTCTTCTCAGACAACTTTAAAAAACTGTGACCCTATCCTTTAAAGTGATATCCCAGTGAAAATTTGATGCTTTAGTATGAAATATTCATAAGCTAAGCTGTAGGCTGTTTTATTCTTCTATAGAATAGAATCACTGAGGTTTGAATGTGTTTTGGGAAAAAACTGAAGGTCAATTTTCTACAGGTGAGATAAAGAGATCATCATTATTTATTCATCACATAACTTCATTGTTTCATAGTAGAGAGTTAGATATTGGCTGGAGTATTACTTTATGTAGTGAGGCTCTATTGCTTGCCACAAGATGTCTTGATTTAATTGCTTAACATGGCCATTGCATATACTTTTGAAGAAAATTAGCAAGTTATATTTAAAACCTCATGTTTGTGTAAAGACCACTTTACTAGAACTACACCAATAAATGCCTCTAGAACAGTCATGTCATACGCAAATGCTAATAAATGATTTAATGATGTCTGTAGGTGTGGTTACACTTTAATGTATTATTCATTGAGATAATACATACCAGTGTCCATAGTCTGGTAGTCTTAAGAGCCCAAGATTTTGAATATCAGAAATGAAAATAACATGTCAGAATGAGTTTAAAAGATAGAGCTTATAAATGCACAAATAACAGCCTTTCTGACATTTAGACATGGTGTTACTTCTTTTTCAAAATAAACAAGTAAAACACTTAAGTGCACACAAAATAAAAAGCTCTTCTTAACCCTTCATTCGGTTAAATTTTTTTATGATATGGTACATCCTACCACAACAGAAAGCGAGGAAAGGAGTCCATCTTCAGAAATTAACAATCTGTCCATTTCCAAGGACCAGCAGGTTGGCTTGCCATTCAGTTAACCAGAATCTCCATTCTTCCATGGACACAGTCCCGCATCAAACTGCCACCAAGCTGTTACCAAAACAGACCTACAGACAGATTTGAACAAACATTATCAATCATACACTTTCTCATAGGTTATAACAAACCGAAACATCTCCAGACATCAATACAAACTAAAACTTACATTTTATGTAAGTTTTATATTGTTGCAGTATAAGCTGTTTTACATCTTAATTCAATATAAAATAACAGGTGACATTTTTGATTTTAAGTAATAATTTCAAGTGTATTCAGACAGTATAAAGACCGGGTCTTATTAAAACATAATTCCCAAATTAAAATAAGATATGCTTATGAGTATCAATGATAGTGTGGAACAGTAAAAAAAAAAAAAAAAAAAGAAAGAAAGAAAGAAAGAAAGAAAAAAAAAAAACAAGACGGACTCTGCTCACAAATGACAGTGGGTTGCTAACCATGCCACGTGTGCTAACATTATTAGCGCAAGTCTATTACTATTTCAATTGTATCAACCAGCTTAACTGCTAGCGGCTTTTTCAGTTCTGTGTTTCCGTCAATTGACACTTCCATCAACACATAACAGGATTCATTTTACTCACATCGGGTTATTTTACCTCCCGAAACATCAAACCAGCTGATTCTGTGAATTTACAACAGTGTCGGTACACGAAAGTCTGTCACAGCTGTTTGTATTTGCGTCTTGACAATCTGCCGCACACCTGCCAAG
Source organism: Polydactylus sextarius (assembly GCA_016801845.1). NCBI lineage: Eukaryota > Metazoa > Chordata > Actinopteri > Polynemidae > Polydactylus > Polydactylus sextarius. The sequence goes on from CM028906.1 coordinate 17,793,936, forward strand.
TTATCAATGAACAAACGAGAGCTGCGCTGATTGGCTACTCTGCTTCACAGTTGATCACCTGATTGGTTGCATTCATCATAAATCATGGTAACTGATTAACCCTTTACATTCCTTTCAAAATCCTATATTTTCACTTCCTGTATCGTTTGAAGCCAGGATCACGTTACTAAGCCAAGTCCATTGTATCTTTTAGAATAATTTAGCAATTTAAAATGGACCCTAAGTCAATTCAGTGTTTATCTAAAAATGCAAAACACGCAAAGAAAATCTTTAAGTCCTTGACAAGTTTGGTAAATAGAGGTTGGACACATTAAGACATAACTAATCTATGAGACATGACAGAGATAATATGAAAATCTCTGTAAATGCAAATAACATTACTGATAGGAGCCAATTTTGTCTTGACAACAGATCCACCCCAGAAGTCATCTTCAGTCGGAGGAGTTTCACATTAAAAAGGAAAGGAAGGACATGATTAATATTCTCATCACTGAAAGGAAGTTTGCCAAGTTGCAGACCATCAAAGAGGAATCAATCTGAGCCTCCACAGTTTCCAGGGCTCAGCTCCAATGTAATAAAATGGAAGAGGTATTTATCACCCAGGACCTAACTGTATACCCTCTGCAGCAACGGTGTTCAGCTGTCTCTTTCTCAACCTGTCTTTGACTCTAACATACAGATATCACCTTCATCTCACATGAACACTGCACTCAAATATAGCATGATAGCAGAGATGATCACATCATGTGGTCAGGACAGGGCACATTTCCTCTTTCACACCTCATCCCTTATTCTTCCACTTTTAAAATCACTCAGTGGAGCCCGTTATTCATGGGTTATATGCCTAGGCTGGGTGTTTGTCATTATCTATTCCCCTGCTCATGAATGCACAATGCATGTGCTCATCTTAAAGGGGATAATTTAAATATTCTAAGAATACTGGAGTGCACATAATGGAAATGCATCCATCAGGAATAATTAGTGTTAAAGAAGAGAGGTCAATGAATTATACCTGTTAACGTTTAGTCCAACTCGGTTTCAAGAGTCAAACCGTACAGAAAGATCCAAGTCTCATATTCAGAAAATAGCATGTATCAAAAAAGCTCTTGGTACGCATAAAGACAACCAGGAAAAAACATGAAGACTACTGTTAAAAAAATATAATTCTGTCTACAACAAATGTGCTGAGGGAAATCACAGCCAATACAGAACAAAGACATTTTATATATATATATATATATATATATATATATATATATATATATATATATATATATATATATATATAATGTACAGTTGTGGCCATTGTTCCTGTCTATTAATTTAACTAACTCTAACTCTTACTATACCTCTTATATCTTCCAGGTTGTTGATCTGTAATTAATTTCTTCCAACACACACTGTGCCTTAAATATTTTATAGATAAAGAAGAACAAACTTTAACCTTTTACAGACTTACTCCACAGAACAAAGAATAAGATAATAATAAATAAATAATGCAATAAACTTACCATAATATGACTTCTGGCTTTATTTTCAAATGAAGAGGCCTGTGGTATAGACATTTGATCTTTTACGGTCATGACAAGACAGATTGACAGTCATATCTCCATTATGTATTCACACCTTTATTTTTCTCACTCTGTGCATCCTTGTCCAAATTGCCTTCTGTCTTTCCTCTACCCTCAGTAATCAACTGAAGTGGTTTACATGCAGCTAATGATTAAAAACCAAACATAACCCACTGCCCCATGTTTTGCTCATTATTGCTTTTTGGAAAGTATCTATTTGTCAAATTAAACTGTGGCAAAAATATTCATTGTTTATATTGGAACACAGAGAGATATTAAGAACAGCACAATGTGAACATGCCTCTGCATATTTTTGAAGTTTGTTCAGATGACAAAATAAATAAACAAAGCTTATGGACATTCACGTGTGGCAAATGATGAGTCACACTGCAGCACCGGTGATTGGCAACTTAATTCAATTTTTCCAGGAAAGAGAGAGATGGGAAATGGCTTCTTTGTTTTAGATCAAATCTTTGAATAAAACATACAGATGTACATTTATATTCATTTAACAGCCTTCCCTTGAAAAACATAATGCAAAAACATAAGCAAATAATCTGTCACCAAAACTTCTCTCATCCATTCTCTTCTCTGATGGTGCATGCGTACCATTATGATGAAAATGCAACAAGGAAAATATAGTTAGAACATTTTTCAAAACTCTGGTAAACTTAGTTTCCTTGAACAAAGAAGATATATTCTGTGTGCTCATAAATCAGGATTGTTCCAGTTTTACACAGACATTGATTTCCCTTGTCAGAGTTTGTTTAGTGGTCTGACATTTTCAACTCATCCAACAAAATCAAAGGAGTAATGGCGCTGATATACTGTATCTGTACTATTTAATATATGGCCTTTTAATGTTTAAATCAATCTTTCATTATGCATCTTTACTCCATGTCAAGAACAATAGATCACTTTTAAATGGCATTTTGTAGCTGCTAATATTTATGTTGTAATACTGATAACTGTGATGTGATAGATAAATAGACAGACAGACAGACAGACAGACAGACAGACAGACAGACAGATAGATAGATAGATAGATAGATAGATAGATAGATAGATAGATAGATAGATAGATAGATAGATAGATAGATAGATAGATAGATAGATAGATAGATAGATAGATAGATAGATAGATAGATAGATAGATAGATAGATAGATAGATAGATAGATAGATAGATAGATAGATAGATAGATAGATAGATAGATAGATAGATAGATAGATAGATAGATAGATATAGGTTACAGGTTAACTGCTGTACCTAGATACTCCAATGAAGAGTCCTCTGTGTCACTGGAACTGATGTTACTCTATATTATCTCTTGATGGAATAAGGAGCCAGGTAGACAGATACAGACGGGGACACAGACAGAAGACAGCTGTCTAAAGAAGAGGTCCCTGTCAATAGCTGGACAGAGTAGAGTAGACTTCCCATCAGTTCAGTCCTGTGGGAGTGAAGGAGAGGCTCAGAGTGGAAAGAGGCCATAACTGTGTCTCAGCTGATCAATACACTCTGAGAGGATCGATCACCATGGTCCCCATCAGCCACTAGATGAGCAACCTAACCCAAAGTCTATGATCACAAACCCTGACTCAAGAGAGGCCTCAACAGTGACCCCTGTGATGACTCATTCTGGGCCAGATTTTGCAGTCTCCAATCCACTCAAGCTTTTGGCTGAGGAGTCATACCTTCAGGAGGCCAAGTGAGAATGAAATACAAACCACATGCCAAATGCTGGCAAATAAATGCTGGCTATATATTTAATTAATTCACAAATTTATGTGACAAAGTTACATTAGAAAACACAAGGAAATCAGTTGGATTGCACACTTGATGTTTGGATTGATTATGTATTTGGGTTTGCAATGCCTGATGGATGCAATGACTACTCCCACTAACAATGTCACATCAGCTCTGTCAAGTAAATACTTCTGATACTCAGCTGCACACAGTCACCTCTGCACTAAATGCCATGCAACAGCACCACAGCTTAATAGCATGACGATACGTTGCCAGATCTGACCAAGGACAACTTCTGGATAATCTTGGCTTCCCTCTTTTTTTTACTACCTGGGCACAGCTGGGTAAGGGACAGAGTGAAAATAGTGGTGGTTCAGTGCCATATGTTAATACAGAATTTCTCCATTAAGCCATTAGCCGTGAGCTATCAAGATTGTTTGGCCAGAGTCTGGAGAATTAAAACTTGCTGTGATGCAAAATGGAGTCGGGACAGGAGACAGTGTAGGAGTCACCTGATCCACTGATACATCAACAGTCCCCAAGGAATAGCCATAATTAGCTTGAAGACATGCTCTAAAAGCATTTTAATTTAATCAAAACATTGAATACTCACAGGAATCTACAATCTGCAAAGTAACACAGGGAAACTGTATAATCTCTCTCACACACTCACAACACGTCCACATAAATAAACATTTATATGCATATTTATTTTGTCCACCACTTCTTTATTCCTCCGGCTGTATTCACCAAAATCAGGTACATTCCATAGTCTCTCATATTTTGATGGCTAACACTCTGAGTTTATAGTGTCTGTTTGCATTTCCACAGAGTTTCAATCTGCTAACACTCAAAGTATTGGGCACCTCACCTGGTTGAGTTCCTACTGCATCAGGTCAGGCCCTTTGCTGCATGTCACCGCCTCTGTCTATCTCTCTGTGGTTATCTCTCTGTGCAAAATGAAGGCAAAATGCCACAAAAACAAATCTTTTTGTGATGAAAGGCTACTAAAAGCTTGAAACAACATGTAACCTCTCCTGCTGTGTTAGGGGCACATTTTGTTGTTTTCTGGCCCCATGGTCTCCATTACCCACAGACAATAGTCTGTGGGTAATGAGTCAGCTGCTCACAACAGTCTAACAGAGTCAAAGTAGTAGAGATTTACCTGACATGTTTGATAATACATCAGCTCTCACCTACCATCCCTAGGCTGAGGACATGCAACAATTTCCTCTTCTGAATGAACCATATTGTTCAATTTTATTCTAAATGGCTTTTGGGGTGTAGTGGTGGATCACACACATGGCCTACACACACTCCTCAGGTGCTGGGTAGCTCCCCTCTGCTCACATGTGTGTGTGTGTGTGCTTAGAGACAAAATGGGAATCACTTTTAAGGTGGTAAACGTTGTGGTGAGAACGCATTTAAGCAAGACAGTAAGTATCATTGGTCTTTTGGTTTCCCACACAGCCTCTATCAGAATGTAAAGCAGAACATTTTCAATAGTATTTGCAACTAACATATGTTTATTGAATGCATCATCTTCAAGCTATTTGTAATTACAGATTTTACACAAGTCCAGTGAATGCATCATTTACAAACTATCTTTAGTTGGGCGGCTGCGCACAGGTGCGTCATGGCGCACAGGTGCAGTACACGTTCAGTAAGTTGTGGACAAACGTGAAAATGGTAGTGTGCATGTGCTTGTAAGATTTCCAAATGTTTGACGTTGCACTGACTGGAGCTGTCAGTGTTACCAGCGGAAAGAAAAGTGTCAAGCCACCAAAGGAGGCGTTATCAGCCGGAGAAAATGCCATCGTTGCCCCCAAAGTAAGATGAACGACACCAGTGAGTTAGCAACACAACTTAGTTGATTATTATTATATGGAAAATATGTTCTGAAATAGTTAACGTTATATCAGTTATGTCTCAGAGCCATCGCTTGTAATCTGAGATGAATACACTGCGGCGTATGGTTATGAGCTTTTTAGGCCACCACCTGTACAAGTTTGATGGCGACGGCTGAGAGACTATGCAAAGATACAACTCATCAAAGCTGCTGTAGCTCAAGTAAAACTCGTGATGACTGGTGATAGAGAGGATATGTAAAAATAAATAAATAAATCAGACAGCTAAGTTCACAGTGTTAATATTGTCATTAGACTTGGTTTAATGCTTCGTTTGACCCAGATTTAATGAAAAGGGACATTTAAACTGGGTTTTTTTAGGAAGATCGAGTGCAATGCTCTTGAAAATGATTTGATCTTTTCATTGGTGACTGTTTTTGCATTTGGTGGAATTATGAGACAATTATTAAGACCTTGTTTTGACAAAGTATGACTGTGACTTTGTTATGGGGCTGAGATTTTGAGTTTGTTGCCTAACGTCAAGCTTTGCTTGTTGTCAATGGATGGAGTGGCTTCTTTAGTTTCCTAGGCTACCCAACATGTGGGTGTGGAGTGAGCAGACTTACATAGTAGGTCTTTGTCTAGTTCTTGTATTATTTCTGTCACTAAATGAGTCTTAATTTGCTACTTGCAATATTGCTTGTATTTCATTTCTATTCTTGTTTTGGTGATATTAAGGCCTCTTTTTTCTAGAAACAGCTGAACAAATGGTGAAAACTGCATTATTAACAATTATGGAATTTAATAAAATGGCTACATTAAGGAAACATTAGCTGCAACTAGATTATTTAAATGAACATTAGTGAATTGGGTGCAAAGGAAAGAAGATGTGAATTTGAATTATGAAGTAAAATGTTTACAGAGAAAGAAAACACAACAGCAACTGAACAGAACCTTTGTGAATATATTTCTACTTGTCTTTTACTGCTTTCACAAGTCAGTGGTTGTGGGTAGTTTACATGCATTGCGTTTACTGCCAATCTCCCCACCCCATTGATTTCCTTGGTATAGATTTCTCTCGCCTTGTTAGAGGGTTTACTCTCGCATGTACATGTGGCATAGTACCAGTAGAAAAAAAAATCTGTTGTGCAGTTTTTGATCTGCCTCTGCAATGGATACTAAATAAAGGACAACATAAAAATGTGTTGCAAGTGATAAGTTTGCTCAGTATTGGTAGTCTCATGGGAGCTGCCATTAACCACAATCCTCTTAAATTACATATTTATTGAGTGTAGCAAAGGGATAACAGCTGCTCAGTTCTAAATGCTAGCAAACTGCTCCATCTCTCCGTCCAGTATTCATCCATATTTGGAATACTCTTTTAATGCATGTCAATAAACCTCGTACAAGTGTAGTGTGGCTGGAAATGCGCCAGCAGGGCCTCTATAAGGGACCATTGACTGTATTGTCAAGGGTCAAAGTTGAAGATTCCACTATAATGATAAACACTGTGTTACTGCTGCAGATTCTACACAGGGGAAATCTGAGGCTTGAATTTGGGATTGTCAGAGTCTATTTCTGCTCACCAAGCACATCTCCTTACATCAATCAACGTCCCTTTCCCCCTAGCGTCTCTTCCCTCGAGTGGGCTTTCCTTTGCCCTCAAACAGTCATACATAAAACCCATACAAACAAATATACACAGATACACACACACACATACTAACACAGCAGGACCCTGAAGTGCGGCTTTCCCATTGCCCCTGCACACACGAAGTAGCATGTCAGCTCTGATTATCAGTACTGTTCGCTGCTTGCTTCAGGAGCTTCTATTTTAGATCTGTTTTTCCTCTTTGCAAGTGAGCACGCAAACACAGACTTTGCTTACATTTGTCATTTCTATATTTTCTGTTTATTAGAAATACATGCTGTGCCCTCACCCGAGTCACGATCTGTTACACAAGTGAAATGGACACCTTATATTGTATCTGAACAGAGGGACATGGTATTACATAATATTTTCAAAAATATTACGTAATATTGTGATCTGATGGGATAGGCCAGTATAAATGAGATGACCAACTGAATGAACATAATGATAATATTTACCTATGTATGTGCCAATACGATATGTCTGAGCTAGGCTGATATGGACTGATAAATTGGTCGAGGGTGTAGTAAAACACAGCCAGAGATAAAATGGCATGTGGCAGGAAGAGTATATAAATGTGAAAACGGTGACAAATTCACTTAATTTCTCTTTGGTCTATCCTGTGTCACTGATAGTGCTCTGCGACAGGTACATGTGACAACAGAGACACAAACAGAGAGAGGGGGAGCGAGTCACCCAGACAGCCCGAGTCCCAAAGGGAAAAGGAGAAATACAAAGAGTGAGAGTAAGATACACAGAGAGAGGGGGAAAAAGGGGGTGAGTGTTGTGTGATTCATTGGGACTTTTAGTGCTTCAGAAAGGTGTCACCTCACATCACAGTTCAGAATCAGTTTGGTGTAGCACATACTGTAGCAGGTAATCGTACCTCCTTCTCACTTTGTATCGCTTTCTCTCTCTCTTTCTCTCATCTGTCATCTCTCCTCTGAGATGCAGACACAAATGCAAATAAATAGAAGATTGAATTTAAGAGAGACATCAATAGAAGCAAGACAACCTCAAAGCTTGAAACCTAAAAAGACTTTAATAAGCTTTCTTAAGTGTTCTCCTGTGTTGTTTTTTCAAGGGCATGTCCATGCTGTATGTTAGTGGTATTGAAAAAGCAGCGTTGACTATGGATTATACATCGAACAAAGAGAGTGTGAGAAGCAGCATCAGTCAAGGTCGGAGAGTTCAGTGTCAAGGCAGAAACGCAAAGTTTTACAGTTTTGTACGACAACATCCCTCAGAGTTTTTGCTTTTATTTCACACATTATGTAGTAGAAGAGCTCATTTAAGAGGAGTTATATATTGTACATTTCTTATCAACAACGTGACTGCAAAACTGGAGGTTTCCTTGCTATAATGACTACAACAATGTCCAAATTCACTCGTAAATATCATTAATGACCAACCACTGCCAGGCTGTTGTATCCCTGTAGCACAAACAAACTGAAGTAGTAGTGGATATATATGATCCACTCAAGGGAGTAATAAAATTGCTGCTCTTTTGAAGCACACTGAGAAATAGGTCAGCAGTAAACCATGATTCAGTGGCTCACGTCAGTCTATGATGACATGAAAATATGTGTCATGTGTGGGCTTATCTACCATTTGCTGAACTATACCAAATAAATGCTGGTACATCACCTAGTGTAATGAAATCATTTAAAGGTTTGAGATTGATTGATTTGTATAGGACATGAGAAGACAGTAGAGGTATATAGATTTGAACAGATTTACAAAATTATAGCATTCACTAGCCTGGGCCCGTCCATACTGACAGTGACACTACTTTGAATTTCATGTTCAAGTCGGTCTGGCCAGCCCTTTTATCTCTGTTCTTCCCGATCTTTAAAACTCGGGGACCAATGAAAAACAAGCTTTTATGCCAGTGTGGGTTTAATGCGATGATGCACTAGTTAAGCGACCTCAAACACATTTGTTTACAGCCAACATGGCGGCCATGGAGGGGAAGTAATTGTTCGATTTAGCTATAGCTACTGTTTTAAGAGTTTTTAACAGCGAGTTTTCTTTTAAAATGGAGCGAAAGGTAGTTCTAGGTGGTAAACTACAATCGGTGAGGTTTTCAGTTTCCGTCGCTATGCATACATCATCGGAATCAGTGGTCTGATTGGCTGTAGCTCTGTCCAGTAGTACACACAGGCATTTGATAGATGCCCGTTGATCCTGCCTCTGAGAACTGCCCGTCTATGGGATCTTTGCCAGACCAAGCTCCTTGGTCTGGCAGCTTGGTGCAACAGCCAGGCTAAGCATTCACAGCTTCCCATGAGAATTTAAGAATTATTCACGGTATTGTTATGTCCTGGTTACACTGCTGTAAAGGTCTTATTTTGTGAAATGGTAAACAAACTGAACTCCGCTTCAAGATCATTGACCAGGACCAAATGCTCTCAGTATTTCATCCCTTCTGGCCTTTGAACATTGGTGACCTTTCCATGTTCTCATAAGGAATGATCATTACAAGCTACAGCTGAACCTGCTTTGTTACTTTTTGGCTTCTTAACTAATCAAACAAATGGTTTTTAGTTTCTCAACATCTATAATGAAGACTCAGAAGGATTATGCTGTCAGTCATAAACTTGTTTTAAATCGCCGCTGAGTATTTGTGTGTACGTATGGATGCATATGTAAAATATATACACACTCTTGTCCCCAGTAACCCAGATAATCTCTTAATCATATTCATCAGGAATGCACACACGTACGCAGAATGACTCTGGATTGTGACTAAGTTTATATACACACTAGTTACTAACAGTTATGAGTAATTTCCGCTTGGATCACATTTGGTATGTAAATATGAAACGACACGTAAGCTGCTTATTCATATCCTCATAACATGATTATAATGTTAATCAGCTCTGACTGGGTTATTGCAACACATGAGAATACATGATGGTTTGTAGCTGCCAAGACACTACTGTGTTTTAACAATGTCTCCTGAAATGTGTCTTTGAAGGTGAAATGAAATGAATCAGCCATTGTGTCACCAGAAATACGCAAGTTTGTTTATTTCTTGTCAAATCTATCTATTAAACACAGCCCATTTGGAATATCAAACTGAATGGGCTGTATTTTTCAGAACTGACTTTAAAGTCTTTTCTTTGTTTCCAGAGACTTTGGTTCCACCTTTCTATACCTGCAGCTGCCTTTCAGTTTAGGTTCAAAGTAGAAATCATTCACTGTGTTTCTTTTAGAAGTTTCTCACTTTTTGTCTGGTGACTTTCTGACTGGCTGCTCTCTTTGTTTATGGGACTTTGAAATACTCTCTTCTTGGAAATTTAAACTTTAATCTCCTTTGGTATTTTTTAAAAAGCAGTCAACACTTTGCTGTCCAATCATACGCTAGCAACCGTTACTAGTGGTATCATTTGGGCTAGTTTTGCTAGGAATGGTGTAAAACACTATTGGATAATGAAAATGTTGTGTGTTGAAATGAAAATGTTTGTCTTGTGCATGAACTGTCATGACGTGGTATGGAGCCCTGATGCTTATAATTGGGCCGGTGAGCTTTCCCCTCACTTTTAGTGTTCCAGAAAATTGCTATTGCTCACTATTTCTTTTGGAATATGTCTCACTGTAGATTGACATAAACCTGGTGTAAACCAGGGCAAGACGGTATGAAGGGATAATTAGACATGTTTGTTTTCTCCTGGCTTTTAAGCTGACTCCAACCTTAGCTTTGCTGTTAATGTGGACTTTTAATCTTTCTTTGAGACACCCCAGCATGTATATTTATGGTTCTTCAGTCCAAGATAGGTTGTTTTCTTTAATCAATGGATACTAGAATATATTTTTTAAAGATGTTTCAGTAGGATGTTCAGTCATCACTGTGCATGCAAATGTAAATGAAGTGTGATTAACTTTGAAATCGAACAGCGAATGGATCATAGGATAATCACTTCACCTGTAATTTAAAATGCAGATGATTAATGCCTCTGGTCTATCCAGATAGATTATGCAGCTGATGCAAATTTTTTTTTAATATTGATAAAAATCATATTGAAGAGGGATGTCAGAGATACAAGCTTGTTTCTTCAGTAACTACACCCATCTTTAATTGTGACATTTTAACCTGGACCAAATTATAGTTATTTGAAGTTTGTAACCATAGACACATTCATTGTACCAGACATCGTACCAGACATCAACACAATTACAGGGAGGCAGCAAGTGCAGATACTTTGTTCTACCTGTAGCGGATATCAGATGAACTCGGAGACTCTAGCTTCTTTCCTCCTCACGACTCTCTTAAAAAGAATGAACATTTCTTTCCCTCAACATAGCTATGTATCTTAACTAGACATCACACAATCACAACACATAGAGAAGGTGCATTAAGATCCTGTCAGGATAGAGATAAACACAAAAATAACTACACTAGCAAGGCCAGAAAGTCCAACACGTGTTTATCTGGATCTGGACCAAATAGTGCAAATATCATCACCATAAATATATCTGATCTTTACATCAAGGCCCCTATGTTATATGAGAAACTGTTGATTAGATGAAATATATGCTACTGATATACATTTACTGGGTTCTCCCTTGGCTCGTACCCCGTCCTGCCACCAAGTTTGGTGCAAATAGTTTTAGTACTTTTTACGCACATGGTTGAAAACATAGGCTAACCTCCTTGATGAAGATAAAAATAACCAAAATAGATTAAAGTCTGATTTCCCCACATGGGGAAAAAAGTTGGCAAATCATATACTGTAGTATGGTTATATATCTGTACTCAAATGCACTAATGCCCTGTCTAAATGCAATTTCTGCTGCATTTGCAGAGAAATTAGAATGCCAGGTCTATGTCACTGCCCTGCTGTGTGTGTGTGATTATATTATGTCATATCGTATTATGTTTCATCAGATCAGATAAGCTGAGATGAGACTTTAATTATCTCCATGACCTTAATGATCTTCACTGGGCCAATGCAACAAAAAAATGGGTTGACTGTATGTACAGTAGAAGTAGGCGTATGTATGCGTACATGTGCATGCATGCGTGTGTGTGTATTGTTGAGGGGGTGTCACACTGTGTACTGTAGATTTAGTGTCAGACTGCATTATACCTGACTTGTATTCAGCGGTTAATCACGTGTGAAAAGCAAGGTGCTCTGTGTGCCAACAAAGGTTAACTCTGCCCCTCCGACTGAACAAGAAGACAAACAGATGGATCGCTGCAGTGCGAGTGTGAGCGTGTGGAAATGAGTGTGTGCGCGTGTTAACATGGTGGACAAAACCACCAGGGCTCAATGCGTTGTCAGTTTTCCTGGGCAGTGATCTATTGACCTTTATGATAAGTGAAATGCCAACGTGCTCACACACACACTCAAACACAAATAACTCGGGGCCACTCACCTTCTTTTCCCAACAACCCATGAGTGTGACCCACTGTAGTGAGCCTTTTAAACGAGGGGCCTCTCACTGCTTAAAGGCATACAGTCAATAGTCCATTCCAACACGTTTGCTTGTGCGTGTAACAAAGCTGAATATAAACAAGATTATATATTTGTAAATATAATACGGTGGTTTGTGACTCAGGTTTAGTGTGTATAAATATACACCACTGACTATGTATAAAGATGACGCACCCACATCCTCCCACTGTACAAAATGAAGCTAAAATATTCTGCATACGGCCGCTGCCGTCTTGTGCATTCGGAGCCAAGCGTTTCTTCCTTTACTTTTGGGGAGTTGTCATGTTGTCTATCTTTATATACAGTTATTGATTATATACAGTCATGGAAGTGTAAAGAAATGTAAGGTCATCCAACAGTGCAGCAACTTCCAAGGATGGACCTCTGGTTAACAGGGAGAGACAGTAAAATGAAAATAGACACTTATGTAAAAGATGGATGATTCATAAAATGAAGTAATTTCATTTTCAGTTAAGGTCAGTTAATTTTTTGTCACAGTGATGTTATTACAGGTTTTTATTTTCAGGGCGGATAATTTCATTATTGTAACAGTGATGTTGCCCATTGTTCCCCCCACACGTTAAGACTCTCTTGGATGGGCTGCCCAGGTATATTAATGACTGTTTTTACAGCTCATTTTAGTATTAAATTAGTAAAAAGGGAACAACATAATCCACGGCTGACTTTGACAGTAGCTTTGAATTGTTTGAAAAATTGTTTGGTGGCCATGGACTTGAGCAACAGAAGAGCATATGGCAGCGTGTCTGTTTTTCTGAAGGTAATTTAAGCATTCACACTAATTAAAATAGGAAGTATATTATGAAATACTATTAGCTGACTGCTCAGTTTTGTTTTCTGTGTTTTTCTTTTTCTTGTCTATATAGGAGACATAGCTCATTTTTACAGTGTTTCAGCATATTTCCACTGTATTTTATTCTATTTATTTTTTTGGTGCATTCTGACAGCGTAGTGACAATGACAAGGTGTTTTCATTGGCGTTCTGGCAATTTTTCCATAATGCTTTTTGCAAAATTTCCTGAAAGTCATTCTCCTTGCTACACTTCTCTTTAATTGTTTTACTTAAACAAGGCGAAACATACTGGGGGGAAATTAAATTTCCAGCAAAGCCAGAAATAAGGACCCCACAAATAGTAACAGAAGTTTTGTGCTCGGTCACTCACCAATGCTCCCAATTAATATTTCACTTTCACACCCTTTTTTCAGGCACGCTGCATGCTAAATGACTCATTGCTGCCACGGATATTTACTCCTTAAGTGTCTAAACAAAACTGGTACAAGACATTTTTCAACACTCCAGAAATGTGTCAAAGTTTGGTACTCAGCCTTACAAATTCCTTGTTTATCTTTTCATGGATATACATGTTAAAATGTCAGTTCAGTATCAAGAAAACAAACTCAAACACACATCCATATAGTGGTTGAGAAAGCAATATTTTAGACCAGGGGTCGGCAAGTAATTTATGCCAAATGGCAAAATTTTTTCCCCACCAGTATGTGGCGGCCAGAGCCCAGCCTCCAGCCTATTTAAACACACAAGGAACCCCCAAACCTTCACTCGTTAAAAAAAAAAAAAAAAAAAACAGGCCTACACGGAGAACGGTCATTATATATTATGGTCATTTATAAAAAAAAAAAAAAAAAGGTCTATAAAAAAAATAAATAAATAAAGCAAATCACAGGAAGTAAAGTAGGCATGTGCACAAACCCATTGGTAGTCTCTTTTAGGATGATAATTTAATTCTCTTATTAGAATTAATCTGTGAAAAGGTCAATAATGGTAATAATGATAAATAAGTAAGGGATAACGTTCTGCGAGGTGGTCATTCCTGTGGAAAAAGACCCGATAGAGTGATGTAGGACTGTGTCACTCTGTGATCAGCTGACGGTGCTTGGCAACAAATTTTTTTTGGTAGTAAGTGACGGGACTAGCTTCTTGCAGAGTGGTATGAACGACTTAGCAACGGTCCATGATAACAGATCAGACTGTCGAATCTACAGTCTGATATTTCTTGATAATGGACCTTTGCTGATCATCCACTAGTCATCTGGTGGGCCAATGAAAATCATTCGTGGGCGAGAAGTGGCCTGGGGGCTGGATGTTGCCGACCTGTAAGAACACAGTGTGAGTAGGTCATAACATGGACAATGATTAAGATGAAATGAAGCAAATGTGGACAAACAACTTACTTGTGTTTGAGAAATAGTGGCGTGGGGTTGTAACGCGTGTGTGTATACTCAAAGAAATGGCAGCACTGTCCATGACTTGAGATGAGAAAGTTAAAGCCAAGTAGAAGTCCTGCTGAAGGGGCATCAACAAACAGTGAGCGGCCATGTTGAGTTAGTTTCTCTCTGGTGCTGAGGAATCACTCAAAGCAGGACCAACTCTAAAGACTCATGACTGATGTAAAGACATTTTCCATCTGCAGAAAAATGCACAGACACTAAATCACAGTAGTACATTTCAATCCAGCAGTCCTGTGAAAAATTCTACAATGATCTTTTTTTTGGAAACTGAATCTTGTTAATTCAGCTTAATGGATGTTTGACAGGCTTTGAATTAATTAATAAATCTGTCAGGGATGATGTAGACCACTTTTACTTCAAATCGACTTTGAGTGGTTTAACTTTTAGCCATTAAAACTCTGGTGATTACAGAAATAACAATTCATTACCTAGAAGTAATAATAAGTTGATGTATACCTTGTTACCAAGTAGTAACATATAGGCTCACAGTTAAAGAATAGGAGTGGGACTCACAGGGTACTTCCCGATAGGATACAATACACGATACGTGAGCCACAAAACCGATAACATCGCAAAACAGCAATTCTGCGATAATCGATATATTTCTATACAATCCTATAATGATGCATCACAATATCTGTCTAACTATGAATAAAAAATGGGCATCTTTTAGTAGTAAAATTTTGTTTACACATCTGACGTCTGACTCTTCTTCACTTCTTTGGCGGTTAACCTCCTTTCATTTCCTGTATTATGTGTTCAGCTCCACCACGTGGAGCCATTGAGTAGTGACGCCAGGATAAAATAAGACGCTCTGTATAGAGCGTCTACTTTTAAATAATAAAATACAGATATTTGGTGTCAGCATATCAATTCTCACATCACACGATGAATAACAACAATATACTTTGGATTCATAGATTCACAGATTCATAGGCACATACAGTATTTGGCTCAAATGGCGACAGACATCAACTCGAAAAACCGAGGAACATTTTCACAAAATGAATACTACGATGCGACAATAAGAGATAAGACGTTTTTTATATTCAATTGAAACACACATTGACTGATGTTGAACTGACTGGAGATAATTCTTTTTTTGATGGAAAAAGCCACCAGCTGCAGCTGAAGGTAACGGTATATAACTGACTGTGTCCAAACAGCAAAAACTGTTAACATTTTGCTGAAGTGAAGGTAAATGCAGTCCAATGATAATTCACTGTGGGTTTACTTGTTTTTCTCTCTCTGTCTTCTTGGTGCATTCCTCAGGCAAAAAGTGGATTCCCACAGCGTGGCCGCAGTGGGGGCGAAGGTTCCTCAGACAAGAAAAAGCTGTCAAACTGAGAAAATGTTTGTTTGGACTGGTAAAAACAGTGAGTTGTCAGCAAGTATTTACTTCATCCTGTGCATTGTAAACGCAGCCATATGTATGTATACTTTTGTGACCCTGTGTTATATTCCTATGGTCATGATGATTAGCAGCTTTTAAAGTGTAGGGATTTCTTTTTTCATGGTATTCAGAGAAATAACAAGACAGAACAAAATCAAGAAAAGGCTGACAATAGGTTTTTTTCAAATCCCTGCACTGCAAAAGAAGAAATATGGACTCAGCAGGTACCTCGATCAGGATTTATTTGGAGAGACATCCTCTCAGCCCAAAAGGCAGAGCTCCTGTGTCACTGAATGAGCAGGCCGAGGAAAAGGTCAAGACACACAAATGGGCAGAGCCACTGGTTCACAGCTGAGACAGAAAGCACCAAGCTGTTTTCCTTTATATTCGTTGGCTGAGAAGGAAATATGCTCCACAGAACAGGTCCAAATGTATCAACAGAGAATGCTGAGGATGTAATTTATTATTCAGACCCGAGTGTAGTCCACATTAAACTGAAGAATATATTGAAGAATTCTGGATTTGAAAAAGAATATTGTTGCTGTCAACTACATTAATTATACAGAATTATACAAATTATTTTGACGTCGTGAACAGCGTTCAAAATCTCTTTGTGTCATGATAGTGATGTGAAAGTCACCGTAGAACAAGAGTAAGAATCATTGGCTTCCATCACTATCACATAAACACCTGAGTCACACACACACTCACTTACACAGTGCCTTAGGACCAAGCACAGTGATGGGTGGTTAAGACAACCACAGCTGCCACCTGAGTCTAAACAAAGGCAGCAAAGAGGAGGAAGTACAGTTTACAAAAGCAACACTTTGAGCTGTAACACCTTGGCCAAGGAAAACGCCCAGAGCAGGGTCGGCAGAATGGATTACACAGGATAATAGTGCCCTCTGGTGGTCAGGAAAAGTGTCTCTGTTCAATAAGTCACAAAATGATCTCTTGTGGATTCTGCTCACAGTCGACATTAAGAATATTTAAATTGCTTTGATTGTTAGTGCTGTTGCCTCACAGCAAGAAGGTCCTGGGTTCGACTCCTGGGTTGAGCACAGGGTCTTTCTGTGTGGAGTTTGCATGTCCTCCCAGTGTCTGCGTGGGTTTCCTCCCACCGCCAAAAACGTGCAACATTGAGGATAGGTGAATTGAGCATACTAAATTGCCGAGTGCAAATGGTTGTTTGTCTATACGTGTTGTTCATCTACACGTGGCCCTGCGACGAGCTGGCGACTGTCCAGGGTGTACCCTGCCATCGCCCGTAAGCAGCTGGGATAGGCTCCAGTTCCCCCCCGACCCCGAGTACGCGATAAAGAGGTAGAAAATGGATGGATGGAAATTGCTTTGGTTGCCAGTCCAACAGTTGATTACATGCTATGATTCACCTCATTAATGCTGTGTGGTTTAAAATGTTTTTTAAGAAAACGATTGGCAAAAAGAACATCAAGAATGTGCACAAAGTAATTTACAGTTTGTAGTAAATGTAGAAATGAGTAAAAAAAAAAGCCAATGATGGGGCTGAAAGCAAGGTTATAAGTGGATGTCATTAGATAGATTGTGATTGACTATTTGAAAGGCTGTATGCTGATTTGAATTTCATAACTTATTCATTAGCCTTTTATATGTGTCTCTTTTATGTGTTGTCATATCCATAAAATCATAAATTGCTGCAATTTACACCGAAATGAGAACCAGATAACATGGCAACAATACGAAAAAAGATAAAAGCTAAAGATGTTTGATGATAATTTCCCCTAATAATGATCAATGCGAGTAAGATTGGAAAAGTGTGGGTCACTAATTTCAATTTTTTTTTTTCATTGTCTGTTTCCTTTTTCATGTGCCTGGCAATAATGTAGCTTCTTCGTATGGGAATGAATTTTTTTCCCCTCATTCATCACAGCTCATTAGCGAGCGTTCTTTCTTACCCTGAGCTATCGGAGCTCAGTTACAATCATTGTCTCTGTCTGCACATTCCTATGAAGCCACCACCGAGCTGGTGAACACAACCCGTTCCCCTTTTTTAATAACCACAATGTGGGGTACTTTATTGGTTTAACATTTACTTTATGTACTTGTACATATATAAATACATCACATATATCTTGATGGACATGTTGTTGCATCAGACCTTTAATCTTTCAGTAGGAGCAGTGTGGTCTAGTCAACCTTTGCACACTAGCAAGCACTTTTGCAGTTCAAATACTAAAGAGAGTAAAATGTCTTTATATTACTTCACTCATTATATCCAGACAAGAGCTTTTCCTCTGTGCAATTACATGTAGCCAGGCTACCATTTTAAGGCAAATTAAAAAAGAAGAAAAATATATGAAAGTTTATAATATTCAAATATCTATATTTATATTTTTTATTGTTTTCCTTGGGTGAGACACAGATCGTTGTGTGGCAAGAGGCATTAATGGAAGTGGCCTTTAAGCAGCTTATTCTTCACAGCCCCCAGTCTTTTAAGTTTAGTGTCACTAGTGTTCCACTTAATCATTTATTTAAATTTGCATGAACTTTAACAAAAGCTTCATACGCCATAACCTAAAGTATTTTGCTGCTGTTTAGCAGCTGTGCTGACTTTTAACAACATTAGGTGTCACTAATGCACTGCTTATGATTTTGCCATCCTGTGTTCACTGTTGGACAGCTTGTATGTTGAAAGAGTGCATATATGCTATTCCAGTATCTTTGCTACATATCGATGTTGCTATAAACAGTCCAACTCAAGTGCTGCTTAGTAAACCCATTTTTCATTGTCTACCAGCCGCTGAGGGTTTAGTGGCTTAATGTATTACTCATACCAATCATAAAACAGTCAGTGGGTGGAAGATGTATCCTAGAGGTTTATTATAGTTTAATATTCCAGATTTCCTCCTGAAAAGTCATTTGTGGCTCAGACTAACCCTGTAATCAGCAAATATTTAGTGAAAAGATATTTAACAAGTATCTAAAAATCACCCTAGGGGAGTTTTACAAGTAAACTGCACTCACAGCTAAATAGGCTGTATAACAATTATATCAGAGCCTACATAGCACACCTCTTCTTTTTTTTCAAGTTTGTGTTCAATATTGTTTATATATTTAATAAGGGAAATAAGGTGCAGCAATAATTAAGGGTTGGGGGAAAATTCTTAGATGCATCGAGATGTAAACGTGAATGATTCTGAATCGATTCGCGTTTCAAAAATGGAATTTCTAACAGTGAATTGATGATGTAATGTAGACCAAATGCAAAAGATGGAACTCTGAAGTGCATCCTTTTGACAGTCTGTGGCATGCACACAACGACACAAGATGGCTGAACGGGAAGTTCAGTGCCCACACCCTCTGCATTAAAAGCTGCTCTATGGAAACACTTTGACTTCTATGAATTTGTAGAGAAAATGAGCTTGGTAAAAGCTACACTCTATACAGGTTGTGTCAAACTGAGCTAAAATATTTTGGAGACATAACAAGCACATGTTTCCACCTAGAGGTGGTGGGTGAGGCAAAGCGAAATACAAACTGATACAATTTTTATTGCCATGGATATGTGTCTATATTCAGCCATTGAGAACCAAGGCTTTCACACTATTGATTATCAATGCATCAAGATGGATCAATTATAGTTTTATCATGGCGTCGCAGCCCTCTGAATCGAGATCGAATCGTGAGGTGCCCAGAGAGTCTCCTTAAGATGAAAATAGCAGAGCAAAGTTAAAAGATGAACCATGCCCATATGTGCTGCGGCAACACAGTTGGATTTACATTCTAATCCCATACACTGACATTTGCTCAAGAAATTAATCATGCATGCAGACATCCATGCATATTCACGAAGCCAGCAGGAATCCGTTCCCAGGGAGTCCTCAACATACAGGCAAATGTGCCCTCGAAGACGCGGCAGTCTCAGGCATGCATACACAAGATAATTACACAGACACACACACTGGTGTGCACATGCGCGCACGCACACACACACACACAGATACAAGTCAATTACTGAAGTGCATTTTATGTCGTTGCCTGTGAGGCAATAATAAAATGTTTAACATAGCCTTTCACTTTGTTACTGAATGTCATTAAGATTATACCATGATCATGTTTTTCAGGCCCTTAACGTCCCACGTGTTGTTAAAAGGCAATATTGGACATTTATGGTGAAAGTCATTGTTAACGTTTGTTGATAAAATGATAGCATATTATATTTCTCATAAAGCGAATGACCTCAGATCATTATTGCTTTGTAGATCACTTTCCATGTGTATATGGAATTGGCATAGAAGTGTAAATAATGAAAACCGTAGTAAAAATGTGTAGTATCTTGAAATGATTGGAGAAAAAAAAAATTAAAAATTAAAAATTAAAAATCAACATCGACTGCAAAGGTGTGATAGTACATGTGGAGGTATTCTGCTGATTTGCACATCTGTTGTTTTCCATAAAAATGTTTAAATCAGATTTTTTTTTTTTTTTTAAAGTGTTATTTAATAAGATTTAACAACTTTAGCTACGCTGATCTGCATTAACCAGATAGTTGACTGGTCAAACTGGTTGGAGAGTGTAAACTGCTCAGGCGCTGCCTGACCACATTATATTTTTGTTAGAACTTTTTAAGGTTTACTAAGCTTTATGTAAACTTTGGTCGTACAGTATTATTGCTACAGCATATTTACAGTATGCATTGTGACAAAAAAGGAGCAGGTGTGACTTGCATATGGGGGGAAAAAACAGAACTGTGTTGGACTGGGTGGAGGCCACTTCCAGCAGCTCTCTCCTGCTGCGGCTGGCATTTAATTAAAAGAGAGAGAGTGAAAGTGTTCTGCCCTCACTGCTGGCATCAACCAAAAACTCATTTTGTTTAGCCTATAGGAGACCCAGTGTACACATTGGTCTTACTCACCTGCCTGAGCGCTGCTTTGACAGTTTCTTATACATGAATTCATGAGTGGTCACTTGATTAGTTGCAGCACTAACTGTTGTCATGAAGGAAGATTTCAAAACACTTGACTGTTTTGTATCTGCTGCGCTGTATTATAGGATATAGAATCTTGATCTGATCAGCAAAATATTTTACTGCGATACTGTGTTTGGCATCTTATTATCTTCTATTTTCCTATTTTTGCTTTCTGACAATCTCATGCCTATTTTATGATTTAAAAAAAAAAAAAAAAAAAATTAAAATGGAATTACTTTATTGTGTTCTATGTTCTTTTCCATCTCATGGACAACGTGAAATCCCATCATCAGTGTTGACCCACTGATGATGACCCACACCAACCTCAACCCATTAAGCGCATGCATGAACTTGATCATCAAACATTATACAGCAATAAAGACACTTAAGGTTTTTAGATCATATACAGAATTCACAGAACATATTATATGATAATGTCTGAATATTGATGTTTTCAGAGAGGAGGAGAAGCTTTCGTTTTGTCTTGTTGTTGTAATTGTGCAATTCAACCACTGAGTGGAGCTGTAAGTTCATATATGTTGAATCTGTTTATTATCAACGAGTCTTCTGGTCGGTGCAGAAATATGTTTCACTCGATATGATCTTAGAAAGTGCGACTATAATTTTTCAGTGTGAGTCGCAGTTTATATTCACACGTTTTCACATGCATGAAAGCGAATCAATGAGTCTCACACAGGCACTAAGAAGCTCAGCTACATAAGATGGGGTAAATGCCTTCTGGGATGTAGTGCAGCCAACCTTTCGGTGGGGGCACGGTTTTACTAAGACGTGTCGAAAAAGCAATTATATGGAGAACATATAGACAGCATGGGATTTCACATTAGGACTGTCATTTCTTTGGCAACTAAAGAAGTGATAGAGGCTTCATCTGTTACATTACTTTTTATTTTTTGACAAAAGGATGAAACTTGAGCTTGACGAAACATTATGGTTTAGAATTATTAAAGAGTACAGAGATATTGGCAGTAATCATAAAGCTGAAGCACTTATAGAAGGATAATTTTGTTGTTATACAATATATTTTTTAGGTTATAATTGGCATTGATTATTGGTGATGTAAGCAGTATTTTAATATTGTTTCTCTTCAAGTTGGAGTTGGTATTCATTATGGCTGTATTTGTACAATTCATTTATGAGTTTATTCATCAGTTCATTTATTTATCTACATCGTAATGTCAGCTGTAATTTTTTTTTTTTTTAATGTTATCTCTTTATATTTATCGAATTCTCCACATGTTCTCACCATATTTATATTTCATAGTAGCTATTCCAAATATTATCATTGTGTTGGCAGGTTAAACTATATTAATGCGTCACCTTTTATTAGTTGGTCATGTTTTGCATATAAAATCCGCACGAATAAATTGTGTGTCAAATAAATATTTATAATAGTAAACCTACATTGGGATAATACACTGATTCAGATGTGTGCTGGGCAACGAGGAAGAATAATGATGTTCAAAATTAGACACGTATATTGGCTTCAGATGGCAGCCGTTTTAAGAGCGCTGACCTACTTGGGCACAGAGAAACCTTGAAAAAGCGGGGGTGGATGGACGGAAATACTTTGTTTACTTTGCTTGATCAGACATCCATATAGTCATCTAGTTGGTTCCTAATTGCTGAGTAATCGTCTGATTGTAACCAATTTGCTGCTCGCAATCTGTGTTAGCTAGCAAATACTTTAATCAGGTTTATATCAAACAGTAGCCTGTAAAAACATGACATTTACAACAGAGCGCTATAAAGCTGTGTAAGCCAATCAATAAGCGCGCACACACACACACACACACGAACACGCAAACAAGCACAATGCATGATTTAATGTCAGCCTCTCTGCATGGAGCCGCACAAAGCAGCAACACTACACACCCACTAACTCTTCTCTCTCACTCCCTGTCTCTTTTCTGTGTGTGTGTGTGTCTGTGTGTGTGTGTCTTTTTAATTTCATTAAATGTAAGAAAAGTTAATGTTCAAATGCCAAATGCACGACTTGTAAAATAACTTTGACTTTTTAAGAAAACAACTATTTAATTATTGATTGAGCTGTTTACAACTGTGAAACTTTGTTGATCTTGATGTTACATTCGATATAATAAGGTGTAGTAGTAAATGGTAATGAAGGTATCCAAAATTAAGGCTGCAGTGTGAAAAAATAACTAAAATGCATCAAAGACTTCCATTCATTTTACTTTATTTTATCCTTTTTTTTAATTTTGACTCTGCCACCACCACCATATAGTTATGTTAAGAAATATAGTGGTAATATTCCTTGTGCTTCACATTAGATTGTTTTCATTTATTCTAATGAGCACATCCACTGGGGCTTTTTTACATTACAGTGGTTACTTAACAGCTTCTCTGAGGTATTTTCATGAAAAAAGGGAAGGTGGATGTTTCTGATCCAGCTTTCTCTCCTGTTTTTACCAGCCATTTGTGAGCTTTTAACTCCTGCTTTCCTCATCACGACCTCCCCTGTAAACCCCAACACTTCTCCCACCACCAATTAGCGGTTGTCCAGCATTTCTGTGGCTGTATTCATGCACCACTTTAGTGCCCTCCACATACATACTATTGTGTTATTGACTGATTTGGCATTGAGGCTCCCTGGATTATCAATCAATCATGTGTTTCAGTCTGTTTGGCAAACAGCAGCTCCTTTCATGTCATTAACTTTCCCTGCTGGTTATTGGATCAGCAAACACACTGTAGTGTGCGCATTCTGCTCGAGCACCGCCATAAAATCATACACTTAGCCCTCTGCACCGATGACTCAACCCATCAGGCAA
Organism: Polydactylus sextarius; assembly: GCA_016801845.1. Taxonomy (NCBI): domain Eukaryota; kingdom Metazoa; phylum Chordata; class Actinopteri; family Polynemidae; genus Polydactylus; species Polydactylus sextarius. The sequence goes on from CM028906.1 coordinate 17,817,611, forward strand.
AACACAGCACTGTAAAGTTCTCTCGACCTAAATCAGTGCTTTATGGTGGTAAAACATTGGATGTATTGCTTTTCTGTCTGTTTTACTGAATCTTTATCTTTGTTCTGCCAACAGGAATGTCTTGCATCCGCGTAAAGGAGTGGTAGGTCTTAGCGGTCTGTGAGTTCAACTGTTTTCTTTCTTTCTTTTCTCCATGTCTTTCTTTTTTCTCTGTTTCTGTTGTTTGTTTCACTTTGGTTCGCTGATTGATTGTTTTTCTTCCATCCCCCCTCTACCGTCTATAATTCAAAATACATGATACTGTTTCGGATGGTACTTCTCGGGAATGGGCCAAACTGCCATCATGTTTGATGGTTTAGTTGTTGCAGGTATACAGTTGGTTATATGAGATCTTACCAGCCTTTAAACATCGATCTTGACAAAACCTTGTGTCTCTGGTTCACTTGAAGCTTTTCTGGCTTGTAAAGTTGTTCATTTGAAATACTGTTCATGAGATGATGTGCTTATCGCAGGTGTGTTGCACTGGTGGAAAACTAAAAGGATTTTCTATCTAGGCTGTGGATCATGTGGTAGCAGTTTGGTGTCTTTGAGCATTAGCAGTGGCAGTATTTATGTAGTGAGGCCCTCATTAGTGTTGCACAATATAGATAGTTATAGATAGTTTTTACTGATCATTGGTAATCAATAATATACCTGGCTAAATAAAGAATATGTCAGATTTATTTTACACCCTCTGTAGGTGAATGAGCCTGAAGTACGAATCGCTATTATGCTTCCTGGTTGTACAACAGTCTGACTATGGAAATGAATTAAACACTAGATACATGTGCTGGTTTGTATTTTATTTTGTATATTTTTTCAATTTGCACTAAAATGTTTGATAACCCCTGAAGGTCTTGAATTTTAATATTGATATTTAATTAAAAAAAAAAACAAACAAACATGATTGTTCCAAATCTCATTCCACAGTTATTATTTTTTTCAAGAAATATGTCTTTAAAAATGAATTTCATGTTTGTTTTCATTTCATGTAAAGAATTATAAGTTTTGGCAGTTTTTGGTAATATTTCATCACAGGAAAGATGATAGTTGTCTTATTAAGAATTAATCCAGGTTATTAAACTGTAGAAAACAACAAAATCTGTCTGCAATTTGTCATGCATGTTATTTACTCTCTAAAAATTCAGGCCAAAGTGAGGCAAAACTTTTGCAGGACTTGTGTTGGTTATAACATATTCCCCTTCATGTTTTAATAGATGGAAAAAAAATTGTAACTTAATTTCAATTTATGGAGCGAATAAAGTGTCAAGAAAAACCTCTGACGCTGTAAATTGTAGATGTGTCTCCCACTGTTACATAAATAAATAAATAAATAGATCTTTATAAAAAAAAAAAAGAAAAGAAAAAAAGAAAACGCCTCCCAGTGTAAATGCTGCAATTTGCCTCTCAGCTGGTAGAGGCAGCTTTGACAACGGCTAAACAGCTCTGAGGCACAAAAACAATCAATACAGATTCTCTGCTCCATCCCGAGCCCACCTGCTCTCTGCTCCAAGTCCCACACAGGGAGGCAACCCCCACCTCCACCATCACAATCACTGTACATGTGCACACACAAAGACACACACACACTCTCTCACGCACATATACATGCAAAGACACACAGCTTTCCTGTGTCACATACCTGAGTTTTTAACATTCACAACATGACTCTTGCACAGATAAAAGCCTCACCTGGTGAAAACTGTCATCATCTCACACCTTGTCTATTGGACACTAATAACACTGATTTCTTTACTGCCATATACACCAGGCTCATGTTTGAGTCTTTCAGTATGCACGGTAGATATTCTCTCTGTTCTCAGCCTCACTTTCTCACATGACTCCCTTTATTTATGTGCGTTACTCCCGTTTGACGCCCACTTCCAGGATTAGAGCGCCGTTTGCCGTCAGACGGTCGAGCAGACGCCAGACACACGTAGATTCTTCGCTCACACTGAAGGCTATACACTTTGACTCCTCTTTTTCATATTGCGATGTTGTTGATGCACCCATGTTCATACTCGAGGTCCATCTGATGCATGTCAGGCGTGAGGTGGAGGTTTAACTGATTACATCAAACTCCAGTGTGGTAAAAGAGCACAAAGGTGTCAATCTGGGCCCTGTGATGGGAGATCAGTGGAACAGTAATGCAATGGTAGTGAGTTATTAAATGAATAAAGAGGCAGAGCTGCCGAAGAGTATTGATTTTTCACAGCTCCCTGAGGCTCCGAGGGCTTTCAAGGCAGGGGAAGGACACATACACACACACACACACACACTCACGTAGGCATGGACACACATGTATGCACACATATACAGACACACATACAGACAGAGAAAGGTCTAAGAGTGAAAGGATAATGGCCCCAGCAGTTGCAGTCTCACTTAAAACTCAGTTTGGGCTCTCAAGGTTTCCCACCGGGCACCGATCGCCTGATAAAAGGACTCATTCGGAACCAGCCGGGTTTTGTTCTCTTTTGCTCACTCCAGCTGTAATGCACTCAACGTTTTGCACAATGCTAGCTCGTTTCGCACACACACATGCTTTAGTACATGCAGAGAAGCAAAGTCTGCGTTTGAAGCAGCTTCCCCTCACCACCTGGGCCTCAGAGGAGAAAGAAAAATCAGTTAAAAACCTCTTAATCATAAAAAAGATGAGGCGAAACAGTTTTAACAAAAGCTCCAGTATGATAAACGACCTTATCTGATTAAGCTGAGCGATTTACCCTGAAGGTGAGTGAATACCAGGAGAACCTGGCTACAGTCAAAATATCGAAATCTCACTGTGGTAAATCTCAAAATGCACATTATTTACGTATTATCTCAACTTAAGCACAAATTAATGAGTTACTTAATCCTGCTTGAAATAAGGCAACGAGCAACACATGACTTAACTGCCCAGAGCTGAAGAGAGCTCTGTGCAGTCATTTTGTTCAACCGCATTGGAAATACACAAACAACGGCTTTTTTTTGTGTATCATTTTGATGAATGCCTGGGGCATTTTCAGAGTGCAAATGTGAGGAAGCCAAGATCCATCTTGATTTCACTAGTCCATCGGAGTCCATAAGGGGAGGGTCAGTGTCCATCTGTTAGCCTGACGTGACACTGAGCTTGCACAAAAGGAAAGACACACCGTAAGCCTCGTACTTGGACTTGTGTATGTGTGTGTTTTTGAACTTCCACATAGATCCAACAGAAGAGAGACATACATCTCTGTCTCCCCTCCTCTCTGTTTTTGTTTCCATGCACTCTTACATATCCTTGTTAAGGCGTAACAATCCCTCCCTCAGCATCCACAGACATTCAAAGTGATTCAGCCTTTGTAATGAGTCCTGAAAGGCCTCTTGAGTGCAGGAACATGAAAAAGATGCTGGCAATTGCTGGCGTCTTGTCTCTATTAGATGTTGGAGCTCTGTCTTATTGATAAAAACCTTTTCTCAATAATGGCCCTAATGTATTTTCTTTCTTCTTTGCCAATCAGAGCAGATGTACACAGGTCTCTCAACAACTCCTGGGTCTTTCTAGTTTGGTGGGAGACAAAAAATGTACATTGACCAACTGATATTATTATAGAATGAGATTAAAACCCTGTTGAAAGGAGAATTCTCGTTCATCTGTCCTTTATGAAACATTTAGTGTTTTTTGTGCATGATGTAACGGGATACATTTTTACTCTTAATTTGGCCTTTTTTAGGTGTTTTTTGAGTGTTGTTGGCTGAGAGAGAAGGGTTTTATTTTGTCTGTAATGAAGTGTTATTTAAGAGAAATGAGAACAGAAGACAGACAAGTTATGATTAGTTATATGATTAATCTAATACTGTTGAATAAATGGCAGATTTATCAGCATCTAAACCCAAGACAATAACTCCATTTCAAGAGTTGAACCTTACAGACACTGAAAACACAGTACTTTAAACCACTTTGTTATATCTCAGCAGTGCAGCAAATGAAACTTCAGCCATGTACTTCTCATAACTGACAAACAAAAAATAACAATGCACATATACAACACACACACACATATATATACACAGACTCTGCAGCAGGGTTTTGTCTTTCTTCATATTAAAGTGCATTTCAGATGTAGTTCACTGTACAGAGGAGGAAAGCATCCAGCTAGACGGATGCAAATCAGGACAGAGAGGAAACAGCCCGAACAAACAAAAGACGGAGAGACAAATAGACAGCACCTAGGACAGATCCCACTTGCGCTTTGCTGTGCTGGCTGAGCACATTCCCACCATTCAGGCTGCAGGGAAATCAATAGTTTTCTTCACTACATACAGATGAATTTTTCCAGGGTGGACTTGTGTTCCACTGAAAGATTCAACATTTCTACATTTGGAAGAAGAATGGCCTGTTAAACCTTGAATGATGAAAGGTGAACAACAGCAGCATATGTGTTTCAGCCTTGAGCGCAGATGTTGCCTCATGTGCTCATATACTTTTATCTGTGTGTGTAAGTGTGTGTGTGATTTGATTTCTTCATGCAGACTTTCATTGTGCTATGAAAAAATTACCACTGGATTACAGGATTTCAGGATTAATGTAAAACTACACATCAAATCACCAAAAGACATAACTATTAGAGCTGCAGCAATAAGTGATGTGATCACTCGATTGAAATAAATTCATTGGCAACTATGACAATAATCAGTCAATCAATTTCAACAGTGATCTGCTGCTTTTATGTGTAATGCAAGAAAGCAAATGAAATATATTTAAATTATTGACTTTCACACAAAAAGCTTCATAAATGAGTCCTTTAGGATCCTGGGAAACTATATACTGAAATAGTCACATTAGTATCTATACATTTTGTGCAAACAAAAATAATATTAATCATAATTAATTACTCTTTTACAGTTTAAATCAAAGGAAAATGACCACAAAGTAAGTAAAGAATTAACTGTTTTCCAGATTTATCTTCATTTTTAACATTATGGAACTGTGACGAAGGCTTAACAGCACAACAGTAAAAAAAAAAAAAGCTTAATTTTGCCAGATTTCATTACAGCCAGCGATCTGAATCTGGAGGGTGGCAAGGGAGATTCCTCAGTCTTGACCGGAGCAGACAGACTCTGCCAGCATGTGTTGCTTTGTTGTTCAGACAGTAATTACAGACAACGGAGCGAGTTGTATCCACAGGTGCTGTATATCTAACAACACAGAGGAATTAATGCAGTTAGTGAGGGCCGCTGTAGCACTGTCTCCTGCTGAGAGTGTAACCCAACAGGCCTTTAATGCAGAGAGGAGCTGTGAGGAGTGCCAGCCCACGGTGAGCTGATTCAATCCTCCCCTCCTGCCTGTTTTAACACAGGATCCTTTAATGCAGCTCTAACAACATTTGGGGAGTATTTTTAAACAAAATGAAATTGCTGAGGCGCCACCTCCGTCTGCTCCGGTGTGGCGTGGGATTCAGTTCCCCCAGTCGAGCGCGCTCAGAGTGGCTGCAGGAATTTAAACTCCTACTAATGAAGACGGGGGAGTGCTGCTTCTCCACTATAGGATTACATTGTCATACAGCACTATAATGCAACAGAGACCTATATGGGCAGGAGTCTCATGCAGTGTGGCACAAGACAAAAGCATGGGCGTGTCTTGGTGATTTAGTCAAATATTAATGAAATCGGTGCCACATGGTCATAACATTTGACTTAAGTATAATATTATTCAAGACATTATGATTAAAATTTTGCCTATAACTCAATTCAAGTCAGGCAAGAGACGTTTTGTAATGCTTCTTCTTTACTGGACGACAAGAAACATATACCGAATGTGAGCAATTCACCTACAGCCAATTCCTTCAAGTCTGGAGGCCACCCATAAACCCCTCTGTAGTCTGTTTCCATGTTCAAATCCCTGTGCGTGTGTGTTTGTGCACATATATGTTCTATACGTGTGCATGTGCATGCGTCTGGGTATGTGTCGTCTCATGTCGTGGCAGCTGTAGCCTCTGAATGTTTGATGTGACCACAGGTGTGAGGAGAAGATCTGGAGTCTGGAGGTCAAGAGGGTGTGCTTTGACATACTGAGGAGAGAGAGGCGCAGACGAGGGGGACTCCTTGATGTTTGTCCTGTCAATAGCTTTGCTCAGGGGAAAATTCTGTCTGACAGTGTGTGGGACTTCCATCCTACTGGGCTCCAGTTTGTCTGTGCGGGCTGCCGATACACAATGGCTTAGCCTCTAAAATGCTTGTGTGTAAAAGCTAACTGGGCTCTTGAGTGTGCGGGACCAACACAGTCAGAGAGGGGGTTATGTGTGTTTGTTGGAGGGGGTGCTTGAATCCTACATCCTGGCATTATATCTGATTGGTTGATATATTTGACAGTGTAGTGATAGAAAAACATGATGAGGTTCTGGGCAGGTAGCCCAGTGACAACAGGATGTGCCAGGTTTATTTTTTTGCAGCACTGTGTTAATACACAGGGGGAGCTATGGCTCTGTAAATTCCTCTGGGTGACACTGTTGTCACCCAGTTTCACAAATATCACCTTGCTATGTCATGACACACACATACATGCTCTTTCACTACTACTTGGGAAAGGCAGGAGGGTCATAAGGTTTTTATTCCATTTAAAAATGGAATACCTTTGTAGCCTAAAACTGAACAAGTGATTTCAAACAGAACAAGAATTTTGTACCTTTCTATTTGCTTCAGTCACTTATGTTTGCTTCTCTGGATACAAACATTTAAACATGGTCAATGGTCATCAATTATTATATATGTGTGTGTGTGTGTGTGTCTGTGAATTGACCTAAAGTGGTTCGCCTCTGTATTTCAAGGTGCTAAAAGACAAACATTACTTTAGAAATCTCAATATCCATTTCTTTATGTTGTGTGAAAAAGCAATTCACTCAACACAGAGTCAAAGTATCATTCAATATGAGTAACATACCAAACACTTATCAACCACTCAATACTGTTACTGATCATTTTTCTAAGAGTCACTTTTCTGAGAGGATTTCCAGGTGTTGCGTATATGTGTGTGTGTATATATACGTACGTGGGTTTATGTGAGTGTGTGTGTGCATGCCGTTGTGAAAACACAGTGAAAGAGAGAGCCAGAGAGGAAGAGGTGTAGTAATCCATTAAACAGTCCCTCCATCTACGGATTAGGTTAGGCCATCAAGAGATGGCTCCTTCTCTCTCAGAGAGGACTGAGGTGCAGGTCAAGCATTAAGTAATAAGCTCAACTGTCCTATAGTAACATGTTAGGAAGGTTACCAAGCTGACCCCATTCTAGAAACACCTCTCCAAGTTCCTGCATCACAGTGCACATGCTCTAACAGAGCGCAGGGAGGTGACACTTGTGCACTCACACACACACACACACACACAGAGCCACACACACACACACAGGGATCATTGCACATTTCCCACTACTGTAACTCTATCTTTCTACATTTCCTCTTTCCATGCTTCCCTGAATTCTTGGGCTTGTCCCAAACAGACCCCATCTGTCCTCTCCTGGGAAGACATTACAGTTTCATGTGGCCCTTTTTTGACACACGGAAAAATAAAAGCCTTTGACTTAGCAGCATTGCCAGAGGTCAGTTTAGGTGTCTGATATCAACTGGGGTATAATTGCAGGGTCATCTCTCTTCTGGACGGTCACAAGGGCTCCAGCCTCGACTGGTAGTTTCGGTGACCAGTGATCGTAGCATTGAAGCCTCGTAGAATGCTGATGCACCATTTGTCTGGGGCATGTTCTAGTCCACATGATGGATGACATGCACTGATGCACAGGCTCTAAGTGATTGGGGAAGATTGAAGACACCCAATTCACTTACAGTAGCTCTGCCCTCCATTCCATAACCAGGCAATCAGAGCAATGGGCACGTGTAAAATGTACAAGTATGTGCTGAATATACCACAGTTGATGCACCGTTACACTGCATATCCTGGTGTACAGTTGCAACACTCATTGCTTAGCTTCAATCTGCAGGTCTGCTGCACCCTCAGAGTTGTGTGTCCTGTCTCATATCTGGCAGTAATGCCAATAATACCAATGCAAATATCTATTCTGTTTCTGTAGTTTGTACTCTAGTATCCAATCAACCACACTACCTCTGGACAGTTTCCCATCACTTACATATCCACAGCATACAGAGGACTGAGCTTCCAGGTACTACTTACCATGTTTTGCTCCGCCTAATCAAATATTTCAGACTGTGTTTAAAGATGAAGCACTTGAATGTTGGATAGCTGAGTGCAAATTGGAAAAAATACGTTTCCGGTGTCCTGACATTTGTAAATTGGTCGGATTACCAGAAGCGTCAGAGCTGTAACAAAAGAATATTTCTCTGCATAGATTACAAATAACTGTCTTATTCAGCACTGTAAACACTGTCTGGACATTGTCCATGAGCTGTGGTTGTAATCTCTGCCTTCAGGGTTTCAGGGTTTGTTCCAGTTGCAAGATAACTGCTCCTGTTCTGTAGGAAGTTGTTCTTCAGCTAATGTCATTCTTTAGTGAGAATGGCATTTGTGAAATACTTCAGTCTGCTTTAGAAACACATTATAGTAATAAATCAGCACACGTAAAAGTTGTGAATGATATTTTATTAAGAGCCGTCCCTCAGGATTGTGTTCTACTACTGCTTTTAGCTCTTGGTGATTTGATACTGTGCATCATGGCTTTTTTAGTTTTGCACTTTAAAGTGCAGTGGTTTTCAAAGATCTGGTCTTAAATGGTTTAAATCATATTTGACTAAAGGGAGCTTTTTACTCATCCTTGGTGGATTTCCATGCTTCTTCTCGCCTTGGGGGTGGCCCAAGGGTCCATTCTTTTTTTCTTTTTTTTCTTTCTTTTTTTTTTTTTTTTGTATATATTTAACACAGGGTCCATCTTTAATAAATATAATGTCTCGGTTTATTGTTTTGCTCATGATAGACACATCTGCATGCCATTGAGGCACACTCCTAGACTGTCTGGTGGATATTAGACCCTAATTTAAATGAAAGTATAAATTCAGATAAAGGACTTTGGACTTGTTGACTCTCAAACAAGGTAACCTTGAGGGACACTATTCTGATCAAGGTTACCTTCCCTTTTAGCACGTTTCTGTAAACCTGTCACAAACATACTTGACAGTGCTCTTAAATTGAATTAACATGTTGCCAAATCTGGCTTCTTTCAGCTGAGAAGCTAATGCCAAGCTTTTTGTCTCCTTTACTGACTTTGAAGAAAAGCGATTTATGCCTTTATTTCATCTCAACCTGAACACTGCAGTGTGCTCAACACAGGAATCAGCCACTCATGTTTGCAGCTGGTGAAAATGCTGCCACTAGGCTCTTGACAGGAACATGTAAACGTGACCACATTTCCTCTATACTGACATCTCTTCATTGGCTTCTGGTTCACTACAGAATTGGCGTAAAGGTGTTATTGTTTGCTTTTAAGTTACTAAATGGTTTCGCTCTGTCCTACCTCTCAGAGCTTTTACATCTCTACAACCCCTCTTGGGCACTTAAGCCCTTTGACCAGATGTGTTTGGTTGAGCCAAGGTTTAGACTGAAGCTCAGAGGGGGTGTGTGCCTGCATGGTAAGGCTCCAGAACTGAAAACAGTTTACTCCACATTAGGGCTGTAACCAACATGGGGGACTCTTAAGTGCAGGCTAAAAGGGAAGCTTGTTGCTGGATGCAGGAGAAGTAAGTAGATACACAAGGCACTGCTGGCTTCTGGATAGAAAAGCCAGGATTATTTAGTAAAGTTTAAAATCTGCAAGTGTAACCAATGGTTTTACATATAATATGATCAAAGTTCAGTTTACATCTACATTATTAAACTGAGCAGAGAAGAATTGAGTCGAAACAGCTAAGCAGCATCATACTAGATACAATCTGAATTAAAAAAGAAAGTTAAATAGTTAAATAGTTCAATTAGTGTTCCGTTACAATAATGTATTTTAAATCAATTCATAGCTCCATGACCTTTGTAACTGGAAAGTGAAAATGGTTAAAACTAAATATATCAGCTAAACATTGATCAAAGAAACAGGCAAATTAATACACTTGTAGTATGAATTTTGTTCACTTAACTAAAATGACTGAAAGAGCCAATCAGTACATTTTAATAGCATGTATTTGGCTTACTTATAACATTTTTATGTTTTTTTTTTATATATTAATTGGTGAACACAGGTTTAATATTTGGGTGGTGTTGTTCTGTATGTTAGAAGATCTGTCAATTATTTGTGAGAAGAAGCAGGTTCCGCTCTTCTGCTTTGAGTTTTAATGGGAAGTTTATTGTGTTTTTTGCTGCAACTCTATTGTACGAGCGATGTGTTTTTCTTTGTATTAAGTCCCATCCCATCTACACAAATATATTTCCTGTCTCTTACTCCTTAATGAGGAAATATATGCTGAGACGGGCACTTCCTGAATCAAGTGCTACAAGATGTTATGCATCCTGCATTACGGCAACAAAAAGATGAGAAAGTATTGATCATTATGTAGCAGGTCTCATACTTTGAAGAGAGCAAGATAATCACCTACATTTGCTTGTTTTTCTCTTTAGGCTCCTTTAAGGACGTGAGAGTCCATGAATGTCCTTGATGATTTTGTCATTGATTTTCTCCACAGTGCTGGACTGATTTCCTTTTGATGAGCCGATGAGTAATTCCAGTTTGTATGCGTTGGGTGAGGATGATGAGACATGACTAACTGAGCAAGGTTAGTACATCAACAATTGGTCACACAACAAAATAAATTGGAATTACAGTCAGGTAAGTGTAAATCACACTTTATGCGATCCGTTAACATTTAGTTGCAGATTTTATATCTCAGTCTAGGAAAGTTCTATTTAAATTGCTTTTAAAAGTTTGATACAACTTTGTTGAACATTTTAGGTAACACAATCCACACGCATCCTCATTCTACGGTTAATCGAACTGTTGTGCCTTTTTATTGTCCCCCCCTCTGTGTGTCTGTGCACATACAAGGCCTAAAGAGCCACTGTTGAGTGTTTTAATCCTTCTTTTAAAGTGTTGAATGTGAATATCATTGAATGTCCTTCATGAATTTGCCATTGATTTTTCTTTTCCATAAAGTAGTTTTCCTCAGGCTGTGTGCCAACAACAGCTACAGGTAACTGGTTCAAACAGAGGTCACTAAAATGAAAACTGCATTTGAATTCTGTTCATCACATACTCCTTATAAAAATGGAACAAGCCTTAGTAGAAATATAGATCATCCTTTTCTTTTATGGATGCACCAAGAAAAATATTATCATGATGCTTTTATGTATGTGTTATACTGCTATCGGAAAATGAGGGGATTTTTTTTTTTTTTTTAAATATAGGTTATTTTTGGTCATTTTGTAATAAAAAAAAAAACCTGAGGCAGACAACTGACAAGAAAGGGAAGGATGAAGAAAAGAAGGATGGTGCGAGAGAGAGATTAGTGTATTTTTAGCTGCATATCTGTCACACGTCTCTCTGCCTTTGATGGCTGGTGTCCATCAGATCTCTGGAGCGTGGCGGCTTCAGCCTTGAAGCTGCATTGGGGAGATGCACACACAGATATACACACTCTCACACATACTTCGGGCTCTTGTAGTAGGTGAGGGATATGGAGGGAAAAAAAAAAACAAGTGACAGAAAGGAAGCAGAGTGGTGGAGGACGGACAAGACGTTGGCTGCCGAGCATAGTGAATGATAGGAACACAACCACAAACTGACCGAATTAATAAACACAAAACAAACACAACTGTTTTCTCCAGACGGACAGGATCCAGTTTCATGGTGTGACAGGTCTTCCTGTCTTTGGTCTTTAGGGTCCAGGGGTTTGTCAGGCAGCAGGCCTCCTGGGAAGAGACCGCGAGTCTGGACACTGGAGAGGTATAGATCCCCCTTCTCCATGTCAACCCGCTTCATTAGCCTCAGACACACACACACTCATACAAACACACATGCATACACAATCTGTAAATACACACAAAAAAGGTTATAATATCTTAGAAGTATTTAGCTTTATGAAATAATAATCTTAGGACTAATATAAAACTCGTCATAAAATAACTCCAACTCAAAACGCTTCAGATTAAAAAGAAAACGGTCATGTTAGTGAATAGTAGATCAAAGAAAAAAAACACCCTGTTGGAAGTAAAAATCAGTTGGAAACCTAAAGAAATGTGGTGCTTTAAGCCGTTCGCTAGGGTTGTGATATTAATATTTTTGGTATTGTAAAAATGGCAGCAACTCTATAATTTCTTAAACCTGCAGTTCAGACAAAAACAGGAAAAGTGCACGTAGTTATACAGTGAAGGTTTTTTGGTCTCTTTCTTGCAAATGGATATAGATGTATAAGATGCAAGAGACCGTTCTCGACATGTAATTTAAAGCTTATACTGCATTCCAGTGTACCGCTTGTAATCTCTTGAAGACAGAAACTTGAAGAGACGGTTGTCCTCAGAGAAAGGATGGGATTTACATTTGATGCCTATGAATCCTTGGCATTAGTGAGGAATGTGTAGGACTGAGATGTTGTCGATGTGTGTTCTTCTAGCATCTAGTAACAGTTTTCCCATGTTAAGTGTGGTGTTATGACAATGACGTTTTCACTTAATTTCATGGTTCCTCTCGTGACACGAGACAGCAGAGGCAAATGCACAAAGCTCAACAAAAGTTTTGATTGAGTTGTCAATTCATTGATATTCAGAACTAAACTACTAAAAAATAGACTGATCAAAATGAAGTTGATGAGATGTCTGAGATGATGAGAAAGGAGCAAAATGAGTGAGATTAAAACAAAGAAAAGCAAGAGAGTTTAACGAATACAGGACAATAACAGCACATTTTAATAGTAACAACACAATGATGGTGCATTATTACCTTGAATGGGGAAAAAAAGAAAGAAATTACATTAAAAAAACTCATAAAATGACATGGGAGATGAGGAAGGTGTGGGACAGAAACCAGACTATATGGTTTGCAGCTCTCCTCTCCATAGGACAGGAGGCCCAGTTGCCATGGTGATGCAGTATTTCTCCTGAATTGCACATATTGATCGCAGAGGCGTCAACAGCCAAGCAGGAGTGAGAAGAAAATGTGTGTGTGCGTCTGTGAGTAGAATCAGCAGACAATGACTTCTAGCTCTGCTCAGACACACACACACACACACACACACACACACACACACACACACGTTTCCCAGTACACCTGCATGGGATGGTCCCTTCACAGCTGTGTTTGTGCTCTGTTTTAAAATACAGTTTGCTCATGTTTTGTTGTGAAGTTGCTCTCATGAGTGATGGCATTTGTCTTCACAGTCACCTCAGACTGCACATTACATTTCACTATGTTTTTTTAATGCATACTTTTGTTATACACAAATGCGTATTCGCTTCCTCGCCACCGCAGAAACGACTGCAACGGTGAAAACCGCATGTAGGCAAACACCAGTTAAAGTGAAAGATCCTCCCCGAAACAGAATTCATATATGATATTCCTTGTATGCTCGACAGTTTAATCAATATTTGCGCACATGAAAAACTGTCTACTAAAGCCGGAAACCTGTAAACCGGAGCTCTAGTCTGTGATGTAACCAAAAGACAAAGCCCCGAGCCGTTTCACTGATAATTAACAGAGAATGATTTGCTGAACACCTACAGGGAAATATTCCACTTTGAATTCAAAAGAACTATTTTTTCCACAGCCATAAAACCATGCAAATACATGAAAATCATTTGTAAACCAGAAAAGAGACATTGCCTAAAAAGTCTTTATATAATGCTCTTGCTTTAGTTGAGTTTGAGGAATATTGTCCAGAACACATAGCAGCTAAAGCTGTGCAAGATTAAAGATGAAAAATGTTATGTTCTTGTACTTTTTACTCCACAGGTGTTTTACAATGTATATGTCAAAAAACACATATTGCACAGGCTGTGGGAAAAAAATCATAAAAGAATAATAAGCAATAACAAATGGAACATATATAGCAAACAGTCCTAAAGTAAATAAATCACAGCCTTGACTATATTATTTCATTCCACTATTTCTCATCAGCCCAATAAACCAAACCCAACTGAAAAGTAAGACAAAGCACATTCGCTTTGGCATGTTTGTGGTATTTAACAAAAGTGAAGGCCATTAAGTTGGCGAGCAAGCAGAGATGAAGGGAGCAGGGAGACTGTTTGAAAAGCTGTGCAGACGCAAAAGCTGAATTCCTTTAACGCTGTTTGAAAACTGTAATCCCAGCCGAAAGGTCAAAAGTCTCAGCAGGTTTTTTATTTGTGTCTTTGTGCTTCTGTTTTAAGCCCAGAACACGCTTTGTACTCCGTTCAAAGAGCAACATGAGGGGTCTGTGAGGGGATTAGTCTGAATGATGACGGCGGAGGCAGTGTGATGTGCGTGGGCGTGCGAGCATGCGCAGACATATTCGCACGTGTTGCTGCTGTCATATTAAAAGCCTGTATGTGTAAAAGTAAACTTATCGACAGGTAACAAATAAACAGTTTTTGCGATGACAGCCGCTGTGCTTAGGAACTTTTTTTTTCTTACCACTGGTTGCAAAACTGACCCATCACCCGTACATCAGCTCTGATATATACCTATACTGTCCATATGGAAGCACATTCAGCTGTAAATAATCTTACTTCTTACTGATTAAGTAGAACATTTTCTCTATTTTCAGCCTTGTAGTAAATAGAGTAGCAAGTAGAACTGAGTTGTGACAACCTTCTTCTGTGTGTGACGTTCGATGAATGAGACCTAGACCTCTCCTGTAAAGAAGACAAAATTATAGAATTTATTCTAAACCAGAAGTATTTTCATTTAATATATCATTCTAGAAAATGCCTCGCCTCTTCTTTTTTTTAACAATGGAAAAGCTTTAGAAAGTTATAATCTAAAAGCAGATCTGCATCAAAATGATCAATGCTGTAGTAGTAGTAGTAGTAGTAGTTGTTGTTGTAGTAGTAATAGATGAGAATGGTTTATTTATAACTTCAATGTCAGCAAGTTGAATCACAAGTTCTTAAGAAAACGACAAAAAACATTCATAAATGCCGTTTTTGCAATGTAAAGAAATCAATTTTTTCTTTCTCAGTCCACAGCCTTCTACCTTTTGACTGAATGTCACTGGAATGTAATAGCTTTTTCTACAATCTAACAACTGAAAACATAATCTTGTTGGTGGATTTACTGAAAGGGAAAAGCCTCAAAGTGACTGTTAGACACCAGTAACCAGGAGCATGTCCGTGAAGAAAGTAGTCACGTTTGATGAACAAATAGAGGTTTTACATCCAGCTCTTAAATCACGGCAACATACAAGGTCTGCTGTGGATAATATATGTTGTGATATTGTGATCGCAAAACACAGTTTTGTATTTCTTCTGAATGATTTATTCAAAGGGGAAAAGGTTTAGCAGTCGTGCCCTCACACAAACTCAGATTATCTCGTTAGCATAGCTAGATTATGACAAAAAAGGTAAAGCCTGAGCAAAGCAAAGTTGCTCTCACACACACACGTGTCCACAGACAAACGTTGCACAACACAGTGTACACAGCGTTAGCGCAGGGGTCCCGCGGCCAGGGACAAGAGTTGAATTTAAGAGCCTCAATCACTTTCTCAAAAACACAACTAATCCTCTGCCTCTCCACAACAAACACACACACACAGAACGCCTCTTCCCTCTCTCACACTCTTTTGCCCTCTTTCCCACTCTACATTCAATGCAGCACGCTCATGACTGTGAGAGGTGGAGTGTATGTAAGTATGCGTGTGTGTGTGTGTGTGTGTGTGTGTGTGTGTGTGTGTGTGTGTGTGTGTGTGTGTGTGTGTGTGTGTGTTTGTGTGTGTGTGTTGTGTGTGTGTGTGTGTGTGTGTGCGTGTGCGTGCCTATGTGTCTGTGTGTTTATTTGTCTTTGTCTGCACTGTGATTGTGATGGTGTGCTTGGAGACATTGTTAGCCCCAACAGAGGTTTGCTGCCGTGTGTTTCAGCTCAAGGTCTCAGCCTCCGTCTCCGGCTGTGGTCTCAGCTCCTTCCAGCTGCTCCTGAAAGCTCCACTCTGCCTGAATGAGCTGCTAACCTTGGCACCAAATCAATATCAGCCAAACTCTTTGAAGAATCACAGATGGAACTGGCCTCACTGCTCCGTGCTGTTGGTGCTGTGCGATCTGTGTGTGTGTGTGTGTGTGTGTGTGTGTGTGTGTGTGTGTGTGTGTGTCTGTGTGTGTGTGTGTGTGTGTGTGTGTGTGTGTGTGTGTGTAATTGCTGCCAGCCTCCCTTTCCTGCTTGGCCTGCATCCAGAGACTTGCACAGTGTGATGGTGGAGTATCTGCTCTCATTCATGATTAAGGGTGAGGTTTAGGGTCATTCTTCCTCAACAAACACACACAACTACACACACATCGTCATCATTCATCTGACTTTTCTGGATTAATGTGATTTGCAGTTTTTCTTTCTTTTTTTCTTTCTTTCTTTCCTTTTTTTTTTTTGGTCAGTTCTTTCATTCTCCAACCGGACAAGTGTGAAATAAGGTGATACCGTCTTTATTCCTTGCAGCCATCTTTGTCCTTGGCCTAAACATACAGCACACTCAAAACACGCTGGCTTCCTGTAACTCAGCCCAGTATCATCTGATCTGGGTGTTGCTGCAGCTGATCGATGGTTGTGTTGAAATATCTCAGGGTATGATGGGATGCTGCATTCACACAGGCACAGAAACATATCAATAAGCCTGGACGCTTGGACCCATCATCTCTGTTTCCAAATACAATTAAATAGCTTCTTTTACACAAATGCACTCTGTGCACAAGCAAACATTTACACAGATAGATACATGCTTGAATACAATTTACAGTTGATATATCGCATGGTCTAGTAAGCATTGCGTGGTCTAATAAGAGACTGAACAGATACTTGATATAATAAAGTGTTAAAAACTAATGTGTCCAAGAGTGGGAAACCAAAACAAAATAATACAATCATGTAGGGAGATTAAGGCAACAAAGGAATAGCTAAAGAAGAAACACATCTCAGTCCTATAGAAAATCTATGGAGGGAGTTGAAGCTTCAAGTTGGAAAGCAGCAGCAGGAAACGTAAAGGATTTAGAGAGTTTGTGTAAAGACGCATGGGCCAAAATTCCTCCTGAGATGTGTGCAAACCTGGTGACTACGAGAAATTTCTTACCGCTGTTTGCCAGCAAGGATTTCTGCTCAAAGAACTAACTCATGTTTTGCTTGGGGATCAAATACATGCAAATCAATTCATGAAAAGTTTTTATGTGAAGTATTTTTTTCTGGGTACACATGTTAAACAGTAAGTGCTGTTTTAGCACACGAGGTCTGTTTGCAAAAGATGTAATTGGAATTTAATAGTCTGATGGTTTAAACACAGTCCTACCACACGGGGAATTATTACTCCAAAATTCTAATTTCTTCTTTTTTCATTGGGAAAAAGCATCAAGAGGTGTGCACATATCCTTAACTCTCTGTGGCAGCAGGCTTGTCACTCTTGCCTATTGAGTGTGAGTATGTTACCAATTAATTTCAGACATAGTCTGGACACAATCATTATCAATTTATGAAGTTGGAGAGACTAACTTGAACAAGAGTTAACAAAGCTCTTATGTTTTTTTTTTTTTTTTTCTTATGTTCACATCCTACACAAGCAGGAACGCAGAGTGCTATGCCTGGAAGCGGTGTTAATTATTAAATGTTCTATTGATGTACTATACAGTACTACATGTCTTGTATACCCTTATACCAGCAAGAGAATCAATAATGTGAGAGTGAAGAATTATAATCGGCCGCATTAATCAACATAAAGTCGTCGTTGAGTGTTTAAATGAGGAGTTACCGTTGAAGTGAGTTCAGAGTTATGCAGGAAATGTATTCAATCAGTGAGTCCTTTAGAAACAGAAAGGAATAAAGGTGACTCCAGCACTTTTCGCTCATCAAGGCTTTTGAGGGCAAATTCGTCCGTCTTCTAAGTTGTGCCTATTGATGGGAAGGACAGCCACACAATAACAAATATATTCCTCTGATTGTATTCTGCCATCATTTTTCTTTGTCTCCTTTCTGTTCTCCTCTCTCATTTCTTTCCCCTACCTCCTGTCCTCATTATTTATCTTTAGTCTATTCTATTACCTTCCCCCCAGTTCTTATGCCTTCCTGCCTTCTTGTATTGATTTTCATTTATAGGTTTTCATCTTTTTCACTCCCATTTCTCTGCACTGATGGCACCTTGCAGCTTGCCTCTCACTCTGCTTCTTCCCTCACCTCCTCACAAGTAAATGCCTTCTGCATTCTCTCGCCATTCTTTTGTTATAATATCAGATACTTCTGGACTTTACAATACTAAGAGGCCTGCCTGCGACAAAGAGCGCGGTGGGTGAAGAGGTCTTGGTAGCGTTAAGCTTTTCAAAAGCCATAAAGGTCACCCTCGTTTCTTATAATATGCCTGAGAAAAATTAGTAGCTATGGATTCAGAAAGCTCTCAGTGAAAAGAGGATACCAGTGTATGCATCAAAAGATTTATTTTAGAGTATATTCACTGCTGTATGACTCGAGTCTTCTTCGTGGATGTTGATGTTGTACATATCAAGTGTTGGCTGTGAGATACGAGTGGTTGGAGGTGGATCGGCTCAATAAATACATGGTTATGTCTCTGTATCTACAGTGTAGCTTCTGTTATCACACAGAGGTCAGGGGGAAATAAGCAAAAACAAAAGAGAAAACATCAGACTTTGTCAAATAATGGCAGTAATAATTTCAGTACAATTTTTCTAAATATTTCTTCTCCTGTTATGTTTGCTCATTGTTAAATACAGAAAAGCCTCTTGATGACACCAACTTCCTGTAAATTTCCAGCTTTTTTCAGCTTGATGAAAACTATTAAGTATTTAACATTATTCTTAGCTGTAAAGAAGCAGATGAGAGAACAATTTTGGCAGTTTCAGTAGATGTACGAAGTTCTTGAAAAATTCTAAATGTTAAAGTTGTCAATTACTTTTGATATAATTTGATTTAATAAAAGTAATGTGAGGTGGTCATAGGCTATGATAATCACTTGGTGATTACACAAACTACACAAGACTGTATTTGTGTGGACCACTCACTCATTTTGAGATGGGAATAAATAGATAAATCAACATGTTCTCTTAAAGCCACTCAGATGTGTAAGGCGAAAACAAATCTGCTAGTATAAGTGGTTCTTGCATGACTTGCTGTATGTATTTATCATAAAACTTTATATAGCTTTATAGCTTTGCAGTGATAATAATGGTCATAAGGGGGACCAGTAGCATCCTTAGCTGTAGACTACAAGAGCCGGAGGGCGCATGTACGATATCAACGCAGAAAATACATAATGAGGGCAAAATGTACAAAGGAAACATTGTTTACCTAATTAGATGGATGGCTTTCAGATTGTGTGCAAACTAGACTCTGTTTGTTTTGACTCTCCAGCCAACGAGGAAGCGTCAGAGTATCAATGGAGCAAATTGTCAACTTAGAACAGAGATAACGAAATGGCGTCGTCGGAAATGTATGCCCTTATTCTCCTGCTCCTTACGCAAACATGCTAATATCGATGCTGGTTATTAATTGACCAGACAAAGAGTTATCCAAGGAAGCAGGCTGTTACACACTGATAACAACAGACGCTGTCTCTACCTTTCATGATAGACTCATGATAGAGAACAGCAACAAAAAAAAAAACAGAAAGACAGAAAAGAGAGACTGTCCAGGAATGAGCCGTTGTTCACAAAAACTAAGCCTTACTTTCGTAACAGAGAAAATCTCAAAGAAATGCACCACTTATTATCATCAAATGTCAGATAAGGACTCCGACAACAAACTGGAGGACACTTATTTCAAAAAGTAAAATTCCAACAAAATGTTTTATCCATTTGTTTTGCGTAGCTTGGGGTGAGTTCAGCTACTTTTATGAACAAACCTGAAAATATAGCCAACATTTCAAAAAAAAAAAAAAAAATCCGCAATATATGTCCATGCCATTTAAAGAATAAAGTTAGGGAAAGTACATCAAATAAGCTGTGATGAAAGGATTAGACAGATTAGACAGGCTAGATCAATGTATGGCTGTCATTAATTTAAAAAAAAAAAAGGCTCAAGTTACCAACAATTTAACTTAGGTCTTCTGCTTGAAAACCACTGCTAGATGTCTAACTACCACCCTAACCCCAACACCATCCGGCATTTATAGTTAAAACTATATTATCATCCAGTTTGGACACAATTCCCATACTGAACGTGTCGACAATGACCTAACCTCAGTGAGCAGACTTTTATAGTGATGATGTGAGTACAAAAATTGCCTTATTTCAATTTTTACCATGAGCAGAAACAGAGCCACAACTCTGATATGGAACTGAATGAATCTGTGTCTGCTCCGCTGAGATTCAGTATGAATATGATTACTTTCACACAGAGATCAACCACAGTCTCTCCCCTCTCTTTTTTGCCCCCTGTAGGTCTTCACCTCCAGCACTACTTTGCTTTTTTCCTTTTACTGATTGAAAAAATCTAAAAGTGTCCAGTAAAACAGGGGTCTTTGCCCCTGTAGCCTGGCATTACCAGGAGTCCTATTATCCTCGGTGATAGTTCTGAGACGCAAGTGTGCGCGTACACACGCACACACACACACAAACAGTAGCACATCGATCACACATCACTACATTCTGACATTCTGAGGACGCCCCTACACACACACGCACACGAAAACACGCACGCTGCTACAACAAAAACATTGATTTGCGCCTGCCCCCCCCTTCTCCTCCCCTCCCCCTACCTCTGCAGAAAAACGCTGCCAATCTTCACCAGGCTGTAATTTTATGGCACAACAAAATGAAAGGGTAATTTTAGCGGAATTTGTGAGGGAGAGGCACAATCGGAGATAAAGGGACAAAGTTTGGTGTCTGAAAGGCCGGTGATGATGATAGCAGCCGTGTAGTGAGAGAGAAAGGCCGTTTGACAAGGCTGACAGCCTCACGCCTCGCTACCCAGCTCAGCAGAGAAAGACAGGCGCTAAAACACTGCAATTTAGATAGTTTACTGGCCATTGTCAAAACACTAGCACAATCTGTGGAGGGTTTAACGGGTTTAAAGTCACTAAGTAGGATCCCTCCACCCCCACCACCTTCTATTCATTACTTTTGACTGCTGGCCTCTCTTCTTTATTTTTTTTTTTCTCTATACAGACCTATGCCAAATGTACAAAATATTAGCTGTGCTTATTCTCTTAACGAAAAAAAGACAATTCCAGGTTGTCTAGTAGATTTATTAGGATAAACACAAAATCATTTGCTCATAGACTATGTTGACAAATGGCAACATCATTACATCACTGTCATACTATTAATTTGAACTACTAATATAAATCACTATCACTGTATGGCCTCTTAAATATTTTATTATAAAATACGTTTTATTAGAGGCATATAATCTATATTTGTTATAGGCATTTGCGTGTATGAATGTATGCAGTAGACAATAAAACTTTGTTCTGATCCACCTTTGGGTAAGAGATGTGGTCTTTGAAACCACATGACAAGGTTATGTCAGAATTGGTTTCGCAGTATGAAAGTGTGTCCAGAGGATTTTTTTGTGATTTGTCACCGTTGCTTCTCCTTCCTTGCCTTTTTGTCCTCCTTTTTGTGCCAGATAGTGCACGTTTATTGTTGTAGCAGTGATGAAGAGAACCTATGCTTTTTATTCAGTTTGAAGGATAGATTGATACTGATAACTTCAAATGGAGGCTTTGGTCTGTGGTTTGCAGAGTAGAAGATGTTCAACATGTTCTTTTCCTGCCCTCAGAGATGGAGAGGATTGCTGTCTCTGTATTGATGAATACACTCAGCAAAGCCAAGAAGTCTCTGACAGTTAATCAGTTTTTCTTCTCCTTTGTCTTTCCACTTGTATCATTCATTACCTCCCCTTTGTTTGACTGTTTTGTTCTGCCTAGTGAACATTTTCCACAAAAGCTTAGAAATCTGCGAGTCGCAAGCCATCAATCATGACGAGAACATGAACTTTCATTTTGTTGTACTCCTTAGAAACAAATGGGAAGATATTACCCACAAAGTTGTGTGGACAGACCAGCAAAACGATTGTGAACTTCCTGCATCTTTCCAGACGCATCATGTAACCCTCTCAGCTGAAAAAGAAACATATCTGTTCCTGTATCAGAAAATTGTTTTGGGAAATGTTGATAATATGCAGATGTTTTCCCTACAGAAACATGCCCTGTAAGGCTAGGCTCGGTCATCCCAGATTGCACTGAGTTACACATACACATCAGCATGTCTTTTGAACCTCAGTGTCTTGCGTCATTGGAATTGCAAGTGTGAGCTGTTGTCATTGATGCTGTCATCTTGGTTGCAGCACAGTTGCATTTTACATGATTTTTTTTTATGTGCTGATGTTATTGCTTATTTCTTACCCACAACCTCATGTTGCCATTTATTGGGTTTTACTGCCTTTGTCACAATTTAATGGATTCTATTTAATTTTGTCCAACCTGAATTTGCTAAGGAAATGTGGCGAGACATAAACAACTAAAGAGAAAGACTGAAGAGCCCAGGGTGGAGTGTAGGTTTAGACTTGTTGGCCAGTTGCATATTGATATATGGACAGTCGGATGGACAGACGTGGCAGGACGAGAGGAGAAATGGGTGGACATTGAATTTTGAGGAGGGGTCGCAGTTTAGAGGTCATAACCTTGAGTATTGATCAGGTTTTGCCATTTCCATGGTGACTGGAGGCCCCCACTCTCTGACCTGCTGGAGTACATTAGACCTGAGATCCATAACGCCTGTTTGTTCTCTCTTTCCTCTCACTCTTTCTCTTTTTCCCAGGTTCCCTCACCTTCTCTAGCTCACACACACTGACTGTGAAGCACCTACACACAGGTGCAAACACACTCATCATTACACACGGAGAGATGCACACATACACACGCACACACACACACAGCTGCTCATCCAAGCACAGGAAGAAACTGAATTAAACCTTAAAAAACAATCTGGGCCTGCAGAGAGGACAATTCATCATGATCTCTGTGTGTCAGAGGTGTGTGCAAGTGTGCGTGCGTGTGTGTGTGGGTGGGTTTGGTGGGGTGCAGAGGTGGAAAGGGGTGACTGCAACACTCCAGCCAGTGCCCAGTTGTCCACACACACACACACACACACACACACACACACAAACTGTGCTCACTTCACAACACTGATCTTTAAACACTCATCCACATTCCAGCCAAGGTCAGCTAGATTGTAAATGAAGCTACATACCTGTCCACCAGTGTGTGCGCATGTGTGTGAGCAAGCGAGAGAAACAGACTGACTGCAAAAGGAAGCACGCACTGAGAGACGGATGGAGGAAAACCAGAGATGAGGACAAACAGAGTTTAGGGCATGAACCAAATCAAGGAAGTGTGTAATAGATTGGCTAATTCAACTTCATTCCAGACTGACTTTTCTCCCATTCCATCCTGGCAGCATTTACTTCATATCCATTTTTCTCCATTCTCTTCTTCCCTTACATCCCATTAAAAGATGCACTAATTTACTAATTTTTCATCCTTTTCTCTCTGCTCTCTCATTTGCTCAGCTCTGTCAATCTCTTCAGCTTTCTTTTCTGTCTGTTTTCTGATTCGTCCTCTCTCTCCCTCTCTCTCTCTCTATCTCTATCTCTCTCTCTGTCCATCACTCTCAGAGGCGACTGAGGCAGAAGAAGGGCTCTGTAGTTTGTCCCGCAGGCTGGCAGGGGCCCACAGAGCCGAAGGGCAGCCTCTTTGTGAGGAAATGATTTTCTCGGTGCTGAGGAGGACACTCCAAATCATCTCCAGCAATCTCAGTAATGGCCCTGAGACGCTGCTGCCTTTGTCCTGTAATGGTGACAGATGACTGGCTAGGCAGACGGGGGCCGTCCAGACGCCTAGTGAAGGGGCGAACAAACCTCCCTGCACGCGCACACATACACACACAAACACTTGCATAAAATGCCACTCCACTAGTGGCCGGTGTGATTGCAGGTAATTGTCTCTTCTCGGGCTGTGGTGTTAGTGGTTATCCTTAACGATCACTCTCAAAGAGGAGTTCTAACTATCTGTCCTTTCAAAGGAAAGATGATTCCACTTTACAGAGTCACGCCTGAGCACCACACCACCACCAACACCACCTCCTTCAAACATAAGAGCTGGGACAATGCAGCTTTTACTGTTAGTGCATCACATGTGCTTAGACTCCTGCTCACAGCTCAGTTGACATGTGGGCATATCAACACTTAGCACTAATGTTCATAAATTACTGCTTTAGTACATTATAATTATAAATAAGAAGATATGACAACTGAAGACATTTAGGTTGTTACTCTCCAAGTTATGTTATGTGTCATGTTAATTGATTTCACAATAAAAGCACAAATGAGCAAAAGTGTGCTGATTGTGAAGGAGAAATATTATTAAAGTATTTTAAATTTGTAATGACAATAATACTAATTTGACACTAATTTTTTAATGCTACTACATGGACTTGACAAGTTGAAAATTCATGTATAAAACCTATAGAATATATATATATATATATATATACACACATATATTGTATATTTATGTGTATACCCACAGTGCATTAAGTAGTAAATTAGTTCCACCTCTAGCAAATGCAATATTTAAACACTGCATAAATATTCAGGTATTAGAATTAATGCCCAGGTAATATAAGAATACCTCATTTTAGCATTAGTGACATTAGAAACATACAATGTTAAATAGATTTAAAGAGTAATAGATTATGATTACATATCTTTCTTGATGCTTAATAAAAAAAATGATTGCATCTAATTCAATACATTGGATTTTACAAAAATGTATAATCAAATACACAACACACACAAAAGTTGTCCTAAAGAACAAATAACTTTTATATGTTTAAGCACAACCCAGTCCTGCATTCTCACTTAAAAATACAAAGTGAAACACAAGTGTGTCCATTTTCAACATGTGCAAACAGAAAGTTCATTTAAATTCATAATTTTATTTTACATTACATTTAGGTAGATATTATACTTCTGACTATTCATTTAAGTTTAACTTGTCTGTTGCTGAAATTCACCCTGTTTTTGATTCAAAGTTGTTGTGTCTTGAGTCCTCCCATTGTCTCCCTCACCAGAACATAAAAGGACAGTTTTCGATCACAGAGGTTGAGAACATGAATTGAATAGTTTGATGTGTCCTAAAGTTCGACTTTTAGCCAAACAAGACTCAAACACATGTCAGTAACAGAATCAATGGGTGTAAATGGAAGAAGCCTGTTGTCTTGTTCCAAGCCTGGTAAAGAAGAGGTGTGAGATGTTCAGTCGCAGTCCCTGTGGCCTGAGGCGTTACCTTCACTTTAACTTGTTTGGTAGCTACTGTATCCCTCCTCTGTTAAGTTCAGCAAAGAGCCAGACAGAATATTCATACAGACATCAGGGTGTTGGATGTTTTTATCAGGCTTGGGTTCCTCATCTCACTTTGTTCAAAGGCATCTTTTATGGCTAACTGAAACATACTGCAACATGATTTAGAAATAGAAACAATTTTTTATGCTAATTTCTAAATACCTGAATATATGTCTACTGGTGATTAGTAGCACAGACCATCATCTTATTTTAAATCCCTCATCTTAAAACTACTCCAACCTTTGTCCATTGATCTTTAATTCCAGAACTGCAGAATCCTATTAGTGCATGTCACCAGTAAGAATCAATAGGCAGCGGATATGGTCAACGGCCGCCCCCTCATTAGGTGATGCCCACCAGCAGGCCTGAGGGCAGATCAAAAGGGCTGGTCTGAATATCACCTTCAGGAAGGGAGATTTCTTTTCTTAAACTACTGCTGTTGAGACGCCTCACTCTGTGAAGAATGCATGTGTGGTACTGAGTTTGACTCCACGGGCAGTGTGAGATTTTTGTGAATTCCACAACGGCACCGGCAAAAAAAACTAGAAATTCATTATGCTTTCTCCATAATGCTCTTAACTGAAGGTAAGAGACCATTATCCATGAAAGGATAGTCATGGAAGGATTTCTGAAAGGAACACCACAATTGCAAATGCTTATTTATTATGGCCTTCACAATCACAAGATCTCACCTCAATTTTAAAGATTTGTAGACTTCGCACACTATCATTATTCTGGTGACATCTGTCCTAAAAATCCTGCCTAATGTCTAATGTCCAGTAGGCCCGACAGTAAGAGAGAGCAGTGCCAGTCAGTAAAACATAGACCTGCATGAGGAAACATCTTATTGATAAGGAAATATATGAACACACTAATCCCAGGCTCTATTACATAGCCCTATGTAAGATCATGTACTGTCAAATAAAATGTCTTTTTATTGGAAAACTTAAACCCTGTGAAATGCTGAACTACCACAAAGTAGAAAAATATGATAAAATATTTTAGATGTATCATCCAGACCTAAGTGGTGCTTAAACCTTCCTGGAAAACTGACCTGAATAAGAGCCTTCTCAAGAGGACGCTTACTGTAGAACAGCCTGGATTAACTGCACTTACAGTATGTTGTAAGTCTGTGTGTCTGTGTGTGCGTTTGGTCTAGGTATTCTTTGTGTGTGTGTGTGTGTGTGTGTGTGTGCGCTGGCCCATGTGTAAGGCAGTGGAAAGTGGTCGGGGCCAAATTGCTTTATCTTTTGTGGATGAATTGAATAAAGTCATATCTGGCTTTTTGGAATTTTACCACAGGGTTCAGGAAAATTGGTTAGCGGAGCAATCTCGCTGAAATTTCCAAGATCCTGTTACACGCTCATCATGCACTCAGTCAAGGCTGTTAAAGAAAAATACCTTATGGGGCTTGGGAAAAGATAAAAGCAACTTCATACAAAGTCATACCATTTGTTTTGAATGTTTCTTAAAAAGCAGACATGTAGTTGAACAGGATGAGTTAGCTCACCTTTTTTTTCTTCACTACACTTGTAATAGTAGGACAAACTACACACTTCAAGTCTTTTAGCCACATGGATTATCAACTGGGCCAGTGTTTGTCTGTGAAATGCAGCTTCAGCGTGACAGTTTATCTATGCAGAAGGCGTTTCAGCCACATTTTTCAGGCATTTGTCTCATGTGTCTGATGCAACAGACACACTTCTGTTTTAATCAAACAGCTGTCTACACAGACCACATAAAAAGCCTCACATTTTACTCACTCTTAACCCAAGAGACCACGATCCAAGGCATATTTTTGGGATTCAAGCCCATTTTTCTTTCATTTTTAATGTTTACCTACAGTGACTGACACATGATGTACCTGAATGCATGTTGTTAGCATGTTTCACTACACATCTCATGTCGACACTGTGTTGTAGGACAATATCAACGGTGTACAGTTGACACTTCCATTGTAAAGTAGGTCGGCTAGAAACATTAAAAGTCAACAGCAGTTGTTTCTTCAGTCAAAATCATTGATTGTGGGCTAGAAATGAGATGGCTACATTTGTCTACCTCTGTCTGCAATCAATGACCTATTGTTTCAGAAATGACTAAGAAAAAATGACTAACAACAGTCGATGGCTTCACAAAGAAGGAATTTATGGCCATGAGGGGATCTCTCTTACCTTTTTCTTTCTCAAACAAAGACACATTAAGGAAGATCTTTCTTTAACAAAGTAGGGCTAGGACTGTGTAAATACCACCTCTCCATCCCACCCGGCTAACACACAATAGAAAATAGGTTGCTAATGTTGAAGTTGCAAACAATAGGCAAGTATATTTCTTACGTACAGTTAATGATAGACAAAATGTTTGGGTGACTGTTTAAATACGAGTCTTTGTGCATGCTGCATGTGCTTGTCTGTGTTTTAAGTTTATGGCCATGTATGGTGTGTGTGTGTGTGTGTGTGTGTGTGTGTGTGTGTGTGTGTGTGTGTGTGTGTGTGTGTGTGTGTGTGTGTGTGTGCATCTTCGCAAGGTGGGGCAATTTGATAAATGACGCCAAAGCAGAATAGACTGCTGTTCAGATGGCTTCAGCCTTGTAAAGATGTGACAAATGACGGAGCAGAAAGTATTGATTCCAATCTCTCTCTGGTGCAGTGTTTCACTGTGAAGGCTGTGTGCGCACGGAAACACACTCTCATACACACAACACACGTACATGTACACACACGAGAAAAATGTGATGTGCGCCGTATTCATATAAACATATGTACACAGTCACACACATGAGAAAAGGATCACAAGGCTAGTGTGCATGCAATGAAAGCCTGCATTATGTGTGTGCATGGACAGACTAGTGTGTGAATTTGAGAAAATGGGTCGTCATTGTGACTGCAGTGTGTGAGACCACATGGAGCGTGTGTGCTTGTGGGTAAAACAAAAAGCCTAAAGCCTGTATGTATTTGGATGTCAGTGATGTACTGTACATTTATGGTTTTTGCACGTTACTGCGGCATTACTGCTGTGAGTGTGTGTGGGTGTGTGTGCATGTGTCTGTGTGTGTTTTTTCCATTGTTAGTAGTTAGTTTTCAAATGCCAGCAGGAGTTCCTGGTCACACACATTAAAGTCTCATCTCACTGTGTTTTAAACCAGCTGTGTTTCTCCACGCTGTCAAGAACATTCAGTTGCTCAGATGATGTGTGTGTGTGTGTGTGTGTCGGTGTGTGTGTGTGTGTCATGCTGTTTGTCAGGGTGCATGGAAGTGTGCGCCACGTTAGCATGATCACACAAGAGGGCAAAGGTCAAAGGCAGCTAACCAGAGGAGTAGAGGAAAGGGGGAGTGGAACCGATCAGATGAGAGGGGAAGAGATACAGAAACGACCAGAGCAGGAAATAATACAGCGTGTGGAGGGGGGTCTCAGTGGACGGACGGACGGATGGATGGATGGATGGATGGATGGATGGATAGATAGATAGATAGATAGATAGATAGATAGATAGATAGATATGGTTTGTAGCAGCATTTCTGGGGAAACAAAGGTGAAGGAGGGAGAATGGATATGTCCTTTTTGTGGTGGGTGTGGGGTTTCCCTGTTACATGAAGGCACACATTAATTATTCAATCAACAGTGTCCTGTGGTTGATTTAAAAACAACCTCCTAGCCACCTACTTGCCACAAAGAGTCCCCAGAGTCCTGGTCTGAAGACTACAGCTTTCTTGCAGAGGATAGATGGATGGATAACTAGCATAGTTCAAAATCTACATGTTTCAAAGCCGTTATTGATAGGTGTTGATGTGCTGAAAGCCTGTCTTGTTTATAGTGTACATCCAAAGTAAAAGTGAAACAACATCGGCAACTACCACCTGCATTGCTCTTGGAAATGGAAATCATATTAGTGTACATCATTACATAATAACATTATAGAATGGGGTTAATGTTGCACTTGACCATCTTCTTGCAACTAACTGCATCAGTTTTCACGAGGTTTGTTTCAGATTAGTTGTGGTAGATTTCATTGTCTTGAAATAAGGGAAAACAAGGAGAAGAAAAGGCAGAGCAAGATGGTAAAAGAAGTGTTACTGAGCAGAGTGTTGGGTTGTATCGTACTGATGATACATCTGGAGACAAGAGAATAGAGAATGAGCTCAATTAGAGCGGAAGATGAGCTGACCAGAGGAGAATTAGAATTAGACAGACAAACTAAAAATGCTCAATCTATCTTTCTATGACCCAAAGCCATATGAAAACACTGTTTGTTGTACATACACACACTCACAAACACATTCATTACTTGTCTATCAGTCAGTGTAGGTAGAAGGAGTGTTCAGCAGGGGGTCAGTGCAAAGGTCAAAGGCATTCAGAGGACCAACTAACACCCTCCCCATCCTCCTCACCACCTCCTCCCTTGCAGCACCACCTCCCATCACCCTCACTCACTCCCAATCAAGCCCTTCACACTCACCTCTCTTCCAATCTCTATGATGTGTGTGTGTACGCCACCGAGGCATGCTGAACCACAGCTCATCCCCCTGAAGCTCCTGTTCCTAAGGCTGCTGTAGGGGGGCATTACTTCCGACCTTTAACCTGGGGAGAATTGACTCTTCACAAGGCCCGTGGGGTCACTCACCTCCGACCTCTGAGGTCGTGCAGTCAAAGCCAGCCAATCACAGTACTCTTTGATTCACACTCTGACCCTCTGCTCGGAGGGAGGAAAGGAGGTTGGGCTTAGAGGCGTGGGGGAAGATGACCATAAAAACATACCACCCTGCTGTGATGGAGCATATGTTGTGGCGTCTGCCTATCGTGGCAGATCTGTAGGGTTTCTATCACAGAAGCGTGTGCTGACGAGCCTCGGCTTGTGTGCAGTTGTGTGTGTGTGTGTGCATGTGCAGGATCACATCTACAGAACAGTGTGAGCTGAAAAGTGTGATTAGTGTGAAGTAGCATTACACAAACCAAAGAACTACATCTGAGCCAAACCCAGCAAGGCCCCTATAGGAAACACCCAGGAGCCTATATTCAGGTAGGGATGTATGTTCCTGCCCTATAGCCTCCTGCTGGTCTAGTTAGGTCTCAGGGAATGGAGTTTACTGGAAAGTGATGGAGAATCCTTACGGTCATGACCGTTGGTGTAATCTAATGACCGCTCACTCAGAGCAGGAGGGAAGAGGAGGAGGAGGTGGAGGCCACAAGAGGAGTGGACAGGAGGGGGGCGGGGGGTCAGGAAGGATGGGTGATGGGGTCTGGAGGGAGGGAGGGGGGGTTGGTGATCTTCTGTCCTCAGGACTGGCCGGCTGGTGTTGACCTCTATTCGATCAAATCAGATAACCAGCTCTCAGTCAAAGGCATTGTCTTGTCGTGTGCCACTGAAAACCTAATACAGGTTCAGATTCATCCTGGACTGGATACACAGAACCTTTCATCAATTATTTACCACAGAGAGTTCGTAATTGAGATTAACCTTATTCCCTTTCATGCTGGTTTCTGGAGGTTTGTTCTGCCTCTGATTTTTCAGAGTGGATTAATCGTAGGGGTAACCAGGGAGTGGCTTATGATGACTAAAATGGCAATTGTACAAAAAAAATGTATATATGAAATAATAGTTAAGAGTCTGTGTCTTTTATAACAGTGGGATATTTTTATTTGTGTGTGTGTGTGTGTGTGTGTGTGTGTGTGTGTGTGTGTGTGTGTGTGTGTGTGTGTGTGTGTGTGTGTGTGTGTGTGTGTGTGTGTGTGTGTGGCTACCCTGTTGACCTCCAAGGATTTATGGGCTGCAAGTGTGAGAGCTTTGTCACAGAGATATATCTGCAGGACCCATTGTGTTAATGCAGTGTGCGTTTGTGTATGTGTATTTGTCTCTTTCTGTGTCTTTTGCTGTGACTGCGTGTGTGTGTGTGTGTGTGTGTGTGTGTGTGTGTGACAGGGACTAATTCCATTAGTGGTCTAGTGCTATGGGAGATGAGCAGGGATTGACAGAGCTGCAGTCGTAATGAATTGGCTCTGGCAGCATCACTCAGCCTATAAGTTCTCTCTCTCCCTCCCATCCTCCCCCACTTCCCCCTCTCTCTCTCTCTCTCTCTCTCTCTCTCTCTCTCAGCAACACTTTCATCCAACTGCCTCTCAATAAACACGCCCTCGTTAGGGCCTCACTCGCTAATCACCGCTCTTCATTACAGCCGCGGTCGCTTAACTAGGCAGTTTCATTACAGCTGCTGTGCCTGCAAAATGCCAAGCGACCTGCATTTGCCAGTTTCCTCTCTCTATTACCGTTGGGCCACATTCACAAAATGACTAATTATCTTGGAGTCAGCCTATCGTATTTACTTTAAGTAGAGTAATTCTCTCTTATACACATGTTACAGGTCTAACAATTTCCACAAAAATGCCAGTAAATTTAAGGGTTTTCCACACCCTGACCATGTAGCTGGATCCAAACATGAGATAATGTTGCATATTTTTCCCGGCCTTTGTTGCTAATACTTCCAAATTAGGCTTTTAAGGAAAAGCAATCCCAATCAGATGGCATGATATGATAAAGTTTAAACAATTACAATAAATTATTACAATAAATAAACAATTTTGGTGCTCCAAACTATTCAGAATATTTATATTTGATGTGATATTGCCACTAGTCTAAGCAAGTAAAGATGATTCCCAAACTTTACACAAAAGAGAGCATGAGCACCTGCAGTTGCTTTTGTGCAAAAGCTCTGATAGTGACAGTGTCGCCATATCAGGTCTTTAGTCTCTGTCTGAGACCAAACTAGACATCTCCTCCTCATGGCGTAGTTCGTCATATTTGAAGTGGACAGTCTGAGGCCTTTGGGTAACATCACTGACCTTTAGGTGGAGAAAGTCCTTGCTCCTGTAGTGGAAGGAAACCCCACTGCTTGCCGGAGAGCCATCCGTCCCAGTGATAAAGGAAACCAAGGTGGTGGGGGGGCTCCGAAAGGGCACACAATGATGATGCAGGAGGAGGAGTGGTCCTCTGGACCCCCACCAGCACGCTGAAGATGAACGCAGTTGGGGTATGTAGGTCTTTATCTGAGCGTCTTGAATCATTGCCCTTTGTGTGCATTGTGTGGTGAATAAATGCGATCAGATGTCACGTTCATCAGGTCTGAATGAGCATCATGTTTGGGGACAGCTGATGCAGATGGTACTTTTCTTTCAGTGAAATGGCTTAAGCCTTTTTACAAGCTTTTCAAGATTGTCATACAACACACGTTATAATTGTCCACTGAGAGTTTTTGAAGTTGTTGACCATCAGCTCTCTCACTAAGTCCACAGTGCAACAAGGCCTTACCTTCTCAAGAGCCAGATACAAACATCAAATGTCCATAAAGGGACAAAAGCACTGATGTCACATAGATAGTCTCAGCAAATTGCACATTGTACATAATATTTATTAGGTCTTTGTTTTTGTGAGTTGCTTAAATAGGCCAAAATATGATAAATATAGGTTAAAAGAATCAGAAATGAACCACATTTAGCTCCACAATGCAGTTAGTTCAACACTCTGTCCCTTGTTAATTAACTGAAAGAGATTTATAGCAGCAGTGATATGTAGGCCATTGCAGCTGCTTTTCTACTAGGGGTATGCAAGCTATAAATCCATGTGACTGTCCTCACAGCCAGGTTAAATTTCATCAGTGCGGGTATTTCAGAGGAGAGTGCATGCAATATTTTGGTAGATAATTCTTTTTTGTTGCTCAGTAAATACATTAATGTCTTGTTATTTCTGAATCAAATTATTCTTTTTAGTGTTTTTTTTTTTTTTTACTGTACTCGTTCTCAGTTACTGCTTGATGTCGACCATTCTTCTGATCTTGTCATTTGCTCTTTTATGAGGACATTGATTCTGTAGGTCAGGTCTGCTGACCAGTTCCCTCCCTCCCCCTCAGAGACTCTTTCATGTTCCCAGCAGCAACCTGACACCTGCTCTGGACCCCAGCAGTTAGCTTCCATAATCCATACATCACAAGTAAACACACACACAAAGAAACACAGAGATGCGTAAAGACGAACAGTGGCAGTCACAGTTTTCCTCTCACACTCCAACAAGTCTTTTAACCACAACAAGTATATAGGTTGTCTGTTTTTACCTTCAGATACAAATGATACAACTATAGTATGAATGTTTTATTATCATGGTTACAATAATATATATTTGGTTGGTTTTAGGAAAAGATCACAGTTTTGGTAAAATACATTTTCCTCCTTCCTTTGAGAACCTTTGTCATCATCATTACAGTAACAAACTGCTAGTTAAGGTTGTGGGTGTGAATGTTTTACTGATCCATTCACCCTTCTTCATAACTATAGATCGTAATGAGCCGCTTGCACAGGCGACCTATGGGCTCTTTTTTTTTTTACAGGAGGACTTGTCTCCATTGTTAACTCAACATGTAGACATTACACAATTACAGAATTAGTGACATTTCGCTGAACACAATATTCTGGTTCAAAATTAATTGACCAGATTGTTGTGGTTGATAGTATTTGACCACACTCAGCAGCGCCCTTCACATTTAAAACTGTACTCACAAGAATCCATGTGGCTTCAGCAGTATATATATATATATATATATATATATATATATATATATATATATATATATATATATATATATATATATATATATATATATATATATATATATATATATATAACTTTTTTTTTCCATTTTTATATCAAATCAGAATGTGTGCCGCCTCTAAAACACGTGCGTGTTGTGCTGGAATAGGCTCCAGCTGTCTGAGAGTCTGAAAGGAATAAGTGCATGAGAAGATGGATGGATGCAACATTTGTCTGAATCTCTGAAAACATGATAAAGTTCACTGATGGGAAATCAGATGTACTTTTCACTGAGGCCATCACTAATGCTTTCTTGAGAACACTTTTTTAGAGACGATCAAAAAGTCTGAAACTTTTACAGTCAATCATTTATTACATTACAAGTCTTGCTATCTTCAGATGCAAGTCCTATTAAATTAGTAGCCAACTGTTTAAATAGGATAAACATAAAAGAAATCCTCAGTAAAATTTACACAAGGTAGACCGGCAGACAGACAGGGCTGGTGAACATACTGTATTTCGACTACCAATGTAGTGACCTACTGGGATTTGTCTCAGTTTGCCCGATGGCTGCTGCAACACCATATAATACTGTGATGACTCCTTCCCATTCGTGTACACTCAGTCCTTGAGAGACACCCCATGAGCTCACTAGTTTATACCATATGCATTCTGTTACTGCTAATGGATGCTGCTGCTTATTCACTTTAAAATCAATCAATTAGCAAAACCAAAATGAAAACTTCTATCAAAGTTCAAGTGAAGCAGGCAGGCACACTGGAAGAAACATCCACCCACCATCTACCGCAACATCCACATCCTTAATTATGACTAGCCCACTCTGGCCCATGCTGAATAGCCTAGCCATATAGCTATCTAACTGATTAGAAAGCTATTAATTGTTAGAATCTATTTTCTAACATACCGAACACATTTTGTGTTCAGCTGCTTATCGTTAATCAAGCGAATCCAAGGTAAACCCAGTGGACCAATGTGAACAAACAGCATCCACCAGCATTGTTCTCCCTGCCTCTCATGGTGCAGTGTTTCTAGAGACCTGGGCCCTCATTCACAAAGAATCCTAAAAGTAAAGACTAAAAGTATCTTAGTCTTAGTGTCGTCATTCTAAGAAAAATCTTAGAATTCATTGAATTCTAAGATTTTTCTTAGAAGGAATTCTTGTTTTACTTATCCCAGAACATAATTCTTTTCACACTGTCAAAGACGACATGTATAGCATAATCCTTGATTTGCATAAGTATCAACATAATAGCAATACCTGCTGATGAGGTGAATGTATTTATATTTATGGAGGTAAAACCGTTAACTGTAAAATATTAAATGTAAAGAAAAATAAAGATTGTCCAGTTATTAAAACCTGAATGGATCTCATGAATATAAACCAACTCTTTTTTCAAATTTTTGTTTATTCTGCCAAATCAAACGACTTCTTACAAAGAGGCCAGAAATCAGAGTATTGCTGACAGCTGAGTCTGCGTCCACCATTAATATCAAATAGATTAAGTAGTAAAATCACCAGCTAGGTGAGTAAACATAACAATAAGCAAATCAATATAATAATCAGCATGTGAATGAGGTACATTCCAACATTTTGAAGCTGTGTAACAATTCATTTAATCATCATTTAATTGATGAGTTTCATCATCATGACATAAAAATGATTTTCACACATTACACATTTCTTGATACAGTCTAAGTTCTATGATCGCTTGATTTTGCTGTCCATTCATTACTAGGAATTCATTTGTTTTTGTTTAACTTTTTTCCTTTTTGTAACAACCAATCACAGCTTTTAGAAGACTGTGTCATACCTAGCAACAGGGTCGACCACACCTCCTCACTAAGATAAAAGTTTCTCAGAGATGCTCTCAGAAGCTTCCTGAATCACTCTTAGGC
Source organism: Polydactylus sextarius (assembly GCA_016801845.1). Lineage (NCBI taxonomy): Eukaryota > Metazoa > Chordata > Actinopteri > Polynemidae > Polydactylus > Polydactylus sextarius. Next base: position 17,853,553 of record CM028906.1, read on the forward strand.
TAAGATTCCTTGCTAGGAATTTTTAGGCTAAGTTAGGTGCTCTCCGAGAGGAATCTCAAGTCTCTCTTCACTGTGCAGTGAGACTTCAGTGGTGATTTTCCAATCGTGGAAATCCTGTGCAGGACTGCTGTGTGTTATAAGTATGCGACTATCAGTAATTAGCTCTTTATTAGCTAGCTAATTATGTTGTCACAGTGACAGAATAATTTAGAGGTTCTAATGGTGAAACTGGCTTGTATTTATTCACAACTTCTAGATTAACATAAGGCAAATAAGGCTAAGGAAGAAAAACAACAACAAGAATCCAGGAAGCGAGAGCAGTGGGAGATAGTGAAGACTCCACCTGGACATTGTCTCATTCTGTGCTAATTGTGTCTTTAACCACACTTTCCGGTGGTGGAGCAGGTGTGGAGCAGGGAGTCTTCATGCTGATGGTCTTCCAGCGGGTCCATATATGAAGTACCTTGTTAAGCTAAGGTGGTCGATAGAGTCGACGGTGTTTGTGTGTCCTCATTAGCTGCAGGATGTCCCCCGGTAGGAGAGGGGAGGTAAGGAGGCCCTCATCGATGATGAGGTTGTGCATGTGTGTGTGAGCGTTTGTGTGTGTGAACCATCACATTGATCGATCCCACTCATAATCTCCCATGACCCCCTAGGCAGCATGAATTACACCGGTGGGCAGTGTGTTCTGTGTGCGTATGTGTGTTTGTGAGGCTGAGAGAGTAGGGGGTGGGGGTCTCTGTAATTACAGCAGATGGAGATAGTATCTGAGGGACCTGCACACGGGGGAAAGTGAGTGAGGGCAAGTGGATTAACTCAAGAGAAAAGAAGAGGTATGAGGAAGGAAGAACAGTGAAGGCGTTCCTACTGCATACTCAACTCTCTGCTCTGCTTCACAAAATAGCAGGACCACTTGCCCCTAAAAAAAAAAAAGCCTGACCCAGGTGGAAGCTATAATCCCGTCTTTTCATCTCTAGATCAACTTGACACATGAAGCAGAGATGGAGACAAAGACAGGAAGACAGGTGAAGATAGAAGGGTGTATGTATGATACACAGTGAATAATTTACCACACCAGGCTGTAACATACCATATTTAAAGATACCCTGTGGAGTTTTTGACCACTAGTGGGGATGTATTTAACATGTCCCTGTTTGTTTTTTTCATGTCTTCAGCATGAGAACGCACAGGTAAGATGGTGTACATGTTATCGCTGACAGTTCAGTTGATTGACAGTTGGTGGAGATGATGTAACTATATATATATATATATATATATATATATATATATATACACACACACACACACACACACACACACACACACACACAACAGAAGACTGGCCCAAAAAAGAAAGAGATGGTAGCTGATGTAAACAGAGATGTCAATGATTCTGGTTTGAAAGTACTGACTGTAAATGTTACGTTTCTTAGACCCCAAGGACAGATGTTTACTTTTGTTTATGATGCATCATTCTCTTCAACCTGCAATCATTGCAGTGAAGGATATGAATATTGCTACCATGAAAAATCCTGTGTTCTAGTGTTGTAAACAACTGTGGAGTGTTTTGGTGTCTGATAAACCTAGAAACTCATAAACCTGTTATTCATTTTGAGGCCGTTACATGACCCTGTAGCTACACCATCTTTATAGTCCCACTGAATAAGTAATTTATATTTTAAATTCAGGTAAACACCTGGTGTTCGTTCCCTGAATGATACACTGTAAGAATAATTGGATTAAACTCCTGCAGTGTCCCTGTAGTACAGAGACGTGTCCAGGTACTAGATATAAGACTCAGACGCACAAAGTTCGTTTTATTGTCACAAGAAAAATCACATGTTCTACTTCTAGTCCTTCAGCCTTTCCTGTTAATTTTCTTGGGGAGGAAAGAGGTTGGAGTTATATGAAGGTTGTCATATGACTCGGCTCGTACATCAAACCAGATGACCTTAGCCTTGGTGACAGTCAGGACAGGATGGTGTGTGTACAAGTGTGTACTTGGTCCAGGCACATAACAGATAGGCCTGTGTACCTGAGAATTGTTTGTTTGCTTCACAGCCCGACTCATGTTCTTTCCAAGTCCAATCTTGTCTGAAAAACTACACTGAACATGCAAATCAGACTTTCTAAGACAATGACCGAGACCAGGAAGCTGTGGGTGTGCTCAGGGATATCCTCAGGTATAGGATTACACCGGCAGAAGATTATTATTGATTTGCTCATGGAGCTGTCAGTCTGTGCTCAGCTGCCAGGAGCAGGGTGACTGACAGGGACGAGGTTGAGTGGCCCACAGCCAACCAGGAGGAACCACTCTCCTGGATGGGCTGGGAAGATGGAGGGAGATTGAGAGAAGGATAACATGGGGGTTGGGAGGGGTGGGGGTAATTGATGATTGTTTCAGCAGCAGAGTGGGAGGAGGGAGAGGAGAGAGTGTGAGGGAGAGAGACATAGATGAGAAAGAGAGCGAGAGAGAAGCCGATGAATGGGAGATAGACGAGAAATGAGTGAGAGCTGAGAGCAGAGAAAGGCAGGTGATGAAGGAGACAGACTGTGGGTGAATCTTCTTATCTGTGAAGAGGAATATCTAGAGCAAAGTTTTTAAATACACACTACACATGCTGAAAGGGGCGGCTTGTCTGAAATGTCCATGGAGCAATTATAAAGTAGATTTGATGTGTCTACCTTCTTCATATAGTTGAGCATTAAAATTCATAGAACTGTGTAAGCATTGTATACGTGAATAAAACTGCATACATGTGCTTTTCTGTGAGAATACCATGTAAATTTGTGTCAGTGATCTAATAAATCTTAATATATGATCTCCTCCAAAGATGCATCAGTTTCTGCCAATCTGTACAACTAATTTCAGTGCTATTTCAATATGCCTTATTAGACCTCTATTTGGATTGATGTTGTGTGCTGGCATGTCACAAAAAGAAGCCCATACTCCCAAGTAGGTTCAGCAAAATACAGATGGTAATCTACACACACACACACACACACACACACACACACACACACACTCAGGCCTGATGCAAAATCTAATAAAGCAGGTGAACAGTCAAGTGAAAATATCTGGATAGACTATGGGTGTACAGGGACTTAGCGACTTAGCGATGCCGCTGAGCACAAAATATGTAATGTAAAGTTCTTTTTATTGCCTCTGTTTTACTTTAAGTACAATGTGGTCAGATATCACTGAAATACTTCAACTGTTTTGGTGAACATTTTGACTTGTCGTAGCAAAAGTTACAACAGTTCACCCTTGTTATTAATGATGGTTAAATTCCATTTTCATAGATGAATCTCTTTTACACCAACATGGAGACATAGTTCCACTCATTTCCACTAAAACAGTCTGTATTGTGATAGCTTTCTCCCTCTTGTTTTATTGATCATTGGCAGTTAGGAAACAACATATTGACAAATTACCACCATCAACTGGTACAGAGCACCGACTACATACAATCTGGTTTGCAAACATGTCAAAATAAAGGCCAGTTTACAGAACAACAGCTCCAGAACTGTCCTGGCGGAATAGAAGTATCAGTAAACCAACACATGCAACACTAAGTACCAAGACAATGCTATACTGGGAAAAGGAAAACATCATGAAAAATATTAGTAATTACACCACTTTTTTGTACTCAAACAAAATGTCCAAAGAGTCATTCTGCATAATTATCTGGTTTTTCTTAGTACACATTATGATTTGGAAAGCACAAGTGTAACTAATATCATTAATGTTGAATTATTTATGCAGATTTGTAAGTTAGATTCTGGTTTAATACATTAATAGGGAGGAAATATACTACGAGGTTATATTGATTTTATATTAACTCTGTAAATATATAAATGTGTCCAAAACCCTCTGTTGGAGGGTGGTTCACTGGGAGAGCTACTAATACTTTCAATATCCAAATAATCAAATGAAAACTCTAAAAACTTGAAAGCATATAACAAACATGTATCCAAACAAACATAATCAAACAAACCTCTTTCAGACACTCAAGGTTGCGTCAAATGCTTGAAACTTACAAGCAAAACAACCAACCTAAAACGTGAATCCATAAACATTAAAGTGGAAGAGATGTCTCACCCAGACAACTTTTAGTGTGGTATGATTGTTGGTGCCAGACATAGTAGTTTCTCCATCTCAGAAAACAGACACTCTAATTGGATTTTCATGCACTAAAGTGTCTTGTTCTGTAAAAACAACATTCACAGAGTATGATGCTCCAGCCCTTTTATTGTATACATTTGTGTATATTATACAGGCAGCATACATTTACATTTCAGGCATTTAGCTGATGCTCTTTGCTAGAGTGGCTTACAGTGAGTAAAATAAGACATAAAGGTATGATGTATTAAAAGGAATGACACCTAGTTTTCATCTGCAGAGAGTTGCTGTGTGTAAATCTAGTTTGTATGATGTCTCCAATATCTCAAGAAATCCTCCTCCCTGCTCACTGCTTTGAAGCACTTTAATCAGCCAGCATCTATTGATGTGCAGCAAAACACACATACACCACATACACAGACACACACAGTCAAAGTTTCTTTTTCACACTTCTTTTATTTTTGCTTTGGCTTTGCTCACTTACGTATTCAGTCTCTGTGCCTGTCCCTGTGCTTCTCTCATTCTTCTTTTTTTTTCACTTATAAAATACACAAACAAACACACAGTGATTCCCTCAGATTGCAGACGCAGGCAGAAAGAATCACTCTCATATTATTAGACATCGCACTTTAGAAAGCCAGATGATTCATGTTTTTATTTGAGAACCATAAAACAATAAAGTATGATTGCTGCGCCTGCTCCTGCTGTGGCTTCCGGCTGCAGAACAAGACGGAGGCCAATAAATGACAGCCTTGATTTCTGCTCGCACATTACTCTTTGCCATGTAAAATTATCCATATTCATCTGTACAGACACAGTAAGAAAGGCTTTTAATAAAACACTGACAGATCTATTACACTAATGAGCAACGCTATACATACTATAGTAACATAGGAAATTAGGGGGGGAAAACTACACACCGATCATCTATTTTGTATTTTAATGGCCTGTCACAAAGCTGCAGTAAGGCTGTAGGAATTAATGGGCCTGTACTTGTATGTGCGATGCTATGGCCACTTATAGCCAACAATGGCATTTCTTTATCCCTTTTTTAAAAGCAGTCCTTTATTTGAGAGCTGACTCCAGAAGCATCAATCAAAAAACTCTAGTTTAGCTTCTGTTTCAGTCATTTATTTGCTGCCTTTCACTGAAGGTAATATGCTTAACAAGTCAGCCCGAGCATAGCCATCCTGTTTCCCAACAGAAAAATTAAAGCTGCTCAGAGAGCGTGTCATAACCTCCGGTGTTGTAAATGCAACGTTGGCTGAACCTCTGGCTACTACTACCGCCTGCTCTTGGCACAGAACATCATTTGGCAGCAGCAAGCAGATAGGGCTCATCAGAGGTACAGCACAAATATCATGGAAAAAAGATTAAAAATGTGAAAAAGGAAGATACTTTCCACACCAAATGAACCAGTCCTCAGCTGCCTTTGAAACACATGGTATTTAATTTGGGCTTATCCATACTGCTACAATATTTTATATAAAATCGAATAAAAGAGCAAACCCAATTTTGAAAGTAGTTAAACTACCAACTTGATTTGGCCATTGGACAAAAAAGGAAATCTTGCATAAATTCAAGTTTAGTCTGAGGTGAGTAATTATTTTAATACTTTAGTAGTTTTTTCTCAAGCCTGGTTGAAATTCCCTCTGGATAGTGTTTTCTTTACTATTGAATGGAGCTGGTCAGAGTGTTACTGTCTAAATTAGACGTCTTCAGAAAGGATTTTACAACAGCTGTCTTGAATGCATCTGGGAGGATACCAGTTTTGAAGTGATGTATTGTGAACCTGCAGGAAATGACCCAACACTGACACTGTCAAAAGCCATGCTTGAAAAATGCTGTAGATACAGGGTCAATGCATGAGGTGGAGTTACACACAGTCTCAAGTTCAGTTATTATAATACAGTTGAATTTTCCCATGGTGACACCTGTTTTTTTGCAGGGTTATCTGAGGTCAGTTGTATTGACATCCTCAGCAACACTGGCTATATTTTTCATGCTATTTTGTTATTGAAGAACAATGCGAGTTTTCCACATTATGATACTGAGGCCTGTGGCAGTGTGGTTGTAGTATTGAGCAGATGATCAATAGATGAAAATGATATTCTAGACTCTGCAACGTTCTCCGTAATAATCCTGGAAATGTAATCCTTTCTTACCAGATATACTGCTGTGTCATGTGTAGTCGTGTCCTTTTTGAATATATTAAAATGAACTATGAGCCAAATTTTCCTCCATTTCCTTTTTGCTTATTAACACTGATCTCATTTATCTACGGGGAGTCAGTTCTGTTGGTTGAGCTCTTTTTAACCTTTTAGCAGTGAGACAATATTTCATGCAGACATTTGATGCAGAATATTGCAGAACATTTCACACTAAGGAATTTAACAGTAGTTACAAGTGTATACCCCATCTGATGTCTTTACATTCAGCCTTTAAAAACATTCCCTTTTAACTTTTGTGTCAAAATTAGTTGGCATCAAAAAACACAGATATACCGATGAAGGATGGATAGGAGTTGTTAACCTGTGTACACCACCCTCAAGCTTATCTACAAAATCTTGCCTCAAATGATGTTGGTCAGTACCAAGCATCATGAATAAACACATCCAAAACATCCAATATATTGAAACTGTCAAAGTGTATCTCGTGTATGAGGCATGTCGATATCAGCTGTACATACAGGTTAAAGAGTTTGTTAAAGGATTTATTTTCTTTCCCTAAAGTTACAATGAGACTCAGTTGTTTCAGTAGGAATAAAAAGTTTTTAGGTGAAGTCTTGGCTTAGGTTCTTCTGGGTTTGGCTTGAGGATTTTTTTTTTTCATCTGATTAGTCTTTATCATTAGTTAATCTCTGGAATTGTCCACACTGGCTCACTGTCACACAGTCGTGATTGACTGTGACTGTTGAATAGAATAAAGTCATGGTTAATGTCATTAGTAGCACCTGTGCCTTCCTGAACATGACAAGTCACATTATCTTCAGTGGGGAAAAGCCAGTGAGCAGGTGTGTTTTGATTCTTGCCTGAAGAAAATAATGTAGATGTAATCATTTGAAATTTATCTCCATTTATTATCTTTGTTATTTTCAGATTGAGATGGCTGTGTGGATCAATTAACACACATTTCTCTAATAATGCCAAAAAACGTAAAATACAGTCCTTTAAATCCTTCATGTAGAAGTATCATTAGAAGCAGTCCTTCCAGCTACAAGTCTTCTTGAGTGTACTTCTGTTTTGAAGTGACTTCCTCTTCACCCTCGAGGTCAGACTGATGGGAGGGCTGCAGCTTCTACCATCCCAACAGAGCTGCTCTGAGTCTATCAGAGAGGCCATTTGCTGTTTTGTCACCACTCTCAGTATGACTCTTTTTTTTTTTTTCTTTCCTCTCGTGTACAGAAGGTCTAGTTCTCGGAATCTCTTTCCAAACTGTCCACTTTCAAAGATGGAGGCCACTGGCCTGTTGGGATTTCAAGCTGCTTAAAGCTTTTGATGCCGTGCCCTGCATGTGTCCGTCGACCGAGCACATCTTCAAAGTGTACAGAGAGTTCATGCCTTGATTTTTCTCTGACATAGCAGCTGTGAACTCGTATATAAACTCGTATATGAATATTTGTCGTGTCCAGTGACGTTAGTTTGTTGCAGGTAGACTCAAGTGTTAAAAAAGCTAATCAAAAGAAACAGGGTGCATTTAGAATATTAGTTTCTAAACCATGTCTTGTTGTTTTGACTAAATAGAATATATAATACATTTATCTAAGGTCTTGTATTTAAGTTTTAAGCCTCCAGACGTGGTTTCCTAATGGGAGCAGTGGGTAATGATGGTTTCTGCCTCAGACACTGTTGTATTTACGAGACAAGGTGATAATACAAAGTTGGAGCAGTGATATTTCTTCAGTGGAGACCAGCTACAATGTTAACTCGCATTTAGAGAGTGACAAGATGTTCAGGTGAGACTGGGACTTTGTTTTTTTCTGCTGAAATTAGCATACTAACTTTAGAAAGCGTTTCTGTTGCCTTTCGCTGCTGGAGGCAACTCTTGAAGTGTAGTTTGATGCTGAACTTAAAATGCTTCTTTTCGATAGCTAGGTAGATAAATAAACACATTTTAATGTCAAGTGTAAATGCTATTGGTTAATGCTAACTATTAGTTGATGCTAATGTGGACTGTTATAGTAATAGCATAACTTAAAGGGGGAATTTAATCTTGAAGCACAAGATTAGGGGGGTTTTTTTGGCAGAAGTAAAGCCATTGTGTACAGAGATAACTGTTTTCTCCAGGTTGTTGACTTTCCTCCTCTAGCACACATTATTTACAGGCAGCTGCTGGCGGTCTGCCACACCTCAAGGTGTCTGTGTCACCACCAAATGCGTGCACACACACGCACGCACGCACACACACACACAAGTACACAAAAACATTTCTACACACACAACAGACAGCATGTCCCTGTCCTCTTGTCACACAACCCCTGGCCCCACCTCACTCTGTCCCCTTAGCCTGCCACTTCACCAGCACCTCCCTACCTCCTCTGTCTATGTATGTGTGCTGATGATGATACATGTCCGTGTGTGCCTTGATGTGTGTGTATTGGAGTGTGAGTGCGCACGTACACACACACACACCTCTCCTCCCCTCTGAAATATGGCTGTGTCTGCCTGGTCTGTATATCTTGACTTGTCCCTTCAGCAGAAAACCTTGGTCGCTGCTGATGGAAGAAGCACCGCCACAAATAGCTCAGAGACACAGTGCTCTAACAGGTTAGTGGCAAAATGAAAGAAGCATGAACTCCGTGATATTTGTGGACTTGACCCATGCACTGTTGATCAATTACTCACTGTGGGAGGGCGCTTCATCAAGCGTCCGTCAGAAGACTAAAATAAAAGATAAAACAGAAAATTATATATTATATCTTTGGATGTCTAGATGCAAGATATTTTCTACAATACAGAAATGTAAAAAAAAAAAATGCATTTGCTCGTAGATTAGCTGCTCGTATATTAAAATTAATCAGACAGGAGTGTTTGTTTTGACTAAACTGACGGATGACATCACTACTTCAGTACACTGATACAAACATCCTGTGAAATTGTCATAAAACAGCTCTGCTCACTGATCTGCAACATTGCCCACAATGACAATAAGGGCGTACCAATCCAGCTCTTTGTCTCCTGACAACTCAATTTAAAGTGTTTTCATTTTTACCCCCAATTTAAATCTATAGGCTGTCTGGAATTCACTTTTTGTTTTTATCTATGTGAAAGGAAACGTAAGAAAAAGCTGAATGAATGTAACTTACAGCAGAACACTGTTTATAATGATAGTGACAAATAAATGTATCTAATTTGGATCAGTGATTTTATGGCTGATATCTGATCCATGTAGATCGATAGAGACATTTTTTTTATTAGATGACCAAAATAATACACACATTTGGGCACCTACATAGGCTACGCATATAAGGAACTTAATACAGTATGTGTTTGACTATGAGACTATATTTATTATTTTTTTGTCTGATTTTAAACAGATACTTTATATATTTATAATATAAGGTGGTATTGGCTGTCCATTGTGTCCATTTAAACCAAATCTCACCTGATATTGTGGAGCTTTGTGCTTTAATTTTGTTGATTTGATCACGACTCAAGAGTTTTTTTTTTTGTTTTTTTTTTTGATGTGGTCACAGCAACACTCATCCCACCACATCTCATCTCAGAGAAAGGATAAAACAGTTTGAAGTGGAGGGTTGCCAGATTATTGTCAAGTGTCCCCCATATCCTGATCTTTATCTCATAAACCATAAGAACCAACATTTTGTGAAAAAAAAACACACAGACCCGACAACTCTAGTGCTGCTGCATGCGTCTTATTGGTGACTCAGTGGGAAGGTAAAATGACAAGATCATTTCAGATGGATAAATATGTCAAAACAACTTAATATCAGTAGACACGTCCCCAGTGTCCATACCCAAATCTACTCCCATTATCAGTCCTGATGTACAGCATATCAGAAAAACCCTAATTTTTACTTACACACACACATAGAATAATCTCTGGTAGTTCATAAATATCCACTCTGGTTCTCATCTTTCAATAGATAACAAATACTTCACATTCCCCATTTACTTGGGACATATTGAATATATAGTTGGACACTGGTGAAGTTTTCCAGCACTGATATGAATAAAAGCTGACCACAGTCTCAGATCTTCCTAAAGAACAAAACTACAAACTCCTTCAGCTTCCATCCCACAGAGGGTGAAAAATCCTCTAAATTAGATTTCCTCTAAATTTCCCTTCCACACACAGGTCAAATTTAACTGCAGGAGCTACAATGCAATAAATACGTGTTTGTTTGATAGATTGGCAACCTGTTCGTGGTGTAGACGTATTGTCTCTTGCCCAGTGCATGCTGGGATAGGCTCTCATGAAAATGCATGTTCTTTTACACAGCCCGTAAAAGGGGCATGTGATTTGAACATGTGCGTGGAAAGAGGCGCTCTCTGCTTTGACATGTGTTGTGAGGCTGTTAAAATGTCTTTATTCTTTCAAGTGTCTCATGTCAAACCGCTGTGACATGTTAAAAGTAGCTCATCCTTTTTTAAAAGTGTGGCTGTGTTTCACTTCAGCGTGAGATTGACTTTCTCTTCACTCCACATATGCACTGCTCTCTCATTAGAGCCACCACAGCCTGCTGGAGCTTTGTTCAAGAGCACTTGACAGGTCACTGAGTGTTAACATCTAATGAGAGCATTGCACAGTAATCTTCAATGTGTCACACAGGCTCTCCACGAACACAGTGATGACTGAAGGATGATTGTGGAGGATTATGTAGAAAATGGACCCACTCAGGTAAAGTCCTCTCCAATCTTTCGCTCTCTGCTTGGAGTGGTCCACGGCCTCATTGCCTGATGAAATCAATTATCAGTTTCCTCAGTCAGATCACAGTCTCAACGGCGATGAGCAAAGAGTGAAACAGACCCACGCCTGCAAAGTCTCCAAGCAAACAAAATCAAGGAATAATGAATTATTCCATTTGGAGGAGGAGAGTGACAGACCGCTATGTGGGATGTGTTTAATGAAATGCAGGCGCTCACGATGCTCACACACACGCACGCACACGCACACACACACTGACGCTGTCAAGGTATTGAACCAGAGAGGCCTCAGATACCTCCCATGGCTTCTTCAGAAACAGGATGTACCAATCAGCCCGGGGCAATTCTCTATGTGTGTTTGTGCATTTGTTTGTGCCTGAGAGTTGCTTGTGCATGTTCATTCCGCTGTTTTTATCAGCTTGACTGTTGTGTGCTAGATATTGTAGGGAAAAGTAATCTTACTGACTTATATGCCAGATTTCTTGTCTTTGTGTGCAGCAGGAAGATTTGTGCTTTTTACATTATTTCCTTGTTGTTACAACTTAGCAGTGCTAGAGGGAGCCCTCCTCCATTCCACCCACAAACAGCGGTCAAGGACCCAAAACCCCCACTCACAGTCCCTCAGCACCCCCTCCTCCCCTTAGCCCACAGGCAGCCAGCAGGGCCACTGGGCCAAGGCCAATCCAGCCCTTCAGCCACAGAGATGGACTTGTACACCCCAGGGGACCAGAGAGGGACCTGCCAGGCCCTGAACTGTGGTCAGCCACAGGGTGGGACAAAGAGCGAGGATGCTGGGTGCAATCTGACCCCTGTCACTCACTATGAGAGGCAAAGACAGCAAGTCCAGTGGAAACAGGGGCAAAAGAGGTAAAATACAGAGAGAGAAACACACAGGGGTGAGTCGGACAAAGATTGAGCACAAGACCGAGGTCCTTGCAGTGCTGAGCGAATCCATCAATACAGTAAAAATGAAAGAGAAAAAAGAGAAGAAAAAGATTCAGGCCAAGAATTATTTTGGGTTCGTACAAAAAAGCCCCACCACTTTGCAGATTGGGTGTTTAGTATAAAAACCCAAGGTCTAAAGCACGGCTGCAGTCTGGGCGCTGAAAAGCCATTCTCTGAATTCTGTTCTTTGAATGGCGAGAAATATTGATCTGGCTCAGCTGGCCCTGTAGTGCTCTGTGTGCGTGTGTGTGTGCGTGTGTGTGTGTGAGGCTTTGTCTTTTAGGACCCAGTGGGGGTGGCGGTGGGATGTTACCATGGATACGGCCTCACCCCACCACCACCCCCCCATTTCCACCATCCCAATGCACATACACACACACACACACACACACATACATACATACGAGCACTTCCTCAATCAAAGCTGTGAGTGTAATGTACACACACTTTTTTTAACGCCTCTGGTCAAAAGATCTAGAAATGTATTTCTAAAGGTGCTTCTAGACGTTTCACACTCCTGCACGTCCAGATAAGGGTAAAGGCTGCCCTATGGCTACACACACACACACACACATACACAATAAGGTCCAAGGAAACTGACAATGGTGGTGGAAAGAAAAAAAAACTGCAGAACACTAATGTGCGACACAGACTCATCGCTCATCATTTCCTTTCAATTTAGCCTCTTTGTCTCTTCCACCCTCGACACACTCCTCCTTCTCACATGCACACACACACACACACACACACACACACACACACACACACACTGGCATCACCTTGTTCGCATTTCTTCTACTTTTACACACACACATACACACAAATTAATGCCAAGATTCAGTTTAGCTCAAGAGGTTTTTGTGCTTACGAATGCAAACTAGCGCTGAGACATTCTCAGGCACACACACACACACACACACCTGTCTTGAGAAAATAAGACATGAGGAGAGGAGATCAGAGTAGTTTACTGCCAGGTAACTGATATAAATACCCCTCATTACAATGGTGACAGGGGCTTTTTCTCTCCTCTGGCAAAATAGCACCATTAGGCACACACACACTTAATGGTCCCAACAAACATGGAACCACTTGCAAATAAACAAAGATGCACACACGGGTAAAAGAAATTGCTGATTTAGATGCAGGTAAAAGAATGCAGAAACATGATATGGAGAAAAAATTCCAACACAAAGATCCACACACATACTCAGATAAACATGCAAACCAATAAATATGGTGCTCTTTCTCTTTCCTAAACGATGATGATGATGATGATAATGATAGATCGCGGAGGATTTCACAGGGTCGTTATAAGGCAGGAAGTCGCAGTGCTGGCCGACACTGGGAGATCAATGCACCCGGGGTCAGTTACAATATTTAGGGTCACATGACGCCAGGACCAAAATAAATCAGGATGTGAAATATTGTTGTGGTGGATGCAAGGGATGAGCCCAGGACTGGAACTAGTACAAAGGAGGAGACAGAGAAAGAGAAAGGGAGCATAAAAAAAGGTTGAGGGTGAGTGAATGTAAAAAGGCACCAAAAGCACATTTTGAATGCATGGATCCAGTATAAAAAAGTTGTGTTTGTCATTTAAAGTGCAAGACAACCACATCATATCTATTTTGAATCATTAGTCATTAATGTTTATTAATGTAAAACAGCTACCTGACCTGGTTTCTACTAACACTTAAATTTGAGTTATGGACAGGAATATTGTTTAAATGGTAAAAGTTATGTTGTGTGTTTGTGTGTGTGTATATATATATATATTTGTGTTTATATATACGTATATGTACATAAAATCAGATTTACTAAGCATATTAAATCATTCAACAAATTCCTATGCTGATCAAAAGTCTGTGCAACTGAGCATAATATATTTACTGAGGCTGTTTTTTCAAAGTCGATTAATTCCTTACGGTAACTGGAATCTGATTACATATTGTAAACTGACGGAGTGCATCTCAATTGTTCCAGTGCCCTAACTTAGATTAGATCATATCTCACTTATTAATTTCTCCAATGAGGAGATTTGGTGTTTTGCTGAGTAATGGCGTTGCTGTCCAAATGGACAGCAAACAACAGCAGAAGGGAAGACAGATGAGCAACAAAACAGAGCAATTGTATTTCCTCTTTATAATAAAGCTTTTAAACTTTTAGCTGATTCAAACATCCCCCTCTCGTCTCGGTGCGGGAGGAGGAGGGGGTGAGGAGAAAGTGATAGATGGACCCGCAGATGCGTCGTTTAAGGCAAAAGCCGTAGCAGAGAAAGCTGCTGCTCAGGTCGCCACTGTTAAGATTGTTTACAGACACTGTGCTTCCCATTTGTCGTTGACTGATCGTTGATTCACTGCCCCCACAGAATTATATCCATTTCTCTTTGGTATGCAGCACCGTGGCTCCAAACAAAATATGTATTAGCTTATAATAGACTCTGCTGTTTTTTTTTTTTTTTTTTTTTTCTCTTTGTGTGTGTCTGAGTGCATTTGTACATGCATTTGTATGCAGGCGTGTGTATCTATTTGTGTGTGTTTGCGTAATTAATTGGGGATTTCTGGGTCCATTCAACAAGAGTTGACCTCTGACCTTCTTAACAAGTAGCAGCTCCGCCCCCCTCTGGCCCTGAGTCTCTCAATCTCACACTGTGTTAAAGGAAATTAGTCACACACTTAACCACGCACACCCTGCCCATTGTCAAGTGAGCTTTCATGGTTGCCTTAAACAACTATCGTCTCCCTCCCAGGCAGCAGGCACGCTCAGGTTCAACACACAAACCCTTCTAGACGCTGGAGCTGAGGTACTCTACCATGGCCTGTGACCTTTAAAAAAAAAAAAAATGCAAACCCCCACACATACACTGCAGGTAATGAATGTTGGCACTAATGTGTTTGCTCTGATTTCCATTTTTCAAACTATTTCATGTAAGGGAAAACCTGCAATATTATTAAAAAGTCGTACAGAAATCTATTTTCACTTTGTTTGATCACCTATCAAAGGTACCAAAACCACATGTGAGCGTCTTTGAACTGATGTGGTAAATAAGCTCCTCTCATATTTCACTTTAATTTCATAAATCATTTCAATTCCATTTATGTTAGCAGGATTAACCTGTCCATATCAATACTTGTGCTTTCCAAGGAAGACAAACTACCAAATATTTAAAAGGGCACTCCACCAATTTTACACATGAAGTTCAGTTTATTCATCTGTGAAAACAGCTGCACAGTAATAATATCCTCTGTGTCTCTGGAGAAAGCTGGAGAGAACTTCACCCAAATAGCAGTGTTGATCCCAGATTTGATAGGAGACATTATACAGTGGCATTATGGGAAATGTAGGACCCAGTGTCTTTTTTTGGAGCTTTGACTATTATAATGATTAAAAGTCAGCATGACTTGGTCTCTCCCGGATCGATTTTTACTTTCTCTCTTTACTCCTCCATCTTTACGAAGTGCAGTACTAATCGCTGAAGTAAAATTATCGAACAGTAGCGATCTAGTAGTCTGCATGTGTGCCAGTGCCAGGACTTCTGCTTACTTCTGAAAGGTTGTAGTAGATGTTTTTAATTGATTCCACATTATACCTAAAGCTGCTCTTGGAGATGTTGATCCTGTCTCCCGAAACCCTTTGAAAAACAAAATATAATCGGCCTCTGTTTTCGTGACCACATATTGGAATGTTTAATAATAGATGAGCTCCAGTGTAGGTGTGCGGATGAATGAAAATGTTCCTACAAATGTGTTCAAAACATCCTAAGATGTGATTTTAGTATGAAAGCAGCCGCTTAATAATTTAGATTTTTAGCTCATTAAACAGTGTTTGGGTCATTAGGAAACCATGTTTCAGATGGATAGATAGATTGATACACAGACGAGACAAAGAACAATAATAAATATAATATTGTATATTAACGATGATACAGTAAACAGTAAAAAATAAAACAGAAAGGTCCTTGACAAGACTCAAAACAGGGACCTTTGTCAGCTTCATAACAGTTAAACCACAGGGCAGTCAGAATATAATATGGCAAATGTTTCTCTGCTTTTCTACTATTTAAAAAAAAAATGGAGGAAATGACAAAAACTGAACATCCATCCAACAAATTTGTAGGATTCAGACAGTGCACACGCAAGAGAGATCCACATATACAAAAAAAAATCAACACACTGCCCCTGTGTGTATGTGTGTGGGTGTACACACACATGTGCAAGCACCCAAATGTATAATTATGTGAATTTCTGACAGCCACACACAGATGATCCCGGTGATTGAAAGTGTCTGCCGATTATTGATTTCCCACAGAGAAGTTGCTAAAAGTCTCACAGCTAATCCTGGCGGGCTGAACACGCTGTAGATAATGACGTGTAATGAGCTAATGACTTGCTGAAATATTTAGTAGAGCCTCAATAAGGTTGCACTATTAGAGGTGGGAGAGGGCATTAGAGGACTGTCTGAGGGACGGCCCTTCGATTAGTAAGACCCAGGGCCCTCACAGCAGCGCAACACACACACACACTTGGGGGCAGGTACATGTATGGATAAAAGCATACACACCTATGCATACACATACACACACAGTCATGGTCAAACACACACACATATGCACAAAAAAAGGAGAGAACAGGCGAAAAAGCGCGGCTGTTAGTATTAAGAGTTGGACCATTGATCGGTCAGCTTTTAAGAGAGTGACCTTTTACAGAGGGCTCCGCTGGCCTTGATAAATCTGATCTGGGGGCCATCTGTGTCTGGGTGGGAGTAGCCTCTCTAGGATGGGACCCCAGAGAGGAGAGGAGAGGAGAGGAGAGGAGCAGAAAGAAAAGAGGGGGAAAAGAGAAGACAGGAGAGGACAGGAAGAGACGGAGGAAGAGAGAAAAGGTCAAAGGGAGAAGAAAACTGAGGAGACGACAAGAGCGGAAAGGCTAAGAAAATACAGTTTAGATGGCAGGACTGAGGGGAATGAAAAATGGAAAAAAGGAGCAAAGGAAACAGAGGAGAGGACTAGTTATTTGTTACAGATGGTTAACGAGTTGCCTGACAGTGATTGCTGGTTATACATGAGCAATAAGTCTCTGACAGTCCACTGAGTCGACCTGGACTTTATAAAAGACTCTGTAGAAAGAGATCTAATAGGCTATCAATGCAAACAGCTTAATTGCCCAATGACTATTGACAATAGCTTTAAACATCTCAAGAGTTCAGAGCGAGTTAATAGAGATCAGATTGTCTAAGTTGCTGCTTTCTAATGCTTAAATTGCAGCTCGGCTTGTTTTTTAAATGCAGAGAGTGCAATGCACCGAATGCAAATAAAGGCTCTATTAGTCTGCACAGCCACAACACTTCCCACACGTGGATGTTAGTTTTGTTGATATGATGATTTTCGAAGTAGATTGATTGTGCCTCACACATTCAATGCACTGAATCATTTAAAGCAATTTTAATTTTGATGAATACATCGATTATTCCTTCAGTCACTCTTCGTGGTGCTGCTGCAGTTGGTAGATCACTGATATTAGATGTTTGTGGAAATCATTTTCTTTTGGTTTTACCGTCACACACGCACACACAAACACAAACACACACACACACACACACACACACACACACACAGAACTCCATTGGAGCTCAGAATTAAAAAACAGAAGAGGGGAATAGTTAATGAATCTGGATGTTTCTGGGAATGTGAATATAATACTCTTCTCCCATGGGAACTATCGTTGAGGTGCTGTTGCGGACAGCCATAGCCACCACAGAGGTCATGTCCTCTGTTATGTTTCTGGGAATCTGGGGGGTTTAATAACACAAAGAGGGGTTTAGATCCTGTAATTACATAAATATCACATATTATGTGTTTTTAAAAGCTGATTCTGATTATTTTAAACTAAATATCTTGAAATTTTGTGTATGTCAAACCAGAAATATAATAAGTTTCATTGGCAGGTGGGGTCTTATGGAAAGCTGGACTTCAGTCTTACTCGTACCAAGACATTTAAAGGAATATTTAACATTAAAGAAAGTACACTCCGTGAATGATAAGATTTATTGATTAAAGTTGTCACTGATGTGAAGGTGTGTGAACAGGAAAACAGGAAGTAACTCACAATATGAATCTTGTTTTTTCTTTGATTAATTAATGAGAAACAGTATTTGAGCTCTTTATCTCTAATGTTAAACTTGAGCAAACGCCATGTGTGAGGCTCAGAAACTATCTGCTCCTCATTCACTTTGTCATTTGCACATCAAAGACATGTGTACTGTTGATAAGGTATGCACACACACACATACACACACACACACTCAAACTCTAACCTCACCTGCTGCAGTAAAACCGTGTTGACTAACGACCAAACCAGCACACTCCTTACAAGCTACCCATTCCTACTGCACCTTCAAAACTTAACCTTAACACACACACACACACACACATGCAGACATAAACACACACACACATGCTCACACACACCATTACTCTTTCTTTCTCTCTATCTACTACGTTTAATTCCCTTTGGAAAAGACAGGTGCAAACGTTGATTGAGCCTGAGCCAGATTTAGCCCCAGCTCTCAGTGTGCGTCCAGCTGTACTCTCCAACCCACTGAGATCGATGTCCAGCCAGCCAGGCAGCCAGCAGGCAAGCAGCCAGTCAACCAGGCTGCAAACAGCGGGCAGAGGGGGCCTACGGCTCCCCCCCCCCCAGCCCAGATACAGCCGCGCTTCACTGGGCTCATTGGACAGACCACAGCGGGGCACCGCACAGTGCCAAGCCCAATCACTGCACCACTGATGCAGGATGTGCTGCAGGCGGGACGGGGAGGGGACCCCCAAAAAAAACCCTGCTGGACCTCCACCCATTTCCCCCCTTCATATCTCCTGCTAAAAACACCTTTCCTCTACGTATTCCTCGCCTTTTCCTGCACCCTCCTCAATGCCTCCACCACTATTGAACCCACCCTCCCTCCCTTCCTCCTCCTTTTCTCCCTTCTTCTCCTCGCTCCATCCATCTTGGAGCTACTTTGATTCAGGTCTCTCTCTTTTCCATCCTCCATCCTCCCAGCCCCAGCCGTTCTCCAGCCAACCACAGTTTCCTATTGATTTATTGATTGCTGTCTGCCTGTGGGAGAGCGGCCGCAGTCTCCCTCTGCTCTCCCCTGCATGGATTTGTCTTCCCTTTTCCCTTCTTTCTTCCCCTCTCTCTCTTCACCCTTTCCATCTCCCCATCGATGCAGTAGCACTGAAACATGAATTAGAGAAAGCAGGGGAGTCCAATTTACCGGGAGAAATCGGATTCACCTTCTACACTCATTTCTTCTCTCTCTTCCTTGTTCTCTTTCACTTATACCTGTCTTTCTCCTCCATTTTCTCTGGTCGTTTCTGTGTTTTGCCTTTGTCTGCCCATCTTGTCTGTTGCATTCTCACTGTGATGCTGCTATATGAGTGTTAATGCCAAGACTCTCTGCTAGACACACAGATTGCTTTGTCTTTAAACCATAATGAGGAATCTTTTAGATTTAATTTAGTTGTTTCAACTTGTACATTGGTTTAAAAGAAAATCCATATCAGCGCTTCAGTTTTGCTAAATGTGTTTCATGTATTGTTGTAGGTGTTTGGCTTCAGGAGATGTTAAGGTAGGGAATAAATAAAATTCAAAGCATCCCTTAAATTAAAAACGGCTGCATTCTGACCTGAGCAGATTGGTTTTATAGCTCTAGTCAAATGTGTTGCATCCCAGAAATGCTGTAACTTCAGTTTTTACTTTCACAACACCACAGCATCGCAGTATGGTACACAGGGAAACAAAACTCAGCTCTGGACTCATCCGCTGGGACCAGCCTGGTGTGGAGAGGGTGCTCAGATTGGTACACACATATACAGCACGCTCTTATGCACACCCTGAATGACAGGCACGCAGAGAAAACTGGTAAAAAACTTTATGGATTTTTTGACGGTCCAACAGCCCACCGATGCAGCTGCCCCGCTGGGATTTATCCCGATATGCCCGATGCCCGGTGCACCACTGCAAACCAGTATTGCATCCGCTCATGTGTCAGACTGGAGATAGAAGCATGGCCTTAGACCACACTGTCCCCTGAACTGCAAGTCAGTGCAGGTCACAGAGGAGAGCATCTGATTATCTGACCTTTCAGGTCAACTCTCAGCTCTGTGGCTTTGGAACAATAGGATCAGCTGTAATGGATGGACAGACAGAATGACAGAGGGACAGAGGAAAAGAAAAATGATGAGGGATCCTCAATATATCAAATTTACCCTGTATTGGCTGCTGAAGTGTGGAGCACTTTGATTTAAGAGATTGCACACAAAAGAATCATATATATATATATATATATATATATATATATATATATATATATATATTCCTTGCCCTTAATTATGCTGATAGTTTCCACCTCTGTGAAACAGCGGTGGGATTTCATGTGTTCAAAAGTGTTCACACCACTGAAATATGACATTTAAAAAATTCAACAGCAATACACCCACAGCAGCCCACTGTTAGTACGGATTATCCCCGTCACAGTCAGCAGTTTTCATCGTAACTATTATCCATAAAAGAAATTTTAAAAAATAATAATAATAATAAAAAACTCACCAGCTAATTTAATTATCACTAAAAGTAAATAAGACAACATATATTAATTTAGGACTGGGATGTAGAGGTGCTTTTAGTACAATTCAGAAGTACTTTTTGTTTTGAATATTTTTATTAGCAGTAACTTGTACTTGAACTGATGGTTTTGTCTGTTATATTTACTCAATAGATGATGATTTTATAAACAGGTTCTTGAAATATAGAAACTACAGATTGATTGTTAAAAAGTGTGAAAAATTTAGTTCAATTTAGATGAATAAGAAGAAAAAAAATCACTTGTTTTGTATAAAGTGGTGACACTGGATTCAGAAGGTGTTTTTTTCGTCTTTGATAATAATTAAAGATTTGATACTGATACTTCTTCCATGACGGCCAGAGTTGTCAGTGCATGTTCCTGCTGCTAGAGAAGATTCACTGGAAATGATGTTTCTTGTCGACAAAATCCCAGATGGGGATGACGGGGCTGAGTAGGAGGGGGATGTTAGCGGTTGACAGCAGCTCTTCAGGAAAAGACTACAGTGCTGGTATTGCTTCAGCGCGCGGCGTTCACCAGTATTGATAAAATCCATACTCCCGAGATGCACATCTGTGTGCGACAGGGAGCGTGAGATTAGTTTCCTGACTGGAACCTAGTTAATTCCACCGAGGAAAAGACACTCCACACCTGAGGCCCTGAAAGACACAGGGCACCGACAGGCAGACTGCAGGGGCAGGGCAACACACACACACACAGATACAGTGGACACACACTAAATGTCAAAGAGAAACTCGTGTGTGTAGTACACACGTAAACACACACGCATGTATGGTCCCCCGGTCTGACGCCACCACCCCAGCAGGAGCAGGGGGGTTAGGTGTCTGCAGGCCAGAGAGTGGCAGCACAAGGACAGACGTCTCCCTGGCTGTCTGGCCGCCGACAGGTCTGATCGATCAATATCCTGACTCTCCCTCTCTCCCTCTCTCTTTCTCCCTCTCTTCCCTCCTTGTCTTCTTTCTCTTTCTTCTTGAACCTCATCTCTCTTTCTCACAGCTCCTCTTATTCTCTTTTTTCTGATCACTGACCTCCCTCCCTCTATAGAGTGAATATCCACTCACACCCACCAAGTCCTACTAAACCAACCCAAACTAAAATCACCCACCACCCTCCTTTCCTGCTCCTTTACTTCTCATTAACCGTTCAACACTCACTCCCCCCACCCCGCTTCGTCACTCTTTCTCCCAAATGCACGCACAAATGCACATGCAGACAAGGGCGACAGGGAGTGTATTTAACACACTCAAGGCCCTCTGCCACCTGAGCCAAAGCACCTTGCACAGTGCTAATTGATTGAGGCTGATATTATTGACTGTAAAATCCATCAGCGGAGCTCGGAAAAAGAAATGAACTCACCTTGAAGCGCAATTCATATCTACATGTTTTTAATGCAAGTGTCTGTGATGTGTCTTTCCGTCTATTTCCTTGAGCAGTCCCACTGAGATCAACCACATCTTCCTTAATAGAATTTTGAAGGATGAAACGAGGATGATATAAATAGTTTGTTTTGATGGTGAGGTACCTTGGCAGCTAGTTTTTGAATTCTCACCATTATTATTAGTTTTAGTATAACCTTCATAATCCTTATTACTACTTTTAGAACAACCACTAGTAGCAGGAGCAACTTCATTTTCTTTCGTGTATGAAATACAATTATTCATCTGTCTCTACAATGGTTTTGATGCAGCTGGATCGGCCACGTTAGCTATTTGTTCTCAGCCACACTGACAGAAAGTCGCTGTCATGTCAGTGTCAATAAAGTGTCATAAACAAGTGTATATAGAGACTGTGGGTGTGGTTGTGTGTGTGGGTGTGTGTGGGGGGCTGGGTTTTCGGGGGCTATTATGTGTAGTTTGGTGTCTGTGATGGTTTTTTGGGCATGACCTCACCCACCGAGGCGTGTTTGCACGTCTCTAATCTCTTTTAGATGGGATGCCTCACTTTCCCATCATGTGTTTTTTTCTCCTTGTGGCCCCTGGGTAATAAATCTAATGGTCTAAACTTCTACTACATCTCATTGCTATTTCTCCCAAAAAAAAAAAAAAAAAAAAAAAGAAAAAAACTATGCGCTTTATGTTCTCTCGAACTTCGTTACACTGAGCCAGAAAGGAATGATTTCACAGGAAAATGTATATATCGGCTTTGATTTTTGTCTACTTTCTCGCAATATGGGTCTGCTTTAGTGGAATAAAAATTGATTTTTTTAAGCTTTTTTGTGCATTAGCTTTTAAATTTGAAATTATATTTGCAGAACCTGTTTGTGATCAATGAGAGAAATCAAGATTTATCGCTGTGATGTAATATAGGAGGAACAGCAACATCTGACTGCCTGAGATGGGTATTACATCCTGTGTTTGGACATTTGTGTTGAGTGTCTGTACTCTAATCGATCTATCTATCAATCCATCTATCCATCTATCCATCTATCTATTGTAGCTTTTTCTCTTTTTTGCCCACTCCAAACTCTAAACATTTTTACTTCAGTCTTCAAGGGTTAAAGAGATAAAAGCAGTGAATCCATTTCCTCTCATCTTCTTCTAATTACTCCTCATCATCATCATCTTCTTCACCTGCCTCTTTATTTCTGTGAAAGCCTCTTTAATGACCGGGTTTGATGTCCTGGCTGTCTGTCTCCACATATCGAGAGCTTCCTTGAAGACCAGCAAGTGGCCTTTCACGAGTAGACATACAAATACTGTAAACAGCCTTATACGCACACTTGAGCTCTCTCTCTCTCTCTCTCTCACACACACACACACACACACACACACAACATCCATGTTCCAGACTGTCCATTGTATCTGTGTAGCCTTGAAGAATCTTGAGGAGAGTCTTAAAAGCAGGAAGGGGGTTCTAAGAGGGACAAACAAACACACACACACACATTAATGGCCCTCACATTAGCCATCAGTGGCAGAAGAAATGGACACACACACACACACACTTTACAGGGTCCTTTCTTCTGTGTACTTTTTCAAGCGAGAAAAACAGGGTTTACTGGCACTAAGGGCTTATTTTTTAGTTATGATTTTGGAACTGAAGTCAAAAATCTTAAAATCTGTCTCTGGTCCTGAAAAAAACCCTTGTAATTCATTTATGTATGAGTGTGTGTGTCAGTGAATGTGAATAGATGTTTGGATTCTTTAGAGATAGAGGTCAGACGCATATTTCAACTGGTGTCTTCTCTGGATTTAGATACTTTTTATGAAAAACTTGAAAGTTTCCTTCATTTGGTTCATTTTCTATTAATCTTGTTGCTGTGTATCTATGTGTTACATCACATTTTTGTTAGACTAACCAAAACTTGCAAATTATAGTTTTGTTCTGACTTTATGCTGTTCCCTGTACCTTGAGTTTTTCTGATGAAATTCTGGTTATGGCCCAGATCATTACGAGGATGAATCATTTCACTGTGGTGGTTGATCTTATTTATCCGAACCAAAGTAAACAGACCGAGAGCTAAATCAAACAAGCAGAAGGGCAACAGGACTGTCCTTACAGACAACGCGCCTCAGCAACCTGCTGGTGATCCTGCGGTCACTGCTCTCCACTGGCTGACTGAGAGGGAAAGTTGAGCTTGCAGAGAATCAGAAATGTTGATTACAGACTTATAGAGATAGACATGTCCGTGGCTGATAGAAATTGCAGCAGTGTAACTACAAAACATTATTTTGCCCAGCACCGTAGCGCTCCTGGAGACTTGTATTTTCAGACAGACTGGTGAGATCTCTCATATGGTAAAAGAAGCAATTACAACATGTAAAACATAATTTCAAAGATTAAAATATGTGTGTCCCACCAACAATAAACACTATCACCTGGTTATATGCCTGGACTCTGGATAGTTAAATAAATAAATAAATGTACTTATACATCTAAACATAAGAAGAGAGTAAAATCTCACAGCAGCGTTATTGATTGATGGATTGATTGTTGGTGGTGATCAGGTCAGCCAGTATGTTTACTTTTTCTCACACTCAGAGACAAGTGTTTGAAATGACTCATGTAAGAATCATGTTTATCTGTAAAGCTGTAGGAGGCTCCTGCTGGTTCCTCTTATTGGTTTGTCTCAACAGCGGAGGTGAAAAAACATATTTACACATTATACAACACGTTGAAGTGAACCTGAAGTATATGCAACGTGTTGCCAAGATGTTAAAGTACAACTACATCAGTGCAAACTAAAGCATACATCAAAAACATTATAATTACCACAAGAAACATATAATTACATTAATAACCTCTCACCATATTCCATTAAAAAATGTTTTTATTCTAAACTTGGCAACAAAATATGGTAGCAAAAGCTTCTGGCTACTATTTATTTGAGGCACTTTATTCCAACAAAGTCTTCCTAGGAGTAAGTGTAGTATATACCATCATTATCTGTTTACATAAATATTCAGCAGTATGATGCACTGAAATTAAATTTACATTTGATGCAGCCCTGAGCTATGCAGGCAGAATTTCTGACTCTATAAGGAAACACAGTAAATACAGAGTAATGTTCTTTTGCACTAGGAAAATAAATTTAGATTGTCAAAGACATAGATATAATCAAAGTGACAGAATACCACTGTTTTTTTTTTTTTTAATATGTTGTATTGTTTCTCACCCTATGTTTTCCCTTGAGTATTGGTTTCTATGACATCCCTTATGTTTGTTTTTCCTGCCTGTCACTGTGATTGTCAATCTTTGTCTTTTCTCATTGTGGGGCATGGTGGCTCTGTAGGAGCACCCTCAATTTCGGTGAACTCCCACTGTACAATAACAATAAAAGACTATTCTATTTTATTAATAGAAATATTTAGATTCTTTGAGAAACTGGAAATTAAAGCTGCCCTGATATGTTTTTGATGCATTCAGTATGAAATGCCTTGAGGTCTGCAAACATTTCATTTGCAAAACAATTTTTTTTTTTTTTTTTTCTCCCCATCGAACATTTTGAAACCTTTATTTACCACCATGCAGGCTTCTTAGTCCTTGCCTTTGTTTGTGCATTGCTTCCTTTTTCGGTGCATTACTGCCACGCAATCGTAGCATCCACATATTATATGAGCGTACATGTGCATCTTTATGTGGAGTGTGAGACTAACACAAACGGGGACACTTGTAAAAATGTTTAAAAGCGCTACAAGAGGTCAGAAACGCAAAGCTTGTTTTAGAGGCAACGCGGGCACATATAAAATCAGTGGGAAGACATGTTTAAGTGGAAGCTCGCTGCGAGTCACGGATGTTTTAACTTGAGCATTTAATTTGCACTTGAAGTGTGTGTGCCTCACAAAGCTACAGATATACAGTACAGCTAACATACAGATGGTATATTGGCTGTTTGGAGGGAAGTAAATATAAACAGTCTAGCTTTTTTCAAATGACGTGATGTGAGATGAAAATTCACTTGACCCGACTGTCTCAACAAACCTTCAGATGATCTTCTAGCAACAGATTTACATGGGGTCCAGTATTATCTCTAAACATGCAACAGATATCTGACAGTTTCTATACAGATCAACCCAAAAAACAAAAACAAAGACTTTTACCTACGAGCGGCTCTCTCATCCTAAATCCTTAAAACAGCCTTTACCTAAGTCGTTTAAGTCTGGCTTTCCTGTTGACCTGTTTCTGTTGTAACAGGAACATCCTCTAGTGACAAAGACCTGTTGGTAGATGTGAGAGTGTGAGAGTAGATTACGCTCTGCTCTTCTCACTAACCGCAGGCAGCGGCTGTAAATAATGTCAGTATGTTGTGAATCTACTGCTTATGTAGGAGTAACATAAAGATGGAAAACTTCTCCATTGTAGCTCTTCAGGGTCGTTACCTTTTCAGGCTTTTCCACTGTTATTATCGAAAATATCCAAGTCACTGAAGTCCACTTCCTTCAGTAAAAAAAAAAAATCAGATATACAGATTTTTATGTTGTGAGTAACTTTTTTTCTCCCCTAGTTTTTGTATCTCCCACTGTCTGTGTATGCATGTGTTGGCGTGTGTACTTGCATGGTAGAAGCCTGCTAGGCGGAGACTGCTGTTGGTGATGGGGGACATTGATTTTTTTTCTTCTCCCCCCTCTGTTTTCTCTGGGATTTTGACATAATAATAGCACCATGGAAACAAAGAAACTGCTTTGTGACAGAGGAAAACCTTTCATTTCAGCTGGAGTGAATGGCGGCTTGCTGCTGATAACAGCATGGGTAATCCCACACACACACATATACACACACGTACACACTTACACAAATACAGCCACACACATGTAAGGTACCACTCACGTATAAGGTGAAGGTGTGATTGTTGCACGTGATTGTGAAAATAAACAACTCAAAGGTCCCTTTTCACTAAGCTGTGGCTCAGGCACAATCACAGCTATTATCAGCCTCTACAGGAATACATGTCAGCTCAAGGGTTTTTTCTTACCTGGTGTCACAAGCAATACAGATGCATAAAACTGCTGTTTTATATATACAGATCTTATTATCTAAAGAAATATCTTACATGGCTACAGCATTTTATTTAACCTAAAACATTTAACCGAACTGTCTCTCTGTTCAACATATTTCTGATTTGTTACTCTTATTTGTGTAATTGTCTTCTCAGTTCACACTTAAAACCACAAATCTTTCATATTCTTTTTGCATCCAAAAGAGGATCTAATCAGATAAATAATAGAAGAGTTTGATTCGCCGACAGAAAATCTTTATTTTCCGTGTTTGTTCGACACAACTTCTCTGATCTGATGTGTTAAAAAAAACATGTCTGATCCAAATGAGTCTCGATGAGTGTTGAAAACTATGAATTAATTAGATACACGTATCTGGTGGTTTTCTTTGTGTTACATAGCTGCTGGTGATTTTTTTTTCAACCCTTTAAGATAACAGTTCAATTCACTCCAAGTAAAAGCTCAATCAGCGATATGCCTAAAATATTGAAAACACTTTGTTTACAATTCCTGAAGACAATTTGGCAGTATTGTTTTAAACTAACAGTGATCCCACAAAGCATCTGGAAAAAAACAACATCCTAATAGATAGCGTACAGTATGAACAGTGAAAGTCCAGAGTCAGATTGCTCTTCATTAAACGATTTGACCCCAAAATATTAGATTTCAGAGATTCTATTGCATTTAGCATCTTTTCTATCATTATTGAGATGACGAGGGATCAAATCGATTCTGTGTCAAATTAACTTGAAGAACAACAGACTGCCAGGCTTTCTTTGTGCAAGTGTGTGTGTGCATGTTTCCAGATGTGTTTAGGTGCACTTAAATGAAATTAATGTCTATGTGCAGGCATGTGTATCTTCATATACAGTTTACTGCTGTTGTGCAGTGTGTGTGTGTGTCTGTGTGTGTGTGTGTGTGTGTGTGTGTGTGTGTGTGTGTGCGCGCATCTGCTGCAGCTTGCTGAGTTTGTCTCTATTGAGCTGTTGGTGTAATCTGAACAGCTCTACTGAGAGGCTCCTAACCTGAACCGGAGCAGACGGACAGCGGTCAGTGGTCAGAGAGAACGGACACTTGAAGGCACAATCTGTTCGAAAAACATAACTCACCCCGCAGAGGTCACGGTGGCAGATATGGTAGCGTATACCTCAACCATCAGGTTACAACTGCAGGGTGGTGAACTCCCCTTTACCCTGGTGTCTCCACAGTGATGAAAGCACGAGGCAGCTGAGCGGAGTGAAATTATATAAATGCAATGCTCGATGGAAAAGCAGAGTGTTACTGAAACGCTTCCCTAGTACTTACGATAAAAGAACATGATTTGATTTGATGCAGTAAAACGAAACATTACATTTTACAATTTAACTGTCATTTTTATAAAAAGATTTTAAGTATAATTTAAGTAGAAATTAATCAAATTCAGATAAGGAATTTACATGTTGCAAAAGGTTGCAAATTCACATTTATTCATTCATTCACTAAAAATGATTTGTTCAGCCCTGAATTGTTAGTTATTGATTGTGATGGGAATTCTGTCCTCTGTAGGCACACTGCACGCGTTGTTTACATAATGAGAGCTGGTCATCAGACCCACTTACTCCGTGAGCATCTGGCCCTGATGGCCCGATGCACATTGCAGCTGCAGCGACTATTTTCACCGGGGGATTAATACACAGTTATTGCTCTATTTATTCCAGGTGACATGTTTGTGGGTTCAGTTCAAAATGAACTGCACTACTCATGTTTGTGGAAGAACATGTTGTCCAGTGCAGTGATGTGGCTCATGTATGTGTTTTTTTTTCAGTGGTTTTGGCAGATTAATATGTTATTTAATGTAATTTTAGTCAGTGGGATGAAATAATTTCGATGGAATTTGTTGACAAATATCACCAGACAGTTGTATATTTCAGCACGTCGGATCCAGTAGATGTGATAAAAATCTCCATGAACATGAATTAAGAGCCCTCAGATTATGATGGTGAATTGTGGATTCATTGCAGAGGCAGGTCTGGATGTTTTGATGTGCATTTGTTGCATCTCTCTGGCCTGCATCTCTCTGTCCCATCTGGTAACATTTCCACGTTTCTCCGCCTTAAATCAATAGCAATAATTTTCCTAAGACCCTCACGCGCGCACGCACACACACTCAAACACAAGGACACATGCATAGGTCCGCTCCTCTTTGTTTCAGCCTCCATTTAATTTGATAGCCGTTTGTGTGGATCTTTGTCCTTTGAGCAATTGGCTTTGAATGTGCACTTTGAAACAAAACAATATGCCCGTTCCTTGATGTGCACCGCATATCCTTCTCATATTCTCATCTCACGATTAAATTTATTGATTGTTTCCCCTCCAATATTGTTGATTTGTGGTTCATTTTTTGAGTGTTTTGGCTTTCCTACAAATCCATACACAGATGTAATACTGCGGATGCACGCGGCAAACACATGCATCAGTCTCCATTTTAGCTCCACTCCTGCTGCAGGTCGGGCTGTGTGATGGCCGACACTGCTTCAAGGTGCAAGGCATCGACATGGCTTCCTCGAATATGCACGTTAACACACAAGACTGAATACACACAAATGCACGCACACATACACACACTCACACTCCCTTTCTCTCATTTGCTCTCTTGTACATGCAAACACACTCGGCTGCGCGCCGTGATTGATTCAGGACCGATGGAGCCGAGTAAGCAGTGAGTGATGCTTCGTTATTAATGTATCCAGATGAGATAATTACTCAGCCCTTCTGCTCCTCCGCTGGTCAGCCAGTTTGTTAAACACGCGTCGGGGATTATGATGTCAGCCAGATTAAATGATCAATTACACACACATGGCAGAGTGCACACTCCCTCTCTCTGAAAACACACTCACAGAAACACACATAGAAACACTAACTGTGTATGTGGAAATTGTGTATCTGCACAGTGTGTGTTTATGTGTGAGTGTACTGTGTATATATGTGTGTGTTGGTCAGTGGTCGGTTGGTCAGGGGCCCTGGCTTTTGACCTTGAGCTAAGGGGTCAGGCAGCAGACGGCCAGCCAGCTGGACATTTCCATCTCAAAGACCCCGAGGACCCCTCAGCTCTCCTGCACACACACACACACACACACACACTACCTCTAAGTTCCCCTCCCTCCTTTTACTTGTATCTCATTTTCTCCTGCTGTGGATGGTTGGATGGTTTATGAGTGCGGAGAAGCTCCAGCCATTCATTTCTCCCTAACTGGGGGTCTAATGGAGAGGTCTACGCTGGAAACCTGAGCTCTCACTGAGTAATGAGCCGCCCTTTACTGTCCAGTGTGTGTGCATGTAGCCTTGCGTGTGTTTTTTCTGTGTGTGTGTGCGTATATGCACTGCCCAGCCGGCTCTGTGTGGCCAGGCTCTGACCCTGTAAATGATGTCTCTCCTCCCCTCATCCACAGTGGCTCTTTACTGCTAATAACCTCTGATCAGATCTTAGATGGCAGAGCCCTCCACTGGGCCTGGACTACCTCCAGTCCAACAGCTTGCTAATATGCTCCAATCAACCGTGGGCTTCTCTATTGGAGGTTGATACACAGGGATCCATCGCAGGGACGGGTCACGCCCAGCATCCCCACGTAGCATCCCTGCCAAAGCCCCTGCCATCTCTGAAGGAGTGGAGCACAGGGGCTGGGAGGGGTGTACAGTGACAATGTGTATGGGGGAGGGAAAGGGAGCCAGCCACTTCTCCACACTCTAATGTAGTTAGGGCCGGGCCGATCAGTCATCCCGACCAATACTAACCATGTCGCGGGGCCTCTCCTCCCATCTTCTCCACACAGGAGCCACAGAGAGCAGCACTGTACATTTACCTGCAATTAGATTTGCCTGAGTATCCTGCTGGGAGTGATGGAGACCCCTCAAATCTGGAGATGGCAACAACTCTTGCTCTTTGTGTGCGTATGTGTGTGTACATGTGTATTTAGACACACGTGTGTTAAAATGCACGGGCCTGTGTGCATTCCTGAGTGTTAACATATAACACTCAGTGAGTTTTGTGCGTACTGTATGCACCCTTTTTTGTGTGTGTGTGTGTGTGTGTGTGTTTCAGTAACATATTAAGATCTAGTGCTGCTTGGTGACAGCCCAGTAGTGTTTGCACAGCCCTTTGCTAAGGCGCTGGATGGATAATGATTTAACCATTGAAGATTAGTGATCAGAAGAATACAATGGAGAGGCTGATAGCTGCCTCTGTCTGTTTGTTCTGTCCCTACTGGGAATGGTACAGATCACACACACACACACACACACAGTTACATTAGTTTAATCCCCTGTTGCTGAGCTCAATGCTAAACTCAGTGTACACACGAATGTGGCAGGAGCATCTTAACTAGGTGGACCCAACTGTGTGTGTGTGTGTGTGTGTGTGTGTGTGTGTGTGTGTGTGTGTGTGTGTGTGTGTGTGTGTGTGTGTGTGTGTGTGTGTGTGTGTGTGTGTGTGAGTGTGAGTGTGAGTGTGAGTGTGTGTCCACTTGTACCGATGACTGTGTGAACCTGTGCTGTGTAAACACATCTGCAGTTTCAGAGGGAGGCTTCATCAGAATGCACACACACAGATTCCATTCTCTCGTCCCTGAACCCACCACCACCACCCCACCCTCTCTTTTTTGATTTACAGCTGCTGGCCCCTCCCCACACCTCGACAGCACATTAAGAGCATTTAAACTGTGGCCATTACTAAACAGGGGTCTTTATGGAGCCAGTCCACACATCTAAAGCCCATTACAGCTACATCAAAGCGGGATAACAATGACTAATGAACAATAGATATCATGAGAGACTGTGGCAAATCAGTGTTCACTGTTACCAAGAGGGTGCATGTGTATGTGTGCGAGAGGCAATCATAGCTCCATTCATTTTTTTCTTCCCATGAAAGGTATGTCTGTTTGTGTGCATCTGTATCTGTAGTATATCACATTCACATACATATACACCTGGCTTTTGTTGAATAACAGGTCTGTAATTGAACTTGTCAGCACGTTGTGGTGTTTGTGTGAAGGCAATGGTGTTTATTAGGTGCTTATGTGTTTGTTCAAGTGCAAACATAAGATGTAATTTATGGTCTCAGGGCATCTCTGCAGCTATATGATCAACCAAACATGCTACGCACATACCATTTGATCTACACTCCATAGGCACGTATAGTCTTATTGTGGATTAACACAATAGGATCCAGACATATATATATATATATATATATATATATATATATATATAAACACTCTCCAACTGGCAACTATAGTACTGCTCTCTGTCTGTCTGTTGACCTAACAGGACCACCCTTATTCCCTCTCTTGCTGAGGCTTTGAGCCTATATGAGTGTGCAGGTATTTGGAAGGCTTTGGCCCTGCACCGCAGCCTTGAATGGAGAAGGTGGAAGTGGCGTTCGTAATCCCATAATGGCAGGTACATGATGTCAGGGGGAACCCATGTAATCCTCTTTTAGATGCAGCTATCAATGTCCTTACTCCAACCACTTTCCCTACTAATCCCTATTGGCCTCCCCCAAAACACACACACACAAAAAAACGCACCTGTGTCATCATGAATTACATGACTAATCATGATTAATAGTTACATGCATCTTTTTTTTTTCCACAAGATAAATGCACGAAACTAAACACACTCATCATGTATTTCAAACACAAACCCTCCCAGACACACTGACTTCACCGTCTAATCAGCCCAAACATTAACTACTTGCGTGCAAATAGAATAACTGGCAGAAATCAATTCACATAATTTCCTCTAACATGTCGTTTAATGATCTACCTGAATCATAAAATCTGCAACATATAATATTTCCGCATTAAGTTTAAGGCAATATGAAGAAATTTAATTGTACAATGAGCAACCTTGGACACAATTTTCTCTCTGACAAAGGGCCAATAAGAGAAACTGCAGGAATCAGTGGAATGCTGGTCTCTGATTTCATGCCAAAAAAAATTTTTATGTGATTTTCATCAATTGAATCTTCATTGTTTAACTTACTCCTAAAAGAGTAATGTTGTTCCTATTTTCAAACTAGCTCCACTATGTGTTTTGATTATAATTATTATTTCAAATACAGTAAATTAATAACACAAACTCTGCTTAAGTTTGACAGAATTTCAGACCAATAATTGATGTAGTTGAAAGATATACTTTAGAAAATGTGTCTTCTGGATCTGTGTCAACGTGATGTATTCTCAAGTGTTGATATATGGAGTCTGAAGACGTTCACCTGTGTATAGAAAGGTTTAGAAACTGACACAACACATCTCATAGCACACACCCACATCAATGAAGTCCATTAGTTCCTAGCTAACAGGGACGTACACACTGACAAAGTTTCACACACTCTAGAGCACAAATCCACTGTGCACGATTGTCCTTTGCCCACAACACACACACACACACATACAAATATACATGCCATATGTTCAGACACACTAAAGGAGAGGACGGTCTCTTGTTGACATAAAATATATAATCCTTCGTCTTTCTGAGATATAGATTTTCAGGCACAAGTAAAGGACAGCAATCCTTGACCTAACCACTGAGCGCCTTGTTAAATCTGCGCACACTGTGCACTGCCCACACATCACTTTTAACAGGTGGAACATAGTTATTCAATATGACACTTCCTATCGTGTAAGTGGCTGTGAGAGTCTTAACTGATCAGAAGGGACACTACTGTTCAAAGCATTATTAAAGTTTAAACAGAGATATCCACTGCTGGGCTTTACAGTACATAGGACACTGGACATTATATTTATACTGTTACACTGCAAAATCAGAAAGACTTCCTGTATTTATTTTAGATTCACCTTTCTTGAATTTTCACTTTTTTTTTTGCATCTTACTCGCGTAAACCTATACATTGGTTGGAGGGAGTATTACACCCTATTACATTCTAGTATTATATGCAGCGGGGTATTAAATTTCCTTTATGGGTAAACTCCATCTGCTGAAGATCATGTGATGTGATCAAATCTTCTGCCGACATTGTTTATCAACACAATTTGTCCGTATTAATTTATACTCAGTAATTCTAAATAGTGCCATAGTTCACATAAGAATAGAAATGCAGAGCGTGTCAAAATAAATAGAGAGATTTTACATTAGGTGTACAAAGATTTTTACAAAGGTGTAAATCATTGGGATGCAGCAAACCAAGGAACAAAATTCACCTCCAGTCATATCATATTATTTTGACTCTAAGTCAAATTAATTCTGATTAATTTTGTTGATAAATAAAAATCTGTCAATCTTTCCCTGTATTTGATGGTCTATCTATACAAAACAGAGATCTTAGAAGGAGAGCATCCACATCCACATTTTTTTATTTACCTTATAATCCTGTCCCAAGTGTGTATCTGCCAGCGCAGTGACCATGGAGCCCTCAGGCCAAGAGGTTGCTGACCCGTCACCCCTGACCCCTTCAGCTGGCCACACTCTAACCCTGGGACAGATGGATAACGGACTCTATCCTTTATCTCCTTCTGACCACACTCTCCTTCTCTGTGCCCTTGCCATAGCCTTTCCTTTCACCTCTTATTGCCCTTCCTCTCTTTTCCATCATCTTCCCACTCCTGTTGTTGATTGCTTAAACTCTCAGATCCACTCCTGTCACCACCTATATGCTCCACTTTCTATGGGCTTCGCCATTACTGCTTTTTTTTCCCCTGCCCTTCCTCTTCCTCCTCTTTCAGCTCTCTCCTGTTTTACTGCTCTCATATTTTTTTCACCCCCTCACATATATTACCATTAACCTTTTTTCATTTTCTCTCTCAGGTGCTTCCTCTCTGGAGTGTGTTTATCAGTGCTGTTACACTCCCTGTAGCAGTATATGACAAACAATCAGAATCACGGCCTATCACTACAAGTCACTTTATTTGAATTATGACTCATATAAGTCATAATTTCACATCATTATTCCTCTTTTTAAAAACAACACAAGCAATGTCACTTATTTTATTTCTGCAAAACCCAGAAATAGTCAAGTAAACAATATGATTTCAGTGATCATTTGGAGCAGACAATACAGCCTGTCCTCCAAGAAATTAAATCAATTAAAGATTAAATATTAATATTAACATATAAATAGTTTAGTGCTTCTTATATGATACATGCAGTGATTGTGTTGTGGGTTTATGTGACTAATAAAAAGGTATTTAAGTTAAGTAATAGGTCTGAGTCTTAGTCACTGAGGCACCATCTACATTTCACTGAATTCCTACATTTACATTTTACGTAAAAGACGTATTTTAGTTATATCTAAATAAAAGTCCTGCGTTTTTCCCTCTCATCTCCCTTTCTCTCTCTCTTTCTCCCTCTGTGTTAATCCATGGGATCATTATAAACATTTATGCAGCAAAGGAGCCTCTCGTGCCAAAGGGGCTGACGCTCAGGCGGATCGAACCTTTCGATTGATACTGAAACAATTTGCATACTGATTCTCTTTCAGTGCGCACGGATCCATAACAACACCGGCCAGCTATTCAAATGCGCCTGCATCGAGAAAAGCACGGAGAGAAAAGCTCGGCACCGGAGAAGGAAAAAGAAAAAGCTTTTTTGTGTGTGTGTATGTGCGGACGGATAATTTTGCGATTGGAAACGGAGACGCATGCGGTGGCTAAGGATGTTTACCTCGGTCAGGATATGGGACCCTTGCTGCTCTGGAGGAGAGGGGGGAAAAAGCCGGAGGAGCCGGAGGTCGAGGGAGAGGGTGGGACGAGGGGAAAAACACTCGGAGTAGACGCGCGGATCCGAGCGCATCCTCTGCTTTTTTTTTTTTTTTTTTTTTTTTTTTTTTTTTTTTGGCAAGTCGCATGTTGGAGTTTAAGGGTTTATGTAAATTGATGTTCAGTCTCTACCGTTTTGTCTCTGGCTGTATAAGGGGAGTGAGATCTGGGAGGCTGTTAAAGATGCATGACAGAATAGGATCCTGCGGTAAAGTGAGGATTGTAGTGTGTGTGTGTGTGTGTGTGTGTGTGTGTGTGTGTGTGTGTTGGCGCGTGCGTGCTTGCGCGTGACAGCGTGTTTTAAGTGTGGCGCAGAAAGAAGAGGAGTTTTAAATGCAGACATTTTTGCACCCTGGCACCCTGTTGAGAAGAGACGTGGACAAAAGAGTGCCGTCCAAGTCTGACGCGCAGGATCAGACTGTTTCTCTGCGTCCTGATACGTCTGCACACAAACTTCCAGCTGCTGCGACACAGTCAACCTGTAATATACATACAGGCACCTGCCTGTGACCAGACAGCGCTGTGGGTGATAGTCTCCTTAATGAACGATTAGGTTTAATTAAATGTTGTAATAATATTTAAATCACTTTTCTAACAATTTAATGGCTGATTTTGAGCTTTACATCTCTGTGTGTAGAGCCAAACTGAGGTATTTTATAATACTGACACTATTATTAACACAACACACGACCTTTAGCAATAAGAACTGATAAATTAATAAAATAAGCTGCACCATCATCATCATCACCTATGGCTGTGCACGTGCGCGCACGCACACAATTTAAGGCTCAGATTAAGGCTGTATTGTTTAAATTTAAAAAAAAAAAAAAATCTTGATCTTAAACGGTTAGGTTTGTATTGTAGGATGTGAACCTGCAGTTTATTCATGCGCAAACGCAACAGTTCAGCGGGAAAAAAGATGATTATATGAAAGAAAACGTTTTCAAGTCTCCTATTGGGAAACCAGCCCCACCCTGGTGCTGTGATCATATGAGGGGAAAATGCTCTAATACATACACAGCTAAAACAATTATCCTTCAATATTATTATCATTATTATTAATATTAGGATGGAAATTGGCGATTATAGTCTTAGTTAAATTAGGAAATATTTGCACAGGAAGGAAGATATTTACATTTTTTATTTATATCAGAATAAATTGTGCATATCAGAGGATATAGTGTGTTCATTTATTTTCCAATAGAAGTGACTGCAGCCAGCACGGTTATTATTGTAAATATAAATGCGTGATATTTTTCCACTTACAAGGTGGCACAGTAATATAAAAGGAAAATAAATGATTATTACAATTATATATTTTTAAAAGCTGAGAAATTATGGCACCAAAAAAATATAAATATTGTACTTTGCACCAGAAATGTGGAAGGCTTAAAATCTGTTTTTTTTTTTTTTTTATTTCTCAGAATTGTTTGTGTTTGATTAAGCCGCAGTGTGTTTGAGTCATGCAGGTTTTTATCAGTGCACATTTGGAGAAGCCATCACGGTGCTTATTGGGGCTGGTTTGGCTATCGTTAACACGGGTTTGTCGTCATAATTGGAGTCTCACCAAAGTTACAGGGGAGTAATTGGGCGGCATATGGACACCTTAATGTAAAGTGATGCCTTATTAATTGCACATGAGCGCACGAATCAGAGCAAGTGACGCGGAATAACACGAGGAAAGAGGCAGTTGATTTACCCTTTGAGCAAGGCAGCAGGTCGGGCATCTGCTGCTCGCCATGATGGCATTTTTTTTTTTTTTTTAATAAATTTGAGGAAAAAATAAAAAGTAAATCCCTAATCAAGTGGGAGAAAACGTATTATCATAGCTCTGGTGTTGATTTGTCCATTTTTGTTGGAGTTACTCGCTTGTGATTTTACATTAAAAAAAAAAAAAACTTCGACCAATTCTTTTTAACTTTTAGTTCTAAACCCGGATTAACACACAGAAGCTTTTTTTTTTAAAAAAAAAAAAAAAAAAAAATGATGATCACTGTTAATGCAGTCTTGGTTTTGTTGTCTGTCGATTGTCAGTGAGGTTGAAATAATATTTTAAATCCATGCTTCTTATTTTATTACTCGCTTTTTCGCCCTCAAACTAAAGTAAAAACACATAAAACAATATACTCCTTACAGCTTTAGTATTATTTTAATTTATACAAGTAGTCTTGTGTGTTTTCTTTAAGAAATCAACCCGATTACTAATTTAAATATTCATCTAATTCAAATAAAAATGTGACATCTACATGTACATGTTCGGATTTAAATGGTACAGATAAATAGATATGAAAATGTATATTTTTAGGTTAGGTTTTTTCTAATAAACCACAGGCCTCAGCCTGATTTCTTTCAGGAATTATAATTTTATTCAGTATTGATTGGCGCGATATGGTGTGTTTTCAAGGCCTATCCTTCAGATACGCTGTAAAGGCCACCAATACTGCAATGTACGTTTTTTTACAGAAAGAAGGGATTAATTTCACATCAGATGTTTTACATTACTTTTTCTATATTTGTCTTTCATCTTCTTTACTTTGGATGTGCGTAAAGGTGATGGTGCATGGAGGGGGTGGGTGGATCTGAGGATAAATAATGCTATAGATTTGCAGAGCAATGATATTTATGAAACTCTTTGAGTTAAACGGCGAATCAGTAAGTAAATTAGTTTACTGCTTCCAAAAGGATAAAAGAGGAGCAATGACATTTATTTATTTTCAAAAGGCTAATTCGGTTTCCTCATATGTGCGCCCTCATTCCATGTGACCATATATAGGCCAAAGTCAAGTAGCCCTCATTTATAAAAGTTTAGTTTCACCAGATGCCATTTAGCACAGGCTTATTCTTAAACAAGCTGTAATTGTCATTTTGAACATCTATAACGCTTGCAACGCTGTGTCACTTTGCAGAGCTGCAGAAATATTGATCCACTGTTCCTCTCTCTGCGAGGCATTATATTGTTTCTGCTCGGATATGCTGCAGTGGGGCTTCACGGGAATGTTGCTCCTGCATAATCAGTGTGAAACCTGTGCGCAATTGACAGGGTGCATTCAGGTGCACAGTTACCTGGCCCCCACTGTCCTCTGGATTTGTGCACTTTTTTCTTCTTTTTTCGTTTTCTTTTTTCTTTATTTTATTTTTTAAACGAAAGAAAAGGCTGTACTTCTTTTTCCAAATTCTACAGATTCCCCTCCACACACACACACACACACACGGATCATAAGAGACGCTACTTGTTGGTCTTTGCCTCTGTGTCTTTTGTACTAATTGAATTGAATTCCGTTTGAAATGTATCCTGTTTCTGAAGTGCTCAGAAAACTGTGTTCCCCCCTCCTCATATTCTCTGCAAAAAAAGCAAATGTCACAGGCTTGTGGGGGCCAGGCCTGCCTCGGCACAATGGCCATAGAAAGAGCCAGCGCACATAAACACAGAGCTCAGGTCGTGCAGACATGGCAGGAGCGTATCGATCCGTATGAGAATGTGTAGATGAGGTTTGCTGCCACGTAAGGCCAAACCTTGGCTTTTCATTCTACTCTGTCTTTCTACGTCCCGTTTGGCTTTGCAGCTAAATAAAAACATAATAAACTGACCCACGCTGTCAAAATAAATGTAATATTATCAGAAAAAAAATTATTTGATTTAATATGAAGGAATAAAACTAAATGCACTTTACAGTTTCATTATAAAGTCAAAACATGAATTAAAAAACAGGTTAAATTCTGATTGAATTAAAATGTTGGTGTTCCAGTGTGGAGCAAAATTATGTAATTCTACTCATTGGTTTTGTGTCCCTGTTGTCAGCCACATTGCCTGTCTCTAAAGTCCATTATGTCCCCAGCACTACACGGTTGGACAGCCACACTTCGAGGAATTAGTGTCCTTTTGTCTCGACACACGTCACACACACGCCGTTGACATTGACTTCACATCAGAGACAGTTTAACTTCTTCTCTTTTTTTTCTTTTTCTTTTATTTAACTCGTTCAACCGAGCGTTGGGGTCTATTGTGGGGGGCCCTGACAGATGCGGGGCCCCCAGCAGGTCCAGGACAGGGAAAAGTCTGAAAGGTTAATCTGCCACCCACCCCCTTCCACCCTCCCCTCATAACCCCCCCGCAGATGTTGGCTTTAGGAGTCTTGAAGCGTCACCTTTGACATGTCCCCTCATTCTGCAGGGGTCCAGCAGGACACTGACCGCTGCAAGCTGTCAACTCGGCCGGCTGAGTACGCCCTGTACTACCGCTCTATTAGGCTAAACGGCATGTAAGTAGGGACCTGCTTTCATCAAGCTGAAGCAGGTTTGTAGAGGGAGGGGGGTCAACACTGATGCAGCATAATGTGCTATAACAACACGGGGACACCAGTCATGTTATGTGTCAGCATGTCATTTCCTCTGTGGCCTTCTGGTTTTATTTTTATTTTTCAACAGTGATGCGATTATGTGAATGTGTTTGATGTAAAATGGTTTTATTTGGAGGTTTTGCGCAACTAAAAATAAAATTGTAGGTTGAATAAAACATGTGTTTGATTTTTTTTTTTTTTTTTTTTTTTTTTTTTTTAATACCACAGTACATGTCTTCCTTTTCATAGCTACTTAAATGATTCCAAAATAACTTCAGCTTTAAAT
Organism: Polydactylus sextarius; assembly: GCA_016801845.1. NCBI lineage: Eukaryota > Metazoa > Chordata > Actinopteri > Polynemidae > Polydactylus > Polydactylus sextarius. The sequence continues at coordinate 17,893,955 of CM028906.1, forward strand.
GTGCTTGTGTCCATCTCCAAATAGGACAAGCGTGTGCGCGCACACACCCACACACAGACACTCACATATATACAAACTGCTGGGCTTGGTTCGTTAAGCCTAATAGTTGAACAATAGACACATCTGCTCATCTTTTTCTATCAAAAGAAAAGGTATTAGAGTCTTCTTCGTTTTGGTTAAACCGCCACATATTTGGCCGAGGCTGGGGGTGGGGGTGTTGGTGCTGCAGTTGAAGTTGTAAAATAATAATAATAAATTTACATTACATTACATTTATTTAATTATCATGCTTTGTAATTCCCGAAACCTCACTTTTTCTTGTGTGTGTGTGTGTGTGTGTGTGTGTGTGTGTGTGTGTGTGTGTTTGTTTTCATTGGAGCTTTTGACGTTTCGAGTCCCCGACCTCACTAGTTAAAAATCAACTCCAAATGAACCCGGAAGTTTGCTTCATTTGCACTTAATCATTTAAGGGGGACTGAGGATAAAGCGTCATTATAGACCTAATGGATTTAACATTTTCAACAATTGACAATTAATCTTTGCGCGGTGTATCCAGTCCATTTCCACGGGTCGATTCGGTGAGGATTTTATTAGAGATCCCCCTATTTATAGCATGCGTTTTTAACATTTTAGTGAAGGCTAGAGGCTGCTGAATATGGGTTATAAGGGACAGCAGCTTTTAGCAGGTGGTTTGATACCTCCCTTCCTTAATAAGGTAGCTGACGTCAGAGCGACGGGGCGGTGTGTGAGCGCTCGTGTGTACTGGAGAGAAAGAGAGAGAGAGAAAGGGGAGAGAGAGAGTATGGGAGGAGATGGGTGTCTGCAATGCGCATGTGCAGACAGAGGTCTGTGCTGCGGTGGAAGAGGGCTGGAGACACACAACTAGAGAGATGGCGCGGCACCCGACCGGAGCGCAAGGACAGCTGGTTGGCGGTGGGGGGGCTTGAATTATCAGAAAAAAAAGAGAATCAGAAAAAAATATAAAAAAGGAAAACAAAAATAAAAAAAAAAATTTATATCAAGGAAAAAAGGGGGGATCCGAAAAAAGGACTTTCCATTCTGCAAAAACAGCATCAGAGGTAGGAGAAGAATCAAATAGGTGAATATAAGGACAGAGAGGAGGCAATAGCAAAGGAGGCTGCTGCTGCTGCTGCTGCTGCTGTTGCTGCTGCTGCTGCAAGGAGAAGAAGAAGAAGAAGCAAAAAAGCAACAAAAGAAAACTGAACTTTACTGAACGTGAGGACTTCTGGACATCAGCAAACTGCGGTAGGTCAGATAGATGATTTGTCCACAGCGTTGCCCGGATCATGAACGCACAGCTGTCGATGGAGAATATTGGCGACCTGCACGGAGTGAGCCATGAGTCCGTGTCCGGTCACGGAGAGCTGCTGAGTGGTCACAGTCCGCATTCCCGTCCGAGCCCCCGGGGTTTGAGCCACCGCGCTATGGGCATGGCGACCCTCCTGGACAGCGGAGACTATCACCCCGGACACCCCGGACACCTGCATCCAGCCATCAGCATGTGTGATGCCCCCCCTGGCATGAGTGCAAGCAGCACTTACACCACCTTAACTCCACTACAGCCCTTACCCCCCATCTCCACCGTGTCCGACAAGTTTCCTCCACATCATCACCACCACCACCACCACCATCCTCATCATCCTCACCCCCACCAGAGGATCCCCGGAAACGTCAGCGGCAGCTTCACGTTGATGCGAGAGGACCGGAGTCTGGCGCCAATGAACAGTCTGTACCCCGCATATCATCACAAGGATCCCTGCATGGGCCAGAGCCTGTCCCCGTTGTCTGGTTCCGGTCTGGCCAGCATACACACAACCCAGGCCAGCATCCCTCCTTACGCTCACCCCGGTGCCGCCATGCCTGGTGAGAAGATGCTCACCCCCAGCGGGTTTGAGGCTCACCACCCGGCCATGCTCGGCAGACACACAGAGCAGCACATGAGCTCCTCAGCGGGCATGGTACAAATCAACGGCCTTCACCACCACCCGCACGCCCACCTTAGCGCACAGGGGCACGGCCAGGGGCTGGGGAACAGCCGGGAGCAGGCCTCCGGGCCCGGGCAGCAAGGGGGCGGCGGTGCAGGGGGTGGTGTTTCAGGGGGACAGATGGAGGAGGTGAATACCAAAGAGGTGGCGCAAAGGATCACCACAGAGCTGAAGCGCTACAGCATCCCTCAGGCCATCTTTGCCCAGCGGGTCCTGTGCAGGTCCCAGGGGACCCTTTCCGACCTGCTGAGAAACCCCAAACCCTGGTCCAAGCTCAAGTCCGGCAGAGAGACCTTCCGTCGCATGTGGAAATGGCTGCAGGAGCCTGAGTTCCAACGCATGAGTGCGCTCAGGCTCGCAGGTGAGCGAAGCCTCGGTAAAGCCCCCTTTTTTTGCTTTCATCTTCTGAATGTGTTACTGAGAAAAACAGAGTCTGAATCCGGAGCGTCAGATCTGAATGGAGGATCACTGGTCCTGAATGCTACTTTATGAGCTGGGAACCCAAAGTGATCTTACAGTTTTTACCACAATCTCATCAATGTAAAGCATGTAACACCACATCAGTGTAGCATTCAGGACAAGTATCCCCTTTGGGCTGATAGCTCTTTTTTCAAAATAACATTACTCTTGTCTACAGAAATTAAACCTTATGCAAGGTGCTGGAAGTCAAAAGATATTATATTTTATAAATGATATGAACCTTGATATAGTTGGATACTGACTCCAAATCAGATATATGTGTCTTTAGGTTCTGCATGTTAAACAATATGTGAAGTCTCTGAAAGTGCAAAGTGCTTCACCAAGCTAAGTCCCGTAGTCTGATATCAATACACATCCCTTTTCTGTTTCTACACTGATTTTCGGCTTGTGTGATACAAGTGCTCATGTCATTTTACCTCAAAATATCGACCGCTGGACTGTGTGCGTAAGCTGATCCTTCTCCCAGAAATCGTTAGGAATGTGTTTATTTTGGTGAAGATGCAACTGATCAGCCTTTTTTTTTTTGGTGTTGCCCTCGGTGTAAACAGACAGACACACAGAGAGAGAAAAGTATGTGTGAGTGTGTGCACGTGTTGTTAAGTCTGTGCTTAACTAAATGGAAATGTCAAGTGAATCTGAAGTGAAACGTGTTTGCGTCTCACGTTGGTTAAACAAACAAATAATAATACATTACATCATATTCATTTCTCAGTAGAATGGAAGAGCATGTGTTTATGTTTTGGTCGTAAACTCAGCCTTGTCTGACTTGTCTGAGGTTTCTTAAATTAACTGATAATACTCCGTTAATTTGTCCCCTAGGTACGCACGAGTCAATTAGAGCGCGCAATAAGGCCCCAATCGCACGTGCGAGTTCACAGACAACCAATGGATGTTTTGAACGTTTATCAGCCATAATCAATGACCTATAAATGGGCTTTTTGGCTTTTTTTTTTTTTTTTTTTTAAAGTGAGGCTACAGCTGCATCGTGGAAAGTGCGTGTGTGTGTGTGTGTGTGTGTGTGAGAGAGAGAGAGAGATGGCGCGTGCGCTTGTGTGTGAGTATAATCGCGATTGATTATTTTTTCAGTTTTCCCATCTGCTGCTGCTCCCGTTGTCTGTGTGTGTGTGTGTGTGTTTTGCGGTGGGGGTTGGTTTAAGGTGAGATTCTCTCACTGATTCTTGCAAAGGATTAAAACAAACTAATGCAGATATCTTTTAAAAGCTGCTATTTTATTTGATCATCATTAGTGCGATCAGCATGTATAATTAAAACAAAAATCAGAACATTTGCATTTTAATTAATCCTGAAAATGGTTTGGTTTTGTTTTTAAAGAAGATATATTTCTTCTAAGTATACAAGGAAAAATAATTGTATGAGGCCTACTCCATTTTTTGTCCGGAATATGTTTCCATATCTCGGTTTTCTTCTTTTGATACGAAAAAACAAACTCAGATAAAAAATTACAAAGCTAAATATAAATAAAACACAAATACAAAATTTTTGGTTTTCTCATTTTGTCCGAAATTAAGTTGAGAGAGGAGAGAAAAAAATTACAGTTAAAAACTAAACTAATTTGAGGAGAATAGGCTGTGCGCCACTTTATTGATCCGTTCGTTCCTATGTGAACTAGATGTGATCGTGTGCTGAAGTAGATCTGATATATTTATTGATTTTAGGCTTCTGAAATTAATCTCGGGCCTCTTCGTCTTTTCCCACGTATTCAATTACCAGTCATACAATAGAATAGAATATGTTTGGAAGGAGGCAGGTATGGTTTAAGGCACGTAAGAATTAATATATTCAGAAATAAGAGGTCCATTTACACAAATTTAGATGTAATTGCAGCAATGTTCAGTTCTGTAGTTCTTTTTTAATGGTTCTCAGGAAATCTAAGAGGGTGAATATGTAAAACAGGGTGTTTATCTAATTCAGGACACGGGGGGAAAGAGAGGTCGGTTTTCCAGTTGAATGTTGCCAACATTTTCAGCACAGAGGTCTGTTTGTTGTTCTTTCGTGCCTCCTGTGAGGTTATGAAATGCCAGACTATCGTCACACTGTGTCAGTGGGCCCAGTGTGTGTAGTGTGTTTGAGTGTGTGGAGTTATCTGTGTGTTTGTAATGATTAGCTGGGAGCTGCAGCAGTGTGTGTTCGTTTGTGTGTGTGTGTGTGTGTGTGTGTGTGATCACTCTGATAACGACGCTCGCTCTTACATCCCCTCTGGTCCTGGGAAAAGCTGCGTCTTTGGCCGGGGCCTGCTGCGTCGCTGTCGGGCTGCTCTGTGGCGGCTCCTGCTGTCTGAGTGGCCTTCACTCCTGTTGATTTATAGCAGTTCATACACGAGGAGCTCTGGCTCTCTGTTAATATTTACCAGCACTGGAGACACCGGGCTGCTCATACTCATGATTACACTCATAAGTTTATGGTGGTGCGGACAGGACGCTGCGCTGTAGTTTAGCTCACATCTGAGAGTGTGCGAGTGTAAGACTTGGCAAAAACAAACAAACAAACCCACGCAACTAATTTGTTTTGATGTTTATGTTTATTTGAATCTTCCTCTAATGAAACTATATTTAAAGACCAGTGGCACTTATCAGGAATGACCTGTCACAGTGATGTGTTGTATGAGCCACTTTTTAAGGTTTAACTACATACAAACCTATTATGTCACATAAACAAGTCATTTTTTAATTCATTAGTATAAAATATATATGAAAAACAATCGTTCCTTCTTTCTGTCTGAGCGGATCTGCCCAAGTTTTCTACAGATTTCATTGGTTTATTTATTTGGTTTCTTTTATAGATAGTTGTGTTTTGAGGTTATCTAATTAAATGTTTTTATTCACCCATAGCATGTTGCAGAATGCGTCAGTACTGGGTTAAGAATTGCTTTGTGGTCAGGATATGCCGTTCAGTGTTTCCCCCTGAGAGTCCACACTGGGCTTTGCTCCAGCAGCTCACGTCTGCCCCCTCCTGGTTATTTGCTGTAACATGAACCTCGGTTTGGATGGCTCTATAAAGAGATTTTTTTTTTTTTTTTTTAAATGAAATTAAAAAAATAATATTAATAATAACGAGTTGATCTAAGGCGAGGTTTCAAACTGAGTCTTGGGTTCATCCTTCCTTTATTAGAAGCGTACGTATCCTTCACGTTTTCACAGATGTGGGACGCGTCGCTGCTTTCAGCACCGCGGACAGCGCTCACTCTTCTCACACTCCATCAGGACTGGCTGGTCTGGTCACACTGGGGGGTGCAGGGAGGGGTCCATGATATTTCTGCTATAATTTCCCATGCTCCCTGGCGGTTTGTCTATTATTTAAACCAGCTGTTGAGATGTTTGTTTGGGGTACTGAGATGCATTAGAGGCATATCGTTATCTCTGTCATTCTAAAAAGAAAAGAATTAGTAAAACAAATGTAATATGTTAATTGTCCTTTTGTTTTTGGTTTGGTCCAGTTCCAGGACATGATGACAATCTGAAGATTTTAATAGATTAGTTTTACTGCTGATATTATTTTGATGATTGTTGTTTTGGGTCTGAACTGGGCTGGAAATCTGAGATACTGGTATAGATTTTTTTAGTATCATAACAAAAAAAACTGCATACTTCTAGGCTTAGGTAAGCTGGAGAAGGATCACTGAGATCATTGATGGGAGTGTCAATGCAGTAGATTTATGTAGGACCTTTTAAAATCCAAGGTTGAGGTGTGGCGAAGAGAAGATTTTCCTGTCATAATTCTTGTTTTTACGCAAGCGTACGCTGCTCTCTCTGACAAAGCCTCTCTCTCTCCCTCTGTCTGCCTATCTGTCTCTGTCCTGAACTCTCCACAGCATGTAAACGTAAAGAACAGGACCACGGCAGAAGCGAGCGCGGGAACGTGACCAAGAAGCCACGGCTGGTGTTCACAGACGTGCAGCGGCGGACGCTCCACGCCATCTTCAAAGAGAACAAGCGCCCATCCAAAGAGCTGCAACTCACCATCGCTCAACAGCTGGGCCTGGAGCTGGCCACAGTCAGCAACTTCTTTATGAACGCACGCCGCCGGAGCCTAGATAAGTGGGTAGACGACGGCTCCGGTCACTCAGCCAACTCTGGCCCTAACGCCTGCACCAAAGCCTGAAGACGGACTGATTTGACCAACTCATGGACTGACTCAACCTCGGTGGAAAAGCTTTAAAACTTAAGAGAAACAAAGAGAAACTTAAAAAGACTTTGAAGCAACATTTTGCCCTTAAACCTGTACTATATTGATATTTATAGTATCCAAAGATGAAAAAACAAACCAAAGACTTCTTGTTTGACCTGCTTTGAAATGTTTGTTTCAGCAACACATTTATGTGTAACATACTGCAAAAAGACTATAATTTTACCCTTTCCCCCCTTTCACACACATGCTCACTGTCACTGGTCTCTAGCTTTACTACACCCCTCCTCACCTCCCCACCCAGTATCAATCTATCATTCACCATCCTTATCTTTAATCTGACTGGTTGGTTTTAATGATGGTCCCTAAATGGAGGTTTAATCAGCCTATTGGCAGTCTGATCTGCAGCTGTCCACACCCTTGAAAAACAGCCAGAATGTGGAGCTCCAGTGGGATTGGCCAATCAACTTTAAAGAAAAAAAATCCTACAGGAGCGACTGGATTGTTGTGCAACTTTGTTTGGATCGGTGGCGGTGGACTGTCTGTCTGTCTGTCTGTCCAGCTGTCTGTCTCTCTATCAAGCATTTCAGACAGACAGGGGAATGCCCATGAGTAGACTGCTAACCCAAACCCCCCCCAAAAAAAAAAAAAAAAAAAAAAAAAAAAAAAATCCCAACTCTAAACCAAACCATGTTCCCCCACACCTAACCTCAACCCACATGGTAGTGCTTTCTTCCAACATGCTGAAGCGTTGAATAATTTAAAAATGAGAAACCAAAGCCTTCTACACCCTGAAGCCTCTCATGTAGCTTAGAAATAAAACCACAAAACATGCTATGAAGTAAATTTGACCAAAGAGTATATTTTGTAGTTGATAATCTTGAGAGTATTTTACCTCATTTTCTCCCTTACCTCCTAAAGCAGACTGTTAGTTCGGCGTCACCAATGTTACTGCTCATCGTCTATTCAACATAATGAAATTCATCTTCCCTACAAAAGGAAATAATCTGTAACATAACCCTTAAAATTAACTATTGACATTTGCCTTATGAATGCCTTTTTGAATCAAACTAAATATTCCAGCTATATCTTCACAATCAGTTGAGTGAATGTTACTGTAAATGCTGTTTGTGAAGATTAATCAGTGCAGACACAACTTTTTCTGTGAATCAGCTCTAGTTTCTACGTTCGGACGCCAGCAGCTGGCGAAGAGAAGAAACATCTTCTCTCTGCCATCGAAGAGAAACACAAAACGCTGGCACAAAACGTGTGGTCTTGACACTGTGAGGTAGACAGATGACCTCTTTTGTTTTAACTGTTTGTTTGTTTGTTTGTTTTTGTTTTGTTTTTTAAAGATCAAACTGTGTCACCACTTTAATAATAAGCATTCAGCGTCGTTCCCCCGTGCACTTCATACGTATTTGATTTTATCTCCTCATCAGAGATGTTGGGTGGAGGGGATGATATCAATGATCAAATCAATTTCAGGCGCTTACACAGCAATGTCAGCTCGTCACCTGAATACGAAAGCACCCCCATCCCTGCTTGTTGCCAATCCCCAGAACCCCCATCACCTCCACTCCTTCTCCAATTCCCTCCTTGTCCTGTCTCCGCTCTCCTGGTAAGCTATGCATTTCAGCACTAGGAGGAAAGCACTACACAGGGCTGGCCCAGGGCAGCGTAGCATTAGATATATTAAGCTGGCCCCTTGCCATCATCCCGCTCGTGGCCAGGGTTAGCAGCTCTACATTCATCAGAACAAGCGCTGACGGAAAAGCGAGAGAGAGAGAGAAAAAAAAGAAGAGCTGCTTTTTCATCTCAAAGAGAAAAACCAAAAAGATGACAAGAGACAAAAACAAAAAAAAACATTTAAAAAAAAAAACATGTCAAGACCTGCTGATGTTTTATAGTGTGAACCAAAGATGCTACCTCACTCAAGTTCCATACGTGATTTCTATCACTTTGATGATACCAAAGATAACCAAAGATTTTTTCTCATTGCACGGCCTCTGTGAGTGGTGTTTAAAGTTGTTGTATGTCTCCCCTCCCCCATCTCCTTTCTCTTCTTTCTATTCCTTTCTTCTCCCGTTTCTCTCCGCCCCCTCCCACCTGCACTCAACCCATGCAACCCCTGCTATGCGTGCTCTTGCTTCATCTGTGCTGTGATTACAGCTTCATAGATAGTCATGCTGATGTAGCTATAGGCAGATACGCTGATCTAGCCCTAGATACACACAACCCGGCCATGCAGGTTCCTGCGGGGTACAGCCGAGTCTAGCAACAGAGACGCATTCATTTCTAACACTTTTGTTGGCAGAAAAAGATGGTTAAAATGAAATACCTGGCTTTGTTGCAAACCAATAAATAGTTAATAAATAAATCAATTGTTTCAAAATCAATTTAATGAAGTACCCCGCTGGAGTGCCATTTTCTGGAGCTTTATTTCCACTTGGCCTCTCCCTCTGTCAGTGTGTATCTATAGGTTGATATTATTGATCCAACAAATAGGTCAGACATCTTCACATGACAATAGGCAGACAAGCTGACATAGCCATGGGCAGAATTGTTGACTCAACTATAGGCAGACATGTTCCTGAAAGTAGAAGCAGACATGTTGCAATCTTTCTAAAAACTCCCAGGACGAGTGCCTTGCTTGAACCAAAGTGTTAAACCGCTGTTGACCTCTCACCTTTGACTCTGTGAATACCTCAGCCTGTAGAAGGGCCACTACTGAAGAAACAAGAAAAAGGTTTTTTTTTGTTTGTTTGTTTGTTTCTTTTTGTTTTTTGTTTGTTTGTTTTTGAAATCACACCGTGGTGCTTTCGCCAGCGCAACCATGCAATGAAAACATACCAAAGGAATTTCTGTTGTCCACTTCTACAGATTAAACCAAAGGTCTTTGTTTCTCCTCTTTCTCCCCTTTGCCCCTCTTTTACCCCTCCATCCCTCCTTACCTGTCCCCAAACCTTCCTCGTCTCTCTGCTGTGTGTGGGAAGGTCCAGCACTCTGGCCGTGCATGTCTTTACCAATGTCTCTGAATACCTCATAGTAATAATTCCTTTGAGTTCTGCATTGAGACGTCTATCTGTGAGTAAGGCAGAACTCCACTCGTGTGGTAATTGTTATTGTTACTTCAAAAAAGCTGTATGATTATCTATTTTGAAGTTTGTTTGTTATTTTTGGCAAAAGTGCTCTGTTTCAAGTCACGGAGGACAAGTTTCAGGGTTGATGTATGAAACTTAAGGGATGGAGGGAGAAGCGTATTTTTTATCAGACATTGGGTTATGCCAATATTATGATGGTAGACTATTGCTTTTACAGGGTAAAACCAACTGCTGTGATATTGTGTTCATATTTTTCCCTTTTCTCTACTTCTGTGTTGTGATTTTAATTTAATTGCATTTTTGTATTGGTTAACCACTGCTTTAATTTATGCATTTGTAGAAACTCTAGATTTGTATATAGTAGGTTTTGGAAAAAAAAAAACAAACAAAAAAGACAGTTTTATGTTACAGCCTTATTGCCCACGCTTAGATATAACAAAGGAGTAGTTTGTATTCTTCTTCAGCTAAATCCTAGCCGGCATTTCAATGTGTGTTTTAAACACTGCCAGAAACCCAGACAGTTGATTTGCCAATGCAGACAAAGTTATACAGGAGTTACTTTGTTGAACAGCTGGCAAAAAGCAGTGTGTACGTGTGTATGTGTGTGTGTGTGTGTGTGTGTGTGTGTGTGTGTTTTTTCTATTCTTTTGACTTTTTAAAAAAAAAAAAACTGTTATTTTATGGGTATTACTGCACATCCAAAGATTTTTAAAACAAACCAAAAATTGGAAAAAAATATGTATAATGTTGAAAAGCACTGGCATTTGTGAGGTAGACTTGTTGAGTTTTGATTTGCCATTCGCACGGGTATAGAATGTAGAAGGCGTAGGGCTATGTAGACAAGCTTACTCTACCATGTGGGGAATCTCCTGTTCAATGTACAATCTGAAGCATCTGAAACGAGGGCTGCAAGTCCTGCTCACTTTGCTGTCTCATACACAGAGTGAGGTGGAGTGTAGGCTGGGCAGCCGGTCTGCCAGGGGCTGTGCCGCGGAGCTGGGTCTGTTTTTATTGCTGTGGCACTGCCGCCTCACTCCATCTAGTATCTGTTCTTTTGGTACGTACTCGTGTAATGACTATGAGCAAAGTCTAATAAAACTGCAAAGAACCTTACCAAGGAATCAGTGTGTGAGTGTGTATGGGGACGATCACCTGGATTGCTCATGTCTTTTTCAGTGTGTGGATGAGTGTGTGTGTGTGGACATTTGTCCACATGCTCATGTGCATGTATTTCTTTATTGTGTTTGTCTGTCGTTTAATCTGTTTCTACTGCATCGTAGGTTTTGTGTGCGCGTGTGTGCGTGCATGTGTGAGGCGACTGGTTGTATATCACAAGAGTTATACTGACTGACTGTTGGTGCTGTTTCATCTCTGTCATGCTCAGACAGCACAGAGTCTCTGAGGACTAAAGTTTAGCACCAAAATGTCCATGACAGATTACATCAGCATGTTATGCAGTCACTGAACTGAGTCACTGAATGGAAAATGTCAACTTATTTCAGCAAAAATACAGGTGATTACATCATAGTTTTACAAGCCTGTATCAAACAAGGAATGGAAGATGCAATGTTGACTTATGTTTTCCCCATTTTCATATTTTCTGTTATTTATTCTATCCATAAGGAGTTCCCATATGATGGGTAGCTTAGCTACAAGTCTCATAACAATACTGCGGCGCCTAAGACAATCATCTGGATCTCTTAAGCTGGGGAACTAGTTTCCCACCCACAGAGGGGTGTCCTCCAGCTATTCATATACAAAGATGCTTGAAGGGTTTTGATAAACAAGCATATTTGTTGTCATAGACATTTAGGAATAGATTACAGTAGTAGTTCATCTTGCACTTGCATTTCAAAATGAAATCTCATTGCTCTCGTCAGCCTTGTGCTCTTGTCAACCTTGACCTCTTTCTTTTGACCTCCTTCGCGACTCACAATGCTTCTTCAGTTTTCAGTATGTGTGTGTGTGTGTGTGTGCGTACAGGAGCGCGTGTGCACGAGTGCGAGTTCCAGAGAGGCAATGCTGTCGGTGTTACTCTCAGATGTATAACTCCATGTCTCATGACTTGATTTGTCATTGCTGTTTCCCAAGCTTTGCTACTGCTTTCTCAGTGCCGTGCAATATCATCTGTTGTGATTGCTAAGCAAATGAAAAAAAAGAAAGAAAATTGAGAAGCAAGTGATGATGTCATCCAGCTTTTTTCAGTGTTCAGATGTTTCAACATTTCTGTAGTCACAAAAAAGTAGAAAATAAACTGTTGGTATTTCCAGCTTCTGAATCCTGGCTCTTGTTATTATTATGTTGTATATGGATTTTTTTTTTTTTTTTTTTTTTTTTTTGCGTGTATGTTTTGTCTTTTCTTGCTCAGACAGGCAAATTGAATCAATGAAACATCAAATCAGATAAGGAAGTAGAGGACAAGACGAGCAGGCATATGAGTCTGGTTGGTTGGAAACCTGAATACAAATGATTGCCTGTCATCTAAAGGGAGCGCCGGCCTGCAGATCTTGATCTTGCCTCTGTTTGGGCTTTTGTCAAACTTATGAAAGGAAGCAAACTGGACGTACGCCTCAAAACACTTGGAACAATGAAAGATGTCACAGCTAATAATTAGCAGGGAGAGAATATTGACTGAAGAAAGAAAATAGAGTCAGACAGTCTGCTTTTGTAAACACAATCTGAGCTGAATGAAACAAATAGCTCATAGTTACAAATCAAAAGTTAAGAAATGTTCCTTTTTTTTTTTTTTTTTAGCCTTCTGAGTATTTTTTGTCCTGCCTTTTAAATGGGTCAAAACAAACTGAAGGAAGAGGTAAAGGTGCTGCAGTGTGCCAGTAAGATGATGGATGACTTCTATGTCTATTTATGAATGTACCAGCCTCCTTGAGTGAGGAGTTAGACAGACAAGACAGACAGACAGACAGACAGACAGACAGACAGACAGACAGACAGACAGACAGACAGACAGACAGACAGACAGACAGACAAGACAAGACAGACAGACAGACAGACAGACAAGACAGACAGACAGACAGACAAGACAGACAGACAGATAGATCACTTTTCATGTTATTTGTTGCCATTTGTTTGCTGCATTACTTGAATTCTGTCACTAGATGGGGCTGTAACACAAATTAATCTCAGTTTAAGCTTCTCTCTCTGTAGTGTATTTATCAGTATATTTTAAAGGAAACATTCACATGAGTAAATAATTATTACAAGATTATTGATTTGGAGCCGTAAAATCAAAGTCTACAAACACAGACCCTGTCTCCTCACACTGGGAGTGAGGGCATCAATTGGTTTTTAGTACATTTAACACTGGATCACTGGCTGCAGAGTGTGGATCTTAAATCAATGCTTTATATAAATATGGACATATCACTTTAAAATCAGCAAGGGAAATGCCATAGCTTTCCAGGAGTTGCTGCATCCAGGATTTATCTCTCAATGACATCATTGCACTAAGTGCAGCCTTGTGTCTGTGTCGAAGGTCTTTGCAGCTCAGTGCAAACCACAAATCAAGGTGTTGGCTGTCACTGTAGCTTTGCTCAATAATAATAATACTAATAAAACTGTGGGCATGTGGCTGTTGTTGGGTAGACATAGAGCCAATTAAATAGAAAAATGGCTATGAAGCTCGAGATTGCAGACATTTGTAAAGCTGCTTCACATGTCACTTTTAAAAAATTGGAATTAAAAGCTGATGACGGATGAATGAAGAATTACTCATTCTTATGAATCAAAAACAAACATGACATCAGTCTTATCACAGAATTCCCCTTTAGCCATGTTTCTAATATTATTGGAATGACATGTTGGTCTGTTGTCAATATTGATGTCACTATTTGGGAACATAGCAAGTTGTTTTAGCCCATAGACAATAACTGAACATGTCTCTAAAACAATATCTTTAAACCGTGTCTGCCACTAACAACCACCAGCCAGCCCAAACAGCACTCTGTGCACAGCTGTTTCTAAAATAAAATCTTTATAGGACACCACTCAGATCCCTGCGGGTTGCTTTTGTCATATGCAGGACCCACAGACTGGCTGATAATGCTTGATTTGACTTATCACAAAGCGTGGAGACCACAGTCTGGTGGTTTTACACTTGAGCATCAATTTGGAGTAAATCAGTGACAATGTGCTAACTTTGTAAACTTTGCTCCCTTGCCAGAGAAAGACCCATAATCAACTGGTTGATGTTTGTATTGTTGTTGTGGACTTTACGACCCTGTATTTTCTTGGTTCCTTGGCTCTGGTGTTAGAAATAAAGCCCAAAAGTCAATGTATTTTAAATTCAGTATTCAGTGCCCCCTTTTTTTGGTTTCTCCATTCAATATTCAATCCAAAACATTATAGCCAAATAATACTGATAATTATAATGATAATGATTGTTTTAAACAAGACTCCAGCCCATTCTGTAGAGTCTATCTGTGTGCTGCAAACAATATTATCACACAAAGTGCAGCTGTCAAACAGATTTGTGAAGCAGATTCTAGTGTCCTCATTTTGGCCTTTGCCTTTGTTCCAAGAGGTTTCGGCGAAGACGAGATTAAAACAAAGAGCTCTCCTTCTGTCCTTTTGTATTTGGACCAAAAAGTCAATGAATCACAGTCTGCATTTCTGAGATCAGTGAACAGAACCACTTGCTCTAGAAATATTTACCCGCTCTGACTTTACATACCAGAGTTTCCTTTGAATTTAACCTCTTTCTTTATGTAATTTTGTTAGATTTTTTTCTACTGTTGAAATACACCTTCCATTACGACTGACAAATGAATATCAGTCCTTTCATTTTATTTTTTTCAATTTATTTATTTTACCTTACAGCCTACAGCTTCTTCTGATTTATATCACTATTATTGAAAACACAAGATAAGATGGATCACTGAGTCCGTCTTTTGTTTACGGAGGATAATGGAACTGTCTTGTTTGTCGCTACGAGTACACGCGAGGGACAAAACTTTCATTTGATCGCATATTAGAATAAGAAAAATAGTTTAAATGTGATTTTGAACTTGACAGTAGCTTTGTAAATCTCTCGACCGGCCAAGACGTTGTGCCACAACATATAACGGCATTTAAATACACGATCTTTGGCTCGACTCGAGCCAACCAAGCCAGAACAAAATGTTCACCACGGAAAAAAACGAACGCTCACGTGCGCACGTGAGCGCGCACCGAATTCCACTGACCAATCACAGTTGCGGCTCATTTCTCTCTCGCTCTCTCTCTTGTTTGTCCCTGAGCTCACGCGTACGGCTCGGACTGGCTGCAATTAACGCTGACACAACTGTAAAGAAATAAATTCAGGTCGGGGGTGGTTTATTTTTAAATGTATGTTTTAAAAACAGACACACGCAGAGAGTCCTCCTCCCGTCCGAAGTTTTGGTACCACTTCTTAAGTTGGCGGTTGCTATGGCTGCGAGTTCATGCGAGGCTGGCAGAGAGGGAAGTGACGAGTGGGGCTGTTGTTGGGACACGTGACTGAAGCTGCACTGATCTGTTTTGACAAGCAGCAGGGAGGGAAGTGAGGAGGGGAGGCAGCAGACTGTAAAGCATCACGACCAGGAGCTCTCACTGTTCCTTTCATCTGCATTTCGTCTCGAATATTATTAGTATCGATTTAGTTGTGTAGTAGTTTTAGCAGGCTGGCCTGTCAGCCCGGTAAAAAAAAAAAAAAAAAAAAAAAACTGCGACCGATACTCAGTTATAACGCTCGCGGAAAACGTTGCGGTCGTTACCGAAGCGTTGGAGCGCAGAGTCGGTTTGTTTGTTGTTGAAAAAAGTTTTAATGAAGATCACAAAGGAAGTCGATACAGGTGGCGTTTAAAGCGTTAAGTAAATGGCGACTGTTCGAGGACTGCGGACGAGTAGAAAGCGGAGCATATCCGCTTGATATCGTCGGGTTAAAATATTTCGTGAGAAGAATTGAAGAGACGCTGAATATGCTCTCGCCGTAGCAGTAAAAAATACCGAGACCGTCCGTCCGTCGGCATCGGTGTTTTGAACCGTGGCTACCTGCGCTACTCTGAGGGGGTTGGGATGTTTTGCGAGGTCGTCGTCGCCCGCAGACGCTTAACCACCGAGTAACGACGAGGTTAGTTGGTTGAGTTTGCTAACTAGCTAACACTGCTGAGTTAGCAGGAGCACAGTTTGGTGTGAGGATCCAGCGTTAGAGGAGAGGAGAGACAGAAATGTATCGCGACGTAACTATGGTTCAGGTGGTTTAATCTGAGACGGGCTGTGAGAGTAGCCAGCTCGCTAGTTAATTTACTAGTAGTCAGATTGGTTACTCGCTATCAAGCGGATTGACAACTCCAGTATCTGACGCCAACTGTAACTGGCAATCGGTATCAGCTGTCTTTGTGTTAGTCAGTTGGACAATACGACTCGATGGAAGCGTACAGTAGCATGCTAACAAAGCAATGCTTTGTTGTTGGATAGGGGCCGTTGGCACCAACACACAGGCTTCACAGCTGATATTACTGGTTTGCTAATACAGCAGGTCTCTGTCACAAAGGGGTTAAAGGGTCCAGACACCGTTGTGTTGCTGCCAAAGCTGTGTTTGTGTGTGTGAGAGAAAAAGAGTGAAAGGAAGAGAGATAAAGAAAAAGAAGAAGACTGAGAAGACCCTGCTGGAGACTCTGAAGGCAACCTGATGACACTAGACAACATGAAGACGGAGCGAGGTACGTGGGACATGAGATACACTCAGACACATCCAGTGAGGTTTACCTGAGTCAGTGTGCAGGGCAGGCTGGGTATTTCCAGTCTTAGTGAACTGATTGTACTCATTCCCCCTCAAGAGAAGAATCAGGACAGGGGAATTATGTAACAGCTGGTCAGGCTGGTCACTGGTTATATGAATTAACAAAGCATGACCTGGGTAAATGAGGACATGTATAGACAACATGTTGTTCTTGTTTTGCAGGATACTTTAAATGTCAGCAACACATAACCTGCAACATCCCATTATGCCAAATAGCATTCCCTTTTCCAGTTGCTCTTGTTTTGACAGTGTCTTGCTGCTGCAAAATATTCTTGACACCCACCCTGTTGTGGAAATAAGGCTCCTGCCGTATGCTCTGCAACCTGTTTACATGTCGCTGTATCTGCAGCATGAGGTAAAACAGGGACAGAGGGGACACCCTTGTTTGTTTCAGTGTGATTATGTTAATTCTACAATTGCATTAATTTGTAGAGGGTATCTCAACGTCTTAATCTCTGCTGTGACAGCAGTGATTTTAAGTGTTGTATAAGATCCTGTACTGTATAATCAAAGTGATTCACTTAGTGATTGATTGTACATGGTTGTTTGTGATCTCTGACTAAATGAAGTCTTGATTTGTTGTCAACAACACAGCAGAACCCTACTTGGAACTGATGACTGTTCTCAGTCATGATGAGATTAGCTGCAGTCGATCGGGGCTAGTCTGTTTGTTTAGGTTATGAAACTGCAGACAGGCTACTGACTGGCCAGAGCGAGATCTTCCTCAGACCACAATGCTGGTAATGGGACTCCACAACACACAGTAAACATGTGCCCTATATGGATGTAGATGTTTAACCCTAGTCTTGCCTTGTCTGTAGGATCCTTTATATAGAAGCACTGACAACAGACATCTGTGAGCCTAAGTAAAGGGCACACTGACTGACACTATACAATGTAATTATAGCCTAATAATGCAGTAGGTCAAACAAACAACTACACTGATCTGTGTTTTTGTTTCGCTTGGGTAAATGGATCTCAAATTGTTGAATATTGAAACGAATCAGAAATAGTCTGTGTATGTTTCTGTGACATATGACCCAAAAAGACTGAAAACTGTTAGCTCAAGGCACATCACTACAGTGCATCTGCTCTTCGCCCTTCATGGATTGTCACCATGTCAGGTCGGCGTGCTCACTGTCATGTTCTAATTATGAAATCTTGTGCCAATAGAAGCTGCTCCACAGCAATAGCTCCTTGTTTGACTGGCAGATACTGCGGTGCTATTGTTATTTGGAACATGCTGTACCATTCCTGTGGTGGAGATACCAGATTGCTTATAGGCCAGATGCCTTCTTTTTCTTGTCTCTCTCTTTCCCCTCGGCTCTCAGAGAGGGGGGGACTGCAGTGATGAGCTGTTTAGTCAGTAGCTTGGACCACACCAAGCCTGAGTTCAGCACAGATGAGCCAGTTTCACCGCTTTTCACCTGCTGCGTTTAAAGTTCCCTAGCTGAGCCGAGCCACATCATGTGTGAGGGGGAGAACAGAACAAGTCCAGACATGTGCATCTAACACTGACACTCCTGTGACAAGTCGCACAAACTGTGACTTTTTGATCAGTTGGGTGTGAAAAGTCTAGCAAAGGCTTTGGGTGGGTGATGAGGTGATAGAATCAGGCTGTAGCTCCACTTTTAGCACTTTGAGAGGGGACGATTGGGAACTCATGATGCTAAAATCCAACATATTAGATCAGCGTCTGTGCTGATTTCGGTCATAAGAAACATTCTCTCATATCAGGCTGATGTGACCAACCGATTATTATGTGCTTTTTCTTGGTCACTGCTGTCAAAACACAACCATTTACAACCATTCTACAACAACATAATAAAAAAAGTGTAATAATTGAATTGGTTATATACAATGAAGGATAGATATTTATAACTGAAAGATAAGAGGGAATTTTCTAGGTTTTGTTACATCAATTAGTAAACAGCAGAAGAAAACCCTGAGTTTCTACTTATATAAAACAAAGAGTTGAGACCTCAGACAAGCAGAATTTACTTCAAAGTTCATGCAGCATCTCTTTGTGAACCAATTCTTTTGTTATAAAGGGAGAAGAGGAGCACCAATGTTATGCTCAGGGGCCTAACCAGAGTCATCTGACCCCCTTGTTTTTCCCTGTGAGTTGACCTGTTAGTCAGGATGGTGTGTGTGCGCGAGTGAGCGAGTGAGTGAGTGTGGGTGGGTGTGAGGAGAGAATGAGTGGGGCAGAGAGTACGCAACAGATTGCTGTTGGCCTTAATAAGCGCTGTACCGTTGCACCATGTGGTTCAACTGACAGCTTTTACAAGTCCCATAAAGAGCAGCTACGGAAAACTTAGGACCTGTGTACACCAGTTGGGCAAAACACAGCGTAGCGTATCAGGTTTCAAACTGTTTTAGCTAGGGCCCGGTTGAGCTGGGTTTTATTTGTATCTTTTAAACTATAATGTTGTTATAGTTATAGTGTGTTGTCTCCATATGTGGAGGAGTAAAGTTTGTTTCAAAACCACATGGGAGTTGTTCACTCCACAAAAATAGACTGTTTTCGTTCAACCATGATCCTCTTTGTAACCAGATTAGTGAATAAAGAAGACATGTACTAGATGGTCGTATGAGATAATATGGTGAAATGTCTGAATAAAGGTGACTTAGAGTTTCCTGCCTTATGCTCTCAACCACAGCTCTCGTTCTCTTCCCGTTCCAAACTCGGTTTAAACATTAAACACAGATGACTTCAGAACTTCACGTCACGTCGGAGAGACTCAGTCAGCTGGCAAGACTCAGCTCTGTGCTCCTGCTCACTGTAATGTTATTTTGTGTGTTTAGTATGGCAGTGTTTCCTGTTTGGGGCCATTATTCCTTGGAGGAGGAGTTGAACTCAGGTCCACCCTCCCCCTTCACCCCCAACACACAAACACACACACACACACAAAAACTTACTCCACTGCTTTCCTTCTGTTGTGCTATCAGTCAAATTACAGCTGCCTCGAGATGTCGCAGACATATGTCAACAGTTTGAACGTACACTCTCACTGACGAAAATCCCAGATAACGCAGCACAACATACAGTCGTCCTGTGTAGCACCTGTTTTGCCCGGTGTTGTCTTTGCCCCCTCTTTGGCAGTGATTTACTCCATGCTGTGGCAGGAGGTCACCACAACAGGTGTTCCCTTGAGTTTTACTTTGCTCACACAGTTGGACTTGATCTGTATGTTTGTTTTTTAAAACAAGACCTAATGCTTACAACATCTCTACCAAGTAAACATGTTATGTGTCACTCATTATTTGTATGTCAACAGGAATCTAACATTCATTTTTCTATCACAATGGCTATCAGATCAGATAGTTTTTCTCACTGAAAGATATTCATGTTTTCACACATAGTTGTACAATTTGGTGTTAATTTGCTTGACAGTTTTGCCTTTTCAATCCACCACTACGGCCATTTGCTGACCCAGCTCCACTTGAAATGGATATTGGACCCGCCCACCCCCATTGTACAGCAAGATTCAGTGCTGCTTTTTGCAATGAATACCAATACTCGGTAGCCATTGAGCTGTGAGTTACTATCCTGGCCCCTGGAGTAATCAGCCTAAATCAATGCTGTTGTGACAGGCTGAACTGTAAGTAGCCTAGCCTTGCCTAGTCACTGCATGGGATTGGACGCCCAGTGCTCCCAGTCCAGTAATTCTCTTACATAATGCTGGAACATTTTATTTAGTACACCAGTCCTTCATCAGGAGACATAGACATGTGAGCTGTTACACCATACCGATATAAAGCTTATGTTTATTAAAGTCACAGTGAGCTGTGTCCACAGTTGCACACAGACATAAAAGCAAGTGTACATGTTAAATGTAGCTTCTCCAAATTAAGGCACTGTGATAACAGGCTGCACCGGCACACAAAAATACACCGTCCAGACTTAGTGTTGGACGGGCTGAAGCAGCATGGGTCGTATTTCTGCTGCCAGGGTGCCACTGAGCAAGTGATGTCATTGCTTTTTGTGTTCGTCACATCCTCCAGTCTCTGTGGTTCCTCATAGCCAACCAGCAGCCAGCTCCGCAGGAACAGGAAGAGCCATCTGGACCTGGTGTTTTTACTTGGTAGGGGTGGTGTTGTGGTGGGGAACATGTCTAACTGTATGTTTATTTTTTCCTCTTGTCTCACAATCCATGTTTTTTTTTTTTATTATTATTATTATTATTTCTGTCTGTCTCTGTTGTATTAAGTTTGTCTCCTATTGTAGTTTTAAGTTCCTTCTTTAAGGTGTCTGTAGGTCTCATCAAGTTCTAAATGAATTATTTAAAAGGTCTTAAATAGATTTAATTAGTCCCATGTTTTCTTCAGTAGCTGCCTTTCCATTTTAAGCTTTAGATGAATGCTTAAAGGTACAGAACAGAGTTAATACAAAATAAAAAATGTTTTTTTTTTTTAAACTTAAAGTGGCCTAACAACTTATGTTTGCTTCATCTCCATGACAAAGAAATTCCAGGTGTCCTTTAAGGTGCATTCGTTCCTACCACTCTAATATTAATCCTGGATGTGACATAACTAGATTTGTGTTTAGCTGTGCGTTGTGTGTGACTCATGCGTCTTACTCAGAAACCGCACAATAAAGAAAAACACAAGCGCTCGCGCCTGACACGAATGTTTTGAATGTTTCTTTGTCATGCGTCTACCATGACTGTTATTTTTGCAGCAGAGAAACCAAAATGACAGCTTTGTGTTAATGTTAGCGGTGTTTACACAGAGCTGTGTCAAGGGACATGTGATTATTGTAATTCTGCAGGGTCTGTAAATAGGGGAAAATCTTGTACAAGCAAATTTGTCTCTCACTGACCTTGTAGTGAATCAACTTTCCCACTCATCGCTCTGCTGGTTCTCTTTTACCTATCCTATTTTTCTCTCCTCTCCTCCCATCTCGCCGCCTCTCTTTTTTCTCTCCTCTGAGTCACATCACGTAGACTTCAGTTACTGTAACACCTTAGCACTTAACACCCCCACCATCGCTAACTGATCATAATATCGAGACAAAAAGCATATTGACAGAAATAGAGCTTGGAAGAAAATCTAAAACACAAGATTGAAAAAGGTGATAGTAAAGCCTGACAGATTTATCAATATATTGATCGATCAGTAAATGCATGTTGCAGATCTATTGCATATGACATGCATCTCTCACATAGATCTATATTTACATATATCACAAAACAGTTGACATCAGGTCTG
Source organism: Polydactylus sextarius (assembly GCA_016801845.1). Taxonomy (NCBI): domain Eukaryota; kingdom Metazoa; phylum Chordata; class Actinopteri; family Polynemidae; genus Polydactylus; species Polydactylus sextarius. Next base: position 17,915,680 of record CM028906.1, read on the forward strand.
AGAAATGTGCAAGAGACACAGCCTTTTGTGGAGTGTCAGATGCAGCCGATGACAAGTGTTTTCCATTAAGACGCCTCAGATGACAGTGACAAACTCTATGTTTGCTAGGCATTGTATTAAAGCATTATAAGTCTCAGCAGAGCACAACAATGTGGTATTTTCTATTGGAAATAATAAGGAAATAAAGGAACTAGTGTTTTGTCGGATGTCACTGATTTGTTTAATGTCAGTATTGACTGGCGGTCTAGATTTAGCCTAAGAAGGACAGAATCCTTGTCAGGTTTTAAGATCTGTTACCAGACACCAGACCTCTTTGGTTACAAGTGGGTGTTGCATAAGCAGCACTCTAATCAGGTTCAAGCAACACACGCTTATCATTTCTTTCTGTTCCCATGCTGACAGTGTGCTGATGTGGTCTAACATCAAATGACCTTCCTAGATTATATGGAACTTAAATGTCTGGTAATGTAAGAATGAATAGAAAAGAAGAAAAGAATGAAGCTTGGGGAAAAAAAAGGGAAAGAAATGACTCAGTCTATCATGCTGCGAGTTATCATTAATGGTAATTAATCAGGAGAAATCTAATATAGATTCTGACAATAGATCTGTCCCTAATGTGACCTATTCTTTTAAAGTAATGGAATCATGGTTACACATACAGAAACGGACACACCACCAGTATCTGTTAACAGAGAGCTCCTCAGGGTCTCATTGTGTAGACGTTAAGCAGCACATTGTTTATTAACAACGGCATGAGGTTAAGTTAATTTGAAACTCGTCACAACTATCCCCTTTCTTTTTCTCCATTGTCTCATCTCATCTGTTTCAGACCAACTACCATCCTCGGTATTGAGTGAGGTGATACTGCTATCGCCCTCAGGTTGTATTGCTTCATCCTCACACCCAAGCAGTCCTGTGTTATACTGGGTTACTGTTCTTCTTCCACTTAACTTGGCTGATTTTTAGTGCTAATGTGTTTAGTGCTTGAGTAATATGGTTGAGTTATGCTGTTGTTGAATCTTCTGAAATAGCTCTTATTTCAAAACCTCCCTGCAACTTTCACAAAATCCTTATAAAACAAGGCTCAACATCAGGGGTCACTAACTATATTTGTCTTGGGGACCAGACACTCAAATAAAATTAATTAAAAATCACATTTTTGTCTAACATTATTATTTGACATATATAGTTTCTATATTTTTTTTCTTTTATTACAAAACTGAAATGGTAGATTATTGGTAGATTAGTCATTCAGTATGACTTCTCCAAAAATAAGGTGAGTTTTTTTTTTTCTTCTTTCTGTCATGTCAAGACTTGGCACCAGAACTTCTTTGTCCCAAGCGGTTAATTCCAGTCACCAACCAGTTCAATCTGCTTTTGCTACAACTTCGCACACTTCACGTGTTCTTTGGAGCCGCTCTGCTGGGGTTGCTCAATTTGGATTCCCCTGTCTAGAAATTGGCATCGACAGCACCGGAGAGGTCAAAGGCCTGTGCGTTCATGTCGGACAGGGCGGCTCTGGTTACAGAGAGACGCTGGGTTGTCCTACTGCCCTAGTGTCCTGTAACCACCAGCAGTCGGCTTGCTGAAATTTAAACTGCTATAGTAAAGATTTTGTGTCAGATGTTGCAAATGGATGAGGATTGGAATTGGTCAAGGGGGTCTCATCGATGCATGCAGTTAAATTAGCGGTCCCACAGAGTAGTATTTCTAAACCAAAGTGCTTCCTCTAAAGCAGTGACTTCAATAAAATCTTGATATTGTTCTCAGTTTCTTGTTAAGGCACCTATATTGGGATATATTTGCTTATTTGTGATATTTCTGTAAGATGAAAAACAGGACAGTTCAGTCTAAAATTGAAGCTTGTACCTAAAGTGAACATTGTTAGAGCTCGATTAGACAGGGCTGTGTGATTGTTGGCACTACTGGGGCTTAGTAATTCCCACTTTACCCACCTTGTCTAGTGCTGCTGTGCTCACTCCACTCCATGTTGCATAACAGGTGTTATTTAGACAATGAGTTTGCCGAGGGCCACTCGAGCTTGAATAACAGGAGCTTAGGGGGCCCAGCTACAATATGTGCGAGGAAGGTCAAAAGGGCACTGAGGAGGGCACAACAAACCGGGCTGTGTCTGACAGTAATTTTTTTGGCATTTCAGGGAAAATTGAGAGAGAGAGATCAGGAGAGAAGTGTGATGAATTGTAAGGAACCACTAAATGTCACAAGCACGTGGTAGATACTTCTATCCGTGACATGATTGCCTACCTCATGATTTTGGTCTGTGCATCTACTTACAAAAGTACTAATGGATTTTTTTTAGTCCCAGAAAAGTTAAGAGCACGTTTAGCTTTAAATTTATACTTGACATTTTCTCAGCCTAATGCATTTATACCTGGAAGCTGCCCAGTGCAACCAGTCTTTTACTCATTGCCACAGTGAAAATCATCCAAATAATGGGGGTGCAAGTATTTTGCTCAAAGACTTAAGTAGCTTTTAGTTGCTGTGGTTGTCATTCTTCACTTGCATTGTCACAGCAGACTTTAGGATTTGAATTTACGTCTTTGTGGTCAGGAGTATGCAGATTTCTAATCAGATTCATGCCAGCTGATGTTACCAGGCCTGTCTAGTTAAAGGCATGCTTGTCACTGAAATCGCATGACATAGTGTGTGATCACAATGAAATCCTGCGGACTGTTGGCACTCCTTCACCTACGGTTACCTAACTATGAGAGGAGACCATTGTAACTGAAGCTTTCATCATACATGCTGACCTAATACTGTAAGAAAGCATGAATAGCACAAGTGATTTTAGGAGGATTTGTGTGCATGAACTGAACAAAAGTTCACTACAGTAAGAATGGGTTTAAATGGGTTTAAGTGGTTCGCTGAACCACTGATGTTATATATACAACAACATCTAATGCAGTTGTAAATATTGTTTGCCCAGTTCCTTACAGACAGTCTTAAGATGTAGAGTAAGTAGTTTCCAAGTTCTGTAAAGATAGCCATTATAGTCACCACATTTAAGCAAAGATCCCTTTTTAAATCTATTTTGGGTTTGCTGTTTTAGCCATCAGAATGAGAACAGCTTTTTAACCAACTACAAAATATATATATACAGGAGATTGCCTTGGTTACACTGGCAGGAGTCGTAGGGTTCTGGCACAACTTCATCCACTAGCAAGGTGTACAGAGGAGGGAAACAGGCGCAGCAGTGAAAGATGTTTTAAGTAAAAGACGTGATGGATCATGAGCCATAAGTTACTTTTTCCACATTGGCTCAGATGTGTTTTGTCCGTTAAGCTTGATGATGAAAAGTTTTTTCCAGTGGCTCAGACCTTGTTTACCATGTGACTTCACGAGTATCTGAGTTGGTCAGTTTCTAAACAACAGCTCAGTTTATGGCTGACAATAATGGGTGTGAGAGAGAGGGCAAGGTGGTTTGTCACTCTGAGTCAAGTGTGTGTGAGTGTGAAAGTGTGTGTGTGTGTGTGTGTGTGTGTGTTGGCTGTGGGAGAATAATAGCAGCTGAGTTCACAAAACTGAAGAAGGGTTCTCCTTAACTGGAACTGTACTAACGCCCCTCGACCAATCAGAGCTTGTTGCTATGTGTGCTGTGAATCTGCTCTTTTGTGATGGAGAGTGGGAAAGAGAAACATTCACACACACACACACACACATGTGTCATATCCCAATACCATAGTCATGAAGACACTGAAAATGAAAAAGTCTTGGGATTAAAAACTAAAAATCTTTCAGTAACTAAGTAGTAGTTGACCAAATCCAAAGTTTATTTGTAAGTTAAATCATGGTGGAATCAAAAGTATCAGGTTTACTGAGTCTGTCAACAGTAATTAAAAACAAATGTGATGTATTTAATTTCAACAAATCACATTAAACTTGAACCAGCTCTTCCTCACCGGGGATTCTTCTTCGTGCCTCTTTCTTGGCAAACTTCGCCTCCACTTCCAGTTTTCCAATCATGTAACACAAGTCGGACAACAACAGGAAAGTTGAGCTGGCAGCGACTGATTCATTTTATAAAACACTGTGGAAACACAACTGACCCTGTTATTATAATTAAAGTTTAGCAGAGGCCCTGTGCTGCTCTGCCCTGGAACAAAAGATACAGCAGTAACATAAACACCAAGACACACACCTACACAGACACAAGAGGCAGAGCGCGTATGATCACATAAACAGCTTAACAGACTGAACAGACAGTCTCAGTGGACAATACAAGGACATAGGATACAGTCAGAGTACAGCCGACATGCTCTAACGCAAAACAATCACATGCTGTATACACCCAGTGCACATCACCACATTGACACAACACAACAACAACAGCATTAATTGTCATCAAACACTTTGATGTCACTGTCACACACAAAGATGCATGTCGATGGAGCTCATTCCTACACACAGACACTCCTCAATCACCGTGACAGGAATGTTTAACACAATATATCTGTTGCCATGGCAACACCTGTCCCTTTTTTTTTTTTTTTTTCCCACCCTGTCCTCTCTGGTCAACAGTTGTGATCGTTGATCACTGTTCTCCACTGAGCCCGGAGAAGAGTGACCGAGGACAAATATCCATTTTCTTTTACCGCAACAGGAAAAGTTATACCTTTATTCGCTGCCCCAGCGCTGCTCAGTGAATTGTGTCTTAAATCGCATCACAGTTTCTGCTTTCACAGGATTTTTTTTTTTTTTTTTTTTTTTTATAACATTAAAAACTTTTAATGGCCCTATAGGTGCATTATATAAGAGGATGTTCAGTTTGAATTTATCAGTATAGCAGCATGGTTACAATAATTATGGTAAAGAAAAAAAGACTGATAGTTTACTGTAATGCTGGTGTTTGCTTGTGCAGTAGCTTGTATCTCAGAAATATGGCCAATTATAACTGTGGAGTAGCGGTGTTTGTCACTCAGCTGTGTGCTCATTGTCACTAGTCAGGAGAGTGTGGGAGTTCATCAGCTGTTCTTCAGGCACTCTTGAAAATGTCCTTTTTATTTTGGAAATAATTGAGGAAAGCTGCAGCTACTAGAAGTATCTGCTACAAATGTATTCAGTGTTTTAATTAACACTAATTTTCTTTTGCTAACTTCTGGCAGTTGTTTTTCTATACTTTTTTTCAATATGGGAAGTTGAATACACAATATCCTTGAAGTTATGCAAACACAAATTTTAGACAGCTTACAATAAAAATAGACACCACAAGACTTCTCCTGTCTGGCTGTTTGTCTGCCTGTCTCTGCTTCCACAGTACAGTTAATGACAGATATGGAAAGACCAGACAACAGGAGTGGTTGCGATTAACATAGTCTTAACCTCTGATTATTCGCTGGAAAAGCATCAGATAAAATCTGCAGAGTAAACACAAGCAGTATGCGTGTTTGAGTGCAGTTGTGGCAGTACAAACTTGTAGATATCTGTAGTTAGGCTGACCAGTTCAAGGTTCAGTGATTCAAATACAAAATGTTAACGGTGTGGCAACAACAGACACCATCTAAAGCTGTTTGGACTGTGTTCTTAATAGTTCACAGTTGGAAAAGTAAACAACCTGAACGTAAAGCAGAACTATTACTGGATTACACAGTAAAACTTTTTTGGTCTCCAACTTGCGAAATGTTAGTCCTGTTAAGCCAGGGCAGCAGGTCTTGAAAATCTGATCACAGTGAAGTGTCAGGGCTCTACAGAGTGCTGTGTATGTACCAGATTATGTTACAGGACACTACATATTCATACACTTAGTACACACATGCTACTTGTGTAGCTTCTCCTCTCAACTCATAGAAATAGAGTTGGTAATGACAGAGAATAGAGAAATAGAGTTGGTAATGAAAACTGTAAGAAAGTGTCCTTCAGATATATAGGGAAAGAAGATACAGTTAAGTTGGTCTTTCAGACCAGCTGGTCTCTCCAAATATAGTCGGTTAGTCTGCAGAACTGGCCGTGGAACAGAAAAGACGGCGTTGCAAACAATTCCCAAGGTGGTGGAAATGCAGTTGCCAGAGCTGCTGACACCTCAGATCTGCCACCTGCTTTGCTATCAGTGCATTCGAATACTTTGAAACTTACTATGTGCTTTCATAATGTTGGGAAAGCCACAGAGTGGACATGAGGCAATCTTCAAAAACCCAAACCAGTGGTGGATTTTCAGAAAGCTCCTTTGTAGTTTTCACATAATCCAGGAGTTGCTGTGCTACATGTTGGGCAGAGTTAGCTTAGCCTGAAAGCTATGGAGAGTATGTCAGCATTTAATCAACTAACTTGTGCCTGCAGTAACTTTTCCCACGATCTTACTGTTACTTTTCCTATTCCATAGTGAATGACTTCAGGTGGTCTCAGGTCAGGCATCTCTCTTTAAGTGAGTGCTGCTGGAAGACACCAGTCATCAAATACTTGATTGTAGGAATTTTTATGCTTTGAAATCAGAGAAAGAAACAAAAACCGAAAATGAGATGTGCAAAGTAGTGTCTATATTTATCTCACTGGGGGCTGCAGTAAGTGCAGGTGTGTGTGTGTATATATATATATATATATATATATGAATGTGTTAAGGCTGCACAATTCTTGATAAATGAGAGCCACGTTTTCCTTACTCAGAACTTAGTGTTTCACCTTTATAATAAAGCTGCCTCTTTAATCTTTTTTGACCAAAGGAGAACTTAACGAGTATTAATAATGCTTTACATTATACAGCGCACACATCACATTCTGTGGTGACATTTCCTTTGGTTGTTGGTTTTGACCGGTGTCACAACCAACAACAGTATCTAATCTCAATTGACCGCGTTTGAATTCATGAAAGAAAAGGACAATGAATTCACAGTACCAGCACACAAGAGTTGAAGTTAAGTTTAGACTTTTCCTTTTCTTTCTCTTTTCTCGGTGATGCAGCCGTGTTCATGTGAGCAAACATGAGGGGGTTGACTAATGGTTAAATTGGCCCAAAACTCCCGAATCCTCCTGAGTAGCGTGTAAATAGAGTGAATGCAGCAAAAACAGCTTTTACTCGAAGTCACTTCCCATCGACAACATCCGACGCTGCACCTGATCGGAGTGAGGAATTTTCATCCGGGAGCGTTCAGTCTTGTTCCATTCAGATGCAGCTTGATATCGCTGTGTGTGAAGCTGACACACCTCAGCGAGCTCTCCAGACTGCTGTCAGTGCTGCGCAGATGCTGCCTGGAAATGCCCTTATCGCTCACACCCTCCCTGCAGGCTGGTTATCAATTGTCCACAGGTCCTGAAATATTAAGTCATATTAAAAAGAAAACTGACTGTTTAAATGTCAGAAATCTTAAATATCCTCTGGGTCCTTCCTGTGCTGTTTTCTATTAGGACATTAGTGCATTTGGATAGACCTTTGTTTTCTTATTTTTATTGTTTCATCTTGAGAAAAATGACTTAGCCCTTAAAGGAACAGTCAGTTTCAACTTCTTTCTTTAGGGGAAAAAAAGGAGATATGAACAGATTTGTTAATTCATATTCATATTCTATTTTCACTTAAATGAGGAATAATATTCATATTTTTTTTTATTTCTATACAACAGGTCAAAGGAAAAAAACTTTATTTTCATAATGTGTCTGTGAACTCATTCTCCTTATCGTCTGTCTTCATCTTTATCTCTGTCTGTCTCGTTCTCTTCCTGTCTGACTGTTTAGTCTGTAGCAGCTTTTTAATAAAAAACGTCAAAAATTCCAAAAGCAAAAGACGTGTTAATAATCTCGAAAGTTTATTTTAAAAATGTCAAGAAAAATCCTCAAAGCCGAGTCAGAATTTGTTTTGCGGAGAGGTCATGAATGTTTTTTTTCGAGTTGCCAAGTTTTAGCATTCCTTCTTTAATTTTGACATTCACGGAGCTGAATTATCGTCAGTTCAGCTGATGCAAGTGTCACCTAATTTCACTTATTTTCAAAAGGTTTTAAACCACCAACAGTTAACTGACACTAATATGACTTCCTGTCTGCTTTTTTTTTAAGCTATCTGTGTGTGTTTCCTATCTACCCCTGTACACTGCTCTGCAGTTTCTTGCAGTATCTGCTCAGACCTTCTGTGTTTCTCCCTCTGAAGTATGTCTTGTCTCTCCGTGGTTGCTACCCTGCAGTATATCTGTATGCGTGTACCACTCAGGAATAATCAGTAGCTCACCAGTGCTGTGTACCTACTGAGACATTGATCTGTGACTGTGCCACCAGCTTTTGTCTCCAATCTCCCAAACAAAGACACATCTCTGATGAGGAACCACAGAAAAACCAGCAGTGCTCTCTCTGCTTCATTTGAATAAAACATGGTCAAAAACAAATGACACATATACTGTAGAGTGCAGCAGTGTCTGAGCAGCGGCGGATGGGAGTGGTTTTTCCCATATGGGTACTTACGCAGCATTCAAATGAGCTGTGAGTGTATGTGTGTTAATGTGTGTTATGTGTGTGCGGAGCAGAGCAGCTTGCTATAGAAAGAGGGACTGCTATGCAGTAATTGTGTGGCCACAATTCATGGATTAAAGGGTCAGCTTATTTGAATGAGAGTCTGTCTCTCACTATGCGTCCCTCTCTCTTACTGTCTGTCTTCACGTCGTCGTTGCTGTTTAAACAACATTAGTGTTGTTTAAAATGTAAATATTGATCCAGCGGGGCCGGATGTTAACATTTGACTATTTGACTCATGTTCAATGAGTAGGTGTTCGGTTTTGGGATTCAGATGTATACGTGTATGTTTTAAAGCTCAGCTCAGCTTTAGCATGTGGCATCCTTCTCACTCGCAGCAGTGAACGTCACGCTTCAGTTTTCCTTGGCTGTGAAAGGGAAGACAAAATGTCAAGACCTCAGCTGGGTGGGAACACTCAATTGATTGATGATGAGACATCGGCAGTTTGCCAAACCTAGTGTTTGAAACAGGTCTGTCATGGCCGCACATGCCCTCACTGTAGGAAAACACAATCATCAGAAATTAATACCTTTTATTTCAACCAGGGGATGTGTTGCATGTCATCTTCAGCAGACCCACCTCTGACGAAGCTTCAGATATTTGCATTTGATTATTACCAACACCTGAGCTTTAAAAACATTTAGTTCAGCACCAGATCCCATCAACATGTATTCAAATTACAAGCTCTGACAACACACGAAAAAGCAGCAAACTGTTACCTCTCCAACAGGTCTTAGGTAACAATGAATCACACTTGTGTCAGTGTGTAACACTATGTTTGCTATTGAGGCTGACCTCTCCACTCTTGTCCTGAAGGCTTTTTTCCATCCCACATGACTCTATACTGATCTGTTGGCCTGACGACATGGAGACAGCTGAGAGGCATGTGCACGAGTGTGGGTGTTCATATACAGGCTGAACCAGCCGATCTGTAGGCGGGACTCCAGCTGTACTCTGTGGCAGCCGGTCACAGGTCTAATAATAAGATGCCTGACTCTAAATCCGACCCGTTACATAATTCGCATCACACTTTATCGGGAGACGTAGGAGAGGTCACACACGCGCGAAAAGGAGAAAGATCAGCAGTCCATTATGTGTCATGTTGTTTGGGTTTGGATCCGTGTAAGTGCAGGAAGTATCACCAAACGCTCTTCATTTAAACACCGGACCTGAACTTGATTTTGTTCTCTGATCAAAGCGTTTTCTGTTTGCATTTCTCTAGCGGTGCTAGTAGCTGCTATGGTACATTTTAAACTGAATTCAAGGAGACCAGAGAGCAAGAAGAATGATGTCTCACAAACACATTCATTTAAAAGTGTGAATATATATTGACAAGAGACACTTTTCTCATTTTAAAGAGGAGAAACAGGAATTAATTGGTCACACTCCAGTGGGAAAGTCGAGGTGAGGAAATGGAAGGATTGAACACTAAACCCTGCTTGTACAGCTTAATGATCGGTAAACAATGTGGATTGTTCCATAAATTCCCAAATGATATTAACCATTAGTACATAAGGCAGGATTACAGACGGAGGTGACCTGTTTCTAATGATTTTAGCATCCTGCATAAAACATCAACAACATCTCTGTGTTGTTTCCCCAGATATTAATATCACATGTTTTTTATTTTCATTGTTTTTAAGTTACACGCTAAATACAGCTTCCCTCCGTCATATCTGTGCCAAAGGTTCATCCATCTCAGGCTTCTCTGTGTTGTTGTGCATCCTGATCACCTTCCAGCTTCCATTTCCAGGCTCTGTTTCTTTGTGTGTGTGTGTGTGTGTGTGTGTGTGTGTGTGTGTGTGTGTGTGTGTGTGTGTGTGTGTGTGTGTGTGCACAGGCTTCATAGGAATGTTCTATTCAGCCATGACGCCTTAAAGAATGACAGCTCTCATCTATGTGCACACAGGGTGGGCCCCTTAACCAAAGCTTCCATCACTAGTCCTTTGTCCCACACTGCACGTGTGTGAATGTGTGAATGTTGCTGTGAGCGTCTGTGGGTTTTTTCTGTACGTTTTCGTGGGTTTGTGTGTTTTTGGGTGTTGTCAAATTTGTTTATTGCTCTGGCTGTGTTTGTTGCCGTTTGTGTGTTTTTTTTTTTTTTTTTTTTTTTTTTTTTGTGTCATGTGTTTCATGCATGCTTGTATGTGTTCTTACATTTGCTTTTCCTAGAAAGCAGCAATCTGACACCCACTGTGAACACAAGATTGGGGTTCTGTGTGTGTGTGTGTGTGTGTGTGTGTGTGTGTGTGTGTGTGTGTAAGGGGGGAGGGGGTCTGGGTAGCCCACCATTTCTCACAGGCTGTTTTCTTCAGCTCCATTAATCAGTTAGTCTTTTACTTCCCTCCCTTCATCCAACCATGCTTCCTTCCTCTTTTTCTCCTTGCCTCCTTCATGAAAAGTACCTTTAGCCCAAATCCCATGATGGCATCATTCTTTCCTAGCACAGACCGGTTTAAACCTGAACCTCAGCTTACTACTGTATATTTAGTATGTCCATGGCAACCATCATGTAAAGGCTCAGGTGATAAATCCTATGACCTTGAATCTTGACCTTTGTCGTTTATTTCTCCTCTCTGCTGCCACTGGTTCTCTTTCGCGCTCAGACCTTCGGTTTCTTTTTCCTCTTTGTTCAAACCTTTCCGATTCTAGTCCAAAAAGAAAAAAGGGGAGATTGTCCCTGAATGTAGCCTCCCTCTCCATCTCTTTCACCCCTGCACTTATTCAGCCTACAGCTGGCGAACAGATCCCCTCCTCCCCTCCCGTCCCCTCCCCTCCCTCTTTCGTCATGTTTTGTGTTGGAGTGCGCCCCTCTCCACGTGCAGCAGCAGCAGCAGCAGCAGCAGCTCAGAGGCATGTAGGAGGAGTTCCCCGAGAGGAATGTGCATGACTGGCTGGCTGGCTGCGATACGTACACGCACACACACATACACGCATGCACACACACGCAGCAGCTTGTGTGTAGCTCACACTTCTGCAGAGCCAGCTGAGAGGAGCTAGTGTTCCAGCCAGCACTGCTCTGATAGGAAGAGGACAGGGTGTGTATATGTGTGTCCTTGTGCTTCTGCCCTCAGAATGATCAAAACACAAAAAACACTCATGTAATCGTGACCTAATATCTGCTGGGCTCTATTTAAATGGAGGCAGGAGGAGGGCTTGATATCGTCATGCAGGCCATGTTTGCTTGTGTGCTATAAAGAAAGAAAGTTGATTCTCAGCACTGCTGTGTAGCAGCTGACCCCCCCCCCTCTCCTGTGGGATGATGGGAGCTTTCTCTGGAGAAGTACAAGCGATAGGGGACCAAGACAGGCTCTTCAACCCACCGCTAAAAATACTCATCTTTATGTCTTGATGTCAGTTACAGCACAAACAGAGCAGGATTTTGTTAATGTTGTCACAGTAATGACAAACCTTCAGGACACAGCTACAGTTTAGTGATGTTTGACGAGTGACCGAATACACAAGATCCCACATCTATTTCCTGTTAAAAAAAAACTGTTCTAAATTCAACCGTTGTGAATAATAATGCACAATAGAGCGATTCAGTAGGAGTAGTAAGTTTGCATATTCCTTATCAGTAGTCTTTTCAGTTCTGTATAAATATTAATTTGATCAGTGTCAGGGGGTTGCAGTCTATTCCATAACAAGGTTGATTCTCAGCCCAACCCCACCCTGACAAAACTGGTGGAGCACTGGGTGGTGCACAATAAGTTATTTTTTTAATTTCTGTCCTGTATTGTCCTCATGTGTCTGAGTCAGTTTTTGTTTGTAAATGTTTTGTCAGTGAGTGTGAGTGATGTCACCGTCGATACTGTCTTTATGACTGTGTTAGTGCCTGTGTTAGCTGCATAAGAGAGAGCAGACGGTGTGTGGCTTCACCTCTGAGCTCAGCTGACACGGAAGATCTAAATATATTCCTTTGAAGCAGCCAAGTTAGAAAACTTGTGTCATCCACTACCTTCCCCCACACCCCTTCTCTAAACAAGCTTTTCTAGCCAAAGCTGAATAGCCAAACAGGCCACCTAAACAAAAACATAAACAAAGACATTCATGATAATCATGGCAATACAAAAAAAAAATGCATTTTATTGTCCCTGCGTTAGTCTCAGGACAGAAAAACGTACTTTTAACTGCCACTTTCTTCCTGTTTCTTGTTTTCTATTTATGTGTGAAGCAAAAGAATATGCTGACCTCCTTTTTTCCCTGCTTTGTCTAGATGCAACAGAAGAGTTTTTCGAGTATGACGCGGAGGAGTTCCTGGTGTTCCTGACCTTGCTCATCACAGAGGGAAGGACACCAGAATATTCTGTGAAAGGCAGGACCGAGGGGCTGCACTGTCCGCCAGCCCAGTCGGCCATGCCGCCTCTTCACAAGCATGAATGCAGCGACAAACTGCCTCAGGTAGCACACATCTGTTTACACAGCCTCTCACGTCTTTCCTGTTGTACTAGATTGCATTACTTTTAATCAACTGTACCTGATAAACTGGAAACATGGCGTGGCACTGCAGTAACAATACAGAGTAGATATAATTGATACACAAGGTAAAAATCATTAAACATTTTTTTTGAGATGTGACCTAAATAAAGTGGGAAATCCAGCTTAAACTGAGGCCCCTTTGAGTCCCATCTGTTTTGGCCTTAAATTTGATGTGGTGACATTCACTAATGAACACTAATCCACCACCTTTGTCTGTGTGTGTGTGTGTGTGTGTGTGTGTGTGTGTGTGTGTGTGTGTGTGTGTTGTGTGTGTGTGTGTGTGTGTGTGTGTGTGTGTGTGTGTCCAGTGTCGGCAGGCGAGGCGAACCCGTTCTGAGGTGATCCTGCTTTGGAGGAACAGCATCCCCATCATGATCGAGGTCATGCTCTTGCCAGACTGTTGCTATGGCGATGAATGTCCCCCAAGTGACCCCATCAGTGACCCGGTCATCAAACAAGATGCTCTCCTCCTGGAGAGATGGACCCTGCAGCCAGTTCCAAGACAGTAAGTACACGCACATACACACACACACTGATCCCACTGTTAAACATGGTGGCATTTCGAAAAATCAGCGTTTGATGTTTTGAGAATATAATATAAATAGAGCCATAACATGAAATAAAATAATAATTAAACTAAATAATTAGCTTGTCACTCAGAGGGTTAATTAGCCTCGTAAAAAAGCCCACTTTCCTACTCGCATGTGTAAGAACAGGGGACGCTGTCTGACAAACACACACGCATACATATCCCTAAACTGTCTTTTCATTAACCTGACATACTGACACATTTCTGCCTATTTTTACTGTGTTTTTAACAGGAGTGGTGATCGTTTCATTGAGGAGAAGACCCTGCTGTTGGCTGTTCGCTCCTATGTCTTCTTCTCCCAGCTCAGCGCCTGGCTCAGTGCCTCCCATGGCATCGTACCCAGAAACATCCTGTACAGGTCAGACACAGCCCTCACTCAAAACATTAGTGGGCTGAAGCTGAAGCTGTCAGACCAGATTATTAAAACTACAGGAAACCTGATCTAAAATTAGGTTGTATTCATGTGTGTAGATAGTTGTTAATCTATGTGCACCATATTCGTTTGAAAACTGAATTACTGGAAGTGCAATTGATTCTCTTGAGATTCTTATAATACTTAGATATTTTAAGATGGAAGAGTTAACAATGGCCTGTTTATTCAAACCCTCTCTGTGAAACAGGATCAGTGCTGCTGATGAAGACTTGGTGTGGCAATTCTCCCAGCCGCCTTCAGAGCACATTTTCCCCGTCCCCAATGTATCACAGAGTGTTGCATTGCAGGTTCGTGTCCAGTCACTGCCCCGACAACCCACCTATCCCACCCTAGCCTGCAGCATCCACACCGGTCTGCCCCCACTTTACAGCAAGACCCCCAGCCTCACCCCAAACCTCAACAGCCATGGTGGCCTGCCCACCCATAAAAAGAGCCAGGATCCCAGCAAAGACCACCTCCTTCACAACTCCAACATATACAGCAAGAGTTCCAACTCAATGTCTGGCCTTCTCCTTAATGGATTACCCATTCCTAATCTTCCCATCAACAACATCCCCATTAATAGCCTTCCTCACACTGCTGTGCCACCTCCCTACAGCAAAAAGAGCCAAGAGCCCGGAGAAAACCATGTGTATCAGAATGGAGAGCTTCCGCAGGTCAACATCCCCCAACGCCAGGGTTCACCGCTGTTCCACAGACCTCCCTCCCACTCTCCAACGCCCTCCCGCTCCCCGTCTCCACTTCCCACAAGTAAAGCAGGGAAGTGGCTATACACAGCCCTCAATGGTTCATCTGACCCCACACAAGTAGAGGACTATGGATCTGGTACCAACAGCAATGAAAGGTCAAAGACATCCATCCCTGAGCCATTAAGAGCTTTCAAAAATTTTTCCTTGGCTGAGCCACCCCGCTGCCCCTCCCCAAGACCCGCGGCGACTGAAACAAACCCCCTGATTGGGTCCCTGCTGCAGGAGAGACAGGAAGTTATCGCCCGCATCGCACAGAGGCTAAACTTCTGCGACCCCACAGCACCGCCACTCCCTCCTGGTCTTTTTGCTTCTGACAACCCTCCCAAAGCCATGTGGGGCAGTAACCATGATGACATAACTGCCAGTAAGACCAAAGAGCCTGACGTACCACTCTATGAGTCTGTAGGACGTGTGTGGTCTAGTCCCTTCAACACACCCGTGACTGACCCTTCTTTCAGCAAACGGGAGACCCTCTCCCCGAAACCTGCAGCCTGCAGGAAGCTGAAAATGACTGAGACAAAAGACAGAGAGGAAGAGAAGAATGGAGAGATGGCAAAAGACAGAGAGCGAGACAGAGATAAGGAGAGAGAGAGGGAGAGCTCCCTCATCGCCCAGGCAGTACAAGACATCACCAGACTCATCCAGGAGAGACTATCTGTCCCTTCTCTGTCCCCGAGGCACAGCAGGAGCAGCAGCCCTCTGCACCACACACACACAACGACAGTCACACACACAGTCCGAACATACTCACACACCACACACATCCCCCAAGCCTCACACACTGCCACCAACGGCTACACCAACGGCCACACACCCAGCCACGAACCTCACAGAGGCAGCATGCACACCGCTGCCACACAAGCGCCCGTTTGCACAGACAAGCCCCGTGTTGATCAGGGGACAGAATGCCATTCTCCCCGGGCCCAAAACGGTGCTCACTTTACACTTGAAGAACCCTCATTTAAAGGCCAGTCCCACGCCCAGACTGGCCAGCGTTTACGAACTCCCCCACAGGAAAAGCTCAGAGTCAGGACACCCAGCAGCCATGAAACACCCTCTGCCTCACCCGTCCTCGAGAATAGCCCAAGGAACTCCCAGAGTTTTAGTTGGACTTGCAATGATGCCAGCCCAGCCATGAACTGTAACATAAGCCACAACCACAGCAAGCCTCAGTCCCATCCTCAGATGCAGATGCAGATGCAAAACTGTGTGCAAGCCCAGGCCTCTGCCCTCCAGGATGAGAATCGGGCGCCCTCGGAGTCTGGATGCTCCAGCGCCTCCAGTCCCGACACGACTCCCTCTCCCACTGTGCTGGTAAGGGTCTTCTCATATTGCCAAATTGTAAACTTTAGTAGTATAGTAGTAGTATAGTAGTATACTTAAAAATTGTACATACATGTGGCAGTTGTTAAAAAATAAAACATTTTGATAAGACAAATGACTTGATCCATAAACAGCACGTCAAGAAAAGACCCAGATTACCTTCTGAGGTAGTGACACTTGAAATAATTACCTAAAATTTGGGAAATTCATGTTTTTGCTCAGAGCTAGATGGGAAGATGGATAAGAGGGGAGGGAGTGGACAGTATTATTTGCTATGTTGCTAGAGCCAGCTGCCCATTAGTGTAGCGTAGCTTAGCATAATATAAGGACTGGAAATAGGTAAACAGCTAGCTGGGGTTAGCTTATTACAAAAATGTGTGTTATCAGCATCTCCAGAAGCCACTACCAGCTATGTGTTTTGTTATTTTTAAGCTTTGGTTTTTGTAAGGATTGAGAGACATCAGTCATCAGTCTTGCATCATTTAACTCACAGCAAGAAGGTGAATAGCGCCATTTCCCTAAAAGCCAAACGATTCCTTTAATGTCACAAAGTAGTGATTAGGTAACAGGAGACATGTCTTTGATTAAATTTAAATCAAACTGAAGGAAGGAATCCTGTGGAAGGAATAGCATATGATCTACCCAAACATGATTACAAACAGAGGATGATTCTGGTTCACTTGTACAGTTGATTTCAAGCTCTTTCCATCTCTGCTCCAGCGTGCCCACAGCCCTTCCCCTCTGCGTCCCTGCAACAGCTGGAAGAAACAGAATCGCCACTCATTAGATGCCACGGCAACCAGGGCCTTCCACCCCTGCACTGGCCTGCCACTGCTCTCTAGCCCTGTAAGACACACACACACACACATGTTAAAGTATTACAGAGGCTTACAGGCACTCCCATATATTTACTGGCAGACCCATGATTAATAGGAGTCGCTTGTCTCAGTCCAGTTGTGTTTTTCATGACACCACACTTACTACCTTTTTACTTCATGCCTCTGAAGCATTACTCACAGTACTTTTAGGAGTTAAGGAAGTCGGCCTGTAAGTGTTTGAACTGTCTGGCAGCAGCTTTTATTGCTGTGGGGCTACTGAGTAGTTAGCCAAGCACACACTCACTCACACACACAAGGCACGTGACTCATCTGTGCCTCAACAGCTACAGAGTTGTTGCGCAGACTTTGTAAGATTAACACACTGTTTGATCATCACAGTTTCCTGTCCTCTGATCAGTCTCACTCACTCACTCATAAACACTAAAATGTGCTCACACAAACACTCATGGAACTCTTGGCGTCACCATCTCCACCAACCAACACCCACAAAGTCCACAAAGACATGATGCAAAATGCTTGTAATATTGTCCTACATTCATAATTTGAATATTTTGAATGGTTTGGGAAATTGAAATGTACTTCCCACCAGTGAATCTGCTCACAAATCCTCTATTTTTGAACTTCTTGGTTGTCTTTTAATTTAATGTCTTTTAATTTTGTTAACTTCACAGTTCCATGTTAAAAAAAAAAAAAAGAAACAAAAAAAAAGGAGCTTATGCGCTTTAACTTGGGATGAAGTAACATTTTCTCTTGGTTAATCAGTTGTGTATCTGTTGCAGGTTCCACAGAGGAAAACTCAAACAGGCTACTTTGACCTGGACGCCTCTCTGACCAGCTGTAAGGGTTTACCTTGGGCGTCGGGGAAAAGGTACATATTTTCTCAGCTGGTATTTCTGTTACTGAAGTAACCAGACTGCAGCTCAGTTTGTCCATGATGATAAAGTCAGAGCAGTCTCACAGGTTTAATAGTTTGAGGCACTGTAAAAGGACAAAGATTTTTTGTTTTACAGTTGGTTCCCATATCATCTGTTTATTACAGTATCATCAGGATCAAATTTTACTGTTAAACCCAATTTTACAGACTCAAGTTCTCACTTTGCAGCAGTTCACATGTTGATATTTGTCACTGAGAACATTGAAAACTTTGATAGCTTTTTCGTTTGTTTGAACATAAATTATTACTATTGGGGTTTGTTTAGAAGTGAAACTCTACAGTTAACCACATTCAGACTGTCTAACTAACAAACTAACATTGCTTTGGACCAACAACAGGATATAGGAGTATTGTCAGTATGTTGAGAGATTAGACAATGAGAGTGTTGTGCTGCGTGGTAAGGTTTAGGTCACTCCTGCTCTACTGACTGTTTCTCTCACGCTGCCACCTGCTGAAGCTCTGCTGTACTGTGACTGCATCTAGAATCACACACGTTCAGCTCAAAATGGCAGACAGAACTGAACTGGCTTTATGCACACAGAGCTTCATGGCTCTGCCTACACACAGCAGATGTGGGTGGCATCTCTGTGTTGCTTTTGATGAAGCAGATGTTTGGAATTCAGGAGTAGGTCATTTCAAAGTTCATTTCATCCACAAGGGCAGATTAAGGTCAATGTTTGTCATGCCTCCCACATGATTTTATTTATTTATTATTGTCTAAAAATGTTTTTGATTAATAACTCTGTGTTCACTCTGGTATGTGTGACCACATTTTTTCTGCCTGTTAACTCAGTCAATTAAAATCAGCATAACGAACAGTGTGAGATGGCTGACATCGCCTTTGTTTACATGCAAATAAACTGAGTCTGAGGTCATTTCATCTCACCCAGGCTGGGATGCAGGTCTGTTCAGACACATACCAGGAATGCTTGTCATGTTCGCACCTTAAGCAACTCACGCATGATGCGTTGGGAACACATTGATGAGGTGTGTGTGTAATTTATCCCTTCAGGGTGTGTCCAAAGAGAGAGTGGTCCACAGATGAGTCACAGCAATTGTTCAGTGCCAGCGCTCCACCTGCCAGTCTCAGTCTACTGGGAAACTTTGAGGTATGATACATAAACAAACTATCATCTGTCTGTTCCCTTAATCATTTTTGAAAATAGGCAACTTTTAACCATGCTGGTTTGCATTCCCAAATAATTAAATGAATCACATTAAACAGAAATGTTTCAGAAAAGTGAATCGATGTGGTTCGACCACAACACGGACCGGTCAAAGTATAGTAACTTGCACATCTTGTTAGCTGTGCTTGTGTTGACCCAGTATCTTTTTGATTTAATGAATAACCAAGTCTCTACCCTGGATGAAAAAGGCAAAGGTCAAATTGAAACTCTTAGATGTGTTGGGTGCTGAGAAAATGAATTATTATGCATTAATGTGTGAAACTGATCTCTGTTTCTCCAGGAGTGTGTGCTGAACTACCGGCTGGAGCCTTTAGGGACAGTTGAAGGTTTCACAGCAGAGGTTGGAGCCAGTGGGTCCTTCTGCCCCAGTCACCTGACCTTACCTGTCGAGGTGTCATTCTACAGTGTCTCTGATGACAACGCTCCTTCACCATATATGGTGAGATGACTACTAACCTGCATGTCTGAGCCTTAAGCTGAAGGTCTTATCTGCAACTGTCTCTTTGTTTTCAGCTCCTGTGTATTTAATACACACAGTTTGTTTGTCTACCTTTAACATGATGTTATCGTGTTTCTTGACAGGGTGTGATAAACCTGGAGTCCCTGGGAAAAAGGGGCTACCGAGTACCTCCATCAGGAACAATTCAAGTGGTAAGGAATCCCTTTTTTGTGATAAATGTAACAAATGTAAGAATTTAATCATGTTTGTGTCATTGAGGCCAAATGGCTGAGAACAAAGAACAGATTATAGACAGGGAAAAGACAAGGAGACCCCTAGTGGTTATAACGTTACTTACAGATTCAAGCCTTTACTCATTTGTGGTGATTATATTAATTAATTTAAATGTATTTTTCTTTATATACTTTAATTACATTATCAGGGTGATATCAGTGTTAAATTTATGTATTTATTCACATTATGAAAGACTGCTGTTATTACTGACTTGTTTATTTAAAACTGATGAAGTCAGGTCACACACAGTTTAAAAACAGTCTGATCCTGACCATGTTCTCTGGCTCTATCACTCAGACCTTATTCAACCCTAACAAGACAGTGGTAAAGATGTTTGTTGTGATGTACGACCTACGAGCCATGCCAGCTGGACACCAGACCTTCCTTCGCCAGAGGACCTTCTCCGTTCCTGTCCGCCGTGACACAAACAATCAGACCAGCAGGAAGCCCCTCTCCCTGGGCCAGGGACGCACCCTGCGCTACCTCGTACATCTGAGGTGAGATGACTGTCAACTTCTCTCTAGTCCAGCAGCACAGACGACTCTCTACCCTTGTTCATCCTCTCTAATTTGTTTTCTTTTGTGACAAACAGGTTCCAGAGCTCTAAGTCTGGGAAGATCTACCTCCATAGGGACATCCGTCTGCTGTTTTCCAGGAAGTCCATGGAGGTGGATAGCGGTGCTGCCTACGAGCTCCAGTCCTTCACAGAGTCCCCCATTGACCCACCGTTCTCTCCTCGCTGCTGAGGCCTGACACACTCCCTCCCTCACTGGGCAGGCCGACTGAAGCTTCAATCACACCTTGATGCCAGCGATAGACTCTCACTCAGCCTGTGAGGCTGTGGCTAGTATTTGAAAAGAGAAGAGGTCTAAGGAGAACAGCCAACAAGACTCACAATAAGATCGTGCCCGAAATGTTTAAAGTTTAATCCCTTCTGTCACACAGAAATGACAGAGGGAGTCAAGGAGCCTGGGAGACTGGTCAAAAGTAAAAACCCTGTTTTTTTGTGAAGTGTACAACTTTGGATCAAAACAAAAAAGTTGGGTTAAAAGTTAAAGGGTGTACTTCAGATCCTGTTCTCCTGGTTAACAAGGCCTTTTCAGATTTGATAGATATTTTTTTCCCCTGCTGCTGTGTGCATCCCCTCCAGCATCTGGCTGGAAAGTATAGACCAGTGATTGTCTACAGAAGCAGTGAGTCTCTTCAATTATCTGACAAGAGTTCAGGCTGCTTTACTCCTGTTTACTCAAATCAAAATGCTAATTGGTCTTTCACTCAACATAATAGACAAGTGTTAAATCTCAGTTATTTTCTTCAGAAATGCAATACAAGGCCCCCTTTTTTAACAGTAAAAGAGTTTGTTTTAAATCCTTGAAGATTAGACCTGATTGAACTGAAGGTGAACTCAGCTTTGACCCTGTGATTCCTGAGCTCGGAGCAGAGGGAGTGCAGATGGAAGAGGGTGAACTGGGGCGGCAGACTGTGCTGTGATGCCGCCTCCTTTGTCCAAAAGAAAAACACAAGACGGACCACTAAAGAAGCCGAACAAGCAATCAAGCTCAATTTATTTGAACGCATCACAGCAGAACATCAGAAGTGCACTGTGATTTTTTTTTCTCATAATAACTGGAAAACCGAAAATAGTAATATTCTAATACTTTTGTACTGTTACAGAACCACTTTATCGGAAGTGTTGCAATAGAAAAAAAAATAACCTTAGTTTAGTGTTTACACATTCACTTTCAGTTTACTTATCATCAGTTTATTTAATATTTAAAATAATATTTCAGTTACTACTTGTGACGTCTGTCATGCTAAGATGATGTAGTGCAAACTGTATATCATAGTATGTATTTTTGACATTAATATTCAAATCTGAAAAAAAAATATATCTATATATCTTCTAAAGCAAACTTGAATTCTGCTCTGTCTCTTTGTGTTTTTCATTTTCCTACCATGCTTCCTGTCTTTCTGCTTCATCTCCTCACAGTCACACAATGGGTCAGGGAGAGGTCGGGCGGGATGGAAACAACAAAAACACAAGGGATCTCTGCTGCTATTCACAAAATGAAGCATCCGAAAAGTCACTCCTTCTTTGTGCAATAATAATCCACACTGATTTAAAGCTCCGAGAAATGAGAAAAGTACAGACGATAAATCATGGCAAAGTAATTTCCACACTTCACATGTTGTAGGAATAATTAGCATCATGTGACAACTTATTTTCTGCTATTGTCCTTGGTTTAAAATTGGCCGCCAGTTCCTGACAATGTGCTGGTTCTGCACCACAAAACTATAAATACATGCATGTGAGATCCATTAAAAACATTCAGCCTTATTTAGAATATTGTTTCATACACAAGCATTGCACAATATGCCATTTAGATAATTCATAAACAATTATAAGAAGAATATAGAGGTGAAGTGTTTGAATTACAAAAGGAAATGGGTAATTCACGTGAAATAGGAAAAAAGCAATTTGAAAAAGAAAGTCAGGAAACAAACAAGTGGATGATGATTTCAAAATTTCCCTTTATAGAATAAACAAAGACACCCAGTAGCATCTTATGTAAAATTTCATGCTGGAGAATAATGAAGCTTTTTAACAAAAACAGCTAATTCTTGTGGATGGATCTGTCATAGTATGTCAACCTAAAATCTTATATAAATATGTGGTGGTGGTCATTTAACATGGCGGCCCCTGAGGTGCATCTTCTCCACAGCTTCGCCACATTTATATGCATCATTTACCTCTGGCATGGTGACAGCCTGTGACCGTGCTGTCACAGTGTCTGTTTTATGTGTGTGTGCTTTGATGCTGTTAATTTAACATAATGAGCGCAAGCGCTTAATATTCATCCTCTGTCACAAAACACCACTGTGTGAACGAACCGGTTTGCGTGAAAAAAAAGAACGGAACCTGTGTTAATCGTTGCAGCTTTTATCGTCTTCTTTATGGGCAGATTACTGCACTGAGAACTGGATTTGTGTTTCAACACATGCGCCTCACAGCTGATCGCTACGTTATGCAACGTAAATCCGATCCCAGCACTGAGCGCGGGTGCACGACAGGACTGCCAGAGCGTGAGCGCGCATGGTGTCTCCGCATGTGACGTAGTACATCTGGTGCGGGAGTGAGCGCTCGGCTGTAGTCGTATGGGCACGGAAAGTCAGAGCAGGGGATCTGTGGATCGCTCGTCCGACTAGTGAGCAATTCTCCGCTGAGAGATCACGATAATCTTGAAATGTCGGGAGATAACGAAGAAACGCAGACGGCCGAGGAGACAACAGTGGACGAGAAGGTAAGTAATGTTTCAACGGCAGCAGTAAACACCATTGACTTTGTTGTAGCTAACGTTACCTAGCGTTAGCTTCTTCGCCCCGCGCTCGTTATTGTTGACATATCAACCAAAGCTGGCTACCAGGCCACGGTTTGAGCAGTTAATGTTATGTGTCAAAATGTTCAGCGATATCGTGTTACCAGCCAATCGGACAGGTGTTTCAGTAGCTAACCGAGCGAATGTTTCGGATGGTTTGGTGTGAATGTCAGATGTACCGCTAGCTAATGTTAGCAGCTCACCATCCACCACCAGGCTAACTGTCATGACATTCACACTGGCAAAACCAGCGGCAACCCCTTAGCTCGGCTGCTAACGTTAGCTTAGCAGTACCCAACAGATGTCTGCACCCTCGTTGTATCTTCTCCAGCTCCACCTAGCTTCCGCAGCTCTGCGGGTTGCTACAGTGCTGCCTGGCTAATCGTCTCAACTGTGAGCAGCGTACACAAGAAACTGTTACAGCAGCAAATTTAACGGTTAGCGTTAATCCCAACCGACCGCCGGCTTAGTGAGCCCACTCAACCAGGCTAGCAGTAGCTGTAGATGTAATTTGAACCTTGTAGGTGAATAATTAAACACCTTGGATCACGCTGAATTACCTAGTTAACGTGAATATGGACAGCTAACCAGTGTTGCATATATTTTTTTAGGTGTTATTAGACCAAATGTAACATGTTTATAAAGGTCTTGTACATATAACCAGGTTATTTCTGTACTGCAGTGCTATTAGATGACTAATGGTTAATGTGGGAACCTCGAAGCACTTGGTGTGAATGTACTCTCCACTTATGCAGGAACCTTGCTTGCAGTCTTACTCATCACAATGTCTCATGCTTCTTCTTATTTTCAGGAGGTTCAGGACAAGGTGATCAGTCCTGAGAAGGCAGAGGAGGCAAAACTGAAGGCCAGATACCCAAATTTAGGAAATAAACCTGGAGGCTCAGACCTGCTTCGTAAACGCCTCCAAAAGGGGGTGAGTTAGCTCCTGTGTTTGTCTCCTAAACATTTAAGCTTCACTTGAGGATAAACTTTGAACACACTGTCATTCTTGGTTGTTAACATTGGACTTAGATAGTTGAATGTATCTGCACTAACACAACATTAATGTTTTCACAGGGTATTATGTCAACAAGAACTAACTAAACTTTAGAAATGTCTCTCAATGTAACAAAATCCACAAGACCACATAGTTGAGTCAGTACTTGCCAAATCTCACAACAGAACATAGATATTGCAACAGTAAGAATGACAGTGTTCATTTCAGTCATACTGTTTTCAACCACCTACATTTTAGATAATGTTTTGATAATCAAGAGCCGTTAAAATCGTAACTGGGATTATTAGTACGTCGACAGTCAGATAAACATACTGATCAGTTATCAAGTGAAAACATTAAAGTTGCAGCCTTTCAAAAGTGAGTTTGCAGTTTCTCCATTTACATGCAATTGCCAAAACCTTGACTGCTACCCAGGGAAAGTGAGTAGTTTGAAAATATCTTAATGATTAAAAGACAAATTTCTCAGACTAGAAAATACTTTTTTGCCTGTGGTCATGTGGAAATAAATAAACATGACAAATAGTCCTGTTCACATTTAGTGTTTCCCATTAAAATACATTGTGTATATCCTTTAGGTGTCATAAACACACAGTGTGTTTCCTTCCTTTATAAAGCATTTGCAGAGTTGATTTTGTTGTTTGTTTGTTTGTTTTTGTTTTTTTCCCCTCACATGCATTAACTTTTGTTGGTACAAAATAAGGCATCTTTGTGTATATACAAAGACGCCTCAAAGTGTTGCCCCGCACTGCAACTGTCATCAAAACCTCCCCATCTTATCTTTAACACAAGATTACAATCCTTGAAATTAGCTCTCTTCATAATCTAGTTTATACTAAAGATAGACATGTCTTTAAAAATAGCTTAATGTATCGTCTAACTTGTGTATGTTGCATAATGCAAATATTAATTTCTCCTTCTGTAATTAAAATACTTGAAATATTTATGACATGAAATCTTCACTGTGTGCTACTTGCATTATTCATTGGCGCTAGTTCATTTTTCACAGTTTAAATTTTTCATTTTGTGTCTCTGCAGCAAAAATACTTTGACTCAGGTGACTACAACATGGCTAAAGCGAAGATTAAGAACAAACCGTTGCCAACAGCTGCACCAGAGAAGACCGAGATCACAGGGGATCACATCCCCACCCCCCAGGATCTGCCCCAGAGAAAACCCTCTCTGGTGGCCAGTAAACTGGCAGGGTGATGCACCCGCCGCTTCGACATCCCCAGCAGCACCTCCCGGCCCTAACCCTCTCCACTCTGTCTCAGAGCTGTAATATTACCTGTCCCTCCCTCCTCACAGTACCCACCTATCCCCTGCCTCTGCCCCCTCCCCAACAGCCTGGACCCCACCAAACAAAAACCTACACCTAGCACTCGGTGTACTGGCTAGCTGATACTTTCAAATCCTGTTCATTTTGTTCTCATTCAACTTGACCCTGTTTACTGCCTCCTGTCTTTGTTTTTGTCCCCCATTACCTCCCTAAACTCATTGTCCCTTTTGTCATTGTCTTCTTACTTTTTTCATGTTTCTTTTTATTTACTCATTATTTCCATGTAAGATACACTGAAAGACAGGACATCAAAGTGTGTGTGTGTGTGTGTGTGTGTGTGTGTGTGTGTGTGTGTGTGTGTTATGAGTGGATTGCGACTCTCCTGTATGACTGATGGACGATGGGTACCACGTTGTTTGCCAGCTGAAGAGAAGAGCGCCAAGCAGATGCTGTGTCTTGTGTGGTTGGAGGGTCTCTAGGTACAGACATCATGTTTCCACAGTTTGGAAGAGTGTGTGTATGCATGTGTGTGTCTGTATTTGCTTTTTTTTGGCACAGGGGCAGACTTCAGCCTTTTAGAAAGTTTCAACATCAGATTTATATCATTCACTGTATGTCCTTATTCTAAATTATGCTGTCAATATGCTTGAGTGATTGAGTGTAGTAATTCAGAGGCCATGCTCAGTTTTATTAACACTTTGATTATGGAATAAAGAGGGAAGCCATATTAAAAAGACCACACATTGAAGGCCAGAATGTCATAAGGAACTGCATGTGTGACGCAGGGCTCCCAAAGGCCAACCTCACTAAGCTTCAATTGAATCCATTAAGGTGCACTGAACAAACATTTAAACATACGCCGAAAAGCTCTGGATGGTAAAGAAGATGGTTCATTCAAAAACATTTGGAGACTAAGAACTTGTTTCAAGTGTGAAAGAGGAGGGGACGCCGTTATTGGCTTCAGTGTGAAGTGTAATGTTGAAAGTTAGCACTCTACTCATGGTGTGCCATGCATTTCAGCCTCAGGGGATGACAGTCCCCTCCTTGAGTTTAAGTTTCTAGGTCCAAGTTGCCTTGAATGAGCCATTCCTATGCTAGAACAGGGTCGGGGAATATATGGGACCTGAAAGCTACGCTCCTGTCAGTAGGGACCAGTCTTTTTGTGTGAGTAGAAGTCTGTGGGTTAAAAATGTACTGGAAGCAGCTCTTGGCACTGGGAACAAAGAGTGTAATAAAATGTGTTCAGTTTTGAGAAAACAAAAACCTATACTCGTATGTTAAAGTAGTTTTATCTTAAAATTGCCCTCTGCCCTGTGTAGTGCTTTTCCAGGGTCCTTGCTGACTGGATGAAATTTACCTGCAATGTGGTAAATCTAAGCTAGCACTACATCTATCTGAGCTGTGCATGTATGTGGCTGCCCTGCTGTCACTTTGTGCCATTTTGTTTTGTAAATAAAATAGTTTTGCACAAATGTTTAATTCCTGTGTCGTGTGATAATTGGACATGTCTGAGGACATATGGTATGTTTAAAGTGGACAAAATTTCTTTTTCAGTTGGTCTAAGACAATTGTGATACTGATGTGGTATTTATTTATTCCATTATGTAGAGTAAAATAACGAGTGTTGTGCTGATCAGTAAGGAAGTTATTCACAAAAAGGATGTAAAAAAAAAAAAAAAAAAAAAACTTGACTCCAAACTAAACTAATGCTTCAGGACTACAATTGAAATCATTTTTAGAATACAACTTTAGAATATAGAATAGAATTTTTCACTTTTATTTAAAAAAAAAAAACAAACATCTACAATACCTGTACAACCAAAGGAAAATGTCAAATATTCCAGTTAAATCAATACTATTCGATAAATTGCATTATTGGACATTATACTATGACATTATAGTTCTCATTGGTGCCATTTTACTTTAGCAGGGATATAAAAGTTAAAAAACTACATACGCACACTGACACAATAATTAACCATTTATAGCCAACTATCATATATGCTACGTTAATTTCCATCTTATCGACATATAAAATAATATGAAATAATAAATAATAATATGAAATAAATAAAACAATAAATATCATATATGATTTATTTATTTATTATTATTATTATTATTTAATTTGTTAGAAGGTTTAATAAACTTAAACTTTCTGGCTGTTATTTCATGTCAGGCGTTAAAGGCTTAACTTCATTTTTGTTTCAGCCGTTGTTTCATTTTATCGACTGTTATCTCGTAATTGAAAAGAAAAAAGAAAGTAATTCTTTCAGTTTTTCCCTTTAATGATGCAACTACAGAAATTCCTTAGATGAACGCACACATCTTATTTACAATTGAGTAATTAGTTTGGATTCCATTAGTATTCCATTAAAACATAAATTATCCTCCTGAACAACAACAAAAAAAAGCATATTCAGGATGATAATTTTAGATACGACAGACACCAATAGCAGTATTCACAGAACATTTTTTTTTTTTACGAAATACGTTGTTTTTACGTCAAAACGAAAATAAACACGTTGTTGGTGTGCTGCGAACCTTCGGTCACCAGGTGACGCTGTTTCCCAGGCAACAGCTCCGCTCCGTGTTTGGCTGAATCATTTCATCCATCATACCCAGAATGCAAAGTGAGACACCGAAACCTCAGCAGCAGCCTCAAGCGTTTTAGGTTATCATGGCGATAACAGACACATCTTCACCTTGAGTCGAAGGATTGCTCCCTCCGCTTCATGAACACAAACACTGACTCTCATGCTGTGCGGACACCAGCCGGAGATTTAGCCCAGATTGGAGAAAGGACATAGCGAGTGACCGTCATGGCAGCGTCGGAGCTGTACACAAAGGTAAAACAAGTGTACATTTATATGTGTACAGACGGATGCTAGCATATACCGGCGACAAACGTCCTAGCTGCGGCTACAGTTTTGCAAAAAAAAAGAGCCTTTAAATGACAGATAAACTGAGAGAGTTGGTTTTCGTTGCGGATAAACGTGTCTGTACAGAAAAAAAAGCGGGCTCTGCGTCGGCGGCTGTAAATGAATGAAAATAGTTGTAAAAATCAAACAAACGTGATGGTGAAGAACCGGTGCTGCGGTGTGTTTGATCAGATATGTCAGGTCAGCGCTGAAATGGGCGCAGCTGACAAAAAGACAACGATAAGAGATGCGACAGAAAGGGTCGCCTCGTTCTCCTCAAACCACCTCTCCTCTGTTTTATACTCATATATTCACCACAATCACGTTTATTAGTCTGTTATTTGTCATTTATGACCTGGTTTGTTGACCAAAACAAGATATCTTCTTGTCTCAGGCCTTCATATTTTACACCCCCTCCTCCTCTCAATGGAAGCTAAGGGGGGGTTTGGATGATGCAAAGGCGGTGCCAGCCATCATGGAGGCTCTGGTTTTACGCTTTTAAACCACAATATTTAGCTTAAGCTCACGTCTTTGTATCTTTGTGTCCCCGTGTCATTCTTATATATTATAGAGCGAGAGATGTATCTGTTGTTATTTGGGGTTTGAGTCGGGTCCTTCAGGTCGGGTACCGCTGAAAGATGCTGCGACGAGTGCAGCATCCGGACAGCGTAGCATCCTTTCCCTTTAGCATCCAGGATGTTTGGACCAGCAGAGGCCCTGAAGCCTCAGTGTGTTGTGTGTATTTTTTTGTGTGTGGAGACTCATATGACACTGCTGCTAAACAGGGCTGTTAGACTGGAGACAAGCAAGGTCACGGGTGCTGTTACTGCTGCTATTGTAGTATTTCTATGACTGCATATGTGACAGAAAATGGTTTAGTGTGTGTGTGTGTGTGTGTGTGTGTGTGTGTGTGTGTGTGTGTGTGTGTGTAGAAGGAGATGAGTCACCCCCACACCCCCTACCCCTCCTTTTCTCTGACAGCTGGTGTGTCCAGCTTCAATAACGGATGCGCTGAAGAGAAAATGCGACTGTGTGTGTGTGTGTTATGTTAACAATAGTCGGTGGAGTTTCTTTTTTAAATGTGTACAAAACTGCAACACTGCAGCGCATTTGTAATTTGAACCACCGCGCTCTCAGCGGTGTCTCTCAGGTCGATTGTTTTTCCCCATAAGCTCTAGACAAGTGGTCAAAGATGGTGGTGTCTTTAAACCAGGTGACACGAGTTTGAACCCTGAGTCAGCAGATATACACTCCCAGGGTACTGCTTTCTAGCTGACCATGAGGAGAGAGGGCAATTGATCAATTGATTAGTAGTTTCTCAAAGCAAAATATAAAAATTTAACAGGTGCCAGCTTCTTAAAAGTGAAAATAAGTTGGTTTTCAGAGCCATAGCTATCAATACATTTGAATGTTTTTCCTTTCTGAATTGCTTAGTAAACAAAATATGACATCTGTAAACACCATCTTGGACTTTAGCGACTTTTAATATATATTTCTGTCACTATCATCTGATTTGTCATCAACAAAACAGTTAAGTGATGATTGATCTAAAGAAGAGTTATCATGTTTATAGCCTCTATCCTATGTGATTAGTCTATAAATGAACATCATGGTTAGCTTCAGCCCTAGTTGCATCCTTACTTAAGACACCTAAGAAGTAAATGTGCTTTAATGGAGCCTGGGTGTGAAATTAGAACCCAGAGAGTCCTTCTGGTTTTGATTAAAGTTACCAAACTGGTTGTCTTTGCCAACAGGATTTGGCTTTGGCTTGTCATCAACCATCCAGTTGTCTGTGTAATTCCTTAAAAATGTTGTTGCATGGTAAGCAAATTTAATGGCAAAGGAATAGGGGAAACTTTTAGTGTACATGTGTGTCAGTGTGGCTTGAAATCCAAAGTTAGTTCCTGCTTTGAATGGCAGAGTTTGTCTAAGAAGTCAGCCTCTAATGTCAGACGCCTCTATGTGATTTACTTTTCCAATACAGGGGCAGAAAACACTCTGCCCTTTGTGTGTAGAAATCAGCCTTATAGAAGCTTATTGAGTGGGTCTGAGCTTTTTGGTTACACACACACACCCACACAGAGATACACACACACACAAGATCATTAAACTATTCAGACCTGACTGCCCAGATAAAGAGAGGTAAGTCAGAGGTAAAGATGTTTATTATTAGACTTCATAGTCAGTCTGTTCTATCTATTTTAGCCAAGTTTTTTTAAAAAATCATGGTTAAAACTATAGTCAGAGGTGATGATTATGGTGGTGAAACTGTTCTGTGCAGCAGGAGTCAGAAATGGAAGAGAGGGAGGAAATGTAAGTGAGGCCAGTTGGAAATGCTTCTCCACACACAATTAAGTTTCAAAAATACATATTGCATTTGAGGGAATGTTTTTTTTTTTTAATGTACCATAACAAGAGCATATAATCTATTTTTAGAATGACCAGATTCAACATTGATTCATGAACTTGAGCTGCAAAGAAAACCGTTGCCTCTGCAGATTTTCCTACAGAGTCACACAGACATGCTTGTCATTGATTGCACTTCAGACAGCCTTGATTCGTTTGTGGTTGAAGGTGAAAATTCAGAATATCAAAATGTCCTACTGAAGCAGAAAACAATAGTGCACTACACTGTGTATTGCTCCTATAATAACCTGCTGTTATATCACTGGTTGGGGAGTTTCCAAAAACATGCATTTTTTTTGTTTAGTTTTTATATTTGTATCTTGTCTGACAATCATAAACTTATGTCAGGACTTAAAATGGAACAAAGCAGAGATTCTCAGTAGACAAAATTTAATTTGATGGATCCGACGTTTCATATCGTTTATGTCGTTATGTCACAGAGCACAACAGTCGTGCTTTGTGTCCTGACGGTGTCGTCTCTATGGCATCAGGTGATGGATTTTTACATCATCTAATGCCAGTTGTTTACTTTTTTCTTCTCAGCTCTAATTTAGAGCATGTGCATTAGATTACTGAGATAACCTGGTTAAAGTAATTGTGCAGTCATGTTGTATATGCTCTGGCATGTAGTAATTGCCCAGACGACACAGACAGACACTGCGGGGCGGACAGACAGACGGTGGGAGAATAGAGCCGCATGTTTATGACGAAAATAAATAGAGAAATTGTTATTGTCAGTGTGACAATGCTGGGGTTTATTTAGAATCTTATTTCAACGTCATGTCATGTTACACTAAACAAGCAGAAACAAGTTTGTGGGAAAGTGTTGTTCGCTCGTTCTGAGAATCTGTCTGCTTCTGAACTCATGTGATCGAAGAAGGAAGCCCCGAATACGTGATAGACAGCAGAGTCGGCCAGTCATCTGTCACAAGGCAGAGGAACTTTGGGGAACGTCAGTAGAAACGCTCCTTAAGTCTGCAGACACAATGGGAAGTTTTCATCCACCAGCTTGTTCTGGAGGTCAGTTTTCGATCAGTTAGTATCTGGTCTTGTGGCGTGTGTGTATGTGTGTGTGGCTGGAGGCATCCAGGAAGCCAGCAGACTCGCAGCATGAGCTAGAAGCTTGACCCAAAGACAAGATGAACCGGGAGTTGGAGTATATGTTTGTCCAAGTAAGTTTTTGCCTCTTTTTACATACTGATTGCTGCCTCAATCCTTCCATTCATTGATTGAGGATAGATAGTACATGAAAGTGTTGAAGAATTTAACATGTTTGTACACACTTAATTTGAACATACATTGTTTTTCTTTTTGTCTTATATGTGTGCGTTGATGAGTGATTTTTACATTTTGGTCAGCATCTCTTTCTGATGGGGGCACATGAAGTCCCAGAACCTGACACACCCTTCGTCTGGTGTCACTGAAATCAGCAGGGCAGCAAGAACTCTTAAATAAAAACAAATCTGATTTTAGCCTCAGTCTAAACAAGAAGAAAATCTTTGTTTCAGTTTCTCAAAAAAACAGTCTCTTCTGAATTCTGAAGTAGTTTCACACCCATACGCGTAGAGACCATTGTGTTGCTAAGGCTTGCATCCTACTCGGCTGCAGTGGACAAACA
The DNA here is from genome assembly GCA_016801845.1 of Polydactylus sextarius. NCBI lineage: Eukaryota > Metazoa > Chordata > Actinopteri > Polynemidae > Polydactylus > Polydactylus sextarius. The sequence goes on from CM028906.1 coordinate 17,948,008, forward strand.
GTACGTCCTACTTTTAACTTCTGTTTCTTACTATAAATTACAGATCACACAAATCTCTGTCCTCAGATTTTCTGTGGCATGTTTTTGGCAAACATTTGTGTATATTGTCTCTAATTGTCTACTATAAACTAAGTTAAGAGCTCAACTGTGTGCCTACGTTATGTTGTTTCATTATCCCACCCTGATACAGCGTACTAAACTGAAGTCAGCTCTGACTAAACTAATGTGATTAGTTGCCGGGAGATTGTGTCTCTCTGTATCTGTCAGTCACTGGACACTGGCACGCCAGTCGTGCCAAAACAAAGTCTGGTTAGGAAACAAGCACCGGGTGTTGTGGTCCTTTCTACCAAACTCCCCAGAAGCACTGAAGTCTCCATATCTTGGCGTCATGCTGTGTCTGCCCAGCTGAGCAGAAAAACAGCAGATTCTCACATGAGTGGCATCATGTGACGAGGTTTCTGCAGTCTGGGGCTCCATTGACGGCTTAATGAATAAAAAAGGCAAAATGCAGGCAGTCTATTTCTACTCATATCGCTTTTATGATGTTCACTCTTCGAAATTCCTTTTATGTTTTTTTTTGAAGAATAATATAATTTCAATCACTAGAGGAAGATGTTAAATTTCTTAGACGTTTTGCGATTTTACTGCAACATATATACACAGATTTTTGGACCACAAATGAAGGTGGTGTGATAAGCACTTATTAAGAGTTGGTTGATTTGGGGGAAACTGTGCGAAGGCTCAGTGACGTCACATTATGTGCAGGGGCAGTCCAGTTCAAGAGTGAAAGCCCAGAGCTCAGTATTAGGAGGGTGAAGTCTCTCTAATCTGCCTTTGACTTTGTGCAGATTTGTAAACACTTCTCCTGGACGCCCCGCCCTGCAGTTACAGACCTACACACACACAAACACACACTGAAACACTACATGTATATACAGCAAACTGTACGTACACACTTTCCTAAAGCTCTGATCTCAGTGACCTCCAGACCTCAATCGTCTAATGTCCTTCAGTGGCAGGAAATATCTGACACTTGCAGTTGTTTGCTGTAGAATCCATAGCAAAGTCTGGTCACCTCTGTCTTTATTTTCAGACCATACAACCATTTTTGAGCTTCATGTTGTGGCGAACAGCATGGGGAGGTTGTGAACACACCCATGCGGATTTTCTCTTTTTCTTCTTTGGGTTGACTAGATAAGTCCACGTTCAGTGGTTCAGCACCAGAATCACACAAGCAGAAGCTTTTTGTCTTTGTGCTAACACCACTTGCAGCAGTAGTAGACCTGTAGTCTTATCAGAATGTAATGAAGTCATGGTGTAGTTGACTGCAATAAGCTTAGCCAGTGTTAATTCCTGAGTTAGCCTAATCAGTTCCTGATCCTTTGTCTCAGTTAAATCAGGATTATCATGTGCCTGGCCTTGTACCTTTCCCCTGCTGTGAACTGACCTGCTCACGGCTTCTTTGATGGCAAAGAGTAGCCAAAGCGTAGAGCTCTTTATCTCTAACTTTTATTTGTCCTTTGTGAGCTAGCCACTTGCTATCAGAAGCTACTTTTTGGTTATTAATTCGGGTGCTTACATTAAATTGTTGATGCTCATTGCTACCAGTGCATCAGTGTTGCTCGATCAGTGTTTGATCACTATAATATGAATTTTTGGTAGCACCAGCTGTCTCCTTGTAAACTGAATAGTTTGTGACATTTTTATTTGTTTTAGTAATCCAATATTGTCAGTGAAGGACGGGAACTATTTCATTTGTTATTTGTTATTTATTTGTTGTGTTTATTATCTCACACTGTTTGTTTTCAAATGCTGTTTGGATTCAACTATGATAAGATGATAAGAACTTGAGATGATACAATTATTTTATTATCAAGACCATAAATAGAGTTCAGCTCATGTATCCACATTAAATGGGCGCTCCATTGATTTCACGCTCTCAGTTTATTCATCATGGGCAGTCAGTCCATAAAACACGAATAACATCCTTTTTAGCTATGCAGAAGCTTTGTTAAGTCTGAGAAAAGAAAAGGGCCATGACGTGGTCATAGTGATATTCAAACACTACTACAGAAGCATGAAAGACACTCACTGACAGACAAGTGGAGGTCTAACAAAAGAGTTAATGCACTTAGAGCTGCAATAATTAGTCTATTAATTGATTTGTTTATAAGACCAAAGTAGTCAACAACTGTATTTATAACTGAGATGTGATTTTGATACTTTATCATGCAGAAATGCTAAATATTTGTTGGTAACATCTCATATGTGAGGATTTGCTAAACTGAACTATAAGACATACCGTAAAGGACATAAATAAACCTATAAATGTCAGAAAATAGTCACTGGCGATTAATTAATAATTAAAATAGTTGTTGTGACTGTGGGAGCAACAGGTTTTGGACTCAAAATAGGGATTAAATATCTCAACCGCTGCTGCTTCACTTTTGACCGTTCTTCTTCAAATCTGTCCTATGCGAATGCCACAACCAACACTAGCTTTGTGGATTACGTCTTTAATCCAGTGTAATAACCAAATCAGAAGTAGCTTGAGTGGGGCTGCACTGCACCGCCTGAAGAGAAAGCAATTAGTCATATGCTCAGAGCGGGATCACACTGAATACATTGAATATGTTACCGCTCATATGTCAGCACTCAAATTTCAAATAAGAGCATGTGTTACTGACTGGATGCAGATTAAAGCATGAAGGTGTTGCAGTGTTTAGTTTATATAGGCTAACAGTAAATATACTAGCTTGTGTCTAGTTTTTCTTTTAACCTAAATATCCTGACGTTTCGTCGCAGATATTACGTGGTGCTTGTGACCACGCCCAAGCTCAGGAAATAAATAAAACTAGAAATTACAGACCTGCACATAAAACTGAGCCTCTCCCTCACTGGCTGGAGTTTACAGACGGAGCAGTTTGTGTGTACGCGTGTGCACCCGTGCGTGTAGCACATGTGCGGCAAGAGACACTTCAGTCATGTGACTTCTGACGTCACATATGACGTCATCCGTTCCGCACCAGCCTGACCATTATCCGTCGCTCTGTAACGAAGACAGAGAGGCTGCGCTCTGACTCATCACATTTTTTTTTTTCTTCTCTTCAGCTTGCAGTCGTTTTTCATCTTGTGTTTCATGGTGGAGGATAATGTCCTTGAAGCGAGTAAATGTTGTGTTTTCTCAATCCAAAGAAATTTGCTGGTCTGTAAATATAATTCAGTGCCTCTGTTGCTGCATCGTTTTGCTGCGTGTCCCATTATCACACACACACACACACACACACACACACACACACACACACACACACACACACGTACATACATGTGTACGTAAAACAAGAAAGAAGGGAACAAAAAAAGAAAAAAAAAACATGCTAATTGGCAGCATATTTCAGCGTTAACTAAATCAGGATAATTGTTTTTGACACCTTGAGGTGTGTGTGTGTGTCTGCGTGTGAGTGTGTGAATGATTATCAGGATCGGGAAGTGTGCTCAGTAGCGCAGCGATGTCTCTGTGAGGTGTGATGCCGCTCAAAACTCACTGCTGCTATTTTTAGCCTCTGTCCTCCTCCTCCCTGGCTCTCTCTCCGTTGCTAGGAGGCCGGCTGCTGGGACAGTCTCCTGTGGGGACCAAAAAGGTGAAAAGATAAAATGGTGGAAGCAGAAGACGGGGGACGGGCAGCCATGAAGGCTCCTACAAGGTTCTCCTATAATTGTAAACAAATTGAACCACCTAGAAATTTCCCCATTTTTGCTTCCTCTTAAATTGCTGTGATTGCAGATTTTTAGAAATTTTTGTCTTAAGACACATTTGGCGTCATAACAACCACAAAATACAGCTAGAGGTGACAAATGAATGTGTCAATTTAATTATCTTGAAAATATGTCTGAGTAATTATGGAAAGAAGGCGACTCTAATGAAGACATTTGATCCGACAGATACCGTAGTTGTGAGTGTTCGTGTCAAGCAGATGTGAAGCTGTGACCTGTGGTTTCATGACTGGCAGTTGTTTGATGTGTAACACACATATCAAAGAAAGACGCTGCTTCTCTCTCTTTATGAAGCCTTGATGAAACCTTGTCCGTCCATGCCGTCACGTTGACCCAATAGTTCTGATCTACTTCTCTTTTGTCATTTCCACTTTTCCACATTCATCACCATCTTCATATCACTACATCTGACTAGTGATCTTTCTGGCCTTTCGGACTTACTGTTACACAACCATGCCATAGTATTGAAAACACTCCTCTGCATGTTCTGCTGTTCGCCTTTTCAGTGTGTTTGTGGATGGAGCAGTGATCACTGAGGAGGGTCCTGTTTATTCTCACATTAAAAGCAGGTGTCAGGAATCGAAGCTTTAGCATCGCTCCTTGGTGGCTCTCGTCTAGTCAATCAGCTCTTAAATTTCAGTTCAAGACCTCAGGACTTTAGCTGAAGCCCAACACTGAACATAGAGTAATCACCACAATATGCTCTGCTGCCAACCCCTCTGCCAGCATCTTTCCTAAATAAAGGTTTAGTGTCCCAGGGTTCTTTTTTTGGTTCCTACAAAACAATAAAGGACATAGTCACTTCTTCAGTGATGGTGATTTAGGTATTGTGCTCAAACTCAAACTCAAAATATTCACTAAAAGAATACACAAAAAACAGCAGTTAATAAAAAATATTTAAAAAAAAAAAACTATTCACACATATTTCAGTCACTGGTTACATTCTCTCTCTCTCAGTTTATGACGAGGTTACTCCATCACACTTAGTTTTATACTTTTATTTTTTAAGGTCTTTTGGCCTTTGGTCCACTAGAGTCTGGGACAGTTTCTGATCAGATCAGGTCCAGCTTCTAGTGGTTCTACCGTGATCATATGAAGAGCTCTCTCTGTTATGTTAAGTCCTGACTCCATGAATATTACTCTTGACAGTCACATAGTCTAAAGTCTTCATTTTGTGGCCTATAACAGAAGGTTACATGAACACATCACAGCTCAAACCATCCTAGTTACTACAACAGTCATTAAAGGTGTCACCTCTCAAAAGCACTTCAGCGGCACAAAGTAAAGTAAACACATCGCTGTCCAAATACTTGAGTCGTACAGAAGATATCTGCCGTTAACCATCAGAGATCTGAACCAGCTCTGCACCTTTCAGCCTGTTGCCGGGCAGAACTCATACTTTCATCCATAAAGGCACAGCACACAAGGACAATAGGTCAGCAGCGTATTCGTTACGTTTGTTTTATCAGATTAAGATTGATTCTGTGGCTTTGCTGTCTTTTAAGATGCTTTCAATGTCCTCAAGGCAGTCTCCTCATTTCCTGGTATAAGTCCCAGTCTTCAGTTTTCCATGGATACATTGCCATCCGTGGTTATGAGGGTCTGGTTGTAGCTTTGATAGAGTGGTGTAGCTCTTCACAGGTGGTTAGTCATCTCAGTCTCCTGCTCCATCTCTTTGATCTTTTCTCTTGGATTCACCCTGTTGTCCAATGATGGTATGATGATGATTTTTTTATTACAGTCAGATGAAAAAGAAAAGTTTGAACAGACACTGCTCCTCCAGATTTGGTGCTGCACTGCAGCGAATTTCCACATACATACACTTTCAAAGTTCTCTCAGGTCTCATGACCCGTGGACTAAGTCATGCATCTAGCCTCTGGTGTTTACTCTTCACATTACCTTAGTTTCCTTACCCATGTCTTCCTTCTCTTATTGTGATCTCGCTTTCTCCACTGACCTTCAGTGACTCTTTACCACTCATTGCTGGCTAATCTCTCTCTTTCTAGCTTTTGTCGCAGTTAATCATCCCTACCTTGTTCTTTTATTGGTGATATAGCTCATTATTGCTCACTTAAGTTACTGTGTGATTTTATTTTTTTTTTTTTTTTTGTGCACTGTGTTCCACACTTTGTTCTTGCTGCCTCCTCTGGATAATAAATCACACTTGCTGCAGTAAGAATAATACTTTTATTCTTATTCTAGAGCATCTATCCTGCTCTCTATCTTCTGTCCTCTTTCTTCCTTACTCATCAACACTCTCTCTGCTGCTTACCTCAGTATATTTTGTTTTTCACTTCCATTTGATATCTCCCTGTTGACCTCTGTGTGTCTCATTTTGTCCTTCTCTTTTTCCTTCTTTTAACCGCTCACATATTGTCTGCAGGCAACGAAACGCTTTCTGAAAACCCCATGTGCTCAATCGAGCCTGACAGTTAAATTATCAACTAAGTGTCAGCTAATAACTTATCACAGATATATTTCTGTCTGTGATGCTGAAGATATGTAAAAGGTAATTTAGAAATAAATTAATTATTCTTTCTTTAAAGGAATACATGATATCTATAATTCCCATTTTTATATTGTTTTTTTTATCTCATTAGACAGATTATATCTATTATTTCTATTGTCGTTCAGTGGCAAATGTAAACCAGATGGCACGCTGCCTCACCACCGTGATCACACCGTTGGGTCTCATAAGGGTGGAGACAGAAAAGGATTAGAGAAAGGAAAAAAAATGGGACAACCCGTGTGCTGTGCTTAGTGGGGAGTGGTAGAGCTTATAAAAAATGTAAATAATGTTTATTTAGGCTTTAGGCAGATGGAAAATGAATATTATGCTTTTATAAATAAATGGCAGAGAAATATAAGTAATCAGTTCATTATTTCTGTGTTTCACACCACCACTCTTCATAATACTTAGAGCGAGAGACAGATGGAAAGCGGGAGGACGGTGAGGGTTTGTGTGACCATGATGTCATGATGCAGATGATCGGTAGTGAAACAGCAAACTAAATTAACCACTCTCTCTCTCCCTCCCTCGACAATGAGGTCTTTCTCTCTCAACTCCGTCAAGATTGTCATTACCAGTTTATGTAAGGAAGCCAAAAGAAGCCGTGAAATCATATTTGGTCCTGCAGAAAGACTCTGTGCTCATCATCATGTGCTTCAGTTATCCACATCAGGGGAGATGTCATTCAAACTTTTTCTGTATCCGGAGTTAACTGTGTATGTCCCATATTTGTCAGTATTCGAAATAAATGTCTCGACAAAAGTCACGTTAAGATTATATATAAACGGTTTTAGAGTCTAAATCCGATAGTGATTTGTGAAACCGTGGATGTGAATGTGGGGTGGTTTGTACTTTTAGACTTAATATGTCCTACATAATGCTTTAACTGAGACAAAAAGATAGGGTATTGGGGATATTTTTATCCGCTTTCATTTTGAAAGTTTTATGCTTAGACTTAATATGCAGAATCAGGTTAAAGGGTCAGTTTCCCTCAGTTTAAAAATACCATTTTGGCTTTTTTCGTTATCTGATACATTTATATGGGGTGAATGCTACATGCTACACAGTTTCAGTGGATGAAAAACACATCCTGCTACAAGGATACATACACCTCTACTTTGTAATTTAATTTTCGCCTTTGAGTCCACTTATGTAATGTCATGTGTAAGAAAAATAGCTGCAGTGTTGTTGGACCACTGACTTAGGTCAAAGGCTTTCTTTTTATATGCGCATGCATGCGAGCTGGATTCCTCAGCCATATGATTCTCTCTGTTCGCCTGCTGTTTTTTTTTTTCACATGGCTGCGATCAGCTGATCACCTGCAGTCACAAGTCTTCAAAGACCTGAAGTGGTTTCATGATGATGATGATGATGATGATGTGTTTGTGCGTATGGACATGTGTATGTCTGAACTGTGAACACAATATCCAACTATTAAACTCATAACACCTGAAAACTATCCAGCTACTATGAGCTACTATTTGTTCCACATTTTGTTCCCACAACTTTATGAACCATCGCGAGCCACATTCTCATGACTGTGAAGACACAGAGGCCAGTGTTTTCTCTGAGGTCATACTGTTTTAACTAGTGGAGGAAAGAAGATTAAGTAACTCTCCTGTCTTCCTTATTTTAAGGAGGTGGAGCAAACTTGAGTATAATAAATTGGCTTATTTTTATAAAACCAGATAGTAGTTTATCACAATGAGATTCTGAGAAAAAACAGAGAAATTTCAGGTAACTTGAGAAAGTTACTCTTTCAGAAAATATAGTTTTCATGTCGACCCAGAAACTGTCAGCATACAGTATTAACTTAACCAACAAATTAAATGAATTTTGAGTGGAAATGTGAATTATGACATGTTTTTTTTTTTTACCTTTGTCTCCTTTTGTCCATCAGTGTGCTCGGGTTTGGATCCCCGATGCGGAGGAAGTGTGGAAGTCTGCTGAGCTCATTAAGGACTACAAAAATGCCGACGCCTCCCTGCAGCTCCTGCTGGAGGACGGAACGGTGAGTATTAATAGAAGAGTTTTTTTTTTTCTTTTCTCAGCTGTTTTGTTTCTTTTTCTGCCTCTCTCTCTTCTGCCTCAAAGACACTTTAAAGCTCAGTGTGTTATTTCAGCGGTTGTACCTTTAGTTCTCTTTATGAATGAGACCTGGTTGGAAAGATGCCCCAGGCAACATTTTAAATATTTAATTCCTCACCTTAGAATACAAACAGCACATTACTTACTTCTAGATACTACTAACTATAAGATGTAGGATGTTTTTAAGGAGTTAAGGTTGTTTGTGTTGCTAGATATTACATAGCACGTCTGTGTCAGTTTAGCAGGTTCAAAACAGCATTTGTTTTCAATTGAGCTGAGTCGATCAAAGAGGACAAGGATAAATTCAAAACAGTAAAAATAGTTTGCCTTGCAAAATAAGGCATTTATTTATTTTGTTAGTTTTCAGATATCCAGTTGTTGATTTTGAGGCCGATCCAGATTCAGTTATGGCCAAGTTCATACGAGTTAGACAGCTGCAGTCGAAGATTGTCTCTATAATGCGCTTAGTTAGTCTGTCAGACAGTCACATTATCTCCATCGCTCCTGGTGTTAAGACACTTTATTTTGCAGAATCCAGCATAGTTTTCAAACAGTCATCGGGCAGAGAAAATGATCGATTGAGTTTAGCGTCAGATTCAGAAAATAAAAAATCTTTGCATGCAAAATGCACTTGTCCCTGAGTTAAAGAGGCTGAACTAAACATAATCAGTTCAGTAGTACACGGCTGTTTTGCTCCAGAGCCGTACCAAATCATGCCTGTCTCATGATGATTCTGAGAACATCAGTGTATTGTCTGAACACTTTGAGTGGGTGTGGACATCTGTTATTGATTATTTAGATGGTGTTTTTCTTCTGACAGTCAGTTATGGACGAACATGGGGAACTGAAACAGTCTATATGAGTTTAGAGGTGATCCCCTAGAAGAAATGAGGCAATGGATCCGTTCACAAAATTTGATTTAAACTCAATTTTAGAAATAGAAAAGCATGAATATCTCTCTCATCTTAGGGTAAGTATGAACACAGAATATAGGCTGTTTACATAAAAATATTGCTAAATGATGCTCTAATGATGCACTGTTTCACTCGTGTTCTTAATTTGCACCCATCTACCACGGTCAGTGTATGAATTCATAGCCATGAGTAATATCTGTCATTACTTTCCTAACTGGTTTCATGATCATCCTCAGAGCATCGAGCACAAGTTGGACCCCAAGACGAAGAACCTGCCTTACCTGCGAAACCCTGACATCCTGGTGGGCGAGAATGACCTCACAGCGCTCAGCTACCTCCACGAGCCGGCCGTGCTGCACAACCTCAAAGTCCGCTTCATCGACTCCAAGCTCATCTACACTTACTGTGGTAGGAAGGAAGTCTTAACATCTACTAAAGCTGCTCCTTTTTAGTATGAAATTCTCCTTGAAATAGTCATTGATTTCTGCTGTTTATAACTCAACCATGAAGAAAACAGCGACTGTAGCGTGTTAATCAGATGTATAATCCTTCAACATTTTCATAGTTTAATAGTAAAGCTTGTCATTGACGTATTTGTCCTTAACATTCATTATGCTTAAGTCAAGCATTCTACACTTATCAAGTATGTTTACACTCACTAATAAGTGCAGCAGATAAGATAATGTGAATGTAAAGAATGTGATTTGTTTGTGTGTTTCATAATATTTTACACTTTCAGATTGAGTTTTAATGTCAGTAGTAGTTTGTCCTTGAAAACCACCAATCACCTATCGCACTATGTTTTCTTTAAGTTTTTTTTTTTTTGCTGCAAAAAATAAAATAAAAATAATTCCTGCCCTAGATAGTGACCGTTCAGCTGCTGGAGAGTTCGTACATATTATCTGTGTTGTAGGAATTGTCCTGGTGGCCATTAACCCGTATGAGAGCCTGCCGATCTACGGGACAGACATCATCAATGCCTACAGTGGTCAGAACATGGGAGACATGGACCCACATATCTTTGCTGTGGCAGAGGAGGCTTACAAACAGATGGCCAGGTTTGTGTGTGTGTGTGTGTGTCTGTGTGCATGTGCGTGTGCATGTACATGCATGTTACCTGAGTAGCTCTCTTTCTAGTCTCCTTGTTGCTCAGCCCTCCCTCTCCATTCAGGGTTTGTAGGTCAAAGCTGAGACAGAAATAGCCTCTTGGTGGTCTCACTGTCTCACTCACTTGCTTTCACTCTTTAAATCACACACACAGACACACACACACACACACACACACACGTTTTCTCTGTAGGAACCAACCAGTAAACCTCTGCTCCGGAAGTTCATCTACACACTAACACACGTGTTCTGTAGCCTTCATATACATCATATCACCGATGGCATCTAATTGCACTAGTCTATACTTGAGGAGCGGGTCGTACCATTAATGATATTCATTCTTATGTCAGGAATATTTAAATATTTCTGTGTATGTGTGTGTGCATAAGTGTGTTATAAACAGGCAGCCTTCCACTTACAAGAGGAAAAGCTCTCTTCCAGCTTTTAATAAGACTTCTTCATTTCTCAATTGGTACTTTAGCCAGCAGACTGCTCTAGTTCTCTCAGGTTTGATGGTTGCCGTCTCCCAACTGTGGATTTCAAAGTTTTCCATAGATGTTCAGTTCGATTAAGATCAGGACTCAAAGCAGACCGCTGCAGAATTGCCCAGTGTTTTTCTTTCTTTCAGTTTTTTGGTCCTGTTGGGAGAGCCACAAACAGCAACGGAGACTGGGCTCTGATATTGTGCAGTGAATGGTCTCATGAAGCTGTACAAATTTGACACAAGCATTCATTTGGACTTAAGGATGAACTAATTAGATTTTGGAGGTCAAAGGTTACTGTCACTGTGACCTCACAAAACACATTTTAGCCATAACTTTTACGTGAAACTGCATTGATTAGTGGGAGCAACGTTTCTCTTTCACAAGTTGAGTCTTCTGGGTCTGAGTCTTCTTCTTAAATAGCACAAACTACTTAAAACACTTGTGATACTAAATGAAGACGACCGTCTGCTTCCTAGGAGTAATGGAAGATTGTTCCCATGAGGTGTGAGAGAACCATCCCTTTTGACCACATCTGCACAAATACCGGATAAATCAGCAGGGTTCAACAGGTGTATCAAACCATTTCATTTCAAGTCAAGTTTATTTATGTTTCTACACCCCCTGTATATCATCCTATGTCTGAGTGGATTTACGTGGCTCAGTATGAGGACAAAGTAAAACTCCAAAACCTAAGGGCATAATGGAAAAAAAATCAAACCTAGTGAGACGGCAAATCAAATAAATATCCTTCCCTTAGAGACAGTGGTGAATTGTAACTGAGCCAGCTTCCCTCTCAGCAGCTGGGAGCTTATAACAAAGAAAGGTAGCGCAGCAGGAGGAGGAAGCATGACCTGAGGATTCAGTCTCAGCTCTGGGGAAAATGAGGCAGGGCAGCCTGCTGAGATATTAAAGCACACAGAGGAACAACAGGGGTTACAAGGTGTGTTATCACCTGCTCTGCCTGTAGACACTGAAAATATTTGTTTATAATAAGATCTGACTCTTTGTGTCTGCCCAAGGCCTCACCCCTAGAATAATCTGTGTGAGCATGACCCTTGACCTTAACTCCAGTTTGATTTAATCCTAGTGGAAATCACCGATGTAAAGCCAGAAAAATCTTGCATCTGAACTGGTGATACTTGGTTTCTTCTCAGTGAGCCTCAGTCCATTGTATCCTCACAGTCTTAAAGTAATAAACAATACTAAGTTTCTTCTTTTCCATTTTTCCTTTTGAACATGGCAGGGATGAGAGGAACCAGTCGATCATTGTGAGCGGGGAGTCTGGAGCCGGAAAGACGGTATCAGCCAAATACGCCATGAGATACTTTGCTACAGTCAGCGGCTCTGCCAGCGAGGCCAACGTAGAGGAGAAGGTCTTGGCTTCCAATCCCATCATGGAGGTGAGGATTTAATGCTGACATTTGATTATGTTCCTTTTTTTTCTTAAAGCTGGTTTCTGCTGACTCTCAAAGCTTAAAGTAATAGGAAGAATGTATTGAGAATTTGAGGACCTAGATCCACTCCAAACTCTCATGCATCATTGGTCCTGGCAGTTTGTAGATGTTTATTTACTTATCAGTATATTCACAAGCTTAGTTGTTTTGTGGATGTTGTTTTTGCTTCCTCTCCTCTTCTCTTCAATGGCATTTCACTCTCTTCCCTTTAGTCTCTCCACCACACTCTGTCATTCTGGCCTCAGGCTGCTCTCTCACTGCGATAACGCAGGTCTTATCCTTAAGTGTGTGTGTGTGATTGTGCGTGTATTTGTGTATTTCTTCCCACAGAGTCATAAGGACAAGAGGGGTTGGAGAGCACTCCTATGCCCATATGCCACCACTCCCCTTACACCCCCCAGCCCCTAGCTCTGCTAACATCACTCTCCTCACAGTCGCCACTTTCACCTCGAGCCAATCAGAAACGAGCTGACAGAAATGAATAGAAAGCTTTCTGTCTTCGCAGCGACGTCACTTCAGCCTCTAAGTCTGGATGCAGAGTCGATGGTTGCATCAGCCTTTTCAATATTATAAAACCTGTGTGTGCGTGTGTGTGTGTGTTATTTGTATGTGTTTGGCTGATGCAGGAATACCTGCTCTGCTGAAAGACTCCTTGTCTGCAGTGAAAGACTGTGTGTTTGGCATTAATTCAGCAAGAAACCCCTGTATTCACACATGATTTAACTGTTGAGACCAGCTTGTAGAGCTAGCTTGTGTGTGTGTGTGTGTGTGTGTGTGTGTGTGTGTGTGTGCGCGCTTGTGTTTGCATATAGCCCCACCCATCCTCTGACAATTCCTAGTGGGGTCATTGATCACTCCTTTATATTGAACTAAGTCTGCTGACTACTGATGATTTATTTGCTAACGTATAGTGCGGTAGCTCAGCAGAAAATGTCTGTCAGTGTAATTGATCCAACACTTGCATGTGGGAGAACAGAGATCCACTAAAACATATTTGTGTTTTAATAAATGTAGACATATCACAAATTATCTGCAGCCTATTTCAAGGTGTGGCAGGCAGTATGGGTAACTATTTTCATAATGATATAAAATCCTTCACTTATATCATAGTTAAACATTTGGGCAAACCTGTCACATATCTCCACAGAAAATAGGAAGTCTTACAAATTTTAATAGGAAGAAACAGCAAGTTTGGCTCTGTCCAGCAGTAAACTTGTTTGTTTAATCCAGACAAAGAGAAGCTTCATAATGATGACACACTTTGGTTTTCAGAGATTTATATATAGTCACTTATAGCAACAGACCTCTGGTTACAAATACATCTGGATTTTGGTATCTTTGTTACCTGGCTGTTTAAAGATAACGAGACCTGAAACTGTTCCTTAAAGTATTTTACCAGAATCATATCAGTCCTAAAACAGTGTCACTGTTGTTATTGGCTCGTACTTTTTGCTTCCCCACCACACTTCACTGCCAGTCACTCTGCTGTGGTATAGTGCTGGTAAAAGTGGAACTACCCTGTTCAAAGTAGATTTTAAAGCAAATTGCTTATAAATAAAAATGTGCTTCAATCCCATCTACCCAGTCCAGATTTAAACACTATCACTGTACAATGTTGCTTTAGCATTTCTGTTTTTCCTCCTCTGCCACTCAGGCCATTGGAAATGCAAAGACCACCAGAAATGACAACAGCAGTCGTTTCGGTAAATACATTGAGATCGGCTTCGATGCCCGCTACCATATCATCGGTGCCAACATGAGAACATATCTGCTGGAGAAGTCACGAGTGGTCTTTCAGGTAAGCGTACAAATATACATCTAAGCTCATATGAAAACACACACACACATTTGTCACACTTGTTGCAGTTGTCTGGACGTCACAGTAACGTAAATTCAGTCATTATCATCCCTGCCTCAGGCATCACAGACAGATGAACAAAGATGACCTTTGAAGATATCAGCTTTCAATTCTAAGCTCAGCTTGCAATGGGACTTCACACAATTAGCACTAACATATGTTAAATTTTAACCAGGTCACATTAGACAGTTTCCTCTTTGCAAATTTTGTTGTGTATTTTCCACATTGTTCATGATTAAACAACAGTCGTGACATGATCTTTACTCTCAGAGTTTGTAGATTGAAGATAATCTTCTGAAGGGTTTGTTGAGTATGAACTTGTTTTGTTATCTCACTTGTCAAGCCTACATTGGCTCATTTTATCCGAGGTGTTTTTACTGTATGAGCCTGCCAACAGTAACATCTTTACAGAACGTATTACAGCCGAAATTTAACACATTATGGGGTTTGTGCGCTGACAGCAGATCAGTTGTTTAGCTGCCAAAAATGTTAGAGTTACAGTTTCCTGAGTCATTACGTTAAACTCCTGTCATATATATCTTGGAACTATATGGCTGGCTTCCAAACATTAAAGCAAAATTATCCCATAATTATAACAGAATTAGATAGAATTGATGCACGTGCACACTTGAATGCAGCCACGCACGCAGCAAATCCTTGATGACCTTGTGACCTCGTGACATAATATGACCCATCAAACTGGACTGACTGGACAACAAGGAGGCAGCACGGTGGACAGGAAACTCCTCTGTTGTCAGCTCCACTTGTATCACTACATATCACTACATATCACTACATATAGATAATCTACACGTTTAGTGTGTGACGTTATGATTGAATTCATGTGATGCACTTTTCCTCCGACTGCTTCGTCTACAATAACTACATCGAGGATATGCCAGAGCTCACTGTGCTTATCCTGCTTCTACTGCTGACGCATCTTCAGTCACTGCATTTACTGCAAAATCCTTCGAGCCAAGTCACACTGGCATCGAGAAACATGGATCACAAGTAGACTCTCAACATCACTGAGTGAAAAGATGTTTACTCAGCATTGTATTGGTTGTAAATGTTAATCATGCAGCAGTGATAGATTAAATAATAATAAGGATTTCTAAGTTCTGGATGTTCTGTCTTTGCTGAAGTCCATTCAGACCAGCTCACACACACACACACACAGAAACCAAAGCAGTGTGTTCCTCAATGTCATCTATAGAACATGTAAGCCACATTAACCGTCAGTCTAACCCTGGTGACCTTTTAGAGCAGAGAGGTATGTGGCAATAACTTCCTTCTTCACAAAGACAAGTAGAAGGAAATGCAGTAAAAACCATCCTTGTATCAATCCATCTGTCACACTTGTTTACAGACACTCCCGTCTTTCCCCCCGTGCTGTCTCTCTTTTTGTTTCCAGTGTCAGGACATTCCTGTCTTCGTAATGATTTAATTGGTCTTCCTCAAGATTTTTGTTCTCTCTCTTAACAGCTTCACACAGAGCCAGATCGGTACACATTTATAAAAAAAAAAAAAAAAAAATGTTTTCTTTCTCCTTTTTCACAATACATGTTGAATTTTTTGTGATTTTTCTATCTTATACGAGTGTATTTTCTTCAGGTGTGATTGCTCACTGGTGGAGGAAGTGTGTAGATCAAGAAAAAGCACATAATTTCCTTACACACACACACACACACACACACACACACACACACACACACACACACACAGACTCTACTGTCACAGACAACCCTGTTGGAATGAGGAAGTTTGTGGAGAGATGTGATTCTTTCCTTGTCACATTTTTTACATGCTTGGCTGCAGTTCCACCCATTTGTAGGTGTGTTAGAACGTGTGTGTGTTTGGGTCCCGTAGCTTCAATGTAGGAGACAGGTAACACACTTCAGGACATGAACAGTGCTGCGGCTCCAGCTTTATTTGTCAGTTGCATCTCTTGTAACTATTTATCATATTACCCCTTAGGTTTCCCACAAGAGGTAGAAAACAAGTGGGTTACATACTCTGTCTATGTCTAGTGATAAAGTAAACATTCTACTTTCACATCTGTGTCAGCAACATCTGTTGTCATGCCCTTAAGCAAGGCATTAAATTAAATCTAACTGCTTCAGTGGAGCTCCCAGATGTTTAACTGTCAAACTGTATGTGTAAAGCAGATATGATAGTGAAGAAACAAAAGGGGACAATGGTGATCAGTAACATTTACGTGATGTATTTGAATAAATGAAGGTTTTACATCATGTTATATCTTCTTCACTCTTTCTTTCAGGCGGATGAGGAGAGGAATTATCACATCTTCTATCAGCTCTGTGCATCATCCCATCTGCCTGAGTTCAAGACTCTGAAGCTGAGTAAGTCCCACTCGTGTACACACACACACGAACACACACACACAGAGCGCCACTGACCTTTTGCTTGAACTGTGCATTCATATTTAAAGCAATTATAAAAACAGCGGTTGGAAAATCTGTTCAGAGAACAGCTCATCATTCTCACAAGTGAGTTCGGCAGCAGCACCCACTGGTGACCCAGGCTTGTTTTATATGTCATGTCCAGATATAGACACTTCCTTCTCATACTTATGATGCCTTAAACTGAATGAATCTGTAGCTTAAACATGCTCCTGAAATCAACTGAACTTCTATGTGAATAATAAAATAAATACTCTGTTCTCCGTCATACTGAAGCACCACAGACTCTACGTTTTTGTGAAACAAACTCCCACATAAAGGGAGCAGAACGGACCAGGTTAATTTAGTAATTTAATGGTGTTGATCACGGCAATCACCAAATCTCAGGAACATTTACCTGCTCATAGACAATTGCCATTCATGAGGCCTGAGGCCTGTGAGTTACAGGAAGTTTGTGCAGTAATGAGATCCTAATGAGTCTGAGTTAGAAGATTCATGCAAATCTGCCTCAGAGACAAAGTCAGAGAGTTATAATAAGAAAATGAAAATGTTATTTGCATCAGCTAAGCTGCAGTAACTCTCCACAGCAGGGAAACTACCAGAACATTGAAAATCCATCATCGCAGTGATTGGTTCAACCAGGCAAAAAATAATTAAAGTTTTATTGCCTTTATTTACTGATTTATGTATCCCACTAAGAGACATATTTAAACTGAAACAGCAACTGGAAATGATCCTGCTGTGGGCCCAAGATAGAACCAGGGGTATAAAAACCGTGCTCCGCCTCCAGTGACCACAGTGAAGTGACTAAAAAGTGCTGCTGCATGTATGAGATCAGTTTAGATACAGCAACCGTACTGACTCTGTGGTTGAACAGGCTCTCATACAGAGCGCTCCCACTGTGGACCTGCACCTGCTCATCCTAGTCAGGAGACACACACACACACACACTGCTGGCACTGTCACTTACAGCAACTCAGTTGGCTCACACACACACACACACACACACACACACACAGCTGCTGTCTTTCCTTTCCTGCTGACTTCCTGGCTCAGTAAATGGAGTGGTTGTCAGAGCCATGTCAGTGCCTCTTGTTGCCAAGCAACGGGTCCATGCCTTAATTCAGTGTAACGTGTGTGTGTGAAGAAACTGATTGTGGTAAAGTTGAGCTAACATCATTGCTACACAGACTTGGGTTGATTTTACTTCTTAGAGGCCTGAGCCATCTGCAAAGTCATGGTGTCTGTGACAGCGTCAAAGAAAAAGTCATCTGCTTTCACAATTCACTTTTCTCTATGTGAATTAGCATGTGAGCATTTCTCAAACATCATGAGCCTGTATCCTCATGGAGCTATTGCACTGATACCCAATTTCAAGTCAGACATAACAACCGTTGAAGCCCACTGAAGAAAAATAACTTAACGCAGCAAAAAGCTCTTTATTCTCTGGGAAATATTCTGGGAAAACTTGTAGTTCCACTTAGAAAAACCACTGAAATCTGACTTTCAACATTTTCCAGTGATTTTACCGTTCCCTTTGGCAATACTGAACAAATAAAGGATTATTATATCTGTGGCATAGACTGAGGATGAGGATAAACTGTTGTCCCAGTGTGTGAATAGAGAAATTAAATTCAATAACCAGGGGACTCCCTGGTGGCCTGGGGCTCCAAAAACAAATCAAATAAGTATTTTTCTCACAGGTATGTTGTAACAGGAAACAGCACATGAAGTGAATGGTGTCATTACAGTGTTTTATAGCATTTTAAATCATTGACATGCTAAAACTATCCATACTTCATGTTGTCTGAATATGTGTACTTTCTGTTTCTACATTAAGGCAGCGCAAACGACTTCCTGTACACGAGACAGGGCCGCAGCCCCGTCATCGACGGCGTGGACGACACCAAGGAGCTTAGCACCACTCGCAATGCCTTCACTTTGCTCGGTAACACAATTACTTTGTAACCCTTAAGTCTAATGCATGTTAGCTGGATTTTCTTGCTTATATCTGTCAACTTTAAGCAAGTATAAGGTTTACAATTGTGAGAGTCCTTGATGGACTTTGTAGAACAGGACTTCATACCAGAGATACAACAGTAAATATATGTCACTCAGATATTCTTACTAATAACTTGAGGGTCTCTCTGTGTTTGTGTTTGTTGTCTGCAGGTATTAATGAGTCCTACCAGATGGGGTTGTTCCAAGTTCTGGCTGCTATTCTTCATCTTGGAAATGTGGAAATAAAAGACAGAGATTCAGACAGCAGTCTCATTCCTGTGAGGATAATATTTATATTTAATTTCTGTCAGTGAGACATGTGTTAACCAAATGCTTAATATTTATCATAATATTTACACTTTTCTATTAGTAGTCATGAGTTATTTCAGCAGAGCTTCATGTCTTGTCTTTTCCGTGCGTGTGTTCTCAGTCATATTTTTGTTCAGTTTGTCCTCATTTCACTCCCACTGTCATATGACTTATGACGCGATAGTGATAAATGTTAGTAGTCCCAAATGTTACATGACACAATATGCCACAATATATTAATACAGATTTAATTAAAATTGTCTTTGCTAATAATCTTGAAGAACTGTGTTCATGTCCAGTTTGTCAACAGTTTTGCTTTTTCAAAATCTTTACACTGGAAGGACATCATAGTAATTTCTCTGTGACAATTAGCATTAATAAGATGACATTTAATATTTTAGGCAGTCTGAACACAATTACTCAATAGATTATTGAATATGTTTATTGACCTATAAAAGCAGTCACACATGACAGACTGGCCACATAACCATCTGCTCTGTGGAGAGAGTGCATCTTTTAAAGAGATAGAAATATATTCAACAGGACTTTTAGGTGAAGAAGTAAAAAGTAACTACTGTAATTCTTTCATATTCTTCATAGAATCAACTGCTTTATCTGCTAGCATCTCACTGCATTTCTCATGGTAATGGCTTAAATATCTCCTCGTTCTTTAGCCCAACAATCGGCACCTGACGGCGTTCTGCGAGCTGGTGGGTGTCACCTACCAGGACATGGCTCAGTGGCTGTGCCACAGGAAGCTGAAGACGGCGACAGAGACGTACATCAAGCCCCTCCCTCGTCTGCAGGCCACCAACGCCCGCGATGCGCTGTCCAAACATATCTACGCCAAACTCTTCAACTGGATCGTAGAGCACGTCAACAAGGCTCTGATCACCAACATCAAGCAGCACTCTTTCATCGGGGTCCTCGACATCTATGGGTATGTCTGTGCAGTCGCCTGTCTGTATGACATTAGGTTCAGAGGGTTAACAAGCCATGACATTCATTTGTCAGATTTGTCTGAATTTATTAATAGACTTTATAGTGTACACCATAAAAACTTAACTGCAATCAATTCTTAGAAACAATTGTAAGAAATTCTTTGCCCAAATATGAATTTGATGTAGGTACTGAGCAAGTTCACTTTGTCAAAGATGTTATTCAGCAGATTATCTCCACTGTCTTTCCTCACAAGGTTCGAGACGTTTGAGATCAACAGCTTTGAGCAGTTCTGTATCAACTACGCTAACGAGAAACTCCAGCAACAATTCAACATGGTGAGCAGCATGTTTTACCTCCTCCATTATATTCACGTGAAAAATATCATTTTATGTTTATTTAATGCAAGTGTGCAGCTTAATCCTCAACTCTGCGTGTGTGTGTGTGTGTACGCAGCATGTGTTCAAGCTGGAGCAGGAGGAGTACATGAAGGAGCAGATCCCCTGGACTCTGATCGACTTCTACGACAATCAGCCCTGCATCAACCTCATAGAAGCCAAGATGGGAATCCTGGACCTGTTGGACGAGGAGTGCAAAGTACTTTTGATTTAGTCAACTAAATTATATTGAACACTTAAGGTGCAAAGAACAGTTTGTTATCCAGCTTGCTTTGCTTTTTATTGGCTAATATAGGCCTATAATTGACATGACAGGTACAGGTAAGTCAAAGCAAAACTATATTTTGGGCTAACAAACTGTTCATATTAAATTGATCTGTAATTATGAAAACATTAATAATGACTCTAATGTAGTTATATAAGATGTGCTGACTCATGAATACATTTGGTGTGTTGGGGTAGGCTTGTGGGTTGTAGCTGAACATGTCACTGAGAATAGTTTGTCTATTCACACCCACATTCTGCTTTACATTTTACAGACACTGAACTCATTACTGAACAACATTAACATATACATATATGTGTAACATCAGAGTTCACCTGCAGGAAGAAAACTGGAAGTGAAACTGACCACAGTTTTCACACAGTATTTTGTATTTCTTCTCTCACTCCATTTTAGACATTGAAACTGAATTAAACATGAGTAAACATGCAGCTTTATTCATGCTTATTTTCTTTTACTATGTTTTTAGTCTAGAGCTAATTGTAATATTTCAGTTGGTTGTCTCTAAAATGATCACAGTTAATGTTGTGGTAGCAGTCATATTTACCACATTAGCTTATAGTTTAAATGTAGAGTGCTCATATCTGAACCATCTGCGCTCTTTCATAGCTCAGCCAGACCACTAACAATGCAAACTAATCTCTCTGTGGCTCACAACCACTTCAAGGTCATTTTATATACTGTTGACATTTGAGGTGGGCCGCACTGCTGACAGTGTTGCAAAGAAATGCACTTGCTGGCACAGAAATATTAGAAAAATGGCTGCGAAGCAGCACTTGTACAGTCCATACAATGCAGTGTAATGAGTCTGTATTAACACGTCTGACACGACAGGTTTCTGTTTTACTGTTCACTCAGTGTCACTATGAGCAGTTTGGTCTGAATGCTACATGTTTTTCTCATTGTTTCCTCTGTGTGTCACACCCTTTGTGTGCCAGATGCCCAGAGGTTCAGATGATTCTTGGGCTCAGAAACTTTACAACACCCACCTGAAGACGTGCTCCCTCTTCGAGAAGCCGCGCATGTCCAACCGCGCCTTCATCATCCAACATTTCGCCGACAAGGTGAACCTGAGTGATATGATGTTTGTTTCATGTGTGCATAGTGTTATCAAAGCATGGGAGTCGTTTCATTCATTAGTTTGCTGTTTCAGAATTCAGATGTTAGAGTAACGGCGCGTCAGGTACTGATGTGAAGGATGTTGTGCCTTTGCTGAAGTGGCTGTGGCGCTTTACTGGCGATTACTGGAGGATACATGACTTTTTTTTATAATTATCACTAATCACTACAAAAGGCACTTTTGCAATGAAGTGTGAAGAGTGTCACTGTGTGCGTGTGCTGATGCAATTCACTTTGGTGCGATAGGTTTATAATGGGGTATGACAAAGTGTTATTTTTCACGTCTGTTTTTAGATCCTCGCTATAAGGTTACACATAAACGGGTCAAGGACTAATGTAGGCTTTCACTTGGGGACCTTCATATTAAAACAGGATCCCTCTGCAACATTTCTGACAATGATTGATCTTGGGGTATAAAAGGAAATTTACATCAAGCATTTGGTGGGGCTATACATAGCCTACCCTGTTTGTATGCTTCATCGATTGCTGGTACCAGTCACCTCTATTTGACTTAAAACCAAGATATGGAAACACAGTCTTATTTAAGAAAAGGTAATGTCCACAATTAAGCTTAAAATTTTGAGTGTTAGCCTGTTAATCACAATATGTGACCCTCTGAGGAAAACTTTAAAAATCGCAACATCCTTCTGGTCATGTGGAAATGATTTGAGTTTGTAAAAGTATTTTTATAATAAGGTTTTTTACAAGAGGTTCAGGAAAGTTAATAAAAATATGTTGCAATTGTAACACAAGCTGTGCTTTGTTAGGTTGAGTACCAGTGTGAAGGTTTCCTGGAGAAGAACAAGGACACAGTGAATGAAGAACAGATCAATGTGCTGAAGGCGAGCAAGGTGAGGTACACACACACACACACACACACACACACACACACACACACACACACACACGCATGCACACATGCATTAACTGTACATTACAGTTTATACAATAAGTCAAAAGCAGATTCTGCTGAGGCACCATAGACACAAACACTATGAAGCCTCCACTGTGTTGTATGTTTCTCTGTAGCTTCTAAAGAAGCCAGAAGCTGCGACACCTGGTCTGTGTGAGGAAAAATAAACTATTGTTCACTGACCGTAAATAGCCCATCACATGAACGCTCAGGGAAGCAGCGCCCTCCACTGGACATGTAGGGATAATGTCGACTCCAGCAGTAAAAACAAAGACTTGTTCCAAGAGATTTATGATGAATGAGGTTTATATTTGGTTTACAGATAAGACAACAAACTGAACACACACGAACACATATTGTCATCAACTAAAACACATGCGGATGTTTTATTTTATGCTCTCGATGATTTAATGATGGGAGATGTCACAGTTCTTCATACAAACATTAGAAGAAACTGGAAATCTTTTAACCATAGACTCTTCGACCCTGATAGTTCAGCCTCTCTACACATACACACACACACACACACACACACACACACACTTGGTCACATGTGCATCAAAACATAAATAAGTCATATCACATTTGAATAAACACCACGTGTGCACATGTGTTTTAATCTTGGTTGGCCAGGATCAAGCCTTTAAATCCTTGACGCTGTTTTGGTTTCACACACACACACATATACACACACACACATACAGGGCAGGACGCAGTACGTTTGTCCAGAATGCTCACCGTGACCTTCGACTGTTCTCTTGTAGACGTCAACAAGAGCAGAGCTGGGTAAGGGTTGAAATGCTGTCTGCTCTAACCTCTAACACAACCACTTAACCTCACACACACACAGACACACAAAACAATGCAATGTACAGTTTGATTGTTGTCATTAAGATAAGTGAGACGTAAACAATTGTGATTAAATAGTAATGATCTCTAAATGAGATTTAATCTAATTAAGTTTCTCTTTAGTTTTCTGCCAAACTTATTCCATCATTTGTTTTCCTGTCATTATGATTGCTTGTCCATACCCGGCTTTAAATTCATCTGAAAAAAAAAAAGCAGTTATACAGTTTAGCTCGACACAAGGCTTGACATTTAAGTTGCCTTATTTATTTATCTGGTACTTCTTGCATCAGTTTATCTACCTGCAACCAGAGTAGCTGCTCTTACACCCCTTGTTATTTTATGAACATTCGGGGTCCTACTATTTTCATTGCATTGTCATATAAAATGTGTAGGTAGAATATTCTGTTGTACTAAACATTAAAACATAGACAAAGTCCAGAGCTCAACACATCAGCATATTGATGTGTGATATCATGTGTTGTGATGCATCAGGATGGGGGATTGGGGCATGTAGTTCTCTAAAATCCAGTGTGTCATAGTTCAATACAACAGAAACTCCAGTTCTGCTCAAAACTGCCCTGGGACCTGTGAGATTTTCACTTTAATGCAGACATTTGCTTGAAAATGCTGTTGACATGCTGTTTGAACTAGAGACATTCTCTGTTTTATACTGTGCAGGTTTTCATTTGAGAGGAAATGCTCCCCAAAGTGTTTTGAGTTGGATTCGATCAACAAATTATCATCTCATCATGCTCCATTTTACACATTACTGTTCTGCACATCTTTATCAATAGTCTGCCTGTTTTTGTTTTTGTTTTGTTTTATTTTCTCTTTTCAGTTTGAATCATAGATGTGTTTTTTAGTTTTTGATGAGGATGATAATGATTTTCAACTTTGGGGGGACGTTTTGGTTCTTTTAACATTCCCTTTTAATGTCATTGTGTTTCTGTTGTCACTGTGTCTCCATGTGTTGTCCATGTATGTTTGGTTCTGTCCTCATCATGACAACCCTTCCCTGCCAGCAGAAGGTAAACAGAAGCGTTCTTACAACGCTGGCCCGCCTGTAACTCTTCCTTTAGCTCCTTTTTTTTTTTTTTACATTTTTTTCTTCCCCTGTCTTTCTCTCTCTTGCTCTCTGGCACTGAGTTATTATCACTCAACAGCACTGAGGAGATTGAAGTTGTGTGTATGTGTGTGTGTGTGTGTGTGTGCGCGCCTTTGTTTGCTGCATGGGGAGCACCAAAGGCACTCTGGGAGAAGAAAAGGTTGGATTTAAAAAAAAAAAAAAAAAAGTGACAAAGGAAGGGGGGTATAATGTTGTCAGAGTGATGCTGAGAATAAGCAGCACGTAAAACCTTTGTGACTCCGGCTGTTCTGCTTAAGGAAGGTGGCGAGAGAAGCAGCATGGCAACGCTCTGAGCACAGCAGGAGGACCTGAAGCTGCCAACATAACACGGCATCCTCCTCATATAACCAGTGTTATATGGAGCATCATGGCCAAATAACGCCATGCAGTCATATATGGAAACAGCACAGTCTCATATATGACGCAACATAACCTTTCCATTTACTTTTCTTAGCTTTTAATAACATTGTAACAACAGTTTGACAGTGAATGAGTTTAACAAACGCTAATCAACAAATCTACTCACGCATCTAATTAAAGTGTGAAGATGTTGAGATTACTAGTTTGATAGTAAAGTCAATGAAATCAAAATGTCGTCCTGCTTTGCCTGTGCCAATATGCACTACGCAGTAAGTAAGTAAAACCCAGAGCATGGCTGTGAGAAGAGACTTTTTGTGTGATTTACAGTAGCTGCACTGAAGTTTACTTCAACACTTTATCCAGAATGAAAAGCTTTGTCGCGCAGTTTATTCTCCGAAAATCAATATCGCCTCCGGCATTTGATGCTGCCTTCAGCTGTTCTCAGCTTTCTGACTTTATCTGATGCACTTCTCAGTTTGACCTGCTGGTGGAGCTGTTCCAGGATGAGGAGAAAGCCACTAGTCCCACTGGTCAGGTCCCTGGGACTGGAGGCCGCACGCGCCTCAGCATCAAACCTGAAAAGACCCAAAAAATGAGCAGCAAGGAGCACAAGAAGACCGTCGGCTGCCAGGTTCATCATCTCTACTGTGTTTTGTTACATATTTAAAGATTATAAAAGTCACATCAAATCCTGTTCATTCTGGTAAATATTAATAATCCTGTTAGATATTCCCCAGTCAGCATCTCTGCATTAAATTAATGATTAGGTGCATTATAATATTGATTATATTATTGGTGTGGACATTAATTATAATATCCAAATCTGATTTTTAACCATTTATTCAGCCTAATGGTTATGATGATTCTCTCTTGTAGTTCCGTAACTCTCTGCAAATGCTGATGGAGACGTTGAATGCAACCACTCCACACTACGTCCGCTGCATCAAACCTAATGACTTCAAGATGGCTTTCTCGTGAGTCTCCTCTCTGATTTACCCATTCATATTTTAGATCCTCGAAACACCACCACTGTTAATTTAAACAGCGTTTGTGACAACTTAAAGATATATCCTAAAACATTATCATTAGTGAATCATGAACTGTGCTCAGGTTTAGTCACCATCTTTGCTCAGATGTAATTTCCCGGTGTCCATATTAACTGTGAGTATTTTCTGTTGGCAGGTTTGATCCTAAACGTGCAGTGCAGCAGCTCAGAGCCTGCGGTGTCCTGGAAACCATCCGCATCTCTGCTGCAGGTTTCCCATCCAGGTACTGACACATCCTACCAACACTGTTCATGGCTCTCATCAATTCTGATATCTTTTGTATGTGTTGCGCACCTTATTTGTTATCTGAGTATACGATGTTGTTGCCACAGGGTGTTTTAGATTCTTGTATTAAAAGGTAAAAGAACAAGTATTAAATACGGGTTACTATATGGCGTAGTTCCCCTATAAATTTACCTTGGTTATAAATGATCTAACTATTTGTGTGTGTTATAGGTGGACGTATCAGGAGTTCTTCAGTCGTTACAGAGTGCTGATGAAGCAGAAGGACGTGCTGCCTGATAAAAAAATGACCTGTAAAAATGTTCTGGAGAAACTAGTGCAGGTCAGACTGTCCAGGATTTCACTTGTCCTCATACTGTCGATGCCTGTGGCATTTTAATCATAAATGGATTACATATATGTTTTAATTACACAGCACATCTGTCTCTTTTTGTGTTTTAACCCTGTGCTCTCTTCTTCTCCTCCCTCAGGACCAAGATAAGTACCAGTTTGGTAAGACCAAGATCTTCTTCAGGGCCGGTCAGGTTGCTTACCTGGAGAAGCTGAGGGCGGATAAGTTGCGTGCCGCCTGCATCCGCATCCAGAAAACCATCCGCTGCTGGTTGGCACGAAAGAAGTATCTGCGCAAGCGCAGCGCTGCCATCACCATCCAGAGGTTCACCAGAGGATACCAGGCTCGCTGGTGAGTCACATGCAAAGACATTTGAGTTTGTGTGTTTTAAAAGACACTTCATTATGAATACTGCTGCTGTTGAATTAGTTCAAGACTGATGCTCGTTTCTCTTCTCTCTTCAGTCTGGTCAAGTTCATGCGTCGCACTCAGGCAGCCATCACCATCCAGAAGTACCAGAGGATGTGTGTGGCGAAGAAACGCTACAGGCAGAAGCAGGCTGCTGCCCTGGCTATGCAGACAATTCTCAGAGCTTACATGGCCCGGCAGAAGTACCAGGGGGTAAGACACAGATCACACGTCACAGCCAGAAATATAGAAAGATCTGAAAACAGCCACAAAGAATCTGCTTTGGAATCCTCAGTACGTGCAGTCTGTTTCCTTTCCTTGACTTGTTTCTGTGTCTGTCTGCAGCTACTGCGGGAACACAAGGCCGTCATCATTCAGAAACACATTCGTGGCTGGTTGGCTCGGTGCTGGTACAAGCGCTGCCTTGTCTCCATCGTCTACCTGCAGTGTTGCATCCGCAGGATGAAGGCCAGGCACGAGCTGAAGAAGCTGAAGATCGAGGCACGTTCAGTGGAGCATTTCAAGAAGCTCAACAAAGGCATGGAGAACAAGATCATGCAGCTGCAGCGGAGGATCGACGAGCAGGTGAACTGTTGACCTTTTTGCCCCAGATTTTTTGTTGTCAATGTAATTTATATTTTCTCTTTATTTATTGATTAATATGGGCGTTTTATCCAGAGCAAAGAAAACCGGACGATCACCGAAAAGCTCTCTGGTCTGGAGAACTCCTACACTGCAGAGAGCGAGCGCATGCGTGGCGAACTG
This sequence comes from Polydactylus sextarius, assembly GCA_016801845.1. Taxonomy (NCBI): domain Eukaryota; kingdom Metazoa; phylum Chordata; class Actinopteri; family Polynemidae; genus Polydactylus; species Polydactylus sextarius. The sequence continues at coordinate 17,975,711 of CM028906.1, forward strand.
AACCGGCTGCGTGGCGTAGAGGAGGACGCCAAAAACAAATCCAACCAGGTAACATCGTTGCTGGAGGAGCTGGAGCGACTGAAGAAGGAGCTGAGCTTGACGCAGCAGGAGAAGAAGACCATCGAGGACTGGGCGCAGACATACAGGGACGAAATGGAGAAAGTAAGGAAGGATCCACATGTGCATCTACATCTTCCCTTTTAGCTTCTGTTCTCCTGCTCCTCCATTTTCTTCTAACCTTGACCTCAAGTAAATTCACATATTTACTTGAATACATATTGTTTTTCCTTTTCCTTCAACAAAAAACCCCTCTATTTTATGTGTCTAAATTGAGAAAGAAATTCTCTAATCATCAGTTAGTTGTCCAGTTGTAGTGATTGTCATGTGTTTCATTATTTTAAGACTACGATCAGCAGTAGAAGTTCCTGAAAATTACTATAGAATTGCCCATAGTTCCCTGAAAACCCCCAACATGTCACCATTTGGATAAATATGAATGTTGGCGTCAGAGGAAAACAGTTTTCACCCAATTTAGGTTCCAGAACGAACCAGGGGGAAAATGGCACGTGGTGGGCTCAGGGGGCAGAGTTGCTCAGGGTCAGGTGAGCACAGGAGATAGAGTAGTGTGTTAGAGAGGTAGCCACTGAACCCAGTCTGTGCGTGTGTCCTTTGTGTTTTTGCTTATTTTCTTCTTTTTATAATCTAGCTTCATCTTTGTTTTGTGTTCCTCTTCATCATTGCTAAGATAATCTGTGCTGTAGAGACTGAAAGTCTAAGAACTAACAGATTCTACTTCTAGTCCATTGGTCATGCCTTCTTTTTGTTTACTTTTTAATCTTCGTTTTCTCTTGTGTCTCTCCACACGGAGGTCAAAGCGAGATCTTTAGTCACAGACATTTTTTGGTTGTTTTAAATATTTAAGACAAGAAACACCAGATGTGCTTTTAAGATGTATATGTGTGTGCATTTAGATGGTCTCAGACCTGAAGGACCAGAATGGTTTCCTGAAGAAAGAGAAGGACGATTTGAACAGGCTGATTCAGGAACAGAGTCAGCAGATGACAGGTTTGTAATCATCACAACATAATTCACGCTGACTTGCACCAACACAAAGAACAGGTTTTTTTTTTTTTTTGACAACTACTTACTTCTGTTTTGTCTCATCAGAGAAAATGGCCCGTACCATAGCAGAGGAGACTCAGCAGCTGGAGACGGATCTGAACGAGGAGCGCTCTCGCTACCAGAATCTACTGACAGAGCATCTTCGCCTCGAGGAGAAATACGACGACCTGAAAGAGGAGATGACTCTCTCCTCGGTGAGAAACGCATACACTCACAGGAGAAGATTTTCTGATTGATGTGCACAATTTTATATCCGTATATTGAATATATCAACAAGAAGAAGTTTATTTCTTTCTAGTTTAAGTTGTTGGTTTTCTCTCTGATTTGATTTGAAGAACGTCTCCAAGCCTGGCCACAGGAGAACAGACTCTACTCACAGCAGCAACGAATCAGAGTACACCTACAACTCAGAGTACGCCGAATTGGAAGAGGGTTCCCGTGCCGCAGAAGTAAGAACATCAGCATTAAACACAGTCACATTCACTGTTTCAAAATGGATGCTGCTGTTAAAGTTAAACATAGTTAGCTGCTATTTGTGAATCAAGAATATTTGCATTTAAACACCACTTTGCCGTCCATGTCATATAGGATGTGACACGAGGAATAGACACCTCACTGACCCTCAAGCTGCAGAAACGTCTCACAGAACTGGAACAAGAAAAGCAATCGCTGCGCAACGAACTGGAAAACAAAGAAGAGCAGTTCCAGCGGGCTAGAGCCAGGGTACTGACACCCAGCCTCACTCATCCCTGACTTTATTAACAAAATATAGAATTATAAACTATGTCTTTTAATGTTATGTGCTTCACTTAAGTGGTAAAGAATAGTAAATATACAGGAATACTAGCATAGTACTAATTAAACAGCTTTCTGTTATACTGTTTACTGTTATATACATTCATAAGCAGATGATGATCCTCCTCAGACAGATTTCTTCATCATCATGTGTTTCTCATTGTTACAGGATGATGCAGAGTTTAAAAAGGCTCGTGGGGCAGAGCTGGAGTACGAGTCCCTCAAGGTAGAGTGAAGTAGAAATGATAAACACTAACGTATTCCTCATCTGATTGTCATTGATTTTAAAAAATGGTTTAATCCGAAGTTGGGAAACATCAAACGTCTTGTTTTTCATCTCTTATTACAATCATAACCCTGAGTCTTTTCACTTCTCAGCGTCAGGAACTGGAGTCGGAGAACAAGAAGCTGAGACATGATCTGGCAGAGATGAGGCAAAGCCTTCTGGGTAATGCAGCTACAGGCGCCGGGGCCCCAGGTTCACCCGCTTACAAGGTGCTGCTGGACCAGCTCAATGCTTCCTGTGAGGAGCTGGAGGTTCGCAAGGAGGAGGTGCTGATCCTGCGCTCTCAGCTCGTCAGCCAGAAAGAGGCTATGCACCACAAGGTAAGAACTTTAATAATTAGCACTGAACCTATAATCATTTAGGCTGTTTCCTCACATTGTACCATGACTTTTTCACATGTGGTCATTACTGTGAAGCTGCAGCAGATGTTAGTGGATCTTATGCTGCTTGCATCCATCTTCTGACATTTATGTGTTTTCACTCCAGTCTGCTTCTCTGTCTGTCTGTCTGCAACAAGTAACAAAGGAATCTGGCTGAAAATTTTGGGCAAAAATGTTATATTTGACAAATAACGAAATAACTTGGTTTGTGTTCAAAACATGTTTGGGTGACGTTTGAACCATACTGAGTGCTCTCTCATTAGATCAGTATATTTTCAGGCAAAATCATGTTGAAATTGTTGACACTGTGTGTTGTCTCTGTATGTCTGACTCTCCTGTCTCCACCTTCTCTCCTCCATCCATGCTTTCCCACAGGATGAGAAGGTACAGTTGAAAAACTGCGTCATGCATGAACATGTGACACTTTTTCATGGTTTGTGTCGTGTTAAAAAAAAAAAAAAAGCAAATAAAACTGATCAGAAGAATCAGTTTGATTTGCAAACTAGAGATGTTGATTCTTTTGGTAACAGCTCTAACAGACCCCATACAAACATAAAAGGGGCAGCTGTGGATGACACATGTTGTGTTTGATGTTTAGAGGTGGAATCACAAGAAACAACATCAGCTGTAGAGTTTAGGTTGTAGTGTCTGCATCCTTAAAAGAAATACTTTCTTCAATTCTGTATCAGACTATGTCTCCTGTCACCTCTGTATTCTCATCTCATTTTGATAATAGCTGCTGTTAATATGTGAAGTTAATAGAGCAGATTTAGAGAAGGTTGTTACAAGAATTAAAGCTTGAAACTAAAGTTTAGTGTCCACCCTCCCCAAGAAGATCAATGGAATTGCACAGTTGATCACTACACTGTATAATGTGGTGACATAAAACACAAGATCAGCATTCTTCCAGTGAGAGGTTATACACCGTCCTCTCCTGGCTGTAGTTTGATTATCTCAGTTGTCTTTTTGTCTGTCTGAATGTATTAATTTATGCGCTATTTGTTTCGCTACATGTCTCTGAAAGCACTGCTCGGAGGCCATTTTATAGAAGCCATTCACCATCCATCCTTACAAAACACTACAAAACAGTCTGTTATACATTCACTATGGAGGCTCCATCCAAGGTTGGATGTTACAACATAATGAAAGCGGTGGAGGTGAATTTCAGTGTGAATTTCACATGATGACCCACATGAGTTCACATTCCATCATGTGAGATCAACCACACCTTCATATAAACTGTCACATGTGTCCTCAAACAATCAAAAACCACCCAAACTTTGACACAAGTGACCTTTCAGCCCATTGACCTTTCAGCCCATGTTACCGTTATCATCTGATCAGCTCTCACCCCCATCGAGCCGACACAGACCCCTCTTGTCTTTGGAAAGCTGGAGAAAGACACCACTGCTGTGATGTTGTTCCATGTAGACGGACGTCTGTCGCTGAGGCGTCATTTGATGACTTGTCACTGTATCATCCTGAGGCTTCAGTCAGCTCATGATTGTCAGTGGTAAAAGGACAGTTGTTGCCAGCAGGATACTGATGCTGGCAGGGAGTTTTACGACCGTAAACATCATTAATGAAGCCATTGATTTGCTTGTTGTAATTCATACACCCAAGTTGTATGAAGATCCCCACAGGTTTATGAGGTTTCACTCTGTTATTTCTTCTCATTTATTTTTCCTTATGATAACTTCTGCCTTCCTCTTTTTTAGGAGACCATGACCGATGCGTCTATCAATGTTGAGGATGTGTCTAAACTGAAGGATGCTGACGAACTCAAACAAGCTTACATGGGTCTCAAAGACACCAACAGGTACTTTATCACAACCACTGTGCTCATCCTGGTCTTCGTGTCTCCATTTCCATCATTGATGAATTCAAACTCCTCCGAGATCTGACTCCTTTAACTCTTGCCTGTCCAGTTTATTTGTAATCACGTTGTCCGTCTGAGTGGTGCATGTTTACGTGTGTGTATGTGTTTGTGAACACGTCTTTGTCCCGTGCAGATCTCCTCGGTTCATGCGTAATCCCCCGGATGTCAATGAGCTCCTGAGTAGGCTGAGGTAACGGACGAGACGTGGCCTATGCATCTTGGAATAGAGCATGCATGGCCACGCTGTCGCTTAAGAGTGTTTGATTTAAAAAAAAAAAAAAAAAACTCTCACACATGACTAATGATACTGAAGCTGTAACGGCCGGTACCGCGGTTTAATGCTGATGAAAAAGCCTGGGTAGCTTTGCGTGGCATATCTGCCCTAACAGCATGATGACCAGCCTAACGGCTCCAGCGACACTGTAGATCTAACAGAAGGAACAAGTTTACTGACATTTACTGAAGTCAAAGAATGTCTCAGGTTTGTAGGTTTGCATGTATTTTAAATAGTTGAGTCTTTTACTGAACGATTAGACTCAAAACAGTTTCTGATTTAGCTCCAAACAATAATGACAGACTGTTTTGTTTTTTTGTTTTTTTGTTTTTTTGTGGAAGCACTTCAGGGAGAGATATTTTTACAGTAGTATAGTTAGAAAATGTGTGGCATGAAAGCATGGACATGACCTAAAAGAAATACATTTTTAGTTAAACTTTTAGTAACATAGATACTTTAAATAACTTCCTCACACTCTGACTGTGCAGCAGGTTTTACTCTGTTGTTGGAGGTTTCCTGTCTCAGCTTTATGGAATGAGTTTGGCATGAACGCCGCATGAAACGACCCTCGAACTGTACGTTTTTGAGTTTTTGAGATGCGCAGCAAACTTTTAAGGAAGTGATTGTCGTTACATATAGTTTACACAAGTACACAGGCCTGAATCCATTCATTAACATCCACTTTCCTCTGTATTCATTTATATTACGCACACATCATAATGGTGTTTAAAGGAATATACACATATATTATACTTTGTAACTAAAGTCAGTAATTAAAATCCGTTAATTAAACAAATGTGAATTTCTAAGCGACACATTTTTAAAGAAACATCCCATAACTTCCTAAAAGTTGGCTCTGTGCATCGCTATGTTTTTCCCTGCGTCTGTTACATTTTTTGTTGCTTTTGACCTTCTTGTTTCACACACTGATACAATTGATTTAGCAGATAAATTAATAAATATTAGAACAAATGCACTTAATCGCTAACACTTGAATAAAAGTACAACCAGTGTCAGTGTTCAGCAAGAGATGTACGGTACACGTCAAGTTACACAGACACAAGAAAGGGCTCGACCACCATGCAGCACAGCGGTGTCGCTGGCATCAGCAGTAAAATGCGCTGAGTCAGAGTGAATTCTTACGTTGCATAATTATTTTACAGATGATTAATGCAAACAGCTCAAACATGCAAATAGCTCACATTAAAATAGGCATGTTCTTTTTCACATCATCTCCCTGCCACTCGTCCATCCTGCATTTTTCTTTGTCATTGTGTTGTTCATGTTCCTTTGTGTTGTGTGTCGGTCAGATCTGCTGCTCCAGACTTCCATAAGCTGAATGAGGACGGAGAGCTGTGGCTGGTTAATCAGGGCTTAAAGGAGACTATCAGGTCTTATTGTGTTTTCAAACACAAGTGTGATCTATTGTTTTTGAGCATGACATTGTTTTTGCCTTTTCATAGGAAAAGATGTTTAACTGCTGTTTTTTTTTTTTTTTTTTTATCTCCAGTCACGTATTTTCTTGCCACAATTTTCTCTCACGTGTTTCTTTAGTCTTTTCTCCGACTGCAGTCGGCTGGTTTTGGAAATTCAAACTGTTGTTCTGTCTGAGTCACTTGAGAGACTTATTGACTAATCAGACTTATTGACTAATCAGAACTTTTTACAGATTTTGAAGCTAGTTTTTACCATCAAATACACACATTCATTAATAGCAGTGGCTATAAAGACGCTTCTCTAAGCCTACTCTGTTTCATGGATGTGACTAATTACATAAGCCCCAGCAACGTAGACAACAATGAACAACAACATCAGAGAGATAGAGTATCACATCATGTGCGGTAATGTACACATTGCTTTCAAATGAATTTTATTTATAAGATACTAACTTTGTTTTACTCACTCGTAATGGCAGCCTGTCAAATCTTAAACTCAACATTCACAGTTTGCTTCAACTAGTAGCTGCAAAGTCTTACATTTGATGACAGTTGTATGACAATCTAGCAAATACTCAGTTGTGTTCGAATGCTAAAGGCTTACTTGCTCCAGCTACTGTGACAAATCATCTTTGTTCCTGACACTTAAAACAAACCACAAGAAAGGCCTTTTGATTTCAATCTGATGACTCAAGGTCTCTTTTGACTGAAAACTTTATTGGCTCAGTTCAACTTTTGAAGAATGTGAAGCTTAATGATGCAGCAGAACAAAGAGGGTGTTCAGAGAAGCTGCTGGTACTTTCTGCGCAGCATGCTGCTGTCATCCTGCGTCACCACACTGGTGAAAACTTCCACTTTTGTCGTTCTCTCACTCTCGATTTCTTCTTTCTTCTTTCTTCTTCTTTTCCGTTTTCCGTTTCTTCTCCGTTTCTCTCTTGATATCACTTCCTTCTCTTCTATCTTCCCTCTTCCCTCAAACCTCTATTTGCTTTGCATCCACCTCTGTCCATCTTCCACTTTGCTCTTCCTTATCTATCAACCTGTCACTTGCACACTTTCTTCCTCTTCCCTCCCTGGTCTCTTTTCCATCCTAACACGCCCCTCCCGTCTCCAGGTTGTTGGAGCACCAACTGCAGACTCAGCGGAGAAGTTATGATAATGAGGTGGAGTCGTTGCGCGGCGAACTGCAGAACGTCAAGGAGGAGAACAATCGTCAGCAGCAGCTCTTGGCCCAAAATCTCCAGCTGCCTCCAGAGGCTCGAATCGAAGCCAGTCTGCAACACGAAATCACCCGGCTCACTAATGAGAACCTGGTACGCTGCGACACACACACAGATACACAGAGGCTGAGAAAGACAGAAACTTCAAAGAACCTCAGACCTTAAGAGGATAAAACATTTTAGTTGATGAATAGATCTGAAATCGTTTTTTTACCTGAATTAGTCAGATAAAGGCTTTGAATATCTAATAACATCAAGATGTTAAATTACATTAAGTACATGCTCTGCATTACAGCCCAATCAGAAGACGCCAACAATGAAAACAGAAAGATCTTTGTTAGTCAGTAGCTCATTTAAAAGTAAAAAAAAAAAGTTAAAACTTAATTTTTACGTGCCTTGTCTTCCTATTACAGCAAAGACAATCATTTTTTTTGCTGGGTTGTGTCACAGTGTTGTTGTTTATGTTGTTAAGTTGTTCAGCAGAGTGAAACGTCACCTACCAACAAAATGAGAGGATGGATCCAAATATTGCTTAAGTGGCGTAGTCAGTCAGTCAGGACACTGACTTTGGGAACCATCATTACCCTTCATAAAGAATATAAGAGAAGTATATGTCATAGAGGAAAGATCAAGGGCTTTACTGTGTTGCTGTGCTCTATATCTAAAACTCAGCCAAAGATAAAATTTAAATAAAATAAAATATACATAATATAAATATACATAAAAATTTATTGCACACACATTATTTTCCTCATGTTACACACCTTCAAAAACAACCACTGCAGTGTTGTGTTACACACCAACACACACTCATTTGTGTGGATGGTGTCACTTGACAGGAACTCATGGCTGAGGACCCCACAGCATCCAGAGAGGCTCGAGTCATCATTTTACGACGGATGGTTGTATGTAGAGACAGCGTGTGTGTGTGTGTGTGTGTGTGCCTGTGTGTGTGTGTGTTTGCATGTTTGTTAGAGCTAACTGACCCTGTTCGCTCTAACGTCTCCTAACTCACAGCAGAGCAGCTCTGCACCTTTTTCTCTTTCCTAACAGCCAGTGAGTCCTGCACCGCTCCTCCTCTGATAAAACAATCAGCACAGCAGCTTTGATGTTGATTTAAAAACTTTCTTCTGCACTCTCCTCTTTCTTTGCTTTTTTTCAAGATAAAGCTTTAATGAACTTTGGACATGTTTCGTTTCTTATTACTGTTTATTAATTAATTTATATATGCGATGACTATACGGTTTTCCTGGACTCCCTCTGGCCTTTTGACTCCAGTATCTAAGCTGCTGATTTACAGATATGCTGGTGTTTTTGCTTTTACCACTGGAGGGCGAGAGTGTGAAGCGTTCTAAGTCAGAGGAGGCTTGCTGTTTCACTGCTTTCCTGCCTTTTTCCCCCTTTTTTTCTTTTCATGCCCTCTCTCCATCACTTTGTCCTGTTGTCTGTTTCAGGACCTCATGGAGCAGCTGGAAAAACAGGACCGAACCATCCGCAAGCTCAAGAAGCAGCTGAAGGTTTATTCCAAGAGGATTGGAGAGATGGGAGGTAAAAGCACTAATTATTATTCAGCAAATGCTTAAGAAATGTGTTGAGGAGAAGTATCTGAGTGTTAATGTGCTCTGTGTGTGTGTGTGTGTGTGTGTGTGTGTGTGTGTGTGTGTGTGTGTGTGTGTGTTTGTGCATGCTCAGCGGGTCAGGCCGAGGGCCAAACCTCTCCAGGACAGATGGTGGACGAACCGATCCACCCCGTCAACATCCCACGCAGGGAGAAAGACTTCCAGGGAATGCTAGAGTACAAGAGGGAGGATGAGCTCAAACTGGTCAAAAACCTCATCCTGGGTAAGAAATGAGGATCGGAAACGAGACCTGTCTCAAGAAGGAGAAAACAGAAACTAAAGTAACTCTCCTCTGTCTTTTTAGAACTGAAACCTCGCGGTGTAGCCGTGAATCTGATCCCAGGTCTGCCAGCCTACATCCTGTTCATGTGTCTGAGACATGCTGACTACGTCAATGACGACCAGAAGGTCCGCACTCTGCTCGCCTCCACTATCAACAGTATCAAGAAGATACTGAAGGTGAGAATATGTTTGTGTTGTGTGTAAATTCTACAAAATGAGGAGGGGCAACTTCTAATGAAGTTAGTGTTTAATGACCACGATCATTGGTCATAATAAAGGTCCATGAATGTGCCCGTGAAGACGAAGGTGCATATACTGAGGAGAGGGTCTGTCAAAGTTATATTATGACTTTTACCAGCAGGTTCACTCTTCTCTCTCCTTTCAGAAACGAGGAGACGACTTTGAGACGGTGTCGTTCTGGCTGGCGAACACCTGCCGCTTCTTACACTGTCTGAAACAATACAGCGGAGACACGGTGAGACTCGTGGTTTTTCTCTCTTATTTCATAATTAACCTTACTGTGACTGAATTACAGATTTAAAACTGATCGACCCGTCCTAATAGAGATACTTTAATGTTTGTTAATCTGCCGGTGTCTTTGTCACAGGTCTTCATGAAGCACAACACAACGAGGCAAAACGAACACTGTCTGTCCAACTTCGACCTGGCAGAGTACAGGCAGGTGATCAGTGACCTGGCCATCCAGATCTATCAGCAGCTGATCAAATGCATGGAGAACATCCTCCATCCCATGATAGGTGTGTGCACACGTCTGAGCACATGAAACCTGATGCTACTGTATTGTACTTTCTGACAGTAGTGATGATAAACACTGCTCTTTTGTGTATTTGTTGTACATACATGATACAAACGCTATCCGTGTCGTCCGCAGTCTCCGGCATGCTGGAACACGAGACTATCCAGGGCGTATCGGGGGTGAAGCCCACAGGTCTCCGTAAGCGGACGTCCAGCATCGCAGACGAGGGCACCTACACCCTGGACTCCATCTTACGACAGCTCAGCGCCTTCCACTCCACCATGTGTCAGCACGGCACCGACCCCGAGCTCATCAAGCAGGTGGTGAAGCAGCAGTTCTACATCATCGGAGCCGTCACCCTCAACAACCTGCTGCTGCGCAAGGACATGTGCTCCTGGAGCAAAGGCATGCAGATCAGGTGGGAGCTGCTGCAGATTTTTTTTCTTTGGCTCTTGTTTGAGATGTTCACAGTCAACTAATCTTATATACACACCTGTGTGTGTGTGTGTGTGTGCGTAGGTATAATGTGAGCCAACTGGAGGAGTGGCTCAGAGACAAGGGTCTGATGACATGCGGAGCCAAGGAGACTCTGGAGCCTCTGATCCAGGCTGCTCAGCTGCTGCAGGTGAAGAAAAAGACTGATGAGGATGCTGAGGCCATCTGCTCCATGTGCCAGGCCCTCACCACCGCTCAGGTAAAACAACTTGACATCTGCTACGCTGCAGGGTCATGTTTAAAATGACATGTTTTCTACCCGTACCTTCAAAAACCAGACTAAACTAAACTGCACCATCTCCAGATATTTAACTGTATTTCACAGTTCTATTTTTCTGTATGTAAAATGTTTTATTAATCTCGTCACGTTGCTTGTCTTTCAGATTGTGAAGGTCTTGAACCTCTACACTCCGGTCAACGAGTTTGAGGAGCGAGTGTCAGTCGCATTCATACGAACCATTCAGGTAATTTAGTTCACATCAATATGACACCGTTCTCTAGACACAACATTTAATGGAGCGACTCAATAAACATTACTCTTGTGGATTATTTTTTATGGTTGTTTATACATCTGCAAAATTCTTGTGACTAGTATCTCAGTGGTATAAGATGGTAATTCTAGTTCTCAAAATGAAATATTTGACTGTGTATTAACTGATTTATCTCCCATGTTTTTCTTCTGGTCTTTTCACTCTTCAGACTCGCTTGCGAGATCGTTGTGAGAGTCCGCAGCTGTTGATGGACACGAAGATGATATATCCGGTCACCTTCCCATTCAACCCTTCAACTCTTGCCCTGGAAACAATCCAGATCCCAAGCTCACTCAACCTGGGGTTCCTCACCCGGGTCTAAACCAGAGGCACCACAGGACGGCTCTGAGCCCGGCAGAGTTTTCAACTTAGTGGCCACTGTTGGAATTGCAAGTCACACGACACCCACTGGCATGAAAAAAAACCCCATCCACCATCATCACAAGAGAAAACAAATATAATTTTTTCTGAGTATCACAAACACTCCATGATGAAGATTTGTATTAAGACAATTTGAGCTATTCTGTTTAAAATATTTATTGAAAAGTCTCATGGTATTTCTGAAAATATCCCTGGTCTAAATCTGGATGTGAACACACACACATACATCATGCAAAATTAAACCACACCAAACCCCCAGCACATGTTCAACTTTCAATATTCATCTGTAAAATACATACATCCTCTGAACGTATACATGCACGCCTACACTTACAGAACATGCACCTTCTCTCTGACGTAAACAAATAGATGCACACTGAACCTACAGTCGCCGCTGCTGCTGGTTTAAATCTGGCTGTAAAACACCACAATGCATCCACCGCTTGTATAAACGCCTGCCTCTTAGAGAAGCCACAGGACCAGATCTATGCCTCCAGTGTTCGCTCTCCACCGACACCTGGGTCTGACTTAGCAATCTCGACCCTAGTTACCCACCCTCACCCCCCCAGCTCCCTCCTTTGTGTTTCAGCTAGTGGTTGTGATAGCTCTTCTTGTCATCGTCTCGTTCTCGGGTGAGAATCTACGTGTCCGTACACGAGAGCAGGAGGTGCGGAGACCTCATGACGAGGAATGACTTGATAACTTGTAGCCTGGCTTGATTTGTTGGGTTTGTACTACAAAGTGAATTCCGAGTCTTGGCACAGAAGCAGTTGAGTGCTAACGTTAGCTCTCTCCACCCCACGTTGAAGTAATCACACACCAGGTTTTGTTCTGTATTCTTTCATTTTACCCTCTGAACACAGTCAAGCCAAGACAGAACTCATCGTCTGTACTATATTATTTATACATATATAAATATATATAAATATGAATAATATATATCATGTATTTTATTTATTGCATTTACCTGCGTCCCCACCTTCCCTTTTTATGATCAGAAGCTTTCTCTTTGCAGAAAACGTGTCCGATGTGGAGGATGGCACCATCATTTCCGCGAGCAATGAGCAGCTCTGTAAAGACTGTTTTTAGTCCCATTGTAGGCTGTTTGTGTCAACGTTAGGTTAATTGTTTAGGATAGTTTAGATAGAGATGATACCGGCACAGATGATTATTTGCCAAGTCACTTGTCGCTTTGTCGTAATGTCCTGCATTTTTCTGGCAGATGAAGCGTAGCGCGGGTTTTAACTAAGGAGAGATTCAGAAAGGTACGAGGTTTAAAATGTGTCAGGAGTTTAATCTGCAAGTAACCGTTACTGTTTACAGCTGTGACTGTCGAGCATCACAGGAAACACAGGCACAAAGATTCTTACTGACAAATGAACACTACATCATATAGTCATACATTCATATATATATATATATATATATATATGCCTACACACGCAACATTACACCTTGCTTGGTCAAAGTGTTTGAAATATTTTATTGTCATCATTGCCTGATTATTTATTTCAGTAATTTCAATTTTCTTCAAGTTACATGTATCGTAAAGCCATAGAAAGTGAACGGAGAGAAAAGCTTTCACTGGAGTTTTTTTTTGTTTTGTTTTGTTTTTTGGAGAGTTGCCTCAAATCTCCCCAGCTTTACACCAGCCTCTCACGTCTCCCTCCCGTCCACAACTTTCCCTTCACGTTTAGGGAGCTCGTATAACCAAAAATATGCTGACATCATGAGAGATTTCAGATAGTTTTGGTTCATAGTTGAGGGTAGTACAGCGCCGCATTGCTGCCGCTGCCCCTGTCATGCATGGTCTGAGCTTTACCAACAACCAGAAATTAACCTGCATGTTTTCTTTTTTTCTTTAACTATAGCAAAACCTTCAGTGTAGCTGAGTCATTTAATAAGAGTTAGGGAATCTGCACATGTTGTTGGTCCTCGCTGCCTCATATTTAACACTTTTAAGTTTACTTCCTGATGTGCCATTAGTATTAGCAATCAACCAAATTTGCCTCTTGCCCTCATGTGAACCTTATTTTGCCTCATAACTGTGCCCCTTAACGATCAAATCTCACCATGCTACAATATTTTTCTTTATTTCGATGTGTAGAAGTAGGAAATTTGGAGCGGTCGCCAAAACAGAACTTGTTTTTTTTTTTTTTTCTTTCTCTTAAGTCTTAAAAATGAGTTTTATGAAACAAAAATCAGAAAAGGATGCAAAGTAGTTGCAGTGGTGAGAAAACCAGGGAAATATATATCAGTGTTGAGAATTTCAAAAAACAAAAAAAGAAAAATTGAGGCAGGTCACTCTCACTCTGACAAGAACAAACCAGCAATGAAAAAGAAAAAGAGAATTTAGTATGTGAAGTTGTTATGTGTTGCACTTGTCGTTTAGGAAATAATTTGATATCCATGTATTGACATTGGGACCATTTTAATCAATCTGCCTTTCGTTATATATGTTTTGTTTTGTTTTGTTTTTGGATTTGTAGGTAGTTTAAATTACGGTCTGTGTAAAGAGTATATATCTGAGGAGATAGAGATAGAAAGCGAAGGTAACTGAAGGAATTAATTAACCATATGAATGTTTAATAACATGTTTAATGAAGTGTATCATGATTTCAGCTGCACATCATGGACGAAGCCTTATCTGAATCATTTGCTATCTGAATGACTTATACACATTATCAACATTGTGGCATTGTTTTTTTTCCTTCTTCTTCTTATTCTTCAGTGCAGTATTTGTTTTGGTTTTTTTTCCACTGTAAAATGAGTATGAGTTGTTAAATGTGGTCATTTTTATTTTGATGAGGTGTCATTTTGTCCTACAGTTGATATCGCAGATGGGTTTCTGTAAAACAAAAACGCAAAAAACGCACTTTTTAAACATCGCAGAGGAAGTGGGAGAAGTAATAGATGGAAATGGTCTGTAAAAAGAAACACTTCACACTTTAAAAAGCTTCTTTTTTTTCCCCCGTCCTCTTGATTTCTACACACATTAAGCTTCCTCTACCACATTCCCAGTCTGACCGGACGCTTATTTCCTTAAATCAGTGATTTTACTTGCTGTTTAATCACAAACTATTCATTAACGCAAACCACAGGTAAGAATACACACGCTTGTAAGTTTCATGGATGCAACACCAGCCTTCTCAGACTCAGACTGTCCTTGTGGACTGATGTATTTGAGAGCGTAGAAGTGGGAAGGCTGGCCTAGTTTCAGACAATGAATTTTAAAACACATGTTCATTTATCGGTTGGTAATGTCGAGTGGAGCTGCGGCGTCTCTCAAACAGGAGAACACATCAGTCCTCCACTCTGCGTTTTTACTTTAAGGAGAGAGTTGGTTGTATGATACGACGTAGACATTATAAATGACCATTGTTCTTATCAGCACTAGCATTGATTGTGCCAATTTAAGAAAAATAAAAAAAATATATATGAAAAACAGAAGATATATCATCACCCCAGCTGTTGTGGTACCGGTGTGAACATGCTGAAGCCAGTACCAACATGTCTCCTCTCTAGACCCATGTGTACATTTGACAAACTGGACTGTTTGTAGTTTCTGGTAGCTGTGCTTAGTGAATGTGTTCACCGTTAAGAAACTTGGAATAAATTGTCAAATCTGTAAAAGTAAAAATAAAAGAATTCAGCACTGTTAGACTGTCTCTGGGAGGGTTTTTTTTTTTTGTCATTGTTACGTTAATTTGTTCTTCCTCCTCTTCTGTTAAACTGAGGACATCGTCCAGATTTCACAAATGATCTTTTACTTCATATCACAACAAAGCAGTAATATAATGAACTGTATTTAATGAATATTGATAGTGTTGAGGTGGAGGTAATTAAAGGGTGTAGCTGTAACCTCCCGGGCCTTAGAGGTGAAGCAGTAGAGATGGATGAAGCATGAAGGTAAAAGCAGAGCAGTCGCAGCTTAAACACTTGATTAAGAAGCTTACAGCTCCCACTCTGTCCCTCACTGACAATCCTCTTCACTGGAAAAACTCCACTTGCTTCTCCAGGCGCAAATACCTGCTGCTGTACAAGAGAGAAAAAAAAAAAAACAACCTTTTGTCTGTTAAGATTTATGATTCTGCTTTTATTAGCCTTTATTGTTTAGCTGTCACCTGACTAAAATATGTAGAAACATTATGACTCAGCAGAATAATGTCTGCGATCGATCAGTGACAGTTTGAAGATGAAGATGTTGGATCTGTTTTGTAAATGTAACTTATATAATCATGAAATACCATTTTAGTTTAAAGAAAAAGATCTAGTTGATTGTGTTGATTTTTTTTTTTTTTTCAGGTTTTCTTAAAAGTCCAAAGAATGTTCTGTTTCTGTAATTTTGTAATTTTACTATACCTGTATACTATAACTATTATTCTTGTAAAAAAGTAAAAAGCTTTTTTTCACTTTACAATAGACACTTTCCTTTACCTTATTTCTATTATATCTAATAGTCGGACTCTGTTTCTTGATCTCTGTCAAGAAACTGACGACATCAAATTGAAACAAAAACCACCAACTATGACACGTCGTGGTGCAACATTAATATCAGTCTTGTGATATGTCAGTTCAAAGTCAAACAGCTGATTTTTAATGTTGCACAATGTTACACATTATTCCTATATGTGTGTTATTACTTTACTGCATTAACAAGTAACTAGTAACAAGTTGCTGCCTCAAATACAACAAAAGTACAGTAGATGTAGAGTAAGTGGTAGATTTGTGTGTTAAATTGCTTCCTTCAGTTGTAATTTCAAATTCCTAAGTGTTTTTACATGTTTGCTGTTCCCAGAATAGCTGCACTGCTCCTACTTCTATTTTCTGGAGCTCAGAGAAGGATCAGCCTGGAGTAGATTACTAACTACTTATCTCCTAGGCCACACACACACACACTAACACACACACTAACACACACATAAAGGCCAAAGTGACCAAAGCCCAGCATAGGAATCAAAAAGCCTCAATCCAGACAAAGATATCTTTAATCTGTTTCCTTTATCTGTCCGTGTTTTCCGCAGGTGTTGTCGTTGATCATCTGCAGCCATGTGTGACCAGACGTTTGTGGCGGCCACTTTTGGCCCCTGCGACAGCTGCACGAAACCCCGTCCTCTAATGAACATCTACATCCAGACCCAGGCCATCAACTACTGCTCCTTCTGTGTGGAAATGGTGTGTAGCTTTCTGGTTTCACTTTCTAAACAGCTGCACACATCATTCATCTGTAAACGGTGGTAAAGTGAAGTTATCTTTAAACTTGTCTCCAGTTTAATTTTAATGGACATGGTGTCGACCCAGTGATGAGCACCAGGAGTGCTCCAGGATCTGCTGACTGGGGTTTTGATTTGATGTGGATCACACCAACACTTTGCACAACATGTGTCACACTGAGGACACACTCTACAACAGCACCTTTTGACATGCAGCTGTAGTAATGCGTCTCATAACTGCAGGAACCTAGAGGAGACAGATGCATGTCACTGATGGACACTGTAATCTGTGGCTCTTTGTCCAACAACTCACCAGACACTAGACCGTTGGTGCAGGGTCCTCTGTGACTGCCTCAGGTCAAGAGCAAGACCACCTGAGGAAAAAAAAAAAAGATCTTTACTCTCCATAATATTAATACTAATTCAATTGTAAATGTTTAGATGTTTAGATATAATGTAATTGAATCATTTGTGTGAGGTTCTATATGTGTTTGAATTAAATCAAAATCGTTAGACCAAACACAATAACCAGAGATTTTAAATATATTAATAAAAAAAATACATAAAAAGCAATAATTGTGACCTGATGTAAAGTGAGTCAATCAAATGATAATAATAATAATAATAATAATAATAATAATAATAATAATAATAATAATTTGTTAGGATAAAGAGGGCTCTTACCAAACAATTTCCTCAGTTATTTTGCACATGTCCATGCATTCGTTATTTGAATTAAACATCAAATAAAATGTGCTACAATGTTGTTATTAACTAACATTTCAACTAAATATTAAAAAAAATAATCTAATTTAATTATTATTTATTTTTATTATTTATTATTCTTTATTCTGAGTAAATATATTTTTTTTAAATAATAATTCATGAACATGAAAATAAACAATGAAATAGCTGGCGGCAGACAGGGTGGTGGGGGTGGTGGGTGATGGGGGGAGGAGGGGGCAGAGGAGCTCACTGTGGCTCGCGCAGCAGCATCACTGCGGCGCTCGCGGACTTTCCACACACCGTCAAACCGTCAAACGACGGTCCAGTTGTCTCCGGTTGTCCCCGGTGTCTGAGTCCCGGTGTTTTCGTGTCCCTGTCCCCGCTCTGATCTGGTCCTGACCCGCCTGCCTGTCGTCTCTGTAAAGATGGCCTGTCAGGGGCTCCAGAAGGGGGAAACCCTGGCGTCGCTGAAGAAAGAGACCGAGACTCTGAAGAAGAAGCTGGAGGAGGAGCGAGGCAAACTGAACGACGTGGAGCGTAAGTGAAAAAAACAAACTATATAAGAAACTAATATTGACTGAATACACACTGACCTGAGGTCTGCCGGCAGGTGCACAGCTGCTCGTTGATACACACTTTGTTTACTGTAGTTAAACATGGTGATGGACGCTGCGTGTGTGTGTGTGTGTGTGTGTGTGTGTGTGTGTGTGTGTGTGTGTGTGTGTGTGTGTGCGTGCGTGCGTGCGTGCGTGCGTGCGTGCGTGCGTGTGTGGAGGAAAGTTTAATGAAGAACTGACAGGTGTCCTTATGCACATGCGACTCACTGAGCTGTGATTTTTAGTTTTGGTAAATTATTTAGGAATAGTTTTTATTCCTTTTTTTGGTCATTTTGTTGTTTTTCAGTTTTGTAAAACACTTTTCAACCACACTTCTTAGATCCATTTTGAGAATCAACAACAGTACAAAATAAAGCATCTGACTTGATAATACGCAATAAAATATGTAATTATAGTGCATAAATGTGAGAGAAGACGTTCTGCATATTACTTTTAATACTTAATGTACTTCACTCAAGTGAAATAATTACGTACTCGTGTGTGTTTGACCTCAGTGCACCAGGTGGCTGAGAAGGTGGAGGTGCTGGGTGCTCTCACCGTAAAGACCAGACGTGTCCTGAAGGGTCATGGGAACAAGGTGCTGTGTATGGACTGGTGCAAAGACAAACGTCGTCTAGTCAGCTCGTCACAGGTTTGTCTTCGTACAGTCGTGCGTGAATAGATGTGATGAAGTAAAGTGGAAAATGCTGTTGCTTGATGCTAATTTTCTTTCTCTAATGTAGGATGGAAAAGTCATCGTCTGGGATGCTTTCACCCTCAATAAGGTGAGCAGAGGACGTGTATGAGAGTGTGTGTGGGGCTTCCTCTGTAAAAGAGGTTTAGAAAAAAGGAAAGTATTGAATTCACAAACATGGATACATCCTGGGTAATTTTGGACAATTATTACTTCACCTTTATAAATCGTCTCAAGTGCCAGATTTTCAAGATATTCAGAGTTTCAAGTCCAAATAATATGTGTAACCTCACTCCTCAACCCTGTTACATTTGGCTTTGAACCTTTTTATTTATTGATTTGTTTTATTTTATTTTATTTGAATGCTCAGACGCTCGTGTCCTCCCGGCCATATGTACGTTTGTATGTTGAGTGAATTGGCTGGTCATCTTTTATCATTTACTGCTCTAAGAGATGGTGTGGCAAGATCACATGGAAATACGCATTTAAAGATTATCTATCCATCTGTGCCCTGTAATGACTCACTCTGTGTGTGTGTGTGTGTGTGTGTGTGTGTGTGTGTGTGTGTGTGTGTGTGTGTGTGTGTGTGTGTGTGTGTTTATGCC